>CM070875.1:208838711-210038711 GCA_036365515.1 Torymus aiolomorphi | reverse complement strand
ATTTGTCATAAAGTTTTTAGTGTATATTATCGGGGCATCAGTTATATAAGCATGTAAAAAGTATATATGCATATGAAGTCATAAAATTTTATGACGAGATTCATCAATTTTTGTAGCTCATAAATTAATTTTTTCGCATTATACAAATATGATGTGAATTCTAAATTTTAAACTCCATGTAGTTTATAGCGTACGTTAAAAACCACAAATATCATAAAAGCCCGACATCAATGTTATTGGTAAAGGATTAAAAGTAATTCTTAAGATAACAATAATTAAAAAATACTCTCTTTTACGTCGCCCCTCACCAAACCTCTTCATCGTTCCGCAAGTAACACAAGTCATAAAACTCTTCATTGATCTCTTAAACCGAGCTCCCTCATAATCATGAATTCAAATTGCACATTCAACTTCTCGCTCTCCTAAAATCTCCTTCCTCTCCTTCTCTCTCCGCTGCAATTTTTACCCTCATATCTAAATTACTCGACAGATTGACCCCCCGCAAAATCCCCTCCTCCGGGCGCGCGAATCAGGTCAAAGCTCGAAATTCTCGGCAACGAAGTTCGCCGTTCGCCAAAAAACGAAAGAGCGAGAGGATCGATCCCGAAAATTGCAACGAGCAAGACGAGATGGGGGGGAAGAAAATTTACGATTTACAATCGGACAGCTCGCTCGCTCGCTCACGCGTCAATACCGGGGCGTCAGCAGCCGTCGCCGGGGCCGTTAAAAGCAATTGCCTCGTAAAGTTTTCCACGCGCCTGCGCGCGCTCACTCGACGGCGAAAAGAGAGTACCGAAGCATCTTGCTGAGAGGCGAGAGCGAGAGAGAGAGGCTTTTCCAGAAGGGGTGATCGCGTTGACGATTTAAATACCTTTGAGAGTGCACGCGAGAGAGGAGGAATTCAAGTGCTTTATTTACAGTTCATCAGTGTGTGTGTGAGAGAGAGAGAGTGAGGAGAGGAGGGAGCTTGAGGGGCTGTGGTTCTCCATCGACCTTTGATCTATTTTCGCGTGTCGCTGACACGATGAGAGTATGCGGTGGTCGCGCCGTGACAGGGATGGGCAATTTTTCGGATCACACCTCTACAGGGAGAGAAATTATGTAGGAAAATTTACATTTTTCTATAGGAAAAATTACAATTTTTCATGGTAAAAAGGAGAGGCAAATTTCCTACTAAGGTAAAGTACCCGAAAGCGGGCCACATTTGGAGTACAACCATAAACAAACAATGTTTTCAGAACCGACAAACGAAATTTTTAAAAGGTTTTTAATCTAATCATTGATATAAAATCTATCTTACTAAGCTATGTAAAAATAAACCTATTTAAATACTTTCTTATAATGAATAAGTAAGTTTGAAAAAACATGTGTACGCTGCCCTGGTAACACATTCTGACGCACGCCCGATTGCGTAGCACATGCGTGGTCTGCTTCCGCCTTTATCTACGTTTCTACTGACATGAAATTACAAAAGCAGCGTGCAGCAGAATTGCATAAAAATTTCAGACGTAAAGTGCGATTTCAAGATTCGGTATATGCATAAGTGATTTTCATGCAATTCTGCTGCACTCTACTTGCAGCAAGAAAATTACGCAATTCTGACGATATTCTTACGCACTCAAGCGTGCACTTTTCTGATGTTGGAATTGCACTTTTCATCTGTAATTTTCATACAATTCTGCTGCACTCTACTTGCAGCAAGAAAATTATGCAATTCTGACGAAACTCTTACGCACTCATGCGTGCACATTTCCGATGTTGGAATTGCACTTTTCATCTGTAATTTTCATGAAATTCTGCTGCACTCTACTTGCAGTAAGAAAATAACGCAAATCTGACGAAATTCTTACGCACTCATGCGTGCACATTTCCGATGTTGGAATTGAACTTTTCATCTGTAATTTTCATGAAATTCTACTGCACTCTACTTGCAGCAAGAATATTACTCAAGTCTAATACAATTCTTATGCATGCTTTCGTTCTTGTTTATCAAGTCACAATTCTGACGCATTTTTTATGCATGTATTTATGGGAATTCTTTTTCGTCAGAAGTGCTATTGTCGTCGGAAACAGACAACGTATTTTTTATTGCAATTTTCGGATTTTCACGCAAATTACAGCGAAATTGCAACCGAATTGCGATGGGCATGTTACCAGGATGCTATTCCTGGACACCCTATGTCGATCTGAGACCTAAATCGGGACGTTACTCGAACCTTATGTCGGGACAATACTTTTAAATATGCCTCGCTTTTAGGTATAGAGAACTATGAGACGCCTAAAGTCGGACAAAGATTTGACTACTCACGTTACTGAAATATAATCTCGAAAAGTTTTTATGCCGTTTGCAATCAATTCAAAGAGTAAATTAAGACAACATCGACGTGAATACATAGTTAATATCACAAATAACGCTAACAAAGTGATGCTGTTACCCTATTAACATTTTATAGTAGTTATTAACTGCTGTCCCGATTTCGGTCCCATTTTCAGATTGTCCCGCATTCGAGTACTTTACCATAATGTTTACAATTTATTATAGTAAATTTTATAACAACTCGTATAGGAAATATTTTTCTAGTTGAAAATTTAAAAAATTTTATTTTTATGTCCGTTATCCGTGATATTCTATATATTTGAGGGTTGTACATGTATATATATATATATATATATATATATATATATATATATATATATATATATATATATATATATATTTATATATATATATATATATCGGGCCTTGTCCGATGCCCTAGAAAAATTACTCTGACTTGTTATTTCGTCTTAATTTCCTGCATTAAATAACTAATCTCGCGCAAAGCTCTAAAGTCGCCTGAAATGATTAAGAAATCATCATTAAGTTGTTTTAGACAAGTTACCCGCGTAATAACGACAAAGTAACAATACCGTGAAAATTTATTGTAACCCCAAAAATGAAACCACGTCAATGCAATTTTAAGGCTTTCGTAGGGCGCGGATCCGGGAATGAACGTTAGGTCATAGTCAGGGCAACACGCAATAGCCCTTATGCGGCGTTTGTCCGGCGTCACTAATGCCCTATCATTACTATCAGGGCCGGACGGGAGCGCTGTTACGCGCCTTGCTAGGAGCCCTTACGGAGAACCTCATTGGGCCCTTACAAACATCTAAGGCAACCCCGCTCATTCATTTCCTGTTCGGGACTTGCACATAACAACATTTGGCTACAAATTTTTGGAACTTTTATATTAGCTATCACGAGATGTATGGCAGATTGGAGTTAGACGCGTTGTTGAATGTCAATTAATATAATTAGCAACTGATAATATATATTTATAAAAGTAAAAATAAATAGGATTTTATTATATCCGACCAGTTTTGTGTTGCAAAACATATTGTGTGAGATCTATATAACCTGAAAGACAGAACAGCGGTCTGCGCGTATTCGCTGCGCGCATGCACATTTCAAACATCATAATTTTTACCATAAATCATTGTAAAACTTAGAATTAAATATAAAAATTTTTGCAACTCCTGCATTCGAATATCAAGTTTTCGTGGTTTTTGCCATAAAATATAGTAATGTTTCATATTTTTTATTTAAAAAATAAGATACTTTTAATAGTATATTACAATATGTATTTTTTTTGCTATATAAATATAGTAGAAAGTTATCCCGACACTTGTAATACTTAAAATGAAAGTTGTAAAAGGAATACGTTACAATGCTAGAAAATCCTATAATAGTAGTAAAAAGAATCAGAGTATATCTTCACATTGATAAGATTAATGGTAATTTTGAAACCAAATTTTTCTCCGTGTATACCCACACGGTTTAAAATGCTACGCGATAGGGTTAAAGTGTATATCGGGAGGTAACCGTATCAAGGATACGTTATAGTCCTTTTTATTGGGCATGAAAGCAAATATACGACAAATGTCACTTAACCTTTTTTATGGTGGTATCAAGAGCGGAGAACTGTAATACAAGTGGGTTTGAGAAAGCGAGTGTGCTCTTGAAATAAGCAACGATGAAAATATTTGATGAAATTTCGCAATTTTTTCGTATTTTGTAAAGTTGGAACTGAACGCGTGTAGTTCTGAGCAAGTAAAAATTTTGGAGATTGTAATACTGTGTAGTTGACATACGTAAACACTATAAAACACGTTTTTTTTTCTCTTGAACCGAGGTTTTTATAAGTCGCTAAAAATACTCGACACATATATTACTCTACCGAATACCAAACATCGTGTTCGCAATCAATATTGCATCTCGTACCTAGTAGTCAAGTCGAATCCACTGCAAGGATATAGATATCCTCGGTCACTCGGTGTGCATTTTTCAGCGCCAAGCAGTTATAAATGCATTCGGACAAGCTCCTTTTAAGCACGAACGACGAGAGCGACAATTATTCTGGATTTATTTCATCGGCACGCGAACGCATACATATATCGTATTTCGCTGCAGGAGCACGCGCGGGAGCTATTTGTAGCGACATCCATATCACGCCTGATAACCAATAATTCGCCCTCGCTTCCCCGCAAATTCGATGATCCCTACAATATCGCGAAAATCCAATAACCATTTCCGGCTGCAACTTAAATCAATAATGGCTTATTGGCAGAAAACGATAACAGGCGAGACTTGCCCCCTTCCTTCTCTCTCTCTCTCTCTCTCTCTCTCTCTCTCTCTCTCTCTCTCTCTCTCTCTCTCTCTCTCTCTCTCTCTCTCTCTCTCTCTCTCTCTCTCTCTCTCTCTCTCTCTCTCTCTCTCTCTCTCTCTCTCTCTCTCTCTCTCTCTCTCTCTCTCTCTCTCTCTCTCTCTCTCTCTGGTTAACACTTTCTATATTTGCACGATTTCAAAAGTGGCCCGTGAGGTCGAGATGTGTCTTCGGACATGTTATGTATCTTCGGAAAACGATTGTTCATTAATTTTGCATGAAATACAAATTTATACCTGTTGCTAGGAGTAGGTACAAGTTTTTATTGGAAATAAAGAATTATTAATTACATTTAGTTACAGTTATTTTGTTTCCTTGGTTGAAAGTAGTGTAGGATTTCATCATAATTTTCCAATTTTATAAAATTACTATTTCTTGGAATTTTCATTTTCAGGAGAAACAAGTTTTAATAATGTCGCTTTTAACGAATAATGAAAATGCCATCAAAAGTAAAGTTATAATCAAAGACAACACGATAATACGCGAAATAATTCAAGTTGAAAGCTCAATCAATGCGCAAATCATGCAGGCCAATACACAGTCGATGTTAGGCAATAAACATTTGCATGCAGGCAACGTATTTTCTCTCCCTTCTGATATGCGAGGAACAGAGAGAGTTGAGCGCAAAAACGAGCGTGCTATAACGGCGCGTCAGTCGCGCCGTAACTCCGGGGCAAACTTCGCATAATCAGCGTGTAAAGCGAAGATCAGAAAGTGACACAAGAAGCGCGCCTGAATTAATGCGGGATTTAGGGTAAGCTTGCGCCTTGCATAACGAGCTGCGCGGGACAAGTAGAATGAATAGATATCGCCAGGTGGTTAGCGTATAGTCGGGAGAGGAGAAAAAAACGCGAGAAACGGCTTCGAGGAACAAGGAACCGTATTTACCTTGTCCCATGCAATGATGTTCCCTATTTTTAGCGTATACTGTACTTACAATTTTATTTTGTAATGTTATATATATATATATATATATATATATATATATATATATATATATATATATATATATATATATATATATATATATATATATATATATATATATATATGAAATTTCCGAAAATTTCCCTTAATCCGGTCATACACTGAAAAAATATATCTTAGCAGCAAGTAGAATCCACTTGATCCAAGAGGAAAATAATTTTGTTTTATGACACTAGTAGCGATATGCTTGGATCAAGTATAAAATCTCCTTCGAGTCCGCCTATTTGCCACAAGCGGATTACTACTTTATTTAAGTATCAATATATTAAAAAACGTAAGGTTATTTTAAATTGTTACAAAATGAATATTCTTAGTACAAGAGGAAATCCATTATATTTAATAATCATTTTACTTAATTAAAATATTTATATTCTTAATACAAGAAGAAATCTATAATATTTAATAATCATTTTTATTGATTGAAATATTTATATTCTTAATACAAGAATAGATAAATTTCATTTCGTTAATATTTAAAAAAAATTTAACGGATACCCGAATTTCCAGAGATTGTACGTGTTCCTTCGAAATATCCTCTATTATATTAAAGTGATGTTTCGTCACATTTTTTCCTTTTTAACTCACCGTTTAACCCACAAATTTCCATAATTGTGGATGTATAACTTTTGGATGGATAATTATCGGATATTATTTGGTAAATGTTTTCTGGATAATTTTTGGATAATTTTTGGATAATTTTTGGATAATTTTTGGATAAGCTTAAAACAAAAAAACATTATGTGATGGCAAAGAAAATTTTGAACGCATGACAAGATGAAATTTACTTGTAATTAGTAGATTTCTCCTTGTTGCAGAAATAATTTTTTTTTTCAAATGTAACTAATATTGAAGAAAGAGAAAATTCTACTCGAATGGAGCAGTCGATAATTTTGCAGGAAGTCTTGCTATACTAGCTATATTAGTAGATTTTGTTTTAATGGAAACAGATCTCGCTCAAGTGGATTATTCTACTTGCTTCCAGAATCAACTTTTTTTAGTGTATAAAAACGCCGAAAAAAATTTTTGAGGAACACCTCTGCAACACGTCTTTTCTTGTTCTATACACCACACAATACACGAAAAAACTTTGGAACACAGGAAAAGGGTTTTGTGACAGGAAAGTTTTTTCATGTATTGTGTGGTATATAGAACAAGAAAAGACGTGTTGCAGAGGCGTGCCTCAAAATTTTTTTTTCGTCGTTTTTATGACCGGATTAAGGGAAATTTTCGTAGGAATTGCACATGTACCAGGATATATCACAATGATTCAGGCGTATACATAAATCCTATATTTAATTAAATGAACCAGTAATATCGAATTACAAACGTTATAATTCCTGCTATGTAGCAATTTAATATTATTAAAAGTCCATCAATAGAGAACAATCGTTCATTCCAATCTTACCATCCGATGGATAAAACATTAACACACGAGCAGCAGCCAAAGTGACACAAGCACGCGCCGCCTCGCGCTTTCTCAGTTCCGAACTATAACGAGTTAACAAGGGAGCTGACAGCTCGATAAAGACGCGGCGGCCTAATTGCGTCAGGCTCTTCTCTCTTCCCTGCAGCTCTGCTATATATGCTGCGGATTTACGCGAAGCTTAGCGCGAGTGTGCCACGCACTTTGAAGCTCGCGAGTGACTTACCGCGTCACAGCCACTACCACCGCCGCCACACTCATACGTAGTCAGTCTCCGCGCACACTTATAGTTTGTCTTCGTTTCACGGCAATTAAAGCTTCACGGGCGCGACGAGTGTACGCGCGTTACGTACGTGTGTTTCGCGGCGTACCTACTTTGACAGACTGCAGCGGCGGCGCTGCTGTGCGTCACTTTCGGGTCGGCGCCCCGGGTAATTGGACGGGGCGCCGCGGGGAGCAGCAACAAATTTTCCTCTCCCGGGCTTAATTGCTTAAAGAATCGGAGATAAGGCGCTGCGGCGCGGCCGAAAAAATGCACACTACATTCGTATACGTACGTGCTTTTATTCAATTTCTGGAGCAGAAAACTTTCGTCCAATTAAGCTGACGGTGGTGTATACCGTGGCCGTGTAGGAGAGGACGATGATGATGATGATGATGACTGTCGTGTGGGACGATACGCTGTGTGTTATAATGTTGCTTGAGATGTCAAGCTGAATATTTCGAGCTTTCTTCAAGGCGGAGATGACAAGTTTAGTAAATGTGTCAAGCTTATTAGTATATGCGAACGGAAAAAAGAACAAGTTTGTACGACATTTGTAGACTGTATTTTTTAGTTAATTATATTGGATGTTTTATAAAAATTATTAGTGTTTATAGGTAGCAATTTTAGCTGCACACTACATTACTTAATAGAAGAAAAATTATCGTATTGGGACGACCATAATTATACCGTTATTACATTATACTTGCGCCACTTAAAAGAAAGGGCATCAACGCCGAATGAAAAATTAATCGTACGCGCAATAATATACACGACCCGAACTAGAATATTCAGCGCTGAAAGTACTGCGCTCGACGATCGTTAACCGGCAGCTCAACTGCAAACTTGGCCGATTAACGAGCACTGAAAAATGCACAAAAGCCAACTTTCACGCTTTCTGGCATTCGGCTGAAATCTTAATTCGTCTCTTTGAAACGCTGCTACCGCCGTCGACCGATTTCGAGCGAGAGTTCAAAGCCGCACGCTAACGCGTGAAAGGAATTTGGACGCTAGTTATCTCTCTCTCACTCGGCGCTTCTTGGAAAATTCAGCGCGGTACATTTCATTTTCATTAAGCGGCATGTCGACGTCGGTGGTAGCCGCGTGGCCACCGGCAAAGGGGCACAAATTTCCACCATCTGCGAGAGGAACTTTGCTAATCCATTTAGCGATTCCCAGAGCGGCTAAATAATTAACTTCAAACGCGCGCCGTGAATTCGCGTTCTACTCTCGCCTTCCTTTTTTTCTTCTTCACTTTCGCGCGACTTTATCTTTCTGCGTATAAGGACTTGGTGGGTGACGTGGTGGTTGAGCTTGGGAGTTTCTTGGAATAGGCAAATGAGGCGAGATTCGTGGGTGAGTGGAGTTTCGTTGATTGGAAAAACCATGAGGAGTTTCTGTAGATTTCTTTGTTTATCGAACAATACCTAGTTGGAAGTTGGTTCGTTTGATTGCGAATACCAGAAGAAGAATGTTTTTTGTTATTATTTAATAAACTCAAAAGGATTTGGGAAATTTTTGTTTATTTATGTCTGAAAATAGAAACCAGATCCCCTTCTTCTGAACAAGTAGTAATTGATAATTTTTAAACGGTTTAAAATATAATCCATCTCTCATAAGTGTAACACAAAAGGCACGGATTAAACGATAATTATTTGAATAGATATTTTGACTTTTGATGACAACATTTTTTAATAAGTTTGTATTATATATTAAATTTACATTTAAAATAAATTTTACTTCGAAGCTACTTTATTCAAAAAGAACTATTTTATTGAAGTAGATTGAGGTTGGTTATAACCAGACATATTATTAATTTATTACTTGATTGTTTGCTGGATGAAAATTTAAAATATTCTCATAAAAAAATTTTTATAAAAAAAGGGAAATCTCAAGAATACTACCATAAATCAATATTAAAAATCCACATTCATTATCATAAATTTTCTATTAAACATTTGAACGAAAGGCATAAAACCAAACAGATCCGCGCCGTTCAATAATTCGCCGCGCTTATGAAAAAAGTCCCCACAGCCGACTGTAAAAATTTCCATCGAACCCAAAGTGCCCGTAAAAAAATCCATTATGCAGGGAAAAATCCAAATCGTGTGCGCGAGAGAGGAAGGGAGGGAGAGAGACGATGCACAACTGCGATCGAAGTTAGCGACCTTTCCCTCCTCTCTCTCTCTCTCTCTCTATCCTCTCACTCCGTTGTATTCGGATTCAAAGTTTGCGCGATTGCGAGATTTCATAAGTTGCGAGCCGAATCTCTCTCTCTCCCTCTCTTCCTTTTTCTTTTTCTCCGCAGGGACCGCCAAGCGGAGGAAAGGGGTGAGAGCAAAAGAAAAATACTCGCATTCAAGAGGGAGAGAGTGAACGCGCGGATATCGCGGGAGTGCGCTGAGAGGCAAATGCGATATTCATGACTGCGAATTTCTTAGAAAAATATGTATACACGCGAACTGGGCCGCCTCGTCGAGTATGTGTGTGATGTATTTTTGTGTATCTTTCGCGAAAAGTTAGGGATGGGGATTTCGCGCGTCGCGCTCGGTGTAGGTAGCTTTCGTGCGCGAGAAAGTGACTTGTTGGATGATTGTCTGCTCAAGGAGTTTTTTTATATGATTAACTTTATAGGGAAATCGTTATCGATATTTTGGTCAACACCTTTGATTTACGGTTATTATTGAACGTGTTTTTACTTTTTGTAATCATAATTTACGATTTTATTTGGTGGTTAAGGCAATTTGGTCCAGTATTTACCGATGATTTTAACTTTCAGAATTGCGTAAATGTAAAAATATTTCCAAATGGTTTACGTTCAATTTATATTAAAATATGCCCGTCGAAATATTTTTGGAATTTCTGTCAATTTTTCCAAATATGATTTGTATAGACATAAAATTTGGGTCAAGTTATTTTTCCACAAAATCTGTGAATAGTACAGTATTGCGAAGCCAAACAGGCAACTGTAAAAAATAGAGTAAATATGGTTTATTCTAAAATTTTATTTTACTAATTTGCTGACAAAGAATTAGTCTGCATAATGCATATTCAGTAGTTATTATTAGAATAGCATATATTCTTATGTAGTATAAATTTGCTTAAACAAAATTATGCGTATTCGTGGACATATCAAATGAACAGTTCTGCGCAGCTCACTCATGAAATTCATAACTTCAAAAGTGGAGATAAAACAAATAGTTCGTGAGCAAGTCATATTTGCACATTTTATGTATTCAAATATTCGAACAATTTGAAAATTTCAATCCGTAACTTTACATTTCAAAACATGTTGAGTATCGCTTTACTTTTAACTAACTAAGTAGTTTGCTCAATATTAAGCAAAACAGTTATTTCATGTATTATTACTATTAATTAATAGAGGATAAAAATTGTTGGATTAATATATAATCATTAATTTTATGTTTTTCTAAAAAATAAAACAGAAGGCGCTATTTCCTACATGTTGATTTCACTCTGAAAGCGATAGTTGTTCCAACTTTTCGAAAATAACCCCTGTGGATGGAAGAACAAAGAAAACTTCTCATTTTTCAAGAATTGTTAACGTTACCTAAACAAAAACCGCTGTCACTTCATTGGCACGTAGCTTCTTCAAACTAATCCGTAGATTCCTTATTTTAATTTTTAATTCCACTACTAACTATAATCTTATCACACCAACAAATATACAATAAATTGTAATTTGTTATACTGTACGTCTGCGAAATCATAAAAATTATACATCGAAATAAAAAGAATAATCATTAGACTCATGAGACGTTTCAAGTTAAATGTCCCAGGCTTAAATTCAAGTATGAAATTGTACTTTTTCACAGCGGCTCAAAATACCTTAAAGGGGGTTTAAAAAATATCATGCATCATTTTTATAGGTTTTTTGTAATATTTCTGATGGTGATTTCAAGATTTGACCTTGAAATATTGACACAAGTTGATATTTTCCTTCCAATACGAATTAGATCTTTGCTGGTGGACACACGACCTACCGTCTGTGAAACTCTTTGTAATTTCTTTCACGTCTGCAAACTAGAACTATGAACGTAAACTATAATTTCATATGACTAATGTGTGTATTACATTATAATTTATACCACTCTAACCTCAAAATCATAACTTCAATATGATTATTCGGTTCTCGTGGTATAAAATACGGTTCGAAACTAGTGCGTAAGAAGATTTTTAGCTCATGTGACTTTTCTCATTCGCTTCGCTCGGGCGAAAAACGTCACATGCGCTAAATAATCACCTTTCGCACCAGTGTCGAAATGTACTATTGTATACACCTGTTTGTAATGCTAAATAACTTCCAAAGTGAGTACTTTGCGCCTTCGGGCGAGAATTGCGCCCGCTAAAGAGGCATCAAAATCGAATTTCCCGCCCGCGGTTAAAAAATAGTATGCGCAATAATTACTGACTTTCACGTATAGACTTATATCAGGATTTTGAAACTGTTTTGTTTGATATAGGACGCTACTCAAGGGAATTCTAGGGTAAATATAAATAACGCTAAGAAAATCATGAAATTTGGTAGGCAGGTTAATATCTGCGTAAGAAAAACCTCTATAAGATTTCAAGATTCTGGGCTGCCTAGTAATTGAGAAATAAATGTTTTTATTTTTTGCTATTTAACATAGGCTCTTATGGGAAATCGTAATTTCGTTGTATAATTTGCATATAAGAAAGAAATTAACGCTAAGACATTTTTGAAAATTTATGTAATAGAAAGACAAATATTTTATAAAGATTTATTTTCTTGCAAAAGTATCAAGGAATGCTTATAATTTACGAAAAAACTGTCTAAAAGCGAAAAACATACATTTAACCTCAAAATGAGTCAAATCAACTTCTCAATGGAATTTTATATCGATATTTAAGACTATTAGAATAATTAGTATATTACTAACGCGGGCGGCGGAAGAGGATTATTTACCTCATGCGACGTTTCAGTAACGTATTTTTCCGTCCGAGGCCGCAAAATGACATTTAAGATGGCATTTTGAGGTTAAAGGGCGGAAAATATAATTGTTTAAAATGAATATATTATTGGTATTTGGTGTAAGTTTATTTATACAATAACTGTAATAAAGTGAATGAGCGAGAAATAAAAAGTGCACTTGTTTTGACTAGGGAAGTATCACTCCCTTAAGTGAATGCTACACCCACTTTGCGTCTCTCACTCAGTAGTACGCTAGAACGTGTAATGCCTCAAACATTCATACAAAATTAATAAATATCACTTTCTTAAGCCAATAATATTATTGATAATTGTGTAATAAACAATTGAGCATTATAATTTCATTACCAATAAGGTAATAACGACATATTTTTTAACCATTAAAAAGATTTTCATCGGATTATTTTTCGATTTTATTGATTTTATTTTATTTTATAACCAAAAACAATTTTGCATTTTTATATTTTTTTTAGTCTTTAAATTACCTACATTTTTTTTTAATATTGAAATTATCTTTAGTCTGTCATTTGTTATTAATGAAAACATGGTTTATATTTCTTTAATTAATTTCTAAAAAAATATTTTACTTATCGACTTAAAATTTTAACCACTTATTATACTTATCTAGTACAACATTTAGCTAAAATTTCAAGATTATAATCTTGTTTTCGAGAAAAAAATTATTTTAGGAAAAAGGGCGTTTTCCTTCCCGTACGATATAACAGAAGTAAAAATCAACCACCAATTGTCATGCATATCAATCACCAATCGTCTTGAAATTTGGAACAGAGACAGCTGTTTCGTATCTTCGAACCGAGTTTGTTGTCCAAAAAATCAGTCTGTCGCCACCAAAGATATTGGAGGTTAAACATTTTTTAAAAATATCTTCTAATAGCTTTTTATAAGAAAATATTTTATTTATCAACTTAAAATTTTAATCACTTAATTTTGATAATTTTGATGTTAAAATTTCTTTTTAAATATTTTCTTAAACAATGTATTAGAAAAATAACTTTAGTTTGAGGAAGCTAATTGCCAATGAATTGTCAGCGGTTTTATTCTGATTAGCGACTTTCTATACAATAAAAAATGTCTATTCCTCTGCTTAGTGGTTTATACAAGTAGAGTTTTTACTATCAGGAGATGCTGAATATACATGATTGAAAATAACTAGTTTTGCCGAGCGACTCTCACATCGCCTGCCGGACGCCATCTCTACCTTGAATTACGAAACAGTGTGGAAATCCAGAGTCAACAGCCGAAGATATTCGCATCAAAAACTCACATGCTCTACCGTTGTACAATTCTGTAATACGCTTAATCTCGAGCCAATAAACTAATTTCAAACAATGTATAAAATTAAGTCGCATCAAATGAAAATAAATAATTTAACGAAATCAAATCAATGATACGAATTAATAAGATTATATAATTACTTGTATTTTAATTATATTCTGAGAAATTAAAATTTTCTTAATTTTCCGAGATAAAATTCGTTGTTTCATCATGACTCTGGCACGCACGTACATCCCATGATTCGCCGATCTTAATTTTTCGCCCAGCCGGAGCACCGTAAATTCCATCGGTTCTCTCTCTCTCTCTCTCTATCTCACTCTCTCTATATCTTTCCCTCCCCATCTCTCCCTCTCTGAAAGGTGAGATGTGTGACACAGAATTTTTGCGTGTACACGAGTATCCGATGTTTGCTTACTTGCGCGGAGTCAATTTTTTAAAAGCTCGGCCTTCCTCAGCTTTTTTTCGCCCACCGCCGACGGGAAAGGATAGCCGGTGCGCCGGACTCGATAACATTTTTCACGAGTTTCCGCGTAGTAAAATACAATTTTCGAGCGACCGTGACGTATAGCAGAGCGGAAAATGAAAAAAAGAGGCAGAGGTGGAAAAGTATTTTTTACGCGTTTGTTTTATTTTTTTTGCGCGTTCACGCGCCCGCGTGACCGGGAGAGAGGATATGAGAAACCGAGATCCTGGAGGATCGGTGCGGGCAATGAATAAATCAAAATAGAAACATTTACGGATCCGGAGTTCGCGCGCGCGCTATATAACGCGCAGTTTTTAGCGAACGTACGCGCCGACGTGAACAATTCACGCTAGCGAAAACATGATTCAAGAAAAGTTTAGGCAGCTGTAACTTTTTTTTTTAATCAGCTTTTGTCTCTAACTTTATTTTAGTGTGTACACTTTGTATAATATTCCGGCGGAATCCCTTGAAATAAAACAGTGAAATGTTGAACGATGATACAAATTAGCACAAAAGTAACACTTCATTAACAGCTTAGTATTTGACAGTGAAAATTTAATATCCTTATGCTGAAAGCGTATATTTATTACAGAATAAGTAGATTTTTCATTAACTTATCTTTAAACAATAGGAGTAAAACCTGTAGAAATTTCAAAGTTTTTTGTCGATTATTATCTAGTATAATTTTTACATCATCATGAGATAGATTGTGTGCCACATTCTTGATAAGCATTTTCCCTCTGTATTGTATTTATACATATATACACGACATATAAGTCATAGTGTATAATAATTACTTTAGTAAATTTAATTATGAATCTATACTTTTTATTTAACTGACCAATAGTTTATTTAATGGAACAATACATATAATTTGAGAAAAGAAAGTATTATACTTTTATAGTTTTTCTTATAAAAATGTTGAACTTTTCATACCAAATATCCTTTCGAAATAACACAAATACAAAATTATTCTTTCTCATCCACCCGAAAGTGTGACAATAAATAAAACTTGTTATCCTCGATTCGAAAGAAGTCCCACCTATATCCGACCCCTCTTATCATCCTGATATATACATTACACTGGAGGGCAAACGTTACAACCTCTTTTGTCACGACACGTGTACACAAACTTCCAGGCATGGACGATGGCCAAGGAGAAATTCCCTGTTGAACCTTCGCGCTCGAAAAAAATCAATCTCTTTTCGCAATCTCCGGGGTCGCACACGTCGACTGCAAAGCGTCGAGAGTTCGGCTAATAAATTAGCCGCCGGCAGAAATGGGGAAAAAGGATTAGGTTGAGGTAGGGGGCAAAAAAAAAGATCGCGTGGCTTGTAACCCTTTTGACCAAGTGTCATGTAAGCTATAACGGGGAGAATTAGTTACGTGGGAGATAACTATTTTCCCCAGTTATATTTTGGTAGTTAAATAAATATGACTTGCTAATAAAAGGCAGGTGAAAACAAAGACTAATTTCTAGTCGGTAGATTCAATTAAATAAAGATACATCGTGATGCAGAAGGCATCACACGTACGATATACTGGGCGCCAGGCACTATTAATATACGAATTTTATAACAAGAAAAGTGAGCAGTGCCACTCACTAGTTAATTTAAAATAGACTTAATTACTTACAAGTTTTGATTTTGCTCGGCAGGAGTCATGTCGACTTGAACACAACACAAACATGCAAAAACATTGATGAAATAATCACAATTCGATATTTAAATAATATTGAGTTTTTAATACTATAGGCAATAAGGAAATAAAATTTACAATCCGCCTTCCTAGGCAATGAATAATCAAATCGTTTCCAAAATAAATATCAGTTGAATTTTCATAAAAGATAATTTTGAATTAATAATTACAGACTATAAATCAAAGAAAATATATTAACTAGTTACGTGGAGCTATGGATATCTCGTAGAGGTATTTTACGGAAGTATGACGCGGAAATTATGGTATTAGTTAAACATATATTTGTATCCGCAAAATTCACCTTCACAAATATTCATCGCGGATCTCGCGTCCACAAAGTTATCAATTTATTAAACTGCTTCGTGTGACAATATATTTGACGATGATTTTAAGATTAATATAGAAAAATTGTAGACGCGCAAGCATGAAGGCATCCTGGCGCAGTTCTACTGCCTCAAAATAGGCAAAATCGTACATTACTTACAATAAATACGCAAGCCTTACCACTTTCTCAATCCGTATGATCGACTGCACAGGAAGGAACTAATCGCGGCAAAACTATGCTGGTAAAAAGGTACGAAATCCTAATTAATTTAGGTAACAATAAATTTATGACGCGGGAAAATAGGCACTCGCGGGACTCTAACGTAAAACGGCACGAATACGACGCGGACGATCGATACTGTAAAATCCCCATAATTGGTTCCACGATGTTGATCCACCGGTGACCAGGATCCGCTGATGCGTCACTCATCATCGACGTGGTCTGCACTGATTGGCCCTTGAAAATCACCTCAGTCAAAGTATGGAAGCCAAGGCCGCATTTGTTGAGTCTGGATCTTCCATCTCTCTCTTACGATGTACAAGTCAGCTTGAATTCCTTAGTGCCTGTCGATAGTGGAAAATTCCATATAATTTCGACCAAAATAATTTTATTTGAATTCAAATATTCTGACTCGGCAAAAATTGAGAGTGCAAAAATGGAAAGGCATCATCTATATCTGCACTTCAATAAACCTTTTGCTTATATTAAAAGTGAGAGAAAAAGCGAAGTTAAATTATGAATTTAATTAATTAATTCGTGAAGGCAGACAATAGAGAGATTACGTAGCTTCTGCAATTGATGCAGGCTTCATTGAGAATGATGATCTCAGCATTCTTTTACCGCTGAAGTCGCTGTCCCGACGGCGTTGAGGAAATCATGCTTCGGAGCGACGGACGCTCACGGCAATGAATAAGGCAGCTTCTTCATTACAGTTCACTGGAACTCGAAGTATGCTCGTCCGATACAATAAAACGCATGAAAAATAACAAAATAATAGACAAAAATAGAAAAGTACGAGTGACCCTGTACACTGAGGTGAAGGACTCTCCTTCTGGCTGCCAATAGATAGGATTTCATAGGAGAAATCCGCTCTCCGAAATGCGAAAGTAACGCGGTAAAAATCCACCGCAATTACAAAGCTTATAGGAGAATTAACTATCGTGGTGTGGGACAAACGTATGGAATCATTTATAATGATATGTGATTGCCATTGTTGATGTCATTAAATAGATTATTTAAATTGCATAAGATTTAAATTACATAAAATGTAATCAATTTCTCCAATCTCACAAATGGTAAAGCAAAAATTAAATTCATTTTTCGTTTGTTTGTTTCAGGTGCGTACATTCACATCCGACTACAAATATTAAATACTCCAAACTGTAAGTACGCGTAGTATTCCAGCTTTAGAAATCCTTTCCACAACCATAAATGAGATTTGTCAAAAGGTCGAATTTCCTGAAAAATGTTCACCTCTCAACGTGAACAATCGCGCGCATTGCGCGCAACAAATATCGCCCCTTCAATAACTGTATTAAAGTCATGTCGAAATTAATATCGAGCAGCGGAAATAACGTCGAACGAACGCGCGCGCGCGGCATTAGAGTAAGAACGCGCCGCGTAGAAATTAAAGCGCGACGCGAAAGGAGTGAGTGGTGCGTTAGCCGGAGAGAGAAAAATTTCCTCCCATCTCGAAAGATATCTCCCGCGCGGAATAGACTCGCGCGTCTGACCTAAAACGCTTCACTCCACTATATATATATATATATATATATATATATATATATATATATATATATATATATATATATATATATATATATATATATATATATATATATATATATATATATATATATATATATATATATATATATATATATATATATATATATATATATATATATATATATATATATATATATATATATATATATATATATATATATATATATATATATATATATATATATATATATATATATATATATATATATATATATATATATATATATATATATATATATATATATATATATATATATATATATATATATATATATATATATATATATATATATATATATATATATATATATATATATATATATATATATATATATATATATATATATATATATATATATATATATATATATATATATATATATATATATATATATATATATATATATATATATATATATATATATCGTAAATGCGCGCAAGACTGATTGATGACTGACCTACCTATATTCCCGCGCGGTACACGGCTTGCATCGAGCCCCCCGTTGCCGGGGCATTTATCATGTCCGGAAAAGAAGACGGCTCTGAAATAACAAATTTATTATACTCACAATAAATATTTCGAGCTGTGTTTGCTTACCGTCGGATTTTAAAATTTTTCGGAAATTGACTGTCGAAGGTATTTGTTAAAGCTGATAAGTATAAGGAAGGAAGTATGAACTTTTAGAGTGGCATTTGTTAAGTACGAAATTGCGAAGTTTAACAATAATTTAACTAAACAATGCACTAATTGGTTTCAATTAATTAGTTAATGTAGGGGGGGACAGAAGGAAATCGTAGAACTTCATAAGTTTCATGAAATACAACTCTGAGAAAGTATAAATTAGTTTTAATATAATGAGGGGGAATATTTATCATGGCTAAACTAATAAACAGTTTCTAAAACAGCCGAGTGGAGCAGCGAAAGCCTACGACGCATAAACGTCACTTTATACGGAGCGGGCTATGAATTTTTTCCATAATTTAAACCCGGCGAAACCGTAAAGTAATCAATTTCCAGAAACCAACTTACCTCTTGGTAAATAACATTTCAATCGCTAGAAATTTTCCCTCTCTCTCTCTTACTCTCCCTTCTCCACTCGACAATAAATTTCGCTCTCCTCGAGAGCTCTGAAAAAGCATAACAGCTCAATCGTAAAATTCTCACCCTCATAAATTAGCATTAATCCGCTTTACGATCCTTAACTCTTTATGAGTGTTTCGTTTCTAAGTTATGTAACTCTCTCTCTCCCTCGAAACACAACGCCCGGGTAATTACTTTGGGGGCACTCTCGCGCGCGTCTGCGCACGTCTACCGTATAGGAAGTAATCAACCGCTCAGCAGCGTCAAAGTGCGCGCGAGAACAAGGAGTGAGTTAAAAATGACGGCGGGGCGAGTGTGCCGACAGGCCGAAAAGTAAATAACTCTTGGGCGAAGGGTGCGCGCGTAACATGTCGAGAGTTTATATATTATACGAGGAGGGGGAGGATCGAGAATGACGCAGTTGTAATGGAGAGATATTAAAACTTTGCTTATCCCCCTGCCTGTTACTGTATCGGGGTGGTTTTTGGTGTGGAACTTTTATCATATTTCAATTTTATGAAAACGATGACATTTATTACCAGGAATTTTTACTGATTATTTACGAGGATTGCGTAATTCTGTTGAGAAAATTTTATTTTTGCTTTATTATACGTATAGGTTACGCGTGCAGAGTAAAAAAAAGAGGGAACAAAAGAAGTTACCGCGATGAAAACGTAACTAACTTTTTCAAAGAATTTTTTGTTCGGGAAAATTGAATTTATGGACTAGCGGTAACTATTGTTTCGTTCATGAACGCGTATAGTCATAGACAACCAATCAATATCGCGTTGACCAATTAACAGCCACCAATTACGGATAACCGTGATTAGAAATTCGTCAATCACTGATTATCTCTGTTATTCTAGTTAATAACCGCAGGCACTCTGAACATCGCAAAAGATTACTTTATAAGTTAGAATAAACAGAAGCAACAACATCAAAGTCATTATTCTACTCAGACGCTCGCACACCATGCGGACAAAGGATGAAAAATGAGAATAACCATAATCGGATGACGAAAACGTACTGAACAAAAAGAGAACACGGCGGAAACGAAATAAGAGCTAAAGAATGAAAAACGAACGAAAGCTGGTCGAAAGAGCAATTGGAGCGCGGATGGGGAGTAAATAAGAGACAAAAATAAGACAGAGACGGATGAAGAGTGAGAGAGAGAAGCGGTAGAGAATAGAGAAGTTATATGAGCGAGTGGCCCGGCGCTAAATATCCGGCGAGGGACGTGCCAAAGCTCATCCTCGCACGCAAGAGTATACATACATACACATCCACGTGTACGTGCGAATATATACATCCGCGTATACACACACACACACACACACACACATATTGTCCGGCGTGCACACGGAGGTCTCTTCCTCGAGCGTTTGAGCAACAAAAAAAAAAACGAGGATGTAAAACTTGCATCGAGGTCAGCAAATATACAGCTACGGAAGAGCGCTCTCTGCCCGGTCTATTTTCGCGAGGCGAAAGCTGGCTATTTTATTGAGTTCCGAAGGACGCGAGATAATACAACCGGTTAATTGGAATTCGCAGATATTTCAGAAAGCGTGGTATAGTATAGCTCGGTAAATGGGCGAGGGGGTCTACTTATGCGGTGTGTCAGTCCGGCCGCTCTTTGTTCAACTATTCAGGAATAACATTTGAATTCAGAGTGGTGATGAATTTTGAACGAAGTGCGGCAGTTTCGGGCGCGTGCGGGTGAACATGATATTAGTATTGCCGTCTCGGGATGTTTCTGTTGCGGAAATAAATAATCATTTTTTTTTTTTTGTTATAGGTATAGGTTCTTATAAAGCTAGTACATATACTTTTGTTTTGATGCTTTTTGTTTTTACGAGGGAGTTACCGTAATTTAAGGTGATGCGATACTGACACTATTACCCAAAATTTGGTTCCCGTTTTTCTCATTCAATTTTTAATTTTAAGAAAAAAACTCTTTGATACGTTGTAGTTCTTTATTAAACTTAAAACGTGTCAAAGAGTTTTTTTCAAAAAGTTTAAAATTGAAGGAGAAAAACGGGAACCGAGAATTGAGTAATAGCGTGGGTATCACATCACCTTAAAAATTCAGCGTCGCGAAATATTGAAAACATTGCCGATCCCGAAGTTTTTTGCGAACAAAGTTAAGTATGCTTTATCCCACGGTACATATACTAACTTTTTATCTGATTTAAAATAAAAGTGAGAAAAAAAAGTGAGAAAGAGAGCACGTGAACCACTCTCTCTCTTCATTTTTCACGCAAACGATCCAGCCCTCAACAAACTTGTATTTTAAAATTCCACCAACCGAACATTGTTGCGTAAATATTTGAGCTCTCGCGTACATGCGGAATGTAATGCGCGGCTGAGTCGTAACGCAAAAAAATCCGAGACCCGACGCAATCTCCCTCGTTTGCATTTACACACATATACGCGTGCAAAAACGAAAAGGGGGATCGCTTCTTCGAACGACGCGCTCGCTGCTCCATTTTCCGGGCGTATAGGTACCGCACTTTGCACTCCGTGCGATATATCGCCACGCGCCGCGGGCGACGAAGACCTAATGGATCGAATATACGCGTAATACCCGCAACCTCTCAGCCATTTTGCAGCGCGAAGAAGAGGGAGAAAAAAACAGAGGAACGAATGGAAAAACTGAGGGGTGGGGGAGAACACAGGGTCGAATGAGAGAGAGAGAGAGAGAGAGAGAGAGGAAAAAAGAGTCGACTTTTACAACGAGTGGGATGCTTTCGATGAGACGCGTTCTCGGGCCGCTAGAACTATACATATAGTTGGTCGCGAATTTTCTCGGTCATTTCGTCGCCGGGCCGTCGCAGTAGCCGAGAGAGATCCCCAGAAATTGTCCAGCCTCGAGGGTGACCCTACTTTTTGCCAGCGTCCGAGACGTATACGTATATGTGATCGTCGCGTGCTTTTTATCTTTCGCGCAGTTTGAGGGGAAGGCCGACGACCCGCCGATGATGTCCTCGCATCGCCTCGGGTAATCGCGCTGGCGCTTTGGCGCGGAATTTCGTATGTTTCCCGCAGGCTGCGCGACGGATTTGTCGCCCGGGCGCAGAAGTCCTTTTTTCTCCTGGGTGTTTGATGATGGAAATCTGTTGTGGATTGTTCCGGCGAGATTTTGCGGTCCTATGAAGTTGGGAGGCCATGAGGGTGTAAAGAGAGGCTTTGAGCTTTTTGAATGCTTTGACAATGTTAATCGGGTGCGTGTATGATATGGAGATATTGTTATTTTTAGGATTATATATGATACAACGTTTATTTGTTGGATTATTATTCGGAAATTATCATATTCATTATATCGGGGAAAATGGTGCGCTGTTAATGTAGGTTGATGGAGTCGGATTGATTAAACATTTGTATTTTAACATTGAATATCAAAGTATCACATTTATATCCTACATTAAGTATATACTTTAGTGACGGCAAAGTAAATTTACCCGTACGCCGGTGAACGTAATTAATTAACTGAATAATTGTAATTGTAAAATGTTTGAAATTTACATTAAAATTATTCAAATGCATTTTCACTGGACGAAATTCACGTTGTAAAAAGACATCATATTAAGCTCATGTTCAGAATAATCAGAGATGTTGCACTTTTAAAATGTAATTACAAAAAGTGTGTAATATAATGCCAACTTATTGTAAACATAAAGATTTATTTATCATTTGCTTTTTTACGAGCGGAAATGCAAATATATTACGAAAAACTATGACCCCAGCAGTCCACGAACTCACACATTTGATTTACATACGAATACTAATTATAACTACGTTTGTTGAAAATAAATGTTGTTGAACAAACAAAAAGTGTATGCTACTTTCAAACATTGCTGTGTTCATTGTATTTTCACGCAGAAAACAAAACTAATATTTATATATAAATTTGCATTTATCTTACAAACTGTTACAGTGGATTTCTTTCTACTTAAATAAAATGATTCACTCAAATATTGTGCAATTCTTTCTTCAATTACAAACACATATTCAAACAAGTAAAATTATTAAAATGTAGTAAATCGATCTGACGGAGGCAGGTAAAAGAAAAACAAAGTTTTTTCTTTTATTTCAGCAACGTTTCGTTGGCATGGTCCGCCAACCTCTTCAGGCTGTAGTTTATTAATCAAAACAGAAAGTTTTTTACAATATGTACAATATTTATATTATACTCAAGCAAAATTATTGTTTGGCCACTTTTCGCATTATAATTTTATAATCGCAATTTTCAACCTAGCTCGCGTAAAAATAGAAAAACTATAAGATTAATTTCCAAGTCTGAGAGAATAACTTTACAGCCAACGACGAAGGTGGCGAGAGAGGGAGAGAGAGAGAGAGAAAGCTGATAAAACTCAGCTCTTCGAAAACGAGCTGCATAGGTCGCGCGCGCGCAATTTAACGATCGTCTTTTGTAATAAACAGAGAGAGAGAGAGAGAGAGAGAGAGAGAGAGAGAGGGGGAGAAACAGTTTTCGCCTCTCTCTCTCTCACTGCCGGCAAAACTCGCACTTCCATCTCCCTCTAACGTGGCGCTCGCAATTAAACTTTACCTAGCAGAGGCAGTCTGCACGCGCATTATGTTGCCTTTTACGTGCGCGTTCGCGCACAAGGAGAGCTAACTGCCACCTATTTCAGTTCATTTCGAGCGCGAGGTGTGACTTTTCTATATTTTCATCTTAATTAATTTTTATCTCCCCCTGCTGCTGTTGCCGTGACATCGTCGACACTGTCTTTTGTCAGCGAAACAGGAGGCGCGACTGTAAACAGTACAGAGAGATGCGCGACTAATTTCTTATCTCGCAAGCAACAAATTAACGGTTTTATGATTATAAGACAGAACGTAGGAAATTGTACATTAAATTTTCATTTTCTGGCTTTTATGGTACCGCAGAAAGGTGAATTCAGAACTAAATGTAAGGTACAAAGTGTTTATATTAGATGAAGTAGAACTTTGTCAAAGTATTATAGTTTTATTGCAGAGTGTAATTATTTTACGCGATACTCGTAAAAGCAACATTAGGGGGCTGTAAATATTGTTTGTTTATAATTACATATAATTTTGGGCTGTTGCGCGCCATAAAGCGTAAATTTCATGAAGATAAACGTTGGATATTTAATGAGTATAGTTTCAATACACGGATTCATCAATAATTCAAAAGTACACTTTACAGCATCATTAAAATCATTTGAGTGTACCTTTAACAACGTCGATTAATGACAATCACGTCGTGCAACCGTATACCATTCAATTTTTGAAATAAGAAATAAAATATTTTTAATTCCCATTGAATGCCAAACGTGTTCCACAACCATTATTCCTAACTTTTCCCTATATTTTCCAGTCAGAAACACGGTAACAAATCTCGCGATACTCTCCAAAACCCGTAACGCGCAATCTCTCGCATCTCTTATACCAGTAACTCCGCGCGCAAACAGACTCGTACATACCCCAGCCACACATACAAAGTGTCAAGATAGCCATCGGACAAACGACGATTTCGAATTCGCCATTCTCCCTCTCGATCGGACCTCCCCTCTTCCCGGGTTCTCTCAATTCAATGGGACGCTAATGGCCTTTGGCTCCTTTTACGCGGCGGATTAGTCCCCCCCGAATGGACGCGCGCGCGCTCGCGGGGCTGCAATCTAAATTAAAGATCTGAAAATGCATCGGGGCAGCGTGTCTCGAGGGAAATACGTCGCCAGTCGCGGTAGCTGCAGCGCGTGAAGAAAGAAGAGGTTAAGTAGTCCCGCATGGCTCTTCGGACGCCTCGTGAAATTTCGTGCTGTCTTTTGGGGATCGACCGCGAGATAATGGAAGAGGGGGGAGGACTCTAGATGCTTCCTCTGCACGAGCGTGCACGTGTTGTGAGGGATGTTTGTCGTTTTGGAGCTGGACGGTGTAGAATGTGTACTCGTTAGGAGTGATTCTGTTTTTAACGGATGAGGTGAGGACTTTGGATGAATATTCGAGAATATTTAGCGTGAATTGTAGGTGAGGAATGAGGGTGTTTAAGGTGGCTCCGGCGCGCTGGGCCGTATCATTGGGGGGCTTTTAGGGTGCATTGCATTTTTACTTAGAGAATCGGTGAAATTGTAATAACATTTAGTTAATGACAAGTTGTAAGGTATTCTTAACCATTTGAGCAGCCTGTAACGTTAAAATAAGGAAGTTATTCATTAATACTGGTCAAATGCTACGGCCCTGCTAGTGTATGTTATACATAGGAAGAACGGTTCTTTATTTTATGCATAAAGATTTCTTGAAAATTTTGTCGGTGATAGTCAATTTTCAACACATCATTGTAAACTATAGATAATAAACAATTATTTACACGTTTGTTTTTGAAGAACTTATGTGTTTTCAACTCACAACAGGAAAATTAATACTTAAAAATTGTTCTTCTCCCGTAAGAGCCTGTATTAAAAGAATGAATTTCAACGAATTTCAACATTTGTTTCCTTTTTCATTTAGTCGGTGACCCTATTCGGGACACAATCCATTAAATAACTTGGAATTTCAGCTTTCGATTAGGATTTTTATTTTTGAATTCTTATGTTTTAAAAAAAAACACCGGAGCCACCTTAAATAATCTAAATGCGCTTTGTGTATAGATGTTAGTTACAGAGTTGAGATTATGCTTGAGTTCTTGAATGAAAAAAGCTTTTTTGCTGTATACCTAAACGGTGGCATTGTTTGCCAACGTACGTTGTTTAAAATATATGTTTCTTTATTTACCTTCGTATTTTTTTTATGTTATTTACAGTGAAGATAGTATGAAGATAGTATCAAAAACAAATATTTTCGACCAACGCCGATTTTCTACTTTTTTCGCATCGCTGAGTCAGAAATGGTTGTTATAGCAAAAAGGAAGCCTTTTTCGAAAAAGCGTTTCACTAGAGTAGTTCGCAGGAGTTTTTTTTTTCTTATACTTATTTCGAGCACGTTTCTTGGACGTGTAAAAATCTTTTGAACCTTTACAAATCCAACAACGGGCAATCGATATACCGTTACTTCCAAAAATAAGTACACCATTATAATTTTGACAAAACACGTATCGTATTTTAATTTGGAAAAAAATCGAAATGTAAAGAAAACGTATTTTTTGCTATAGCAATAAAATTTAAAAGTCTTGATTATTATAACAATAAAATATAAAAGCATTTTTTGTTATAACAATAAACAATAAGTTCCAATTTTTTCCAATTTCTATTTATTGTTATAATAATTTTCATCGATTCTCAAAACATACTCCAATCCTTTACCTGACTAACGTACACTTTACATAAAAAAAAGAAAACATTTTTTCCTTTGTTTATTGAAATTTCCATAAAACCTTTGGCTTCCATCACTCTAAAAAACGTCCCTTTCTTTTCGCCAGAAACCAAAAAGCTCTACAAACCCGAGAAAAATAACATCCACAAAAAAAAAAATCAATCGACCCCGCACATCTCCATTTAAAATCTCATTTCCCCCCATTCCCTCGCTCCTTAAACAATTAATACCGATAAACCTCTCCCTCTCCATCTACGGCGACACATTCAATAAGAAAAAAGCGCCACGCCGCTGAAAAGAAACTCGCAGTCGCGCTCTTTCTTTAATTGCCGGCTTCTTCCCGCGCACATCCGGCACGTGTACCCCCCGCGATAACACCGAAAAGTCATAAGTCACTCCGAGTCCCCGTTACAAATTGTCCCCCGGAGGGATCGCGAGAACAGCGAGGCGGGCGCAGTCGTCGTCTAAGCAGCTTCTCGCGCACGTTAAAGCGAGAGATCCTTTAAAGCCCTGCGCCGACGTTATACCTAAGCCCCGACGAAGAGAGAGAGAGATGCTGTGAAACTAACGTCATCGAAACTAACAAGCGCCTTTGAGCGTGTCGCGCACGCGGGGGCCAAGCACAAAGTTCCGTTGTATTTTCTCTCTCCCGCCGTGCGCCGAGGCTTTTCGGGTCGACGCTTTCCAAATTTGCCGTTTGAATTTTGAGATTCTAAAGTTTCGCGCGCGCGCACACGCGAGCGAGCGAGCGCGATATCTTCCTTCTGATCTAACCTTTTCCGAACCACTGGCTCAGATTCTGGGAGCAGCGAGTGCGATGTTTTCCACTGTGATTATATATGGGGATGAAGCTTTTTGTTTCGGAAAATCTTTGATGTGATTTCGGAGTGGTTTTGAGAGTTGAGTTGTATGTTTTGGTGTTTGATATAGACGATAACTAGTTAATTATAAGTTATAAGGTTTCAGGTGCAACGTTTAATATCGATTTTAGCATGATTATGGTAGTGCGGTCTATCTTCATATTGGTATTGTTATATGGAGGTACTTCACTTGACTGTTCACGTTATTAACCGAAGTGTTATAATAATTATGGCCCATCATGCAGATGAGGTCATTGTAGAGTAGATAATATTCATGAAATTTCTTACGTGAATTAAGATTGTAGTATATTATTTTTACTCTTGTTTTCATACTGAATTTTCAGTGACAATCTTTAAATTAATATCATAAATAATAAAAAGAAAGTCTAAAAAAACTTTATATTTCAAAAAAATATTTCTGAAAGATTAGAAATTATGCAGAATAGTATTTTTTTAATGGAACAAATCATTTCAGATCGCTACAAGTTATTGGTTGATATGGAAATCTTCGTTTTAGAAGAATAGTATTATTGTTCGTTGTACAAGTATTACTATTTTCATTTCGATGCAGTAAAATTTTAAAGCAAATAATATAAATCAACTGATTTGAGAAAAAACTGAAATGGTATAAAAAAATAAGTAAAAATATATGTGTCTGTAGTGGGAACAATATTATATTTAAAATATAGTTTTCACTACGCTTAAAAAGTTAAAATTTTGTTAAAAAAAGGAGAATTTCTTTTTTAAAAAAGAATATTCATTTCAAAACGGAGAAACTCATTTTTAAAAAAGTAGAAACTGTCTATTTTAAAGCTATGTCAATGTATTCTACTTTCTTTAATGCCGTTTGTATACCGCCATCGTTTTCACCAAACAGTAGAATTACTTATTAATTTTTTTCGCGTTTTTAACCCCTCACCAAGCAAGACGAATATTGAAAAATATGCCAAATTCTTCACCCCCCAACCGTCTCCGCCTCTTACAAATATATTTTCCAAGACCACAGCGATGTATAATTTCTCCAATGCCCGCAGCCTTTCCTCATTCTAAACCCACAAAACTCCTGGCCAGCCGCAACCAGCCGCACATTACCCGAGTCTTTATCTTCGAGCCGTAAAACCGCGCGCGCCGAGGCTTTTTGCGCCCAACTGGCTCGCGCACTCACAGCGGCCCCACCCTGTACTTAAAAACATCCTTGCCCAATGAGCGTTGCGCACACGCGCTACACCGGGGCTCTAAGTAGATAAAGCCCTGGCTGCTGCTGATGGCTAAGGCACATGTGAGCTCGTTCGCCGCAGGCCCGAAGATTTTACGCGGTGCAAAGCTGTCGGCGTCACGCGCGCGACGACGACGACTTATCCAAGATACACACACGTGAGGCTGGAAAATTGAAAGAGCCAATTAAAAGTTATATGTTCGCATTGTGCGAAAGCTCTGTGTACATAGCGAGCGCGTGAGTTTGTACACGCAGCTCATTTCCGTATACGAGGCCTGAGAGTTTATCAATCTGCGCGTCTTGTGACTAATGAAAGTTGCGAGTTGGACTTGTCTTAGGCGCGGGGCTGTCTGAATAGGATGCCATATGAATCGGGAAGGAAGTTCTTGGAAATGTTTGAGATGCCGGAGGACACGTGTTGTTATTTGCGTGTTCGTAGGAGTTTTGAAGTGGAAACAGACCGCGGTGAAGAAGCGAAGTTTTATGTGGGTTATCGGTGAAATAAATTGCGGTCAAGATGGCGGGCTTTTGTGATACTGGACGAGTGTCTTCGCAAATTTTACAAGATGAGCGAAAGTAGAAGAAGGAGTTGATTGGAAAATATTGATATTGAATTCAAGAGCTTTTAGTTTGTTTTTCTTTTGTCCTGAGCAGCTGCTTACTATGTAATAGATGTTCTCGAGGCTGTCGTTCGTTCATTCAATTTTACTCTAATTTCATTTTGCATAAAATGAAATGACGGATTTCATTACGAATATGTCATTTATGTATTTCGCCTGTAGACAATGCTGTTATCGAATATGAAAATTCCATTTTCTTCCATATATTCTTAAATTACTTGAAAATATTTTTGCTTCATAATAAATGGATTATTCCAGTCTCGGTAAGAAAATTTGAAACTATCGACAAAACTAAACTCGCCATGAACTTTTCGTTCCTTAACTCTCTCTCTATTTAATAATCAATGTCCATAACATTATTATCAATGCATAACGTTACTAGATTCTTATTGCAATTCACACCCCTATTCCCCCAAAAAAGGTACACGAAACAATTAAAGCACACCTCGAAAAACCGCCCAAACGAGGCCCTGGACAAACAGTTTCTCTAACACACAGCCTCTCTCCCTCGCTTGCAAAAAGCGCAATTCCGGTCTTCAAAGGACCGCGTGTAAATTACACCCACCCGCAGTAGAAGCAGTAGCAGCACTGGCGGCGATGCGCATTACTTCAGTAGAACGGGCGTATTTTAAATCCCGCGCTCCATCCGCTTTTCTTCCTCTCTCACTCACACTCCGGACTTCGGAAGCGTTGGCCCTATGCCAGCGATATGAGACAATACCCGCGGAACTATGCGAAACGCAAACTTCGTACATCTTCCCCCCTCGGAGCGGAGGAGCGCAAGCGCGGATGAGCCGAGAACTTGGCGGTCGCGCACTCGATGACCCCGATGTTCTATCCGCGCGTGTGGGTGTTGGGATAGGCCGCCGGCGGATAGTTTAAGAGAGAGGGAGAGGAAGTGAATCGGGGAGAAAGAGTTCGAGAGGAGTAATTATGTGGGACGGTGGGTGAGGTGTGAACGGATGTAGGGGGGAACGTATGGCTCTAGGTGATGGGACTGTCGATTTTATGGTGATTGAGAGCGTGGGTGGGCGGAAGTGTGTATATAGAGAAGAACGACCTTTATCCAATTAGCATGTGTGCATGTGTGTGCTTAGTTGATCTGTCGGTGTTTCCAATTTGTTAGCAATGTCGCGCATTTCGAATAGTGTTACTGTTTTTTCCCGTTGATTTTGTCGGGGATTAATGAGATTTTCTTTGTGATAAATCGCTTTGTTATTTGGTGAGTTGAATTATGTTGAATTGGTTAAAAATTATTGTAAAATTTAATAAACAAAGTGTGGCATCTTTAGTATAAAGTGCAGGTGTTAAAATTTTTTTCGGATAAGAGGTAAAATAAAATTATTTTACTATATATCGAAAAAGTGACTAAATTAGGTAAATAATGGAATCGATTTCCACCAGGGTCGTTACGAAACTATTACAAAGTTTTATAAGTATCTCTATTATATTGAAGTAATGAATTCAGACCTTTTTTTCTCGACTTTTTGAATTTTTATACATATGAGGAATTCTACAGATTATCCACACATAAACAGTTCAAAAATTAGAAAAAAAAAATTTGGAGACACACCTTTGTAATAAATGTTTCCTCGTTCTTTAGGTCATACAGTAGATGAGAAAATTTTTTCAACACTTGAAAATGGTCTTTTGACACGGTTTAGGAACGAATCCATTTTTCTTATGGAAACTTAACATGGGAAAATGGACCAACAACGGTCACTGATGACAACTAATAATAAGCTCCCACAGGCGTCAACAAATTTTCCCGAAGAAAACAACCGCTACCAACACATTGGCACGTAGTTTCCTAAAACTATTGTATTGATACCTTGTTTTAATTTGGTATGCTAATAAAATTTAGAGATTTAGAGATAAGATGTGAAATTGGAATTAATTGCGATAAGGTTCTTCTGGCAATGAGTAATAGTTGCGTATTAGTAATTGGACGAGAGAAAAATGATTATTTATCACTATGACGGACAATTGCAAGTTCGTTATGAATTTATAAAACGGACTAGGAAAATATTTGTAAGGATATGCGATTGTTATTAAAAACATGAAATTTATTGCAATCACTATAATGAAAATCTATACAGTAAAAACGAACGTTATGTTAACCAGTATGGCACTTTTGAATCGATGGTACCTATGAGAATTCAGGCTCTTCGCTGATATGATCAACGATATCATAGGTGTAGAGCTTGAGCCCGAGAAAGCTACCAACCTTCCTCGCTGTGGTGGATGTGTCTAGCATCGGCGAGTGGCATCAGCGGATTCGTCATGACCTCCTGGGTGTCGATGAATGGAACCGTCGTCTGGCCGCCGTCCTTCTGCATGTCTGTGATCGTGAAATGTCACGCATGGGCGTCGTTCGAGTCGGGGTCGTTTGGTTTTATGGAGTTGGTCGGCACGTCTACGTTCTCCAGCTTCAACTCATCCCTGTTAAAAAAACAAGAAAAGGATAACTGTCTTTCTTATAAATATTATCAAACAATATTTGTTTGTATCATTCTCAGATTTCATTACGCTTGTATAAGACTTCTTATATTTGTATGTAATTTAGTTCGTTTTCTTACATTTTTATATATTTGTGTAGGTTTTTGTCCAAGACTTTTCACCAAATGACAAGCATGAAATTCGTATATTATATGAAGGGTCCACGAAAATAAGGAGGATTGTCAATTTTTGAAAACTATTAGCCAAACTTTCGTATACTTCTATATGTGATAATTGATACTTACCGTGTAGACCATTTTTATGAAGATGTAAAAAATAACAAATAAATACTATATCCAAAACTTGACTTAGTTAGTATTAATTAGCACATATAGAAGTATACGAAACCATAGTTAACTAAAAATTTTTAAAAATTAATAATCCTAATTGCTCCTTTTTTCCGTGGTCCCTTCATATGTATATTCAGTAGTTTGTTTATTTTTACGGTAGATCGAAATTCAATATACCCATTCTGGACTCTTTTCGTAGGAAATACCATAATAAGGCTTGAGATAGAGGCAAAAGTTCTTGCCTATTTTGAAGAGGAATAAGCACGAGTACGTGACAAGGCTGATCCTGTTGCGAGCGAATTGGCTCTCCATCAATGCGAATCCAGCTACGAGGTAGTCCTTGCGCAGTTTTGAGCTAGTCAGATCGATAGACCTGATGCCTTCTCAGGTGTTTGACACGCGGTTTTTGCTGTCTAAAAGCCAAAGGAAGTTTCATAAAAAATTAGCCTGGCTGAGGCTCGATTTGATGAAAATTATCCGAACTTACTGCGAGTCTCAATGGGTTTCCATTCGACCGTGCTGGTATTTACCTGTCCATTGGGCAGAAGAGCTCCTTGTTGGATCTGAATGTAGATTGTTTTGTTATCGACTACAAGCCTGGCACCGGATATATCAACGTAATAATTTGAAATAACAATTTAATGAACACTAAAAAATGCATGAGTTAAAAATACAATCGATAACTCTTACTTGTGATCTCTGGTATCGGCATGAATTGGCATGGTACTGATATAATACTTGTTGTCTGGACAGATACACTGGCAAAAATTTCAATATGTTGGAAACACATAAATTTCCCCATAGATTGCTAAGTCACCGTACACTACGTCTTCCAGGGACTTTTCCTTGCCATGTGGGCAAGAGAGCTCGCCAACCTTGTCTTTAGGAACGAAGGGCATGTACCTATTCACAGCAGTTGTGTTGCTCTATAAACACAAAATTGTCCATATGAATTCTAGCTCAAAGTATTTCGCAAAATTTATTAAAAATTGCTTATGAAAATTCAAGCATTAGTATAATAATTCTCAAGTTGCGGTGAGGAGTATTTTGGGAATGAATGAGAAAAATTATTTCAGAACTTACGTTGACGTAAACGTAGGATGATTGATCGCGTTTCCCGTGAAGGTTATTGCAGCCAATCAGGTTGTTGAGGCATTTGCGGATTTTTCTACATAGATTCATGGCGTTTTTCCTGCCGCAGTCGTCGACCTTCGTGATAGCTGAACACTTAGTGTCCGGGCATATTAACCTACGATTGGCGTAGACTCCCTCATTGAACACGTACTTGGAGAAGGCCATGAGCTCGTGGTATGGGCCGTCTATTGAAATAATTGAATTTATATGTGGTGATCTCTACATACACCAAGATTAGTTTAGTTGTATAGATCATGTCGCGGAATACACGTGAGAGTAATGAAGTGTCGAAAATGAGAACCCATCAACGTCCCGAAAATAAATCACGAGTGCTATATCATAAGTTATACTATCTAACACTATCTAACCAATATTATATAGATATAGACTTTCTCAGACACTTTCTTGGAACAGAAACGAATTTTGTACCTGGTTTGTTCTCATCACGAGAAGATTACCTCTAGAGCTCCTACGATGTGGCGGTCATAATCGCCTTGGACCTGCGCACAGCATTGTTATAGTCATTTCGTACACTTGTCCGCAGGTTGGCTCTAGTGGGGTCGAAAACATGAGGTTCCTTTCCTAGAGGAGAAAACATGTTTTCATGATGCTGAGTAAGATTTATGCAATTCAATCGTTCATCGTTAATGTACTGTAAGGCTGCAATAACCGAAATCGTGCATCATGTTCTCGGTCTTGTAGTACTGTGCCATGGCTAGTTTGAGTTTAACCAGTAGACTGTCAAGCAACTGCTCGTGCGACATTTTCGTTTCACAGACATTTAATTTTGAACAACTGAAGAGGAAAAAGATAAATATGTAATGAAACCAGCGCTTTTGACTAAAAGAAGAGAATATATTGTACAGTTCTAAATGTAATCTCACCGTCAAGTCCTGGCTGAAGTTCTTGGTTAGATAGACCTCGCGTATATATATCATTGTCAATTTCAGATTCAAGTTCCTTCCTGAAGTTTATATACCTACTCTTGTCCTCTCGCTTGTTTGCCTCGATGTTCTTCTTCTTCCGCACGGCACTCTTAATCACGAAGCCAATATGATTAACATGCTCCTGCAGCTTGTTGCGCTTGGTCACGTGGTCGAAGATGGCCGGTAGATTCTTCAGCGTCTTCGATATATCCCCGAGCTGGTACTGAACATCGTCGTTCATCTTCTGTACTGCCCGGAGAGTTCAATCAGCTGTCTCAGACTTCTCATAAAGCTTTCCCATTAACTCCTCGATGAACTGGAACAAGCCCGTGACAGATGATGCTGTGCCGATGATATCAGCTATGATCGCTTCACATGGCTGATTTAGCTACGCTGTCATGAGAAGGGTGAAGACAAGTGGCGCTAATTTCCTCGCCATTTCCATCCGTTATGTAAGTGATTTCAAAAAGAAGGACCATTAAATATTGGTGTAATTTAACCAAGATTTGTAGAAATTACATGCGAAGGAATTTTTTTCAGTTTTATGGTTTTTTATGAATTTTAAGATGAAAACACTATGATTTATGAAAAAAATTTACTTTTTTAATTTTAACTATTTTATAAGAGATTTTCTTATATGTATGATGATTTTTTCAAAAATGTGTCTATATGTGTTAAAATTACAATAATATACATAATTTTAATGAGGGAACTTTTCCCCATATGAATTTAAAAATGTTTTAAAAGATATAATCATATATATAACTAAAAAATATGCTTTTGAAACAATTTAAATTCAAAAACTTTAGAAAGGACCCCGCAGGTGAGGTCCTGAACAAAAGTTCTCATGGGCAAAACCCCCCAAAATTTGACCGAATGATTTTTTCCCATACATTGTGTGCGGGGTCCTTTTAAACAAAAATAAATATCTCATCACTTACTTATCTAATATACAGTTAAATGAAATGTATGTCTGCTTAGTTTCCGTTTTGAGACACCAGTTATATTATTACTCTCTAAATTAAATTCAATGAAAAATCACTATTTTAGAGTATAAACTCGAGCACTGTCGAAATAGTGCATATTCATTCCGAAGTAATGTATATACACTGAATTATCAGTATATCCACTGATTAGTAGGGTATATACGCTATTTCAGCGTGCATATGCACTATTTTAACAGTACCCGACTTTACACTCTAAAATAGTGATTTTTCACTGAATTTAATTTAGAGGGTACTTAGTTTTGTAAAAATTATAATTTTTGTAAAAATATATATTCGTGACATTTTATGCATTGTCATTTATTATATTTAAATCTGGCGGCCAAATAAGGTAATGTACACCCGATGAACATTGATTCTCGTGGAATGTGCCTAGTCAATTTTAAAATCCTGCAATATCATTGGACGATTCCAATTTAGGGTTAATGGTTACACTTAAATTGTCCAATGGGATTGCAGGATTTTGAAATTTACCAGGAACGTTCCACGAGAATCAATGTTCATCAAGTGTACAAATAAACTCACTCTTTTTAGTAATAGTAAATATCGTGGTAATAAAAGTGGGTATGTGTACACGTATGGGTATGCGCGCGCGCGTGTGTGTGTGTCTGCACACATACGAATATAGGGGAAGGCGGGGCATGCCGTGTCAGGTAGGTAAGTTTGGCACCCTCATATTTTTAATATTAATGAATGCAAAAAATGTAATTTTTACGTAAACCTAATTAGATATGCTTTTAGAATTTTCCTCTATATTTTTGAGATTATAGATAATGTTTAACATTTCATTTAATAAGATTGAAAATCGGTGCTTAGAAACAAGGTTGACTTCATTTTTAAGTCGCTTGGAGCAACGAGAAAATGATTTTTTTTCTAAATGAGACCAAACCTATTTGATAGTTTCAACTTTTATCTTTCAAGCCCTGTTTTTGTTATTTTCAGAAAATCTTTATAAATAATATAATTAAAAAATGAAAATGGTATTAAAATGGGGCATGACGTGGCACCCTGGCGGGGCACGCGTGGCACACTCGGACGTATCAGTGCGCCGCGGCGGCCGCCGAGCAAAGTGATCTAACCTACAAATCAAAAACGGAGCAAGATGGGTTAACAACTACGCAGTGCAATAATTTAGTTTTAAGTAGTTTTTAGTTTCAATTATTACACTAATAAGTAAATAACGATTATTTCGACTGCGTATTAAGTTATATTTAGAGTAGAAGAAAGCCACTTGAAGACTTAAACACAAATCAGCTTGATTTATCCATTGTTAATAATAATTCAGCTTCCGTAAATAATGAAAATTACTTTAGAGAAGTAATACCTGAAGAATCAATTGTAGATACTCAAACTGCCTTTTTCAATGGTCAGGTAGTTCAAATATGCTACATAGATGAAAATGATGCGAAATCTTTAAATTTAAACTTATTGTAATAATAATGATAATTTATTAATCAAACAAAAGTATTATGTTGTGATCATATTTTATAAGAAGGAATTTATAATATAAAATCATTTATTAAAATGTAATAATTTATTTTAAAATAAAAATTGTTATGTTCCTTAATAAAAATAAAATTTTAAATTTTCAATAGACTGATTAATTATTTGACTTTTGAAAATTTTATTATGGCATAATTATTAAAGTGTTAATTACTGGAAAAAAGAATTGAAAAATACCTATAGTAAAATATTAAATTTGACCGTGCCATGCGTGCCCCGTCGGGTGCCACAATCCACCCGCCGGTGGGGCACGTAGAGCACTTTTTTCAGAATTTCTTTTCTGTATTTTATCAATAATCAAAAGAAAATGAAAAAAAAGTTAATAGTTTATTTTATTTTATTTTTTTCTGATCTAATTATTCCGTTTTTGTACATTTTGAAATAATACACGGTTTAGTTGTTATTTTTAATCAAAGTTAGGGTGTCACACGTGCCCCGCCCTCCCCTACATATAATACACTTGCATGCGCAAACGCCGAACCACGCATGGGACCAAAGCAGCCTGCGTGGTCATGATGTCGACGGTAATATGACAAAAAACAAAACAGTCGCGCTGATTACAATAGAGAATTTTGATATCAAACAACAATATTACAAAATCTTAACCGTTGAAATTTGTTTTCGTACATTATATTTTATGCATAGAAGTAAAGTTGGAAACGTGTACAGAAAAAAATGTTCGATGATTTTAAGTATTAAAAATTGATGACATAGTTGTGGGCTCTGTTCATTCATATTTTTTTTTTTTTGTATTTTGGTTACTAAATTTTACATGATATTGCCTCGGCATTCAGTCTTGTTTGGTTATAATTTTTGATTTGTTTTAATTATAGTCCTAAAAAAACCATTTTTGGAATATATATATATATATATATATAGGGTTCACCTGGCGGTAGAATATTGTCACCGCTCTACAAGGCAATTGTAATGTTTTGCAAATCACATAGTAAAAATCATTTGAAGAAATACTCGAATTTGTTTTATGTTAAAAGACATTTACATTTACGTTAGATTCGTTACGATAAAATTTTCAAATCGCGTGACGTCACGATTGAAACACGATTACACATTCTGTATATTTACGGGAGATACCGCTCCCGAAACTATGTATGTATGCTGATAGCATTTGGTTAAATTATAAAAAATAGTGAAAACGAACATTTTTTTCAATCTTTTTTAAACAATTATTGACAAAATAATTGATTGCATTTTATTGTTATATCTACCGATCGTACCTACCTTTCGTATATCGTAACATTGCTTATATTGAATCCTATATCGTACATAGCGACATCACAAACGCCGATAAGGTACCTCACTTAAAAAAAATTCATATATTATTATTGACAATAAATAAAATTACGATGTCGAAATAAGGTATAGACTTACATATGTTTTGTTTGATATGAGACGCTACTTAAGTGAATGCTACCCACTTTACGTCTCTCACTTGGTAGTACGCTAAACCGTGTAATGCTCAAACATGTATACCAAATTAATAAAAGTGACTTTCCTAAGCAAATAATATTATTGATAATTTTGTGATAAATAATTGAGCATTACAGTTTCATTACCAATAAGGCAATAACTACATATCTTTCTCATCCACCAGAGCGTTATGTCTATATTAAATTTTTTACCGAAGCATTAAAAATAGTAAATATGCTTAATTAGTTTAATACATATTTAATTTATTATATTATATCAAATTTATTTGGTTGAATACTGTAGAAAATACTAAGGAGAGCCCGCCAGCTGTTTAAACATTCCCGCCACAGATTAGTTCAGTGTCACTGCGCAGGCGCGTTGGACCGCTTCGCGTCTACCGCTCATAACCGCTAGGTGGCGTAAACAATCCTGCATGCAAAACAACGTTTTCTGGGGTATATAAGAGCCTGCAAACTTTGCAGCAGCATCGCTTCTCGGCCTTTCGGCTAAGATCAAAGTATCGTTCGAGGACCTGGCCTGGAGCTAGAATACCTCTTATTGGAAGAAAAAAAAAATCAAAGTATCGGAACAGGGTTTCCGTCAGCACTCATACTATCGCAAATTATCCTATAAAAGATTTTTTAATAATACTGACCAAGCCAGCGATACCGAGCCATGTTACGTCAGGTTTTTGAATAAAACGATTTTGAAAAAAATCGTAAAAAAATTATAACCTTAAATAGACGATTCTTTTACCTAAAGGACTTGTACGATAAATATACACACTCTACATTTCCACTGAAAATGAAAATTTAATTATCAATTGGATATAACGTAATTTAAAATGGAAATTTAATTATCAATTAGATATAATGTAATTGAAAATGGAAATTTAATTATCAATTAAGGTGGAAATTCCATTCCTTTTTAGGCACGACCGATTCTCGGGAGAGCCTTATATTTTCACCAGAGCGAAAATTATAACACCTCAAAAACTAAAAATTGATGGTATAAAAGTTATTTTTCACTCATAATTAGTTCATTTTAAGCCTTTTGCAGGATATATGTAATCAAGTTTATGGATTATCTCAGCGAAAAGTGAACAGATCAGTTCAAAAATTTTTTTACTACTCGTCTAATTATAAGAAAGAGCTGGTCCTATATTGAGCCGGATCGGTTGCGAGTTACAAAAACACCAGAGCAAATAAAAATTTGATCAAAACGATTTTTGGACATAATGTGCCCAAAATTAAATTTAAATAAAAAAAACACAAATGATTCTGCTAAAACTAATAAATACACATCTTTTTCATATTGGACACTTTTTTCTGACACCAATATTTTTAAAAATAACAGCCAAAAACAGCTAAAAATCTTTAAAATGGTCAATATTTGTCTATTACTCGACAGGATTTGACTATACACAAAAATGTTAAATACAAAAGTTATAGATAACATTAAAACAAAACTTTTTTCTATTTAACATTTTTATCTAGAATCAACTCCTGATGACTTAGACCTATAAAATCGATTTTTAACAAATACACATAAAATGGACGTTTTTCGCATATTCTTCTTCTGTTGGACATTTTTTGCTACGAGCAATATTTGCCAAGACAACTGCGAAAAACGGCAAAAAAGGCAAAAATGGTCGATTTTCAGTTATAACTTAACAGGATTTGACTTTACACAGAAATGTTAAATACAAAAGTTGTAGATAACATCATAACAAAACTTTCTTCCATTTAAGATTTTCATGTACAATCAACTCCTGATGAGCTAGGCTTATAAAAACAATTTTTAATGCTTTAATACAGATAAAATGACCATTTTTCGTATATTATTCAGCAGAATTTGACTTTACATAAAATGTTAAATATAAAGAAATCAATTTTAAACGCCTAAATATACTTCATAATAAATTTTCACTTATTACTTAACAGAATTTGATTGTACGTACGTATTAAAGTAATATTATATTTACAAAAAGAAACTCTTGTGTATAAATGTATGTGCTGCGGTATTTAATATAGATATCGTAACATGGAAAAGTGTCATATATATAGAATTTAATGAATATACTAGCTAACTCTGTCAGTCTTATAGTGTGCTCCAAAATAATTAGATAGGAAGTCTCATTAAGTAGTCTGCAAGACTTACCTATCTAATTGTTTTCTAGCACACTATAAGACTGAGAGTCCGCTAGTATATACATTACATTTTTTGTATAGAACAATTTGCCATGTTACAATATCTACATTAAATGCAGTACGTACACAAGAGTTTCTTTTTGTAAATATATTAACAAGTATTAAAATACAATAAACCCCCTGAGGCGAGTTCTTATATCCTAGCTAAACTTATAAATTAATTTACTCAATAATAAGTACCTTTCCCTACCGTATCTAAACACTGCACTTTTCAAATTTTTCCCCAGTTCTTATTACCTATTCCCTCACATCTTAAAGCACTGACACTCTTAAAGCACTGCTGGAACTTCAGAGGCAATAAAGTAGGGTTGGCCGGTCCAGGTTGGCGCTGCTTCAAGGACACTGGTCTGTTGGCCAGGATGATATAACTACTGGTGGCCACATCATCTGGTAGACGGGAAGGACCAGTGGAGACCTTCACTTGTTGTTTCATTGCTAGAGATATCCGCAACCTGAGGGTCGACAAAGGCAAAACCAGCAGATAACACTGTCACTAATCTGGAAGCCAAACAGCGAGCCCATGTAAAAAAAAATGTATAAATTATACATAAATTATACATAATGCGCTGTGCAAGACTATGTATGGAATTGAACATGCATAATCTATGCATAGTCCATACATAATCTGCACATATTGCCTACATGGATAACCTACGCATAGCAGAAAAAATAGACTAGTTAATTTTACAAAAAGAATGTTTAATATGTTTTATCTCTTAAAATGTCTAATTTAGCTGTACTCACTATTTTGAATCTCGTCCTTGCTCTGCCCTTCCTCAGAACAATCTTGATATTATACGATGAAGCTGACCACATAGTTGCAATGACGACCTCGGTGAAGTCGGGGCATTCCTGGGTAGAGCCAGCGAGTGCACGTAACTTTCTAGTGTCGTCGTCGTGATCGTTCTGGTCGTTGCGGACGTCGCCGTCGTAACCGTTTGTCGTCCTCGCGGACGTCGCCGTCGTAACCGTTTGTCGTCCTCGCGGACGTCGCCGTTGCGAACATCGCCGTCGCTGACGTCGTCGTCATCGTCGCTGCTGCTGCGGTCGCCTCTACAGCTGAACCATCGAATTTGTAGAAACAGAAAAAATCACGGTTCAAAATCTCCAACCTAAAAAAAATAACATTTCACAAAGCATCTATCTCGCGTCTTAATAAAATGTTTTAAAGTAAATTTCCACTTATCTAATTTTTCTTTCGCGCTCCATTGCAGTTTCCCATGGAAAATGGTTTTAATTCTTCTAGGCGTGTGCAACGGGAGAAATTTAAAATCCAACCGTGTGACAAGATGAAAATATTTTGAAGTCGAAACAACATGAAAGTATAATTCAATAAGTACTAATGGAATATCTAGCTGTGCACACACATTCAGGTTGTCAAGGAAACATCGATAATTTCATGTCGTTTCGACTTCAAAATATTTTCATCTTGTCGCACGGTTAGATTTTAAATTTCTCCCGTTGCACACGCCTATAGAAGAATTAAAACCATTTTCCATTGGAAACTGCAATGGAGCGCGAAAGAAAAAATCAGATAAGTAGAAATTTACTTTAAAACATTTTATTAAGACGCGAGATAGATGCTTTGTGAAATGTTATTTTTTTTTTTTAGGTTGGAGATTTTGAACCGTGATTTTTTCTGTTTCTACAAATTCGATGGTTCACCTGTAGAGGCGACCGTGGCAGCAGCGACGATGACGGCAACATCGGCGACGGTGATGTCCACAACGGCGACGTCCGCGAGGACGACAAACGGTTACGACGGCGACGTCCGCAACGGCGAGAACGATCACGACGGCGACGTCGGCGACAACGATCACGACGATGGCACTAGGAAGTTACGTGCACCCGCTGGCTCTACCCAGGAATGCCCCGACGTCACAGAGGTCGTCATTGCAACTAGGTTCTCAGCTTCATCGTATAGTATCAAGATTGTCCTGAGGAAGGGCAGAGCAAGGACGAGATTCAAAATAGTGAGTAAAGCTAAATTAGACATTTTCAGAGATAAAATACAATAAACATTCTTTTTATAAAATTAACTAGTCTATTTTTTCTGCTATGCGTAGGTTATCTATAGGAAATATGGGCAGATTATGTATGGACTATGCATAGATTATGCATGTTCAATTCCATACATAGTCTATGCACAGCGCATTATGCATAATTTATGTATAATTTATACATATTTTTTTTACATGGGAGCATTGGGCACCTAAAAACCACATATGGCTAATAAGTAAATAACCCAGACAACATTACCACAGCCAGGAGACAGTTTGCAGCAGTGCTCGTCGTTTACGCCTCTTGCTGCCCCAGATACCTGCAACAAGAGAAAAGTATCATCAGCCCACCCATCAGAGAGGTTAGGAACGAGAAAGGGCTTACCAAGAAATCTGCTTCCGCCACCGACTCGCTGCCTTCCTACGAGTCACCATCAATCGACGAACACGACGAGAGGGACGACATCCACCAGGGGGACGTACTGTAGCAGCCGCTGTCATCACTGGGAACGCCGGGAGCCTGCAAGTACTGCGATTGTTTGTATCACATACAAGCGCGCGTGCACGCGGACGCCGCACACGGCAACACGGCTATAGCCGTTGGCTGCGATAGTATAGGTATACTTACTTCGCGCGGCCGCTGATGCTTGTGGAGCGCTAACGTCAAGGCGCAAAGGCAGAAAAGAATAGCTAGATTGCTGTGGCCGAGAATGCCGCTTCTGTGGCATTCAATAGCAAAGTGAACTATAAAATATTTTCTTTTTTTGGTAAAAGGAGCGTCATTTAACAAAACCGTTCTGAACAGACGAGGAAGGTACTCCGGTTTACAAACACCCAACCAGAGCATCAATCTCTTTAGGGGTGTGGGCATAAAAGGTAAAACCACTTGATGCATAATTTGAATTTTGTAACCCTTTGTGATAGTTTTGTAAACTGCGGTTGCCTCGGCACGTCGTTTTTTGTCGCTGGTAGAATACATTGTTGAAAAAAATGTTGGTTAACAAAATAAAAAATTACAAGCAGAAAAAACAAGGTTACTGATGAGATAGCCACCTGGGAGTAACAAAAACGAAATTAGCACAAGGTATTCTCTATATTATTATATAAATTCCACTATCGCATATAAAACACTTTACAACCGCTTTTAAATATAATTAAATCCAATAGAGGCTATATAGAGAAGCTGCTTAATATAATAGAGGATTTTGGACGAAACCCGTCTTTATATATAAAAATCGAAAAAATCGTAAGTACTCTTGAAAAAATCTCGCAGCGCACTAAAATGACGTATTTTTTTCCGCTCTATCGATTGAGACCTATATCGAATCGATCCATGGAAAAAAGGACCCCTGATTGGCAATTTGAAGGTTTTGGGGACAAAATTTGGACCCCTAGGTACAACTAAGTACAACTGAAATAGATAGAGTGGGTCGATAAAGGTACGTACCACTTGTACTCGCCGTGAGCCAACTAATTTTCAACTGGTTTAACACCAATTTTAATGTTTTGGGGGAACATTTGGACGTATTTGGACCCCTAAATACTCTTGGAAAAATCTCGAAGCGCACTAAAATGACGTATTTTTTTCCGCTCTATCGAATGAGACACATATCGAATCGATCCATCGAAAAAAGTACCCCTGATTGGCAATTAAGACTTTTTCGCCGTGTTAGTGTATGTGTGTGCGCCGCAACCCGCAAGTATTTTTCGTAATTGATATTGTATACATTATGTAGTTAGGAACACCTGCGAAAATTGTTTTTTTTTTTTATAGTTAACGATTCACGCAACGCGTCGCGGGAGCAACTAGCGTCCACTTTTCGTTAAAACTGAATAAAGTTTACAATACCTAGTTTTTGTTTTGTATTAATTTTATACAATGTTTTTTTGTGCAATCAAATTCTGATGAAATAAACCCTTAAAAACGATTTTAAACGCTTAAATTTTACCAAAACATGCGATTTGGACTTTATACAAAAATGTTAAATACAGAAATTGTAAATAACATTCAAACAAAACTTTCTTCTATTTAAAATTTGTATGTACAATCAATTCTTGGTGAGCTAGACCTATAATAATAAAAACGATTTTTAATGCCTAAATACAGATAAAATACTCGTTTTTCTCATATTATTCAACAGTATTTGACTTTACACAAGTATGTTAAATGTAAAAGTTGTAGTGTGCGCCCAAAAATTCTACAGTAGTTTTGCGTGATGCGTTTTTCAAGATTAGTCCGCGTCGCGAGAGTCGAGCACGCATTATTATCGTTTTTAGTTGTAATGGTCTAATTCTGTAAAATCTATTTTGAATGCCCAAACATACATAAGTAAGAACTGTGTGAAAGTAATGCATACTTATTTTTATTTAAGATTTACTATAACTATATTTATACCTATGATACAAATTATGAAAACAAAATGTCACAAATTTCACAACTGTAAAGGTTCTCCTGAGTATTGCGGTCGTGCTTATTATGTAAAAACGAAATTTTTACATAATAAAATTTTACATAGGGAGGGGGGGGGCGACGAGCGAAGCGAGGAGCAGGTGTGTGTGGGGGCGGGGGGGGCGTTCCGAAGGCACGCAGGGGGCACAGCCCCGCCTAGTTAGTTAACTATTTACAACACTGATCGTTCCATTTTGATGAAAATTAGCACACATATTATCTACAAGGAGAGAAAATTGATGCCAAATCAGTACAGAAAACGTGCATGCTCTTTTAGTACACTAAGTGTATACATTTTTAGCTAAAAATTTATCCTTTGATAGCATAAAAGAGCGCTATACTGATAATGCAGATAATGTGTACTAAAATAGTATACATTTTAAGTTAAAATAGAATAGATTTTAAACTAAAATAGCATAGCGAGGTGGGTACTAATTTTGCATAAGGTCTATACCATATTGGTATAGGCGTTGATGCAAAATTCTTCCGGGACAAGAAAGCAACGCGCGCGCGCTCATGCGCACATAGATGAATAGCGCGATATTGCACGCAGTGTACGTGTTTACTTTTTATCATAGTTGTGCTATTACCAATAAGGTAAGTTATTTACATAAAATGATTAACCATTATATCATTATACTTGGCAGATTAATGCACATGTGACATTTTCATTGTAATTAGGATGAATCGTCAAATTTATCTACAGCTGAAGTTTATATAATGAGTTGTGAGAATGAATGAATCCAGCGTGTTTGTGACTCATAACCTCGAGCAAGCATCCTTGATGCATGCTTTTAATGGTTTGATTTTGTAATTCATTTCTTTAACCTTTATTTTTTGAATTATTAATCATTTTTATATCCCTTATAACCTTTTTACAATCGTTTCATAACCTTATTTCCTTAAAAATTTGTGCTTGTAATTTTATTATATTAATGAACAAGAAATAATTTGATGTGAATATATATAATAGTAACATAATTTAATTAGTTTAATCGTAAATATAATTAATGTTAATTAATATAAGCCTGTTTTATTTGAAGAATAAACAGTTACATTTCCATTATTCGAAAATATTCATGCATTGCGTTGTAACCTTTTTACTTTCATTTTACAGTAAACAACATTTCTACTGAGTCTGTCAATACTGCTAGTATTACAGAAATAAATTCAACTCCTGTACCCTGTTGAAAATAACCATATGGTTTTACCACATGGTTTTTTATGACACAAAAACCATATGGTTTTACCAATTGGTTAACCATATAGTTTTTTGTCTCAATTTACTATATGATTTTGGAAAAACCAGATGGTTTCCAAATCCAGGTGGTTTTTACAAACCAGCGATAACGATTTCACGATAGTACATGACCATACAAGTGCGATAAGTGGCCCATTATTTCACGTGAAGTTAGGGCCCGAGAGCATAGCGACGGTCTTATCCGTGCGCTAAATAGTCCATTATTCCACCTTGAGGTTAGCGATATACACGGCATGACATAAGTACGGGCTTAAGTCACGCAGTGCGATAAAGAAGATACTGTTAAAAAATATTAACTATGAATAATAATTTTATTACAGAAGTGATTTTATTTTATAATTTGTTACATCATAACTCAATCATAAAATCAAAAACTTATTAAACATTATCAATATTATATATTGAAAAACAAATATCATTAATATAACATGATGAAAAAGAAGTTCATTATTGTGATCTTGGAGAACTCGAAGATTTACTAGAATCACTACTTTCATCGTCACTTGTACTGCTGTCATCTAAAAATAATAATAATGACAATATTAATAATAATAATTATATGTCATTCATAGAAATAAGAGCAAAATAAAAATACCATCAGAATTCTTATTTTTGTATTCTGTTTTGTATAGGTAATTTATGTAATCTCCTAAATACTTTCTCCATGAACTTTTGGCAGTCTTCTTATTTTTTGCAGTAACTTCTTTTTCCACAAAAGAGAGAGAGAGAGCGAGAGAGAGAGAGAGAGAGAGAAAGAGAGAGAGAGAGAGCAAAAAACATTTCTAAAATCAAAATATATTTATTTATAGAAAATAGTACAAAGACGATATTGTATAAATGGTAAGATGAATCCGGAAAAAATGTGTCGGATATCCATGCATGTACGCACACGGATGCACGCATACACACGAGTGCAAGTCCACATTGTATAATTGCAAAAATTATTAAATATTTAATAATAAAAGCTTACTACGTAAAACAGCCTTCTTTACGGGTGTTAGACATTTTCGTGGCGACCTATTGGATAGTCTTCTGTGAGTTTTTGATAGGTCCAAGGCTCTATTTACTAGGTTGTATGTTCCCTATATTGCTTTAGCCAGCTTTCGTAAATAAAGCGATGTTTTGGAGGTATTTCTGATGTCCTTCCAGGCCTCATAAGTAATACTAACTTCAAAAAATAAGTGCATCATTTTTATCTGGAATAAAGTAAATGAGTTTTTATTATTTAATTGTAAAATATTAGGGTTAAAATATAATGTTTCAATGGTATTTAATTTGTCTGCAGAGATGTATTTTACCTTCTGATCACCCTCTTCTTAATACCAAGACTTTAAATTCGGTAACTTTGTGCGATTTGTATATTGATCAGAATCATAATCACCTTCGCTGTCTAGTTTTGTTATTCGCTTTTTTTTTGCTTCCTTTCTTTTTCTTCTTCTTTATATTTTTATGAGTTTTCTTTTTATCTTTATTCCTGTTTATTTGAAAATTTTCATCAATGATATTTTCAAGTACATCAGATTTGAATCTTTTTTGTCTGTGTCGTTCAGGTGATAATTGGTTCTCCAACTGGTAAGTTGATCCTCGTTTATCTATTAAAAAAATTATTTAATTAAAAATTAAGTAGAAAGCCCCAGAAAATAAGCCATTTACTTTTACTTATTATTTTTTTAATTTTATATTTTTTAAAATTCTTAATGTTTTAAAACTAATAATTTCAAATGTCAAAGATTAAAAAGGCTGTGAATATAAAATAATGTTGACTACTTAATATAAACATTTTGCACATAGTTATCGAGTCAAATATTCTATGTTTACTTAAGGCAATGTGTTCATAAAACATGTGAAGAGAACAGAAGAAACCAATTAATGTACAATAATATGTACTCTCTCTCTCTCTCTCTCTCTCTCTCTCTCTCTCTCTAAAAGAATAATTAATTTACACATTAATTTTTTTTGTCCACATTAATATACATTTCATTTCAGTGTCATAAATGATACTTATAAAATGTAAATACAATTTTTACATTTATATACATATATAAAAAGTAAAAGCAAATAATTCAAAAACTTACTTGAAGGCTTTAGATGTTCTGAAACGTTGTGTGAAGGCTTCAGATGTTCTGAAACGTTGTGTAAAGGCTGTGAAGTATTAGCAGCAGTTGACAAGATTTTATTCGAACCTTCAAATTCATCAAACATCTGTGGCGAGGAAGCATTATTTGTTTTTTCCACAGGAGATATATATGTTCTAGTTGCGATAGAGCTTTATGCGAATTCAGATAACTTTGGTTTTTCACAGGAGTGCTTACATTCGGAAAAAGATTCCTTGTTATAGGACAACTATGCAAGCTTTTTAAAATCTTGTCATTCATTTCTTCTAAAAAATTGATCCTTGCATTTCTTTTTTCGAGGTCGTACTGAAGTTTTTTTATAGTACTGACTTGTTCATTAATAATTTTCTCATAATTACTCAATTTTTCTTGCAACTTCTTTGTATCAGTGGATGTTACATTTAAGGTTTCAGTACTAACATTACAGTTTTCTGTATTATTATTAATGTTTCTATTTATGTTTAAATGTCTATCACTAAAATCGTTTCCATCTGATTCATTGCCTTGCTTTTTATTATTATCATCGTCATAATTACAGGCTTCTATTAAGTCTTGTTGTTTGGAATAATCAGTATTTGTGTAGGTTAATCCTGCAGATGCTAAGATTGCAAATTTTTCTAAGAATTGCTTCTTTGTTTTCCTTTTCTTTTTTCATTACATTCTTTTTCAGAGCCTATAAAGGAAAAATATTATGAAAAAGTATACAATTAAAGTACTTTTAAAATTATAAAAAGATTTTTAAAATAATAAAAAGATTAACGTATGAACAAACTACCTTTCTTGCAATTTTGTCATCAAAAACCTTTTGCTTCTTAACTTTGTCGTTTTCATTTTCTTCACTCTCAGAGTCATCATCAGAGTCATCATTGTAAAACTCATTTAACATAGTTTCTGATAATTTTGTAAATTTTGCTATTTTCTTTGATAATTTATTTATTTCATTCTCACCACCTATAAAAGCATAAAGAATTTTATGATCAAAAATCACTAATAGACAAGGATAAACTTTAAAGAGTTATTATTAGTAATAGTTATTTTTAATTAATTATTCGATTTCTGATGCATGAAAAAGAACATAAAATATTTCAATGTTGTAAATGTAACATTGAATTCTATAAAGGTTTTATCACCCCTTTAATAAATCTTATTTATTTAGAAAATAAAATATTACTTACAGGCTAGTTCACATATTTGAGCAGGTAAATATACACCATGTGGATTTTTCTCATCCGTCCACTTTACAGAAGAATATTTATTCTTTTCAAAATCATCTTTGTTTTCTGGTAATATCAATTGGAATTCTTTTATGTCACTTATTTTGACAATCGTAATTAAATTGTCATAATTATCTTTATACTTTACACGTGCGTGTGTCACTTCCATTTTCTATATTTTCTATATTAAAACATAACCTATTAATATCAATATTTTTTAAACAAATTGACATTGTTTGTATTGCACTGTTTTTGGTAACTTCTGTGAAATGAATGAATCCAATACTTATTAGCTTCTAATAACGCACGAATAATGTATCTGATCTCCCTGATACTATCGGGTATTCTATGCAACGTGGGTTTCATTAAAACGTGTCTCCGAAATCTGAATTACCATACCAGAAATAGTATGAAATAATTAGGAAAACAAGCGGAAGTGGAAATGATGTAACGTATCGCCAGTCAGCACCCTGAAACCTACGAAACCATTCAGACATTATGTAGTGCTGACTGGACTTCTCATAAAGTCTTAATGTAGTCAGTATGCTAGATGTCGGATAACTAGTTTTTTTCGCTTAGCACAAAAGCACACGCGTGTGCCTCAAATGTGGACTCGCTCTAAGTCAAGCTGTAGTTGGCTGCAATAATGCGTATTCCCATAATGCATTGCGATATAGACGATACCTATAACACACATGCTAAATATATACCAAAACTATAACGTATATGTAACTTCTTTTATAAAGCATGTGATAAATAATAGGAAAATTTCTTTTATGTAGTTTTATTCATATATATAATTTATAAATTATTTTTTAATTGCTTCATCATCTATGAAAAATTTGTTTATCCTAGACTGTTAAACATTTTCAATTAAGACAAATTTTTTTTTATAAATATATGAATATATTTTATATATCGACCTTTAAAATATATATAAATATAGAAAAATATTTTCTAATATATACAATGTAAAGGTTACATTAAAATCAAAGAAAAGATAATTATTTCAATATACTTTGAATTCTCAAAAAATATAATTTTGGGAGATTAAGCTCTAAAGTTATTTTATGTCTAATAATGGTAAATTGAAATTTAACAGGTTCAGAACGGATAATGTATAAAGAAAAATACTAAATAATTTTTGGATTGTTAATTTTAAATATGGGAAAAGTGTTATAGACATAGTTTCAAGAGTTTTTTCTGTTTACAGTAATTTAAAATATACTTGGTGGATTTCATAACAATCCATTGTATCATGCTGTACTGAACCTGTTAATAAGATTCAGTAATAAAGCTATATTAGACACATTTTATACAAACAACAAACGTATAGTTCTTAATTTTTTCGTAATGCATTCTGTAGTAATTTTTGTTTGATAAGTATTAATTATGGACAATGATCTAATATATTTCTTAACAACAGATATACACTATATACATGCACATAACCTAAGAAGTTCTAAATTAGTCATTTTTGTACACCGCAAATAATTTAAAATTTTCTCTTTTATTAAAAATTTACTTTAGGCCCTGTCCCATAAAAATCTATTGAGTCTTTTAAAAAATTATATCAAACTGGAAAAATGTAATTTTGAGAAATAAGTCTCAAAAGAAAAATACCATGAAACTTAAAAAATAATTAGCCGTCAGGCCCGTTATTTCTTCTCTTTTTTGAAACTTACATTTCTGTACATGAGATCCGTTCTCTTATATGATATGGTTAAAATAGATAGGTACATAGGTGCAACTGAAAATTATTGTTAATCTCTTTATCTTTTGTATTGATCCATTTGCTGTTAAATGGCTTTTGAAGTACTGATAACAAGTCTTGACCCTTTGAATCAGGGATTTGCCTAGGATCAAACAGATCCTTCTCTGAACATAAAAATATACACCTGTACGTCCATTTGATTTCGTAGACCCTAGAAGCTTCTGTATTGGCCAAAATCCAATAATTTATTAAAAATGATCAAATACACTGATATACACTATTAAAACTTAAATCTCTGTTCACTTCTTAGCTACAACGTCACAAATTATGTTAATAATGACTATTTTGGAATAATTTTCTATTGACATTAGTCAATATACATCTTTCATTATCAATGTCCATATTGAAACTTCTAAACACTGCGAGAAATAACAAACTTTTTATAATGTTTTTCACAAATATACATTTAAATTTTCAGCATTGCGAATTGTCACTTTTAGTACATTAAAACATGAAATTATCTTGTGTACAATGACATAATGAAAAAGTAGAACATTATTAGTAAATAGTTTAAAGTACTTCTAATTGCATCTTTCGACAATATTCTCATAAGTACCATAAAATATTTTTGTTTCTTGTCGCCCATATTAATCACTACAATGTCATTTCTGGTAAAATAAAAATGAATATTTAAAATGACACACATGCACTTGCATGTAGATCATACTCTTCATAAATCCATCCTTGATAATTGCTTTACCATACACACCTATCAATACCCTCTTAAATCCAATTTTCATGCGTACATTCAACTTATATAAACTGTATCTAAACTATGTATTTTATCATTTTTATTTAAAAACTCAGAATCACATATTCACTTCAATATTGACAAATTGCTGTATTACTGTCCTTAGAGAATCCATACTCCATTTGTAAAACTGTAAAAAACATAGACACAAAGTATCAATCTTTTTAATACAAAAATTAAACTATTAGAATAGAAAAATATAATACTTATCTGATAGTCAGCTGCTTTTTTCAAGTAATCCTTTTTGAAGACAATTTATTTATCACCTGTCTTTCTGTACAGTTTCTTGCGTATAGGTAGTTAGCTACACTGAAAAAAATTTGGCACGGCGTCTGTTTCCATCACAGTTCGTCAGCGCCCCCTTCGCTGCGTGTGTCAGACCACCCACTTTTGGCACAGCGTTTGTCCCTAACGGGAGAGGAGCTGTGCCAGTACGGGGCGCGCGATGCTTTTACGGGACAGGAGCTATGCCAGTACGGGGCAGGAGATGTGCCGAACCGTGGTACAACATTCGACCCTACTTTCGGCATAGCGTATGTACTTATCGGGTCAGCTGGAGTGCCAAATTTTTTTCAGTGTATATTAACACAGCACACTACCTAACCTTTCAATATCAATAATAAGAGGTTGTCTATATACACTGTAAAGGTTGTCGCCTGTCGGTTAGTCCCTTAAAGTGGTTCTATATATGTTACTTGTAACTTGTTCCTTGCTTCGTATTGATGTAAAGTTTCTTTTTCATTGGTCGGAATTAACGGAAACACAAAGGAACACGTTACAAGTAACGTATGTAGAATTATGTAGACACTCCATAAGGGTGATTCCAGAATAGGCGTAGACATGTCTCTGGAGACATGTCTCAGCTGCTTCGAGTAGAAGTCAGGAGGGTGTACTCTAGCTAGTGCGTAAAAAAACTACGACAAACAAATGAAATGCAACATCATTTGATTGTCGTAGTTTTTTTTCCGCAGTTGGCACTAGCTAGAGTACACCCTCCTGACTTCTGCTCGAAGCAGCTGAGACATGTCTCCAGAGACATGTCTACGCCTATTCTGGACTTACCCTGAGAGCGTATGCTCGCAAATACATGCGAATGCACACACACACATTTCTTGCGGGTGCGCACGCTCGCTTCTCTCATTCAAAGAAGCCTCAACCCAATCACTGGTGCATATACAGTATCACTTGCAGGTATAAAAGAAAGATGTGTATTTAATAACATCAATAATTTTCATATTGCTGAAAATTTATCTGTAGACTTCATGCACGATTTACCTGAAGGAGTTGCATCTTTCTCTATTAGTAAAATACTCCAAGTTTTGATTCAGGATAAAATCATTTTTCTTCATACCATTAACATGAGAATTGAAAGTTTTTCTTATGGCGATTTAGAGCAGTCGAATAAACCGAGACCTTTGCAATTTACAACTGGTCAAAAAGGAGGCCAAAAATTGAAGCAAAACAATCCGCATCGGAAATGTTGTGCCTTACTAGGTATTTGGGACTGATGATTGGCGACTTAATTCCATCTGGCAACAAGTATTGGAAATTATATTTATACTTAAAAAACCGCTGCCAATTTATTGGCACGTAGCTTCCTCAAACTTAATTTATTGATCCGTTTAATTAATTTTTACTTCTAATATTTAAAATTTAATACTTTATCTTGTACGGTTAGACTAGGAGAGGGTCATGGGTCCGGATTCAGCTTAAACTGTGCATTATATCTTTTTTCGTAATGAACCGATTTTTTTGGGCAACGAACTTAATCTGAAGATATATAAAAGCTACATTTGTACCAAATTTCAGGACGATTGGGTAATTTTTGCTCTTGTTATCGTTCGACAACGAAAACGCAAATTTTTTGTAAAATAATTTTTTTCTAAAAAACAAATGAAGATAATCTCTTGAAATTTTAACCACATATAGCCTTCAATTAGTGTAATAACTAGTTAAATTTTCAAGTCGATAAATAAAATATTTTTTGAGAAATTAATTTATGAAATATAAAAAAGTTTTCCTTAATAACAAATGACAGAGTGAAGATATTTTAAATTTTAAAAAAGGAAAATATAGGTAATTTAAATACCTTTCAAGAAAAGTTTATTATATTATGTAATAATGGCTATAAGATATGAAAAAATAAAAAAAACTAAAAATTCAAAATTCGTTTTTGGAAAATAATTTTTTTTCTAAAAAACAAATGAAGATAATCTCTTGAAATTTTAACCACATATAGTCTTCAATTAGTGTAATAACTGGTTATTTATTTCAGGTCGATAAATAAATTATTTTTTGAGAAATTAATTTATGAAATATAAAAAAGTTTTCATTAATAACAATTGACAGAGTGAAGATATTTTCAATTTTAAAAAAGGAAAATATAGGTAATTTAAATACCTTTCAAGAGAAGTTTATTATATTATGTAATAATGACTGTAAGATATGAAAAAATAAAAAAAAATAAAAATTTAGAATCGTTTTTTGGTTATAAAACAAAAGAAAAATCAATAAAAACTCAAATCCATCAAGGTACCTTTCTTTTCCCGCGAGACGAAGAGAATAAGCTTTACCCGACGAAAATCAGTCGATTCGTTTCGGAGATATGAAGAGTTCAAATACACACACACACACACACACACCCACGAAAACAAAAATGATCAAAATCAACTAATATACACATATATCGCCTTAAAACATCTTTTTGAACATTTTTTTTTGAAAATTGTTTTCACCATTACAAAGCTTCCTCTATGAGGAAGCAAAAAGCAAAAATCAATTTTGAGAAAATCGAAAATTCGAAATAAAACAAAAACCCATCGGACGAATTTTTGACCCGCCATGAAGCAAGAAAAAACAAAAAAATGAGACCTGTCCGGTCAAAATCGATCGAGTAGAAGCTGAGATCCAGGCGTATACATACACACACACACACACACACACACACACACACACACACACACACACACACACACACACACACACACACCGGGACGACCGTACAAAACGGTCATGAATAAAATCAAACCCAGAGGCACCAGCGCTCCCTCTTGTCCAACCTTTCTTGATAGAGTAGCCCAAAATTTGTTCCCATAACACCGGAAACGGCAACCTGGCACTGGTCTAACAGAAAAAATGGATACAGCGGAGTCAACAGCAGTTACCGAATCAGAAGTGAAGGAGTCAGAAGTGAAGATAGCGGCCAAAAAGATTGCCATAAGAAAGGCTCCAGGACTGGATGGCATTCGTGGTTTAGCTATAAAAACTGCAGCTCTGAATGTTCCTTATACAAGGTGTCTCATTTTAATCGCCCCAGGCAAATATCTTGAAAAGTAAGGGAGATGGAAAAAAACTTTAAATACAAAAGTTGTAGGGTTCAAAGAGGGTCAGCTAATGGTAACAACGACCTTGCCCTTGAACTCTATTTTCAAGGTTATTTCAAGGTCAAAGTGATTTTTTTAAATAGGAATCCCTACTTTTGACCCCGGAAATAGAAAGAGCGGAAAATTTTACGTTCAGAAAGGTCTAATATGTTGGAGTTTCAAAGTCATTTTAAGGTCAACCAGCCAATTTAATGAGGTCGACCTGGGAATACCTCTCGGAAGTACAAAATTGACCTTGAAGTTCAAGGTCATTTAAAGCTAAGTCGATTTTATAAAATGGAACCCCATTATTTTTTACCCCAGAAATGGAAAGAGCGGAAGATTTTCCGTCCGAATATGACCTTGACCTCGACTTTAACCGTGATCTGGAAGGTTATTTTAAGGTCAAGCCGATTTTTTAAAAATCCCCTTATTTTTTACTTCGGAAATGGAAAGAGAAGAAAATTTTACGTTCAGATATGTATCGTCATATGGTATCAAAATTGATCCTTTGGGGTCAATTAAGGGTTTTTTTTTTAAATCGACTTAACCTTAAAATAACCTTCCAGATCACGGTTAAAGTCGAGGTCAAGGTCATATTCGGACGGAAAATCTTCTGCTCTTTCCATTTCCGGGGTCAAAAATAAGGGGTTCCATTTTATAAAATCGACTTAGCTTAAAATGACCTTGAATGTCAAGGTCAATTTTGTACTTCCTAGAGGTCTTCCCAGATCAACCTCATTAAAATGGTTGGTTGACCTTAAAATGTCCTTGAAACCCCAACATATCAGACCTTTCTGAAAGTAAAATTTTTCGCTCTTTCCATTTCCGGGGTCAAAAGTAGGGATTCCCATTTTAAAAAATCACTTTGACCTTGAAATAACCTTGAAAATAGAGTTCGAGCTCAAGGTCGTTGTTACCATTAGCTGACCCCCTTTGAACCCTACAACTTTTGTATTTAAAGTTGTTTTCCATCTCCCTTACTTTTCAAGATATTTGCCTGGGGCGATTAAAATGAGACACCTTGTATATTCAAGGACACTTTCAATGCATGCCTAAGTGAAAGAATATTTCCGGTACAGTGGAAGATACAAAGGTTGGTACTCCTTTCTAAGGTAAATAAACCTCCGGATGAACCATCCTCCTGTCGATCATTCTGCATGCTGAATATTGCCGGGAAATTGCTTGAGCGGATCATATCTGCCAGACTGGAGGCAGCTATACAGCAGGTCGAAGGCTTGTCTAATAACCAATTCGGCTTTAGCAAGGAGCGATCAACGATCGATACGATTGGTAGGGTAGTGTCAGTAGCCAAGAACGCCGTTAGTGGTAGCCGATGCACAAAATGCATGTGTGCTATCATTGGTTTAGATATACGGAACGCGTTTAACACGGCCAGGTGGGATGAAATCATGCTAGCATTGGAAGACCTAAGCGTGCCACTGTATCTTCGAAGAGTCATCTCGAGCTACCTAACCGACCGCACCCTTCTCTATGACACCGACGACGGTACGCGTTCTTATAAGATCACAGGAGGTGTGCCACAGGGCTCGGTACTAGGATCCCTAATCTGGAACATCCTTTACGACGGATTGCTTGGCAACCAATCCCAGATAGGGTGTCGATGGTAGTTTATGCAGACAATATTGCTGTCATCGTCGTAGCAAAAAACATCGAAGATGTGCAATATCCCGGAGATACCGCAATCGTGGTAGTAGGCGATTGGTTGAGCAACCATGGACTCAGTCTTGCTGCTGAAAAGACCGAGGTGGTGCTCATTACCCGAACAAAAAAGAAAGTCTACGCCACTTTCATGGTCAACGACAAGAAGATCAGGACGAGGAACATCATGAAATACCTAGGAGTCACAATAGATGCGCGGATGTCGTTCAAAGACCATCTTAGGAACGCAGGACTAAAGGCATCAAAAGTGGCTTGAGCGCTCGCAGGCATCATGCCAAACATAGAAGGGCCGAAGCAGCCGCGACAGTAGCTTCTTTCATCGGTGATATATTCCGTGATTCTGTACGGAGCCCCAATCTGGGCTGATGCTATATGTAGTAACTCGAGCTACGGTGCCACTTGCCGAAGGGCCTGCAGGACAATCGCGCTGAGAGTGGCCTGTGCCTACCGTACCGTGTCAAACATCGCTCTCTTGGTAGTCGCCAGACTACCATCCGTAGACCTAATACGTGTGAGAGAGCTGAGTTGTATCGTGAAGGCATGGTTAGAGAAGAGGGTGACTCTTACCAGTGACAACGTCGAAACCGATGGTCCAGGAAGACCGGGGAAGAATGGCAGCGCCGATGGGATATAGCAGACAAATGTCGGTGGACCCATCGCATCATCCCATGTGTCGTGGAGTGAACAGAGAGGAGATATAGGCTTGTTACCTTTCATCTCACCCAGGTAATAACCGGGCATGGATGCTTTCGCAGCTACCTGAAGAGGATTGAAGTATACCAAAGAGCGGAGTGCCCGGCATGTCCTGAAGTTGAGGAGGATGTGGAGCATGCTTTGTTCGTGTGTTCCAGGTTTCGGGAAGAGAGAGAACGGTTCAGTACCTTATGGGAAGGCCCTTGTCTCCCGAGGGCATTGGAAGGTGCCTACTTTTCTCATAGAGAGGATGGAATGCGGTTATTGGTCTCGCCACCAGCGTGGTAGATAGACTAAATCGTATTAGGAAAGAAGAAGAAAGAAGAAAAGAAGGAAGAAGAGAAGAAAGAAGAGAAGAAAAAAGAAGAGAAGAAGAAAGAAGAGAAAGCCGCATCACCAAGCGCCAGGCGGTGTAGAGGGCTGTAAAGGCGAAGACTGCCCCCTCGCGAGGTAATGCCTAACGACGGTTTCCGCGGGGGAATACTTAGCAGAGAGGAGGTCCTGCTCAGAAGATCAGCAGGAGGGTTTTTAGTGGGTATTGCTAGCAATGGCCGAGCCTCACATAACAGTATGCGTAAAGGCATTTTTTTCCTAACCTACTTTACAAAAATACACACACACACACACACGCACATGCACGCATGCACGTACATACATCCATACAGATATTTTTCAAAAACCATGTATTTTGATTCCTAACACCTCGAAAAACAATTATAACATGTTTTTACAACAACTCAAAAAATTACTATCACAAAGCTTCCTCTATAGGAGGAAGCAATAGTAAAAAAACAAAAAAAAAGGAAAGAAAAGCTAAACGCGTGCTCTGTTCGCCGCGTGAGGTTTTTTGCCTTTATACAATATTGGCATTATACAATATGGAATCAATTGTAAGATACATTATTATGAAATTGTAAAGAATTGAGAGGGCCAGTATGCTAGTGAAATATGATAAATTTTTTATTTTATTTACATTTACAGTCAAAATGATGATGTTTTTAAAATAAACTTTTTAAAACTGTAACATCCATTAATATTGCTCTTTATTTACTTGTTTACAATAAAGATCATCACGTCATGTTATACATCTATAAAATGTTGAATAATGATAGATATTCATTTATTTTATATTTTTTTTAATCTTTTTGAATAAAATCATATTACTTAAATATTTATTCCATAAAGTTGAAAAACTTTCCAAGCATGGAATCAAATCATATCCAGAACGCAAACACTCAAATTCTTTAAAAAACACTTCACCGAAAAATCGTTTGAGTTCAACGCCCCTCTTTCACGATTTCCTGGCAATTAAAACCTTAATCCTCTAAATTACCTATTATGCGTCCCGTCAAAAAAGCGAGAATAACTCTCACAATGCGATCAACCGAGCGTGCGATCCAGCCGAAATTCACACACGCGTTCGTCTCATTACCGCCGCCGCCTCGAATGCTGCACGTTCAAAATTCAGGAGTCGCGGGGTGGGGTGTCGCGCGCATTTTTCCCATCTGTTTGGAGAACGGCAGCTCTATCTGTCCCCGGAGAGACCGGAGGATCCTCGAATTTCCATTCATCACACGCGCACACGCGACTAATCACAACGCGCGAGAGGGTAGCCCCCCCCCCCAGCGCGTGATCTAACGAATCTGCGGTTCACGTGCGTGCGCGCACCGAGCGGCAATTAGTGATTAGCATTATCCTAAATTAATCGTCCGTGCTGTCGAGGAACGGCGCGACCGCGGCTGGAGGATAGGATGTATTCGTGTGTGTGTGCGTGCGTGCGTGCGCCGATGTGTACGTAAGTGAAATGTGTAGGGGTGGAGCCATGGCAATAGTCCGTTCCGTGTCAAATTGGTGATATTTTCAAGGATAAACTCGATTCTATACGGGAATCTCGCATATTTGTTCGACGCTGATGGACGAGAGATATATGTGCGCGCCAGTGTGCATGATAGTGGTTTTTGGCTTTCCGTGGGTAAAAAAAATATCAAAATTTCACAGCATTTGAAGTTCTAATAAAGAGGAGAGGGTTTAAAGTTTTATGTTATAAGTAAACGCAATACCGAAAAAAGGGATATCAAAGCACAGCCAGCATACTGCACGTTACTGCAAGTTTACCATATGGTTGTCAAATCTGTTTAGCAAGAATTATTTTTATCAAATGCTTTGAGCTATTATACTTTTATTAATTTGACAATATGACTACAAATATTGATTTTCCATAAAAATTTAAACTTTTTCCACTAGACTTATTACTTTAAAACTTACTGTTGGCTTTAATATTATAAAGGAATTTGATATACTTAACCGATTTGAACTCGAGCATATTTTTGCGCAATAAACTTCAACATTTTGAACTGATGTTTTATAATTATATGCTGCTTTGCAATGATAGATGCCATCAAAGCTCGGTTCAGCTTCACCTGGTGACTTTCAGCTTCGTCTGGTGATTTTTTCCATATGTAACCTTATAACTCGATCGAATTTTCGTATATTCCATTTATTGAAAAGTTGAATTAACCTGTTATTTTTATCTAACAAAATACAGATTGGCATCTTTTATAATTTATTCTTTTTATACTGAAAACTGATATATTTTGCAATTCTGATACATACATTATTAATATGAATTCATCAAAAGCGTTGCATAATTATTATCAAATTTGATTATCCATTTTCGTACACTTTAATACATTTCTGTGTGCTTATATTTTTGAAATAATACACAGCTTTCTCTCTGAGAAAGCAAAATAACTTTAAAATAGACTTAAAAGATATGTATAGAGAGGGAATTAAGCGTATTTCAAGAATATTTCTTTATATTATATGCATCTTTGAGATGAAATGTCGAAAAAGTTATATACAATTCATAAATTTAATTAATTTTTCGAAAAAGTAGCTACTTTTTCAAATCTGCATTTTTTAAGTCAAAAATAACTCGTGAGTAGTTTTAAAACATATAATTTAGAAGGAAATCAAATATACTTTAAGAATATCAGTCTACATTTTGCACACCTTTAGCACAAATTAAAGAAAATAATTATTTTTGAAAAAAAAAAAAAAAAATATACAAAATTGTTATTTTATCCAAATAAGACATTAAAATGATCTATTTGACTCCAAATTCTAAGTTAGGATATACCTAAGATGCATGTAAAATTTTAGCTCATTACATACATCCGTTCAAGAGTTATGATGCCGAAAAAATTTGATTGCATACACACACACACGCACACACGCACACACACACACACACACACACACATACATATACATACATACATACATTTTTTAAAAACCTATTATTCTGATTCAGGAACCTCAAAAATATCGAAATTCATCAAAATCTTTGATTCGAAAATTGTCACTGTTACAAAGTTTTCTCTGTGAAAAAACAAAATAGGTAATCACAATACGGCAGCAGATTAATTGTTCGATAAATTTTCGACTAATTAAAAGTACTAATCACGAAAACTAGCTCATTCCATTTCATTGCACTGCTTTCGGAATTCCATTCGATTCGAAATTTTGCCACACAATCACAGCCATCACCGACCGCGGTTTGCATGAGATGCATTCAAATTTCATTTTGCATCACTTATGTGCGCGTTTCGTGTACAAATTTGATTTGCGGATTAAAATTTGACGGTTCAAAGTTAGTTGACCGAGTGTTTGCGGCAGATTGCGTTTTTAATAGTCTGGACTTCTTTTTCCCGGAACGGTTTTGACACAAAAGCGAAATTTAACTTTTTATAGTGGCGGAAACTTTGTATTCGTGCGATAGTTTTTTTTCTATAGCTAGTGTCGAGCCGAATATAATTCAGAATTTTCTTAATGATCTGTAAACTAAATATACATATAGTTATTTGAATGGTAGGTTTTATAGTTACTATCAATGAAAAATATTCCAATCCAATTCTGAAATTAACTATCATGGTTTTTTCTTATTTTCGATGTATAATTTTATTTATCTTGGTTTCATCATATGTGATTAGATCTACTAAACTAGAGTTCAATATTACTACTGCAGTCTATATTATGGTTTTAATCATTACTACTCAGAGAAATGCAATTGATAAGACAGACTTACAATTTCCGAATCCAAATCAATTTGATCGGATGGAGTGATATTCCAAAGATACGATTTATTATATTTTAAAATTAGAGATATTTATTATAACTTTTTAAATATTTGCACCAGAAAATATTTTAACAAGCCAAATAAGAGTAGATAAAAATACCTTGTTTACTTATTTATTAAGTATAGAGGTTATTGGTCATTTACAATAATCATTTGCTATTATACGCATTATTGCGCAAATTGTTTAAGTCATCGACTTTTATACCTATGGTAAAAAATAAATAAAAATGAAATATTTTTAAAACTAAAATATAATTTGGAGTGAAACTATAAAGATCCATATTTTTTCATACAAACTTTCTCACATACAGACACACACACACGCACATACGCACACCACATGCTGACATGCACCACAGACACACACACACACACACACACACACACATACACACACACACATGCACATACAGATGCACCCGTACGCACTATAAATATTTGAAATAAGGGCCTTCCGAAACCTTACAAAAATCCGTTTTCGAGAGACTGGCCTTCCTCGTAAATAAACACTATGTAACTATTAATTACAAGCATGTTACGAACATTATTTTAATAAAATAAGTTTTGATTAACTTTCGCAAAGTTATTAACATAGTTCAAACGGACGTAAAGTTCAGCAACTTTGAAAAACATTCATACGCGCAGCAGTAAATTATTGTTTGACTTTTGTATATATAAAAGTTTTTGTATTTCCAATTTCAACTTTGCTTTTGAAGTTGAGCACTATAATGTTACGTGTAGAGATTCTTGCTTTACTTATCGCAACCTTAACCTCTTGTACGCACTCGCATTTAAAATAAAATTTAGCAAAAGAAACTCATTTATTCGTCACTTCCAACGTGTAGCACAGCTTTTTGTAATGTAAAACGAGTAACCGCTTTAATTAAATTTTTACTTTTGTTAACGAGAATCAACAGCATACAAACGATTCCTGAAACAACAACATATTACAAAATACGCATGTAAATTATAAATGGATATATTGTTCTCGTCGTTCACGACAAAGAATTCCAATGAATTATTATAAAAAAGTGTATAAAACCCGGAAAATATCCAGCGCACTTCTGCAATCGTCGTCATTCGCCACAGCACCTCCCGCGTCCGCCTTCGCATAAAATTTTCACTCGCTCGCATGACGCTTTCGTAAACACCCACATACGCAGCAGCTTACCTCCGAATTTCGCTCGTACGCGCGCGCACTCGTCAAAGATTAATGTGGCCCCCGTTAAAAGCAGTGTGTGTAATGGCGATGCAGCCCCGCAACGCGACGACGAAAGAGAGACAAAGAGAATGCGTGACGTCGCCGTGCCGACCTACGGGGTAATAATGCTCTCACGTGCGCGTGCACGCTTGCAGGTATATATATATGCATAAGGGAAGAGACGCGATCGAAGGCCTCCGGTTCCGTTTATTGGTCCCGCGGTAATTCAGTTTCCGCACAAGTAGGTTGCGCGCGTCCCGGCGTAATTACGACCGCCAAGGTCGATCGCGGCGGATGGATGGCCGAGAGCAGGACGATGTATTATAGAGATAGCCTGGTGGAAATTGAAATCATTTTTTGAGCAGTAAATTGGCTAGTTTGATCCAAAATGGCAAAGAAATGTACTCCAGTTTTCTTCCATAAGTGTAACGATTTTTTAACCTATTTTTCACATTTATTGGCCGCCAAGATGGTCACAATTTTGTACTATCTATTAATTTGGCATTTTAATGTTAGTTAAAATAGCTAGCCGATGAAGCCATTATAAATCTAGTAACAAGCGATTTGTTATGGCGATGAGTAAGAGAGATAGAGTCACGTGTCAAAATAACGATTTTGGTTTATATCTTATAGAATAAAGCTGTAAATAGTACAAAGACTACTAAATTTTGTTTATATCCCGGTAAACTATCTCTTAAGAGTATAAGTTTTAAAATATATGATTGAACTGTTATGAAATTTTAATGTAAAGATTTTCAGGTTAGGGCCATTCCATAAAATGGGAGAAGATGATAAAAAAAAAGCGTTACATGTCTGTCTAATAACTAGCCATTTCTAATGGCCAGTTTCTGTTTTCTTTCCCATTTTTAATGGACTAATTTCTACCAGGGTAGTGGCTCTATTTTTTGGCTGTTTGATGTTGGTATAATGGTGTTATGTCGGAGAAAGGTGGTGGTTGGTAGTTGCAGAATTTTGCGGACAGTGTGGAAGTAGATATGGTGAGTGGTGAGGGGTGCATGCTTCATAGAGCTATAAGTGCTTGAAATGATTGTACTATAATGAAATCGTCATTATTGTTTTTATATTTAGTTGTTAAATATTTCAGTATTCATTTATTGAGTTTTATTTTTTTAATGGAAAATCTGTATAGTAGCCTTCCCTGGTAAAAATTTTTACGTGATAAATTATATGATTAGACACATACTAAAACACGTGCTTTATCACGTGATTTGGCATGTATAACAGCACGTGCTTTTGCACATGCCGAATCACGTATTAAATAATGTGACTAATAACTTGCTTTTTTCGAACCGATTTGGCATGTATAAAATCACATGATTTTATACATGATAAATCATGTGATATAAGAAAATTTGATATATAATATAAATAAGAAAACTATTATTTTTAATACTTTCATAAATGATATTAAAATTATGGTGCAAATAATAAGGAGGTGTTTTATAAAAATTGAAAACTGACTTAAAAAGGCCTTTTTACTGATACACGACCGAGCGGTCACCCATCCAAGTATTAACCGCGCCGATTGTTGCTTAACTTACGTGAACCGATGGCCATGCAGCCAAGAACTTCTCCAACGATGTATTTGATCACTGCTTCTATAAAAGCTATATAGAAAAACTATATCATACCAACACTAAATTTTTTTTTTTTTTTATTAAATAATAGTAGTACAGTGTTTTATTAAATAATAATGTCCTTGGCTATTTTCTAAAATTTATTTTAATGTTAAAATATGTACCATGACCAAAGTATCATTTATTGTTTATTTACTAACTATAATAGAAAATTATCTTTATCCAAAACAAGAATTACAACGAATTTCATTTCAAACTAAATATTCATAATATATAGGATATTTATGATACATAATTTGTTATTATTAATAAATTATTTGTAAATAAATACTATTATTTAATAAAAAGCAAATTTAATGTTTGTACGATATAGTTTTGCTATATCGCTTTTATAGAAACAGTAGATCAAAGGCATCATTGGAGGAGTTCTTGGCTGCATGGCCGTCGGTTCACGTAAGTTAAGCAACAATCGGCGCGGTTAATACTTGGATGGGTGACCGCTCGGCCATATCAGTAAAAAGGCCTTTAACTCAGTTTTCAATTTTTATAAAACACCTCCTTATTATTTGCAACATAATTTTAATATCATTTATAAAAGAATTAAAAGTAATAGTTTTCTTATTTATATTATATATCAAATTTTCTTATATCACATGATTTATCACTTATAAAATCACGTGATTTTACACATGCCAAATCGGTTCGAAAAAAGCAAGTTATTAGTCACATTATTTAATACCTGATTCGGCATGTACAGAAGCACGTGCTTTTATACATGCCAAATCACGTGATAAAGCACGTGTTTTAGTATGTGTCTAATCACATAATTTATCACGTAAAAATTTTTACCAGGGTTGGTAGAAATTTTTCTATCGAAAATGGTCAGGAAATTTATAAGCGGCTAGTAAAAATAGATAATTTCTGGATAGTGATAAAACGATTTTTCCGGGCATATTTTCTATTTAATGAGATACCAAAACCTTAAAATGTTTTTACTAAATTTTATCTAGAATTTGATCATGTACTTAAAAATAAATATTAAAAAAACATAGCTAACGAGAATGTAAAAACGAATTATTGGTATTTAATTCATTTATAGTACTGTTTCAGGGGATAAAAACGAAAACAATGATTTTTCCGCTTGATTCTGTCTCCCTCATTCCTTGCCATAATAGCAAGCCTCTTACTAGCCATTTCCTAACTAAAAAAACTAGCCAACTTTAATATCTTTTAAATACTCATAAATAAATTAAAAATGGATAGAAATGGCCAAGAAAAATGTCTATAGTCTTTGACGATTATTGGTGAAACTAGCTATTTATTACGCAAATAATTGAATCGATTTCCACCAGGGAGGTCTGATAATATTATATGGCGTATGTTAGTGACACGATTGCTTAGCTTCATCAAAATATCTTGCACTTAAGTTAACTCTTACTTGCCACATCTCTCTGGAATTATACACTTACCGCACTGGGGTCAGACTGATCGCAGCGAAAAACATTGTACTTACACTGAAAGATTATTCAAGCGTATTCGAGGATGTATTCCGTACATACTAGTATACGTCCACTCTCCAAAAAGGACCCGCAGAGTTAGACAATGATTGTGGGCAGCTGCTGCGTGCAAAAATGTAAGGCAGTCGTCCTAGTTTGGCGTTACTGTCGCACGAAAAGCGGGCGTACAGGATTTTTGGACAGCAGCGCTTCAAAATTTGAAAGAGCTGCCGCTCAAAATGTAAAATACATTAGCTGTATTAGAGTAAGTATAGCAGATGCCCGAATAATCTTTTAGCGTAAAAATATAATAAGTATTTTTACTTGAAAATTTGTATACAACCCAAATTTAAAATAGGGTGGGGTCAGCTGGACCTCGCAGTGGCAAGTATATAAGGGTTACAAATTAGTATATAAACGTATTACCAAATTCTAACAGCATCACTTGTTTTATCTACATCATGTATACACCAATGCAATAAAGAATAACATCCTCATCATCTTTTGAAAATTTTCAAAATTAGTCAAAGACATAGACTAAAGTTCAAACTAATTCAAACCCCAACGCGAATAAAGCTCATAACTCCCAAAGACGAAATCATTCCCTCCTCTCTCCTCTCTCTCTCCTAGATAAGCCAATCCCGCTAACAGCCTGAAGCAGCATCAACTCACTACTACAGAGAGAGCGAGCGAGCGTTTCGTTCCTATTCCACAGCGCGAGCCAGGCAATCGTCGGAGATACATCACGAGCGTGCGAGCGCGCGCCCTGAGCCACTTTAAAATCATGCACTGCGCGCAGGAACCCCGAATCGCGCGCAGCTGCGACTCTCCCTCCTATCTTCAACCCCGCCGACCATACCCGCACAGCTATATACACACATTCGCCCACTCGTACTTGCAGCTACGCGCAGCGATGCAAAACACATTAATCGAAGCCCATGAATAATTCTTAACAGCGCGAGCGCTCGCGTGCGCGGAGCAGCGTCGCGCGCTTACATTCCGCGAGAGTGTATATACACACGTAGAGAGCGAGAGAGAGAGCGTATTAATGGACCAGACATATTTCCCCGGGGAGCGCCAGCGGGGGACTTCATTGTTCGTAATGAAATGTCAAGATGAGCGCGAGCGCGCGTGTGGAAAGTTATACTTCGTTCCCCGCGAGCGCGTTTATTTACCGCGAATTCGCGATTTTCGCCGCGCGCGGCGCCTGCTGTTGTGGTTACTGCTGCTGCTGCAGCTGGAATATTCAGAGCGAGGACCGGGAAACACATTTCTCCTGTGCCAACCGATGGCCGCCGCCGCCGCCCGCGCGTGTGTGCATATATGAGAGCGGTCTTCTTGGAATTATTTCGCGAGGGAGTGTGTGTAATATGCAGGGTAGTGTGTATACGGTAACTATACGGTAGATGAACAAGTAGCGGTTGCGATGTGTATGGAGGCCGGAGTGTTTCTTTGTGGCCAGGGGGGCAGATTGATGGGTAAATCGGTTTGGGTATATCGTCGCGCGGTACGAAGAAAAAACAAACTTGGAAGTTACAATCCCTACTGAAAAAACTCATATGAGAACTCATATGAGAACTCATATGTGATCTCATATGAGATCTCTTATGAGTCTCATATGAGTACTCATGTGAGTCTCATGCAAGTCTCATATGAGATCACATATGTGATCTCATATGAGGTTTTGGCATGAGTACTCATAAGAGAACTCATATGAGATATCATGTGAGATCTCATATAAGCCCTCGTACGGCTCTGCAGTCTCGATGCCGCCGCCAGGCGGCGCGTGACAGCCTAGCACGCAGATAAGACGGATCCGTTTGGGTATATAGTAAAATGTGCAACGCAGGATGGGCACCTACCTCGTCTTAATACACTGAAAAGGAATGAGTTTCCAGTTTAATATAGTAGTTTCATTAGAAATTCATATGAGACCTCATATGAGTTTCTAACAAAATACGATTACACTGGAAACGTATATGAGATCTCATATGAGATCTCATGAGTTCTCTTATGAGTACTCGTGCCAAAACCTCATATGAGATTAAATATGATATCTCATATGAGAATCTCACATAAGTACTCATATGAGTTCTCATATGAGTTCTCATATGAGTTCTCACATGAGATTTTTCAGTAGGGAATGGATTTTTCTCAAACGAAAGTAACATTTAGTTGGTATCTTATAGATAACTTTCAGATAATAAGATAAGATAAAGATGAAAAGATAACCAAAACATTAAAAATCTTTTGAAAAATATAAAAAGATAAGATAGAAAGATACAAAGATGATCAGTCAAAATAATTAGATAACTACTAATTGATTAGATGCCGTCAGTTGGGATTTTTCCTCCGTAGGAACGGCGCAAACTGGCTTTTCTTCGTCTGGGAAGATTCAAACTGACTTTTCTTCGTCTTGGAGGGCGCAAACTGGCTTTTCTTCATCTGGGAGGACGCAAACTGGCTTTTCTTGGCCTTAGACGCGTTTTTGGCTTTTCTTTGCCTGCAGTTGGTTTTTCTTCGTACCGCGCCACGATATATATATGGACGATGTAGTGAGATAGGAGAAGAGACTTGATTGTTCGAAATATTAAAAATAAAAAAACAAAACAAAAATATTTTCTAATGACAATTATTGTAATTTATAATAATATTGTATTCATTTCAAAAAAAGGTATACTATAATGGAATTTCGCATTTATACTTCTTGGCGCTCCTTCAGATGCTGTTCCAGTTCCACATTTTGACGAATAAGTTTAATACTTGAGTCCCATGTACCATGCAAACCCCCTTTGACTGCAGTAAAAAGCAAAAAAGGCTTTGTAATATTACTGCAGTAAAAGTATTATAATATTTGAAAGCTATACATAAGGATACTGCGCGGTGGCGCTTTAGACTTTACATTTGTCTTATGCACTTACTTGCCTTCGGAGCTCTCCCGCATTCCTTGCTTCTATATTTAGCTATAACATTTTATTTGAACTAACATTTAATTTTGTTACTTATTCTATTTACTCTGAAACAAAAATTTTCTTCTCACAGACAAAACTTTTTTCCCCCGACAAAATAAGTTTTATAACAGCTTTCCTTTCATAAAATATTTCATGAACCAGAGTAATATTATTTCCATCAAATTTCACCTCGCTCACGTATATATATACGAGCTTCGACTCGATTTTCACAATTGGTCAATATAGATTTCTCAGCTATATACCGGCGATTCATAAAATAACACGCGAGCCCGCTACTCTCTGTCGCGCCCAGTCTATCGAAATATAAACAGCATTATCCTCGCGCATATTCGCGTATCTCCCTCTCCCGAAATCCGGATTCTGGCCCATTCAACGACAAATATTGATTGATTTAATGGCCCCGCGGCGAATATTCATCGCTATGTCAAAGCCACTGCGGCCGCGGCAAAAAAGCCGCTCGATTCATAAATCAACATAGATTTTTCGCGCAAACAGCGCGCATAACTGCCATGTACACACACGTGCCTCAACGCGGCGTTAAAATTCCCCGCGCCAAACAACTCGCGTCCCACGCGATAACACGCGCGAAAGCTGCAGATGGAGAAAAAAAAAATAGCCAGACCGCGGAAAACAAGCGCGGATGGGTGGAGGGGGAGGCAGATTCGCGTAACACTTGCTTCCTCCAATTACTCGTCTCGAGTGCAGATTCGCTTGACGGCGGAATTGATGATTCGACGGGCGAGCGATGACCGGAGTTTCGTTCCCTGCTAGCTCGCTCGTTCGTTCGCGTAATCGCTAAATGGAAAAGTTCACGTACTTCCTTCTCTCCTCTCTCTGTAGCTCGATCGAGGATACGAGAGTCTTCTGGCCCCACTATCAATCCTCCCCCGTTCCTGGTCGAAAGACGTCGGACGAAGAGAGCAAGAGAGAGAGAGAGACCGGGATCTCTCTCAACGTACCGAGCGCGCTTGCTCGCTTCCGCCGAGATAGTAATTGCTTAATTTGGGTAAGAGACATTGCAGTGGCCTGGGCTGATGGACTCTGCGGCCATACCGTTTTGCGCGGGTGATTTTTCACGGTTGTCGGGCTAGTCTTTTCCAATTTTCAAAGTTTTAAATGCTGACGATGGGTTATAGGTAAATAATTTAAATATACGGTTCAATTACTTTGTAACGCGGAATATGGATGCAGTTAACATTTTCAAATGTTATTTATTTCAGTGGTGTAAATTAGTTAGTGAATATTGAAAATGTTGCGTTTGCGATGTAAAATAGTTGAGTGGTGAAACTTACTTTATATTACTTGTAAATTTTCAGTTCCGAAACTCTTTAAAGTAGTATCTTTGATGAGTAATTTCAGAAATAAAATTATACGGATGCGAAATAAATATTTTATAATTGAAATTGTAAAAATACTTACAATAAAATACCTTTCTTTACAGTGATTTTATATATAATATTAAAAATAATATAATAATTAAAAATTTTCATTAATTTTTATGGGAGTCATGTGCATAATTGATTTTTTGTAATTTATTTTACAACCTTCTAGAATATTTTATTAACGATAATACTAATAGTTTAAATAATATTATTAAATTGCCAGTTATAACAATGATTATTTGGTTGTATTAGGAACATGGTGCTTTATTAAGACTGAAATACTCAACAGTCTTATGTTATAGTAAAGCACATCAAAGTTTTTGAATATGTTGTTATTTTATTGATAAATATTATAAAAGATCATTTATTACGAATATCTTTACTTTTACATGACGCATAATTCGTTAAAAATATACTTTGATTTTATTATGTCTGTTAGATGAAACAAATATTTTAAAAATGTGATAATAAGAATATATATTTATTTTAGACTGTTCTCTAGATGAGAATACTAAAATATAATATGATTCACAATCTCAGCTACAAGAATTATCTAATGTTGGAATTTATAGTAGGAAATTATAATTTATGTGCAATTTGTTAATAATACTATATAAAATACTATAGTAATACTTAATTTCAAGCATCGTTGGGCCTTATGATTATTCTCATTATGCATTACAGCAATCAAAGGTTTCGAGGGAATATTTACGCTTCAATAATTTAGAATACTCTAACTGCTTGAATGTCAAAATCAGTACGAAGCAAACGTTAATATATTATGCATAGTACGCAGCATTTCTATTCTTCTATTATAACTCAACTATAATGCCTGTTTTCCCAAAGTTTCTGTTTGCCGAATATGTTTCTAATTGGATGTTTACCATTATCTTTTACTTCAACATATGTCTATTTGATTTCTTCATACTTCCTTGTATCATTATTGAGAATATCTTATATAATGAGTCTAAATTTCTTATTATGACAAAACTATTGTATATTTGAAATCGTGTAATTATTTATAACTAAAATTTGATAGAACATTTTATTGATAGGCAAACCAAAACTGAAAATTTTTAATACCACGTAGATTAATTATTTTCTTATCAATATTTTAATCAAGAAGCGAATATCGTTTGATTTCCGTAAGGCAATTGCGCAGCTTAGTATTACTTTGAATGTGTAATTTACGAAGCAACAACGAGGGATTCCCCGTTAAACTGAAGGAGAATATTCATGAAATAGCGACGAGATTCCGATACGTATGAAAAGGTTATAAGGCGCAGCGGAGTAAAATTGAATATTCTAAGCTATGAATTTAAATGCACATTTTGTATAAAAAAATTCAAATTGCGATAATATTTAATAACAAGATTTTGAAACGATTTTGTGCAATATAATTTCGTTATTCGAACATACATATTACATTTATAAACGAGAAATTTAATATCGAATGAAATCTATTTTAATTTGAAAGAAAACAAAAGTGTGAAGGGACAAATATCGCAAAGCAAATAGTTGAAAAAACATTTTGTGAAATGTTTCAGTACATTTGAACTCACTGCGCATTTCCCAGTCTCCCCGAGGGATTCAATGCGAGCGTGCTCATCGTTTTCTCCTATCCAATACAACGATTGTACTGACTTTGCAACGCTTGCGAATTCTATGTGCGACGCTTTTTCGAAATGCTTGTATCTTGAGCATCTAGTGTTTCTATTCGAGGAACATTTGAAAAACTATCACATTTTAAAAGAAATCATTGGTGATATATGTAAGATAATGCGCATTAATATTATTCTCTATAATTGTATTTTGTGAACATTAAAATAATTCAGTCAATAAATTCTGTGTATTATTCTCATTATGTACTTTACTCATCGTTTGAATAATTCGAATTCATTAATTGTGTATTTCAGTAATTATTAAGTTATAAATGAATGACAAATGTTAATATTTTATATTAAAGTCTAAGCTTCAATGAGTATTTGGTATTAATTGCATTGTCCATAGTTATTTGGTAATAAAATCGTAAAAGGTAAAGTTTAAATTATTCTTTTATAACTACGCATAAAAACTAATTTTCTGTTTCATTTTTTGTTTCAGGTACGTCCCAGGTTACTGCTTTATATCATTCTCTATGCAGCAGGTAATGACACATAACCTTATTTTATTCCTTTATCACATTATACCATTACGTATATATTGATTGATTATCTGTTCATTACGTTCAATTACGTTACATATGAGGTATTAATATTCTCATTAAAAAAGAAATACGGTTGTAAATATATTTCTTTTTCACAATATTTGATATTTTGATAAGAACCCCCGTAAAAGTCAAAACACTCACACATCAACCTCAAACTAAACCAATTCTGAAACGATGCACCAATATTATTCCAAATAAAATCTTACCGCGCCCTCCCCGTCACCCTCCATCCTTCCAGAAATATATAGGAACAAGCGGAGCGCACAAGTTAGCCCCCTTTGAGAAACGGCCTCTCCTAACGAAGCCCGGAACCGACTCGACGGAATTAGTCGCCCCGTCCGATGAACAGCGCACTCCTGCAGCTATATCCACCGCAGCAGCGCGCGCCCGAGCTGCGTAATTGGCCACGAGCTCCGGTATGCTCTTCGCGTGTATATACGCGCCTGCTGGAAGCTTGGCCGCGTTAAAAGCGAATAAATTACGCCAAAGGCGGCAAACAGCAATTGATCAGCCTGGGCCGCGCACGGAGTCCATTGGCACTATGCCCCCCCTTTTCATGGATGGCTATAGTGGCGATTGATTCGCCGAGGTACACTTCCGGGTTTAAAGGCTTGGATTCCAGATGCGCGCGAGATACATAGGCACGGTGTCGCCTCGGATTCGCAACACGTGGGGTAATGACAGCTCTTGGTGGTTCCTTATTTGGGAGGAAGACTGGGTGATATCATTTTTGTGTCAATTCTATAATTGCTGGCAGTGAGAATTAATTTTTGTTCCGAGACAAAGTTGATTGGCTTCGCTTTTGAAAGGTATTTGGGAACTGAAACGTAATTTATTATTCTACGTCGTGTACCTTTGTGATTCAAAATTAGATCAGGATGGCCAGATGGCGACTCTTTGTCTTACTTACACTGAGTAAGTTACACTGCATTGTAACTGTTAACATGCGTACATTTAAATATGACCAAATATAGGCATTGTAATAGTTACAATATGCTTATTATAGTACTTTTTGAATCTAATGGCCAATTTTTTACCAGGATGATGTTGTTTTATAACAACATCATCCTGGTAATATAGATATTGTAACTATTACAATATCACATTTTATCCTTAAACATGTCAAATAGTTGTATTTCAAATAGATAAATATGTTCACAGTAGCAATATTCTTCTCTCATTGTACTTTCAAAGACGTCACTTGCGCGTGAGTGAAAAGGATAGTAGGTCGCCAACTGGTAACCCGGAATTAGATACATCAGATTAAACATTGAACAAGTTTTTCATATCAAATACAATGTTTTTATTTTGACGCGATAAAAATAACGTCACAATGCAACTTTATCGCGTTTGATTGCATTTGAGCAAACTAAACTCTATTGTTTTTCACCGCCAACTTTTCGTGATGGTCTTCGGAGAAATTAAATTTCCGAGAAGGCTGATAAGCCGCTTGAAGCGGCAACAAATTAAGTTTTTGTCGCGCGCGTCCTTTCGCCGAGCTAAAAACTTTGCGCCCACTCACAAGTTTCATCAGCGAAGATGACGCTGTTCGTTACACGACGACGCACAAATTGCTATCGTTTTTTTACCCATCATATACACGTGGTAAAAATTCCGCGAAATCTCTCCTCGCACTCGTAAATCGGATTGTCATCTGTACTTACCAGATTTGTCAAGTTTTTACAGTGATTATATCCCTAGTACGTTAGGTGATTGCGCGAACAAGATAAAAGTGAAATTTTTTATAACGTATCTTATGGAATATTTCTATAAAAATTTTTATTACTAAATATTGTAACTCTTTTATCTGATGTATAGAAACAAAGATATTACTGAAGGTAATAACGAATAATAATATTTGTTCTTGCATTCATAAACTTTTTTTATTAGTAGTATAATAAATACCTTGAAAATATATTTATGTACATGAAAGTCGAATAAATAAATTAGTTTTCAAGAAATAAATAAATCTTTATCACTAATAATAGTGACATATTTAGACGAATCCAAGGATAGTGCTTGAACAAGTTTTACTAACCGGATTTTTACACTTTGTACCTTCTATCAGACTATTTACAGAAGCCTTCATGATTCTAAAGTTGATTTCATCAAAGGAACGATTCCGATTAATACTTTTTTGCTAACGATTGGATAATACTAATAATTCTTCTGATTTTGGTTCTGACTGTGGTATGACTTTCAAGGCACTTATGTATTGCAATCTTTCAGTATCCGTGACCGTGACATCCTGCAAAAAATATAATACTCTAATTAAAAATCTCTAAAAGCATATATATTTGTGAATAGTTAGTATCTTTCTCTCTAAAATAATTCTCAATATTTCCATCAAGATATATAGAATCATAGGAAATACGGTAACTCCCCCCCCCCTAGCTAAATAAAAAACTACAATAATAAAACAACGAACACTCTTCGTGCTACAAAAACCTCCCACTCACAAAGTTACCGCTGCACAGCTCCTCTGCGACTCTCTAGCATGCGATCGAACTCTCGGCCAGCCCGACGAACATCACCTCCTGCTTGGACCACATAAACGCCGTCAGCTGACTGTTGAACACTACGCTACCTCCCGTGGCCAGAGGTTTCTCACCGCCACGAAAAACAGCCTCGAGCTCGGCGGTATTCAGAACGCGAAGATCGTACGACGCCAGGGGCGCGAGGAATAGATTCTGTGCCGCGGGTTCGAGGTCCATTGGTACCACGCCTCTGGACAGCCTGAACGACTCGCCAGCGATCGTGAAGTTGAGGCGCGACATGACGGGTCGAACTCCGCGCCTGACAACCGCCGGAATTCCGTGCCGTTGAATACTACGAGGGCGTAGTCTTCGGAATCCGCAATGTAAACCTGGTGCAGAAAGAGAGAGAGAGAGAGAGAGAGAGAGAATTGATTTTTTGTAGATTTTTTTTAAATTGGTGATATCGTAGCAGAGTTACTTGCTTAGTTAAGAAACTCTGCTACTACCATGTTAAAAATTAGAATAGAATTTTATTTACTAAATTACAGATTCTTTCCCTCATTTTACAATTATTCAACATTTTTTTACCTATATTCAGTTCTTTTACGGAAATTCTTATACAATCTTTTATAAATCTTTTACTTAAAGCTCCAGTCATATGAAAAATTAGAAAATATAAAATATCAAGCATTCGTGGTTTTCTCGCAACTGCTCCCTGGGCATTGACAACCGGATTCATCAGAACTCCTCGACCTTTTTCATTTTCTGATATTTCTTTTGGCATTTCATAGACTTGTAATAGTTGATCCGTATTCAAATCGAACAACAGCAATTTTGTATTGCATACTTGACTTCTATCGATTCGGCCACTGTCTAGAACCCATATTCTGTTGCATCTGTCAATCTATGAGTACGAAACCAAATTATCAATAAATATTGTGAATCAGATTTATACAATTACTAATAATTGCGAATTACTTATAGTAACACTGCGCACACTAGTCATTTTGGAACAGTCACTAGCGTTCAAAAATCAAGAATGATCTGGATAAGGAGCTAATATTGGACCGTTTTCTGCTGTTTCGTTGGCCACTGTGGCCAAGGTCTCGCGAACATCAGGTTTTCCAACAATTGTAACAAAAACACGTCCATCTATTGGGCAATAAATTATTTTAGAAATAAAAAGATTTTAATAGCAGTTTCCGTAGTAAGCCGTAAAGTAACATTTTACTGCCGAGTAACGAAGTTTATTTTTGGTTATATATACGTGTCCGCAAAACAGACCGTAAAGTACGTACTTTACGGACACGTACACTGAAAAAAAGTACAGGAAAAAGTATTAAAAGTTCAATAAAATTTACCATCTTGTGCAGGAAACGCGACCACAGACTGTAAAAATCCAAAAAATGACCATACTTTATAAGAAATTTTACCAGAAATATAGGAAAATTTACTATACTCTATTGTAAAATCTACTGTAAAGTATGGTAATTTTTCTGGTCTTTACAGTCTGTGGTAGCTTTACGAGACAGTATAGTAATTTTTCCAAAACTTTTCTCTCAGTGTATGACAAAAAGATAATTTTAGAATATTATTTAGTAAAGTTACCTTTGGATTGATCAACGTCGAAAGGCACAGCTTTTTTATAATCAAAGAAATTTTCTTCAACGTGCTTATTGATTCCAGTTACATGAGTAACACCATTTTCCACGTATGATTGTACGCGATTTCTGAGAGGTGTAAGAGTCACCTTAAGATATTCCCATTCATAAAGAGTGTCCAATTTTGAAGATGAGCTGTGGACCCCGTATGTCAAAGCGATAAGCCACAATAAATAATGGAGCATCATACTTAACCTAATTATACATTTTTGTAATTACACGCAACTTCTTCAACGTGAAAGACTGTCAAAACAATTTTTTTTTTCATTTTATATACTTTTCTGTACAACGATAAGGTAACAAAAAGTTTTATTCACGCTGGAGAAATACAATAAAATAATTTTTTCCTTGCATAACTATGTAAATAACTTTGGTGACACCGTGCAGAAGTTATTGAAATGGCATTGTTCAATGAAATCGTAAAAAACACTTGTTTTACGAAACAATTTCAAAAGGGTCGCTTTTGTGTTCATAAAATACGGAATTCCGGATATTTGAATCATCACTTGTACAAATATTAAAGGTGTGGTTATATTTATACGAAGTAGCTTTACATAAAAGATACGTAAAGCAAAATTTCTACGAATAGGTTGAACATTTTTTGTATAACATATTACGTTATGTACATGTATGTTTATTTTAGTTACTAGTGATATTACTTTCTTCTGAGTTAGTATTTAAATGCGAACTAACGTTGTATGTTAACAAATTTTAAAAATTACGTGTTATGTATGTGAAGATTGATAATTTATATTAAATATTATTAACACAAAGATCGTAACGTAAGTAACAGAAGCAACGTAGAAAAACGGTTAAGATTAACATTTTTTTTATATATAAATTTCATAAAGTATACTATCAAAATGAGTTGTCCAACGAATTAGATGAAACAGATGATTTTTTGATAACACTATTCACTATGAATGAAATCTTCAGTATGCTGATCAGTTCGGTGCAGAATACAAACAAAGTTTACGTAGTTTTTCAGCAAAAACTTTTCGCGTACAAGTTTCATTACAGTAAAGATCATGCTGTGACGAGACCATTACCTTTTTATGCTTTTGAATCTACTTAATCAATAATACTGAAATCGGAAACTTCAATCCTCGGATATATTTTAATATTTTATCCAATAGCATGAAGGAAATGTAATTTTTCATAAGTTAATATTGTTTTTCGTACAATAATTTCGGTATTTTCATTATGAATCATATTGAGCACATTTGTAAATATACTAAGATATTACGTCATGAATCCTATATATATTTAAGACCTGATTAAAAAGCTCAAGGAAAGATTGAAAATAAAATCTTAATTGTAAACTTCCTAAACAAAACAGCGAACCATATATTTCACAAACTGCGATTAAACTTTCAGCGAAAGTGTCATTCATTTTTTAATAACTAAAACCTAAAATTTAAAAAGTTTCTGGGCGAAAACCAACTCTTTATCAACGAAACTTTTCATATGACCTTAACTTGTTAACCGAAAGCTTATTATCGCATCCTTGACCAGGTACTAATTTACACCTTATTAACAAACAACAGCATACTTATACTCGCTTTTTTCCTTTTTCATTCTAGAACTTTCTTTTACATTAGGTTATCAAGTTATTTATTCTTTGTTAAACAACGTCATCGTTACTAAAGATTTGAATATTTTTGGATCAAAAATTCCCTAACAATAGAATAATCGAATATTATTGCAATTATCAGAATACTAATCAATGACATTACAACTCCATTGACCTTGCAAAAACTTTCAATCCACTACGATCGTTTACACTTAATCACAAGTGTGGCAGAGAGTAATTCGGGCGAAAAATGGATCCAGCCACCTGTCTCAAACGCAGCGCGAGCGCGAAATTGAAAATGAGTGCGTGCGCGCCGCTGCCTGCACTCGCGATCCGACTTCCTTGCTTTGTTGCCCGGCTTGCCATTCTCTATTACATCGCTTTTACATTAACCTACTTTTCAAAAATTCGCCGTACACAAAGAACACTTCTTTGACGACAAAAAGAGGATTGGCCCCCGGTGCTCGCGCGGCGTTAATAACCCTTTTAAAACTAGTTGCTATATATACATTATTTCTCTCACTCGCTGCTTCGGCAGGCGACAATATATAAAGCAGCCCATTTACCCGTCTAATGTATTATTATACGTATTTATAATTACGACTCTGTGCCTTTGACAAGAGCTTCTTTATAAAGTCTATAGTTGTCGATAATCTTTTATAAAAGAAGATCTTTTCAGTTAAAGAATTTTGTCCGATTCTCGTTCTAGACTTTGTTGAATCTTTTTGAAGAATTAATTGTGATTGCACGAAAAGTACTTTTATTCTTGAATATTGAAAAGCCCTTTAACTTATGGAATTTGTAAACTAATGATCTTCAGAATTGCACATTATTGTGAAAAGAATATAATAATATTTGAAGCATTTTCAAATGACATATGGTTTTACAATGTTTCTTTTTACTTTCTTAGTTTACTAAAATTCAATTTTATTGAGTGATAATACGAACAATCTTTACTCACATTTTGAAGCATAATAAAAAAATAAAAACATTATCTAAAATGTGGTGCGATAATTTGCGTATACTATAGCTTACGACATTTCACATTCAAATTTAAACAGTTTCTTACTCCATTACATTTTGCCTTCAGTTTAATATAATTTTATATAGGTTTTTCTCAGGAGCTATTAATTCACCCAGCAGCCATTTCTCTCTCATTTAATCAACCAACCCCGCATACAACAACAACTCGCCATTTACGGCCGAATTAATCAAAATCAAGGAACATTTTCCCTACCCTTTTAGTAACCTTTACGACCTTGTTATCGCATTTTACCCTCCCAAAAGTCGGGAGAATGCGCGGTGGCACGCTAAAAAGCGGACCACAGGCGCGTCGAAAAAAAAGGTAGTCCGATACCTAATTATGAAACAAAAAACCGGGCGAATTAATTAAAGGCGCGTGGACGTGCGAAGCAGAGGGTGAGATAGGTAGGTATACGTGTGCGTTAGGCGAGAGGCCGCTCGAAATTACTAAAGCGTCACATAACGACCCCCGACGCGAAAAACGCGCTAGCTGACGAAAAAAAAAAGGGAAAAACGGGAAAAATTGCGCGCGAAATGCCATTTTAGCATTAATACCGCATTAGGCGGGAAAGCGGTTATTCGGGCTTCAGCCCTCTCTCCCCTTTTTGAGATTTAACGCAGAACGTTAAAGACAAAGTTTTTCTATCTCGTCTCTTTTTGCCGCCGATAAAGGGAGTGGTCCACGCGTGCGCGCACAGCCCGCTTCGCAGATCTTAACGAAGCCTCTTTAAATAGTAATGGACACTTTTTTCCTAGCGCGCGGGGTTGGAGGAGCAGGAGAGGTACGAAAAGCGGCTGTAAAAAGAAGAAGAAGAAAGAGAGCGTTTTACGAGAGCGCGGGTGACGCTTTTAAACAAAATTTTTTGCATGCAACGGCGCGCGCGTGGACAGCGGAGTATAAAAAAGAAATATTTTTTGCAGCTTTATGCGCGGAAAATATCAGGGCATATGTATACTCTCTCTTTTTCTTTTTACAGAGGCCCCGATACTCTCGTTTAATTAAATCTTTGTAACATGTCAAAATTAAAGTTTGGAATTCTCTGTTCAGGCGTTTCATTATCGGTGTAAAAAGTTTTTCGCCTGAGGGGACGCATAGCGCTATGATTAGCTTATACGTGCTTGAATAACCAATAAACTGTGAATGTGGACGAGAGAGAAAAAAAAATGACTGTTCAATTTTCAAAGGTGAAGTTTCAAATTTAACAGGTATTTTCACACTTGGAAAGTTAAGAGATTGAGGTCAGTGTGTCTTTAAAAAAAATTTTCTCCCCCAGTAAATTACAAAGCTTGATTATTTTTAGTAAAATAATGCTATAATAAAGTTTCGCTTGCCATAGATGTTTTCATTTTCTTATTACACGTACATTGTTTGCACACATAAAATAGGAAATTCTTTTTGTAAGTTTACGTAGATTATTTCTTTATAAGATTAAAATTTTGTTGAATATTTATAATGATAACGTTATTTACGACCTTATATAATTTTAATATTTTTTTTTCTCAACGCCATCAATCATTTACGGTCTGGCAAATTTCAAAATTGCGTATATTTTTCATCAAGTCCGGTGTCATAATATTGAAATCACGCTGTAAACCGATGCTTTTCACCTACATATGGTCGCGTTTTTCGTTTTTCCACTTCAGTAGCGTATCTGTCAACGGCAGTCACGATGTCATTCATGACGAGTAATACGTGGGAACGGTTTACTTTTTACATCCCATCAAACGCAAAAAGTCACCTTGTTTGTATACATGTAGTGTTTTACAAATTATTTGCATTATTAGGAAAATTAGCGGTTGAGATAATTTTAATACTTGTGTCAACCATAATTTTAGTATTTATGAATCATTTTTTACATATTATCTATCTTAGGTATTACAGCTTTCTTTTATAATTATTTAGCAAAATGATTTCGTCAACTTCGCATTTTTAAAACATTTATACAGATCATCGAGTACTGTAAAACTTTTCATTGCCTTACTTGTATTTTCTCCAACTAATATCATTTTAATACAACCTTTTTTGCCCAGAACCTAAAAAAGTATTTTGTAACGTGATGGTATTATATTTCCCCTACAAAAGACAAAATATGTTTTTCCCCTTTTGAGATTATTTTTCCATTCGCGTAATCCTTTAAAAGTCATTTACCTCAAATTGCACGCCAAAACGAAAATACACCGAAATAACCAATAAACCTTTCAGAGCGAAAAGTACCTCCATTCGCCTTCATCAAAAACTTTTTGTCTTCGTGCATACTATGAAAAAATAACGTTACACCGCCTCATCAAAAAGAATAATAATACCCTCTAAACATTCATTATTACCGGTAATCTCCAAAAAACATCCCCAAAATGAGAGACACCCTTAATGCACGAACAAAATCCTCCGTGTAACCGGGCAGAGCAGCTAGTCGTCTCTCGAATACCAACAATCACCGGTACGAATCCCAATTAAATTTCCGCGTGCGCGGCCGCGCGCGCTTGTCACAACACGTCGCGCGAGTGTACCATTGCTCTACTCTACCAGACAGCATTCGGACATTTGCATACAGTGTGGCCCCTTTTGCTCGCGACGACGACTGCAACGCTCGATCTCGCGCGCGTATATATACGTCAGCCATTGACATCGAGATGGCATTTGGCATACGCACGCACGGGTATGCGTTATTGAGTTATTGCTACGTGCGCGCGGCAATTATGACGGCTGCAGTCATAATCGCCACTCCCCGGCGTATGCCTAATTGACGAATTGAGCGCGCCGAGGAAGGGTATGGCCGTGGAGTAAAAACGGATACGGTAAGGCGAATATGGAGTAATTTATTGGGTGGGGCGTTAATTGTGCATAGGAAGGTAGAATGCGCGAGATCCGGGATGACAACGATAGCTTAATTATGATGAAGTGTTAATTGATTGAGTCAATTTCAAATTTTAATGAAAAAGACATCCGCGCTGAAGCGAGTCGTAGATGTCGACCGTTATCGGAGAAAGCGACAGCTTGATGAAATTTTCCGGGATTCTTAAAGTGTCATTATGGCTATTAGGCGTGACGTAGTTAGATTAAGGTTCTGTTTTACTTCGATATTATTACTGTTAATTAGGAATGTAAGGAAGACGATTATTTAGAATTTTACAAATGTCTTGTCCACTAATAACAGAATATTATTTTTAATTTTTGAAGCACACAAAAACTAATGAAAGATATAATTATTCTCAAATTTATCTAATTTTTCTTGAATTTATAACTTTATATTTTACAAACATATATTTAATACTTTTTTTACATTCCCTATTTTTCTAAGTATCAAATGTACAAGATCTTACGAGTAGAAATCCTTTTACGACAAAAGCCAGTAATAAAACAAAACGTTATAGCGCAATAAAAAAATTTCTCGCGTAGTCGCCCATTAATTCGTCGAAACAACAATAACAATTGCCACATTACACATATAACGACTGTGCGTAATTTAATTAAGCGCGCGCTCGCAACTTTTCTACGACGCGCGCGCCAGCCCGTTGTCCCCTTTCTCTCTTCCTCGAATTATCCGTAAATAAAAAAAAGAACAGCTCGTCGTGCGTCGTCGGGGGAGGCGAGCACCGCAAAACTTTAGTCCGATTAGGAAAAGCCGGCAGCTTGAACTCGTCAGCCCGGCATTCGAGCTGACGCTGCTGCCGTGTGGTGACGTCACTATAATGGCATCTGTTGTCGCCTTGTTCGGCGCGCAAGCGCGAATTAGCCAAATTTCGAGGGAGGCAATTTTTCCCGCGCTTGTGCTAAATGGAGTAACGTGTGGGACGGCAGTTTGTTCCCTCTACCTCTTCCCTTGCTTTATCTTTTTCCTTTATTTCTCACCAACGAGCGGGCTGGCAGTTATGCTTTTTGCGCCTTGCTGCTGCCTTTTTTTTGCGCCAAGAGGCGTGTTGAGCGAAAAAAGCCGACTAAAACGACGAATATTGTAGGTGAAATGAGGTGAATGCCAAATAAGCTTACGGGTGCCGATATGATTGCAGAATATTTAATGAGTATATACTTAAAAATTAAAATTTTTACATTTCTTGTGTATAGTTCAAATAATTAAAGAAGCAGAACGTAATTTAATTGATAGAAATAAATTTCAAAGATTACTTTTTATGTACAGTTCAGGTGGGCAAGTAGATGTCAAGGTAAAAGAAATGCCTCCTTTAGCTTGTTCAATTTCCATTTTGTAGAAAGTGAAAACTTTGCTTTTTCAATTCTGTATTTTAAAAATGTGCATTCATTTGAAAAACATTAAAATTTTGTCGTAACATATTTCACATTATCGTTGATAATAAACTTTTCACAAATTTTGTTTTCCTCAAAACAGAAAAATATTTTAAAAAGAATTTGAAAATTTTACGTCGAAAATATTATTTCTTTAGAGTATCACTAATTTAAGCGCATAAAATTTCTACGACATTTTGAAATTTTTAATGTTTATAGCGTAGCGTCATTATAAATAAGGCGATTTCTTTAAAAAAATGCATTTTCAAAAGTCCATAATCGATGGCGCCCGCGTGGCCAGAAAAAGCAAGCATCGCTGCACGGAGAAGAAACTTTTCCGCACTCCGCTGCAAAAAGTAAGATTTAAATCGCCCTAAAAAGGACGAGGAGATGATTCAGGGCTTTCGAGGAAGCAGTCAAAATGACGCCTTTAATTTAGCGCCCAGCCTCTGGAACAATTTTTCACTTCATCCCCCGATAGCCCCGCCACTCTCGACTTTGTCACTCTCTTTCTCGTGAAACGCGTCGACGAACGACGACGAAAAAAAATGAAAGAGAGAGAGAGAAGAGCAACGTGTTAAGCACTTGCGAGAAATTACTTAATGACCAAGCGAGTTGCTCGCGTTTTATTTTTCGGACGTAGTGCACTTCCAGGTGCAAAGAGTTGCGCGCTCCCGCACTGCCGCGCGCGCCTCGCGTCGGGGCTGTTGAGTAACTTTTCGAGATGGTGCTTCACGAAAATGTTTTTTTCTTCCTCGAGTGAGTTATTATACATTTGAAAAACGGGTACTTAAAATTTTTTTCTTTACACTTCAAGAAGTTCTCGTAGAAAATTTTTATATTTATTTTGCTTTCAAAAATCATGATTTTTCAAAGTTGAAAATTGACAAAGTAACAATTACTTTAGAAAGTAACTGTAACAATTTAGAACCGTATGATTTTTCTTAGTTTTATTTTATTTACTGTAAATACCAGTCGATTAATAAATACTTGGTGCGTTTAACTAATATTAATCTTTAGATTATGTTATAAATTTTCTGAAGGAAAAATGTATGCTTAATAATTATAACATTTATCTAACATTAATAAAATATTTCAAAAGATTTCTGCGCAATAACTGCCAAATGATTGCCTAATTAAAGTTTTATGTTGTTTTTCGTTTTATGAAAAAAGTTCGTTAAACCTTATAATTAATTTGCAAATGTTAATGCCGTAAACATTTCGTTTAGTGTACAAAGAAAATTCCTAATGCGAAAAATTAAATTGCTGGCTTCGTCTGGCATATTTCCCTTTATAATTACGCATAAATAAGATTTTACATTTTTTGTTTGCAATATGCCGTGCACGCACCCTTTTGACATCTGCAGCGGACCGGAAAATCAAATATACAAAGGCAACGCAATATTATAAGATGAAGGACCGCGACTCGTGAATGGAGTACAGAGTGAGCTCGCAAACGACGAGAAATGAATGAAAAAGGCGAAAAAAAACATAACTGTACAGAGTCGCCAGGTATAAGGAAACGAAAGAGAGTGCAAAGAACGGGAGAGATGGAGAAAAGAGAAAGAGAAAGAGAGAAAGATACCGAGTTTCTCGGGGAAATAAAAACAAGCGACTCGTCGTCGATCTGGCAGAATAAATGGCGCTCGGCGGGATACCAAGCGGGAAATGGGAAATCCGGATGGCTCGGTGCACTCGCCGCCTGCCAGGCTCGTCGCGTACGTATATAGAGTATATATACGTGGGAAGCATTCCACGTAGAATTCGATGATCAATAATTTAATGTTGTTGATTTCGCGCTGCACTGGGAATATGATGTCTTGGGAATTCGCGAGAAATTTTTATTCCGTCTTATGGATCACATTTTTCGGTATTTTAAAAAAATTAACTGTAATTTTCTATAAAATATTCTTGAGCAATAATGCGATTATATGAAGTTTATGATATTTCAATGATTTTAAATTTCCGATTGGTTACTTTATATGGAGGACATAATAGAAATATTTGTATGAGAATATTTTTATCAAACATTTAAAACATTCATTACTATTTAACTATTTGACAAAATATGATACATATTATGCTTTGCAAAAGAAAAGAACAAAAAAGAGTTAAAACCTTTTGAAAATATACATTTTTACTTTTATTCGTTGAAGCTACGTGAAACCTTTCGTATGTATATCCATATGCGTGTATATATCTTTCAGCGCAGTCGATACTGAAACCCGTCGTATATCTCGGCTGAATGAATATTTTCTATGCGTCTTTACCGATTCCTCGTATTATCCTTTGATATCTTGGCTTTTGACGCGCTATAAAATCCGCGGTTCGGCTTTCGCGGTTAATACTTCGTCACATTTCACATTTGGGATTTTAATGAGTTCGTTACCTTAGCCCGGGACATTTGTGACGACGGGGGGAGTAGGTTATGAATAAGAGAAACCCGAGTGCGTAATTTAACGTCATTATCATTAGATAATCGTTATTATTTTAATAAGTATGCAAATTAAATTTACTATCAATTTTCCAAGATGTAATTGTACTAGTACAACGAAGGTGGAATTTTAAGTGCATCAGAATGACGCCTAAAACTGAATTTTGTTAAATAATCGTAATTCAGTTAAGCAACAGTGCGAAATCTAATAGAAATCCTGAAACAATCAATTAAAAAAAAAAATATTTATTAAACTGTTCATTCTGATTTTTGACCTAATTCAGGTCACAAAGCGTGACTTGCATTGAATGTTAATGCATTGAAAAAAGTTGAATGTATTTTGGTACATGTAACCTCGTTCGGCCTTTATTTTTAGCAAAAATCAATTATATTTTATTTTTCAAATAATTAAAGTAGGCCTGAAAATTAGATTTATTTAAAGTGGAATACTAAAAATATCTCACTGAATGTGGAATTCACTCATTTTAATTAATTTATACATGCATTTATTTATCATCTTTAATTTACCGTTCTACATAGTTAATTCTAATTTATCGTGAATAAATAGTTGTTAAACGCAAGCATTAGAATTTATGGTGTATTAATCTCACTATTTTACATAAAATATTGTACAACACCTGATTGACATGAAAATGTGTTATGCTATGATGGATAACTGCACTAATAATGCCGGAAGGATACGAGCGATAATTTGAAATTTAAATTTTCCTCTTCAAATTCCATCAGTTGGAATACTAAAGCCACTGTCATTACATCTCAAATGAACATTTGTGAAATGGTCCAACTAATTTCTGGACAAATCAATAAGATAACACGATACTATCGCATTAAAATATTTATTGTTTAAACATAAAATTTGTCAATTGCTAATTATTTTGTGCATGCGATACACCGGGATAACATTAATTTCTGCCACCGTAACTCAACAATAAATATAAACGTTTTATTAGTTCACAGTTAGAACAACAGATGCAATAGGACGAAAACATAAATATTTAACGATACGTCACAAAATTTAACGCCCACGTTAACAATAAATCCCAGCCACACGCGTATACATAAAGACACAGTAGAGAAAGAAACACAATGGGCCGCAGGCGGTAGCAGCAGCAGCAGTAGCAGCAGTCGACGAAACGCCATTCAACTCGGGCAGTTTGTAGCATCACTTAGCGGGAAAACTCGCACTATTCTTTCAGCACCCACATACACAGACACCCACACCTTCGTCCCGAACTCTGGGCTTTAATAGCGCCGAGGCGGTATATAGTATCAGCGGGGCGAATCTGGTCGGCGCTGCGAGCACACTACTTCTCTCGGCTGCCGGCGATAAAACACGCCGAAAGTCACGGCAGTTTCATCGTGTGTACTTACCTCGTCGTCGTCGTCGAGATAGCCGCCGTTGCCTCGGAGAGACGGACGGTAAAACTTGGATAAAACAAGAGAAACGGACGGAGCGGCGAGAAAGTCGGCGAAAACTTTGCGCGAAAGTAGTGCTACGCCGGGTACTGTACACCACAACGGCTCCCCACCCCACCCCCTTAAAGTTCTTATATACGAAAGAGCTGCGTATTCGTTAGCGACCGAAACGCGCGCGTATATTATCGGCAATTCATTAATAATTGACGTCAGCGTTAATGTCCCGGTGGCACAGAGCACGTGAGTCACGCGCGCAATCACACGTCGGCCCGAAGCAGCAGCTCTATGCTTTCTTTATGACGGAAGAAGTAAATGGAATTGATGGGCAATCGCGCGCAGCGAGTCTATTTCTATTTCACTGCGTCACACGGGAATTCGAAATTTGCATGATGGACACTCGTGCGGATTATTTAACGAATCGCGCAAGCGCGTGCACACGAGGGTTCGCGGAAGTAGTACATGAGAGAATTATTATAGTATACGATTGATTTTCCATGCGTATATTTCGTTTTCGTATTTTACAGGGTGTATCACTCGAATTTTGAAAATTAATTAAAATTGGCAACCTGGATGGTGCTGGAAAATTTAATTAAAAAGTTCGTTCAGGAAAAAAAACGATTAAATATTTAGTTCGATGCAAAGGCAAAGTAGTAGCGTTTCATAGTGAAGCGACTTGCGCTCGAGAGAGGATTCTTGGGAGCTTCTATTTATCCGGAATGAAATTGCGCGCTGCGAAACAAAGCGCGCAGAGCTAATTCATCCACTGAATAATGTCACTCAGCTCGCGCTGGACTACTGCTCTCTCTCTCTCTCTCTCTCTCTCTCTCTCTCTGTCTCTCAGCTGACCAAAAATTATTCATTCGCTCTAATGGTATACGCACACGTCCGTACGTGAATCTTAAAAGCAGCTCTCAAAATCTCGCTCGTATGGTCCGTAACTCGTTAATGTGCATTTGCGCAGACGGGGATCGATTCCGCATTAATTCACTGTGTCGGGGGGAGGGGCAGGCGAGTCTGCAGCCGAGATTACGGAAAAGTGTCGGGGTAAGGGGCCGGAATGCTCAGCGAAGCCGGTAAAATTTGTGAGCCATTAAAGTGACGTTAGCGGGCGGCGGTGGCGCGCCGGCATATAGTTCGCACATATCGAGGAGCTTCGCGCCATAGTCTCACATGTATAACACGCGCGCGCGCGCTTGCGGAGCCTTTTCACGGGGGGTCTAGGTATATCGACGGTTGGGTAATAATCGGGTAGAGCGTAGATTTTAGGAAATTATGTGGTGTGGGAAAGAGTGATGTGTTTATTTTGAAGATAATATGCAAACAAGAAGCGTAGTTTAACTTATTTATAGCTAAAAATAGTAATCGATTGTTGAAGTTAGAAGATCAAAACGTGTATTAAAAATTTTTATGATTCTTTTATAGAACTTCAGGCGTTTTCAAATATTTTTTCCACTTCTTACAATTTTTTATGATTTTTGTAGTTTTTCATTCAGCACTTTTTTGCAAGCGATATTTTATATTGTAATTGAATGTTTATTTGTAATAGCAAAAAGTAGATTCTATTAAAAATATTGGAAAATCTGAGTTTTACGTTGAACTCAGTTTCTAATTCGTTGAACATTTTGCCAAAGAAAAATGCACACATAAAACTTTTTGCTGATCGTTTGAAAAATCATTTTTAAGGGGTTTATCGTAACAATTTAAAGATCAGACTCTTTTTTTTAAATCGATAAAAGTAGTTTTTCCAAAAATGAAACTATTGTCAAGTATTTCTTATTGCTATAAAACAAATAAAATATTTTAAGGTATAAAATTAAAATATTTGTGTAAAACAAAAAAAATAAACCAGAAAAATGTTTAATAAAAAACTATAGATGCAGTCTGAATCTATCAAATTCAATGTTTTCTTATATTTGGAACCCTTTAAACGTACTGTGAAGACATCGCTGGTAAACTGTTATGAACCGAATATTAACATTATTTTGATAAATTTTATTCTACAATAATATCTTACTTTCAAATCACAGTTCACGCAAAATCGACAAACCCCGAAAAGTGGCCTATAGAACGAAAAATATCGAGCGCGGCGCGGAATCCAGTGCGTCAGAAATTAAAAACGGGAAATAGAGAGAGAAACGGAAGAAAAACGTATCAGGACGCGTGCACGCGCACGCGCTCGCTCACGAGTGAGCCACACCGCTCGCGGAAGGCATAATCCGATAAAGGCCTTCTGCGATTAACTTTTCGACGGTATGACCGGAGCGAAGTCGATTAAAAATCAAATTCACCGGGGCATTCGGACTGCCGACGCATATACCCATTCAAATGGACGTTTCACGAATCCGGTATATTGTTTTTCCTCGGCGCGTGGCACGCCTATATATACCGAATATTTTACGAAATGCACATTTTTCCTCGCTCTTGCGCGCGTGTGTGCACGCGCAGCCGGGTTTCAAATAACAAGGATGGTGACTCCGGAATGCGTGGGAAAAAAATTCTTCATTCAGTCGAGGATTTTATTTCGTTGCGCGATTTTTATTAAGATTACGCAGCATTTTTATCGAATTGATGGAAATATTTCTATCAAACGTAGAATTGAGTCGATAAGATTTTGTTTGAAACCTATGTGAGGAATTTATATTCGTATAGTCATATGAATTTAATTTTATAATTTTTTTGCAATGTTAATAATAGTTTTAAATTTATTTATAATATAAATATTATAAATACTGTTCTCCACTGCGAAATATTTAATTAACGTAAATGATGAAATGAATACATAAACTAATTCAATTACTGGCATTTTTAAAACCGTTATTAAATTAATGAAACTAAATTTTTTAATTATTTCAGCGCAGTAATTAATTAAAATGTTACTGTTACGCTATTTTTAAACAATCAAATTAAAGCATCTAATTTATAAATGTCTCTAACGTATGTTTTCAATACCAAACAGCGAATCGTGACATTGTCTCCAACCCATGCACAAAGCTCTACTTGCGACGACTACGTTCCGGCATCCATTCCCGCGCAATCAAATTTAAATATTCACGAAAATCCTAGATATCTCGCCGCGTCCTAGAAGACGACGACGACGACGAAAATGTGTAGTTTCTCCCCCACATAAGACGCTAGTGCCGCGACCCGAGCCAAAGTGTCTGTAATATCAGACCTCTCCTATCTCTGCCGTACCCTTTTTTCAAGTCTCGCGAAACTGCCTCCCGCACGCGCGCATAAAAGAGCAACAATCGCAGAGAATATAAGCTCCGAGTTACGCGCGTCGCCGGCTCCCGAGGAAAATATGGCCCATTCTGGATGGCCCATTGTGCAGGACCGTAACTCGCGGTATAATTACGAAGTGTAACGCTTTAAACTCCATTTACCACCTGACCCGTCGGCTGCTGCTCTCGCTCTCTCCGACTTTTTACGTCGCCTTTACCTGTACAAGGTGGTTGCTTTTCTATTTTGGGTGGTTTTGTGTTTTATGGCAGGGTTTGCAGTTCACAGAGATTTTTGTTGCAACTGCCTATTAATTTGCTGATTGTAAAATTATTAATTATTGTTATTTTAGATTATGATAGATTTTATCTCTTGAAACGGAAACCTTTGCAAAGAAAAAAAATATTTTGTTTATTAGTCTAGATTGTTCAGATTCTATGCAGTAGATAAATAATGTACCAACATCTGTACACTTTAGACGTTTTCTTTTTAGCAGTATTTTCTTAATCTTTTTCCTTCACTTATTTATGATAGACATAAAAGGAGGTTTTCTTACAGAAGAGACAAGTTACTTTAATTAAAACCAGTCCAGACGTAATTAAAGTACATCTTCAAAAAGAACTACTTTAATCTATTTCAACCGCTGCACATAAATGCAAATGCTTAACAACTTTCAATATGTACAACTTTAATATATATTTGTAAAATTAAAAACTCAAAAGATTATTGTTGATAATGAAAAACTTTTTATTAAACATAAACTTATTGCACAGTTGTGAAAAAAAAAACCTATAAACTGTACAACAATCTTAGTTGATTTCTAATACAATACATTTATATTTTTAATGAATCATTTATTAAACAACATTTCGCATTAAAAGTAAGGACACGCATTCTTCTATTTACATACACTCGATGAACTTTAAGTTAACCTTTTAGCTGTGGGGGTGGTCGATATATGGACCACTCTAGAGACAAAGAATATTTGAAGTTTTTAGATCAAATTTGATGTTCTGAATACATAACAAATAGTTTTAAAATTTCTCAAAACATTCTTGACCTTGAAATACTGATTTTCAAGGTCAGGATTATCAACAGGAATTTTTTTATTATTTTTTACGTATTCAGCACATCAAACTACGTACGAAAACCGTCTAAAAACTTGACTTATAGAAGGAATGAAATTTGACCTTCAAATGGTGATTTTCAAGGTCAAGGGTGTCTGCGAGAATTTTGTTACTATTTTTTTCATATTCAACGCGTGAAATTATATAGAAATACCCTCTCAAATCTTCATAACAAAAGAGACAAATTTTTTTACATTGTACTTTACGTTGCCTGCGGGGCTGGTCGATATATGGACCAGCAGTTAGGTCAGCGACTCTATCTGAGATATCCAGTGATATTATGTATACATTTTACATATTCTGAGAGGTCAATTTGTACTGAAATTTCCCCGCAACTAAAGGTTAATGAAAAACATTTTATCTAGGATTAAAAGAAATCAACTAAGACTTTTCGTGTGCCCGTTTCAAGTAGTTGATGTGACAAATTATCGTTAAGCACGCTCGTAAAGCCATGGCAATGTGTTAGCTAAGAGTTCTAGATGTGAGCCATTATTACTACTCGTAACATAACCTTGCTTATCGCGCAAGGTTACGATCGTGAAAGTGTTCATTTAGAAAAGCAGTCTTGGGAAGGTTTGACCACCCGCACGTGCATCAGCGTTGGCGTTGGCCATTGCGCTACCGAACAAGCCGCCGCCGAAAGCTCAGGCATTGCTATTAGCTGTGGCACCAGCGAAACTTAATGGAGCGAAGGGACTTTTGAACAAGCCTGCTGAAGAAAAATGAAATTTATGTAATAACAATAGAATTAATGAACAAGAATGCAGCAACTTTTTGTATAATTCCAAAGAAAATTGTAAATAACAAACTGTTACAGAAAAATTAGAAAATATAAAACTTGTTAAACTTACTTCCGAATGCATTAACATTGGCATTGGCATTGCCCCGGGTGTTAAATAACGAACCACCTAAAAAATTTAAATTAAACTGAAAAATACTATACCCAAAAATATATATTGTAAAAATTAATGGGCTGCTAAAAATACTTAAGTGCAGAAATAATATACAGGAAAAAAAAGCCGTTTTAAATAATCAGAAATCTAATTATAAATTTATAAGCGGACTAATATTACTTTGACATATTTTCTAAGTACTCGAAAGATTACCAAAATTTTGAGCAAATAATCCTTGATTCAATCGAAAGCCAGTGGTACCACCGAAACCCTTGACACTCGCTTGCGAATTGGCCAATGTATTGCCTCCAAATCCAGCGTCAATTTGAGAAGTAGAATGTACATTCGCATAAGCTGCATTGAGTACTCCCAATCCGAAGTGTTGTCGAGTTGCTTGAGCCTGAGCTTCAGCGTTGGCGGCAGCACCACCACCCATTGCATAACCTGCATTCTGAGCGGCAGCTTGCGCTGTTGCCCTTGCGTCAGTGCCAGAGATGCCTTCGACCCCGTAGTTCTGTCCAACTACAGTTGCTTGAGCCCGAACATCAGCGTTAGCGGCACCCAATCCTCCTAATCCATAGTTCTGTCCAGCTGCAGTTGGTTGAGCCTGGGCTTCAGCGTTGGCGGCTGCTCCACCACCCATTCCATAACCTGCACTCTGAGCGGCAGCTTGCACTGTTGCCCTTGCGTCACCGCCAAAGATGTCTCCTGATCCATAGTTCTGTCCAGCTGCAGTTGCTTGAGCCCGAGCTTCAGCGTTAGCGACACTCAATCCTTCTAATCCATAGTTCTGTTCAGCTGCTGTCTGGGCTTCAGCGTTGGTCGCAGCTCTACGACCCAATCCGTAACCTGCATTCTGAGCGGGTGCTTGTGCCGCAGCCCTTGTGTCAGAGCCAGAGATGGCTCCTAATCCATAGTTCTGTCCATCTGTACTTACTTGAGCCCGAGATTCAGCGTTAGAGGCACTCAATTCTTCTAATTCATAGTTCTGTCCAGCTGCAGTCTCGGCTTCAGCGTTGGCTGCAGCTCCACCACCCAATTCGTAACCTGCATTCTGAGCGGCAGCTTGCGCTGTTGGCCTTGCGTCAGCGCCAGAGATGTCTCCTAATCCATAGTTCTGTCCAGCTGCAGTTACTTGAGCCCGAGCTTCAGCGTTAGCGGCACTCAATCCTTCTAATCCATAGTTCTGTCCAGCTGCAGTTTGGGCTTCAGCGTTGGCCGCAGCTCCACGACCCAATCCGTAACCTGCATTCTGAGCGGCAGCTTGCGCTGTTGCCCTTGTGTCAGTGCCAGAGATACCTCCTAATCCATAGTTCTGTCCAGCTGCAGTTGCTTGAGCCCGAGCTTCAGCGTTAGCGGTACTCAATCCACCTAATTCATATTTATGTCCAGCTGCATTTTCTTGAGCCTGGGTTTCAGCGTTGGCGGCTGCTCCACCACCCATTCCATAACCTGCATTCTGAGCGGTAGCTTGCGCTGTTGCCCTTGCGTCAGTGCCAGAGGTGCCTCCTACCCCGTAGTTCTGTCCAACTGCAGTTGCTTGAGCCCGAGCATCAGCGTTAGCGGCACCCAATCCTCCTAATCCATAGTTCTGTCCAGCTGTAGTTGGTTGAGCCTGGGCTTCAGCATTGGTAGCAGCTTCACCACCGATTCCATAACCTGCATTCTGAGCGGCAGCTTGCACTGTTGCCCTTGCGTCACCGCTAAAGATGTCTCCTAATCCATAGTTCTGTCCAGCTGCAGTTGCTTGAGCCCGAGCTTCAGCGTTAGCGGCACTCAATCCTTCTAATCCATAGTTCTGTTCAGCTGCTGTCTGGGCTTCAGCGTTGGCCGAAGCTCCACAATCCAATCCGTAACCTGCATTCTGAGCGACAGCTTGTGCCGCAGCCCTTGCGTCATAGCCAGAGATGGCTCCTAATCCATAGTTCTGTCCAGCTGCAGTTGCTTGAGCCCGAGCTTCAGCGTTAGCGGTACTCAATCCACCTAATTCATATTTATGTCCAGCTGCAGTTTCTTGAGCCTGGGCTTCAGCGTTGGCGGCTGCTCCACCACCCATTCCATAACCTGAATTCTGAGCGGCAGCTTGCGCTGTTGCCCTTGCGTCAGCGCCAGAGATGCTTCCTAATCCATAGTCCTGTCCAGCTGCAGTTACTCGAGTCCGTGCTCCAGCGTTAGCGACAGTCAATCTTTCTAATCCATAGTTCTGCCCAGTTGCAGTGTGGGCTTCAGCGTTAGTAGCAGCTCCACCACCCAATCCGTAACCTGCATTCTGAGCGGCAGCTTGCGCTGTTGCCTTTGCGTCAACGCCAGAGATGCCTCCTAATCCGTAGTTCTGTGCAGCTGCAGTTTCTTGAGTCCGTGCTTCAGCGTTAGCAGAACTTAATCCTTCTAATCCATAGTTCTGTCCTGCAGCAGTTACCTGAGCCCTAGCTTCAGTGTTAGCAGCGGCTCCACCCATTCTAAAACCTGCATTCTGAGCCACAGCTTGAGTTGTAGCCCCGCTGTTTGCAGCATCGCCATATCCAAGACCCTGAGTACCAGAGGAAGCTGTTGCCTTTGAATTTGCACGAGAAAATCTTCCTAAGTATCTGCCGCTGCTTGATGCGTGTGATGTTGATGAAGCCACAGAAAAACTACCACTAACATCGAAAACATTTCCGAAGTTCAAACCACCAGCTAACGTCTTACTGTTTGCACTGGCACTGCTAAGAGCTTGATTTGGGTTGAAAAAGCTCTGAGGATCTGAAAGATATATCACTTATTACTTTAAATTGTCTCAAAAAATTTATTTAATTTTTTCTTAGTTAATATTTTTTTTGTCTCTATTTTTAAGTATAAGCACGCGATTTCAATAGAAATAGTTTATAACATATTATTTATTATTAAAGCAAATATACTGACTGGGCCTAGCTGATGTTCTATGGAGGATTAAACAAATCAATGGAATAATATACTTGATCATCTTCATTTTAAAAATGTGTATGAAGCGTGGCTGCTTAAACGATCTATTGTCTTGAAACGTGAAATGTTGAATGAATGATTTAGCTTTGTGACTGAAGCTTATATGGGAGATTTTATCACTTGCCAGTACCATGGGTGGTTTCAAAATAATTACGATAACAGCGTAGTATTCCTACAGGCACCAAATATTTTTGACATCAAAATCGATAACTAGTCTTCTTGATGAGTTGATATACGAAAAATTATCTAAATGAGCGGCAAAGTCATTAAGAAAATTCAGTATCTTGATGATTTTATAATGCGTGAGATACATTTTTACTTTTATTCTTATACCTATATATCAATTAATCAAGAATTCATTATATTTTTAAACATTTACGAAGAATCGTTAAAAAAAAATAAATATCGATACATATAATTGTGTGGGGGATAACTATTATTTCATAATACAAGACATTGAAAATCATTAGACTTCTATATCATAACAATTCAACGAATGAAAGATACATTCAGTATTGTCTATCATTTAAAAATCATTTACACAATGTAATAGATCATAACAGCATAATGAATCAAACTATCTAACAATAAATATATTATATTCACTTTTGGCATCTTTATTATATTGCTTTCAAAATCAATGCCAATTATAACGCCCAAGACGCTAACCTTTTCAGTTTCTATCTCAATTCCTTCGTCCCTTCTCATGATCTCCTACAATGTATAAAGCGATATAATTACACGGAACCACGTACGGAGCCGCAGGCACGCGGAAAATCCAGCCGATTTCCGGGCGGAGCCTCTCGTAAGGCACAGACCAGGGCCATTGCCCTGCCGAAAATTCCGCGCGCGCGCGCGAGTAGAAAAGCCGTGGGGGTGTGGTAAGGTGTACGCGGAGACACAGGAATGCGATTATTGTCGAAACATCGGGGCGCGAAACTACACACGTGCCTATACCGTATATAGCTCGGTTGGGGCGTGCGAATTCTCACGGTCACGCGAGCAGTAATAATCCGAGTGTAGTCTTCCGTATCTGTGGAAAATCTATAAGGAGCTCGTATTTCCTGTAAATGTTTAGCGGTATGCGTGAAGTTAGGTTTTATGTTCGTTACTGTAATATTTCTATTTAGTTTTGTTTTTCATTTCGAGAACGTATTGAATGTTTGCGAAATTTGGTTGTCTTCCATTTTCACTTTTTTGACTCGATTAATATATACAACAAAAATATAGCGTTATTTTTTAAAATGTAAAATGGAATTAAAATTTGTTATCAATTTTACTATTTCAACTAATTTTTATTATCATATTTGATAGATAATGCATTCTATAGGATAGCGTCAAGAATTTTTGTTTTGCAACTATGCGAGGTATGGTGAAATCCATAAGCAATAAGTGAGAAAATCCATAAAAATATTTTTTTCTTTTGACCTGTTCTGAACTGAATTTATCTGCTTCTATAACCAGTTTGTGAAAAAGAGTTGACATGAAGATCCGAAGATGAAAAATACAACTGTAGCAAACGAGAGTTGTTATTGATTTTTTAAAATTAAAAAATTGCAATTTTTTCCAACGTAACGCTAATTTAATAATTTAAAGTTGAGCATAAACTACATCATCCGAAATAAAATAAAAAAAGTAATTTTTTTCTGGTTCTGATTACACTGTGTTACTCAATAATGACCATATATTACACACAATTAAGACTTGCAAAAAGTTCATGTTAAATAAAATGACAATTATTTTTCATTTGATTCCTATGGAAGTAAAAATAAATCCATATCTGATCATAAGAATCATCAATTACTACAAACAAATACTGTAAATAAAAAAAAATTACACAAATATTTCAAAATATTTTTTGAAATACTTTTACACTAATAATAATTATTTATAAAACATTTTAAAACCACGATATTTCGCGCATGGTCAAGGTGGACCATACAGATGAATACTTTGTAAGAATCATCAAAAAAACACTTCTTTATTTTGTTAATAAAAACGACGTTAAATATAAAAATTTTTTACAATGACTACTTCGCATACTATAACATAAGTAACGGCATAACTTGAAAGAAAGGCACTTTAAGTAACGAAAACTAACTATTGTTGAAGTAGATACCTAAAAAAATTCAAGAAAACACTGGAATCTTTTGTAATTTCTATCCGATTTTAATTTAGAAGGTCTCATTTTGTTCCTTGTCCAATTTCAGGGCGAGGTACCAATATAAAAAATGGATAATTATCAAGACCTGGAGAGTTTCGTCCAATTAGTTAGTTAAGGATGTGTGTGTTTTTTGTTTAGAGAAAAAAGATTTTGAAAATTGTCTTTTTAACACAGACTTTTACGGACAAAGTTTTTTTTTCAACATGTGCATGAAAAAGGCCATTTTCCTGCATAGAAAAGTGAATGGAGAATCGAGCATCTCGAGCGTCTAGCGAGGCCTCCAACAGTAGCGGGAGGAAGAGAACTTAGTCTCCCGTTATGACGTCTCGATATACTCATCCAGTTTTCATGCAAAAAAGGTCCTATTCCTGCACTTGTTCAAAAAGTACTATGTGTAACAAGGGAGCAACTGACTTTTTCAGATTCAGATGATGATTTTAATCACACGTGCATCACTCAGCCATCCTCGTCAAATACTCGGGCTCAATCATCATCCTCGCTAAAAAAATCAACTTTCCTCCCTAGTTGCACAATGAACTATTCTTTACTATTACATTAAAATAAATAAGTTTTTTTACAAAAATATCTTCAGGTTGTATAGACTAGACATAGATTCCTATGCTATAATGATACACATACAGATACACACAACTTTGTATAAAAATTTCGTAGTTAAATAAAAACCATTTTTTATAGGGCCTAGCTTTCCTAGATACAGTCAATTACGTCGCAGCGACCTTAAAATCTTCTTATAGCTGTTTCAATAGGGCATTTTAATAATTACATCCACTATCCTGGTAGAAATCTTAAGCATATTCTAGCTATAAATTAGCTAGATTTTCAGAATATTTTTAACTAAAAATTAGCTAGAAACTCTCGTAATAACGTCACGATTTTAGCATTAAATCTGGATATAATATGCTTAAGCTCTAGTATGATTGTTAACCATAAATTACCTATTTTTTATAGCTAAGTTTATGGCTAACAACAAAATACAAAAAAATACGTATCATATAAAACGTATGTAGTTGGCATCGTCTAAATCAAATCATATATTGTACATGAGCTTTTGTTAAAATGAATTATTTCTTAGTGTTAGATTTTGAATTATTAATAGTTTTAGTTAAGTCAAATCAGACGGAAAAGGCTGAAAGGGATAGAAAGAAGAACGTGTTTTCATTCCGATGATGTACTACCTAACCAAAGAATTCAATTTTTTTTAAATTCTCAATTTTCTTCTTCCCCGGCATCACAGAGATTGTTTCTTGCGACTGAGTAGCTATATTCCTTATAAAAATATCAAATTCGTGAAATAACCTACAAAAATCTATTTCTAAAAAAAATCAATATCTTCAAAGCATAACAAATTCTTAGCTACAAAAATTAGTTAAGTTATAGCTAACAAATATCACTTGTCAAAGGTTAACCAACAATTAGATATAGTTTTTAGTTAGATTATAGTTAACAGAGTAGCTTATTTATAGCTAAGAAATCTAGACAATTTCAAAAGATTTTTATTTCACCACAAATTTTCTTGAAATCATAAAATCGAAAACAACTGAGAAAAATTTCGTTACAAAAAACGCCAAGAAAATCAATACCACCCTGTAAAATTTTTTTAATGGTCGATATATAAATCATTATCGCGCGTATTTACACATATCACCCTAAAACTTTTATCCATTCCTAATATAAAATTTATAGCCGCACGGTCAACCAGTTTTAGAGCCCCAATTCAAAAACATCCTAGCGAAGAAAAAATCTGACCCCCCTCAAAAATAAAAAATCTACAAAGTCATCCAATAAAAAGCGTCCGCACGTTTATATACTTCCGTGGTCATCCATTATACGATATTTCTCGACATCGCGAGTAGACTACGCAAATTATATACATATTTCGAGCGCAACGAGGCGACAGGCTCATCCGCATGCACAGGATGAAAACAGACTCGCAATTTCCAACTGGCTTCGCCGGGCGAGCGCGACGTCTCTCTCGGCTTCTTCTCTCTTCGATCTCCCTCCGCCTCCTGCAAATGTTCATTAGCAAATAAACGTCGGGGCGCACCGCGGGATATATATCTCCTCTGCGCGGGCTGCTGCTTATAACACGCGGGGGGTTGAGCGGGCCGAGCAGCGGCAGCAGCAGAGCCATCGAAGCTACAGCTGCGAGCGCGGCCCTGTAAGCGGCGGGCAACATTTCACGGTGATAAATCGTCCTGTCTGCTCCCTGGTGCGTCAAAATGATAACTTTTCCTCCCCTTTATTGCCCCTGTTTTCCCCCTCCCCGGCTCCCTGCCGCCGCCTCTTTTTCCTCGTTTCATCTCCCACTCTCTGCGCTCTCTCGCGCGCGGACTTCTTTTTCTTGCTCTCTTCCTACATATCCGTTTTCGGCCTTTTTGCCATTGGCTCAGCCGCGTCTTTCTCTTTGCTCGCTTGCGTGTGTCTATATATATGCGCCGGGAAGAGAGATGTATATGAGAAAGAGAGAACGAGAGAGAGAAAGAAAAAAGTTGAGCCACAGCAGCGGGAAAAATCACGAATGACCTATCCACCGCAGAAGCGACGTATAAATAACACTCGGTATAATACTATCCGTAGGCAGACGCACGCGCGCGCGTTTTTATACGTATGTGACGCACGTGTGTCGACACATAGATTTTCAAATCACCGCGGAGGAACTTTCATCATCGTTATATACGCGCGAAAAAATATTGTGACGAGAGGATGGCTGTTCACCTTTCTTTTATTGCGGAGAGCGTGAGGGTCGACTTATTTACGTCCGCGCGCGGCTTTTGAAATATTTAGACGTTCTAGGCGAAATGCGACGCTGTGCGTTTAATTGGCCGGTGGAGGTGGGTCGAGCGTTATCGCTGCCAACTTTGGGTTATTAATCTTCGAGGGAAAGGCGGAGCGGGATATCCCGCTGCTAACGCTAAACGTGTTTATGGTATTAGATAGCTGAATGATACTTATGCCGGGTCGGTAAATTTATTTTTTGTTTGGTACCTTATGTTATCATTTGTCTTATTTTGTGTTTATGTGCTGTTAAACATATTTTTTGACAGTCTGGTTCTTACACGGAGATAAATTTATTTGGAAACTTCGCTTTTTTTTATAAGAAAATTTATTATTTCCATTGTAGCGCTGAGACACACTCGACATGTGGAATTTTTACTTTATAAATTTTTTATGTATTGAGGTGGAGGATACGAATGTTAGACGAACTAATGTAGTTAAGCATTTTATTGCCACACTAACGTCCGTTTCTCTCATCTCAACACGATTACCACAAACGTAAATACACACATTAAGAATTAATTTTTGTGATTTTTATCGTAAATTTCAAGATTTGAAATAGTAATTTTTATGACTGCTGAAACGAAAACAGTATCAGTCAATTTGCTACAAAAATAATAAAAATTATCAAATATATATATTTTTTTAAAGATTTACACAAGCTTGTTCTTAACCATTTCAAAGGTATTAAAATTGGAGAGAAAACAAAACCGTTGATCAGTTTGTTTAGTTAGAAAATGGTTAGTAGAAGGCTTGTTCTTATGACGAGGAGTAGGAGAGACAGAATCCAATAGAAAAATATGGGTTTCAGTTAATATCTGAGAAAGGAGTGCTGTAAATGATTTTTTAGTCTGTGTTCATTGTTTACATTTTTGTAAGCTATCTATTACAATTGAATGCTCTTAAATGTAACGTCAAGTCTATGGATAAATTTAAATTGAATATTTTGAGGTTATGCCATTCTGTTTCCAATCTATTAAATGGGCGAATAATAGGGGAAAAAGCGTTTCAACATGGCCATTAACTAGCCATTTATTCTAGCTATTTACTGACTTTCTGACAATTTCATAATAGACAAATTTCTACCAGGGACGTGTCGAATCTATTCCAGCGCTTCTTACTATGAAAATAATAAATGTTCTTATAAAAAAAGTAAAGTTTACAAATAAATTTTTCTCCGTGTACATTAGAGTCGATCGACTCAAATAATCTAATAATTGAATGGATGAGATAAATAAGGGACCAAGTCCAAAAAATCAATTTTAAACTGAAATGGACATCCTTTTAAAAAAACGTAAATATACCGTTTCAGTAAAGTAAAATAACCATTTCGATTTCTATAATGCTGTAGTAGAAGCATAAATGAATGTATGAGATGAAAAAAGGTCTAAGTTTTTGTCTTGATTATTACGACAAGACAAACGTAACATATACAAATACTATTTACAAAACAGATATACGCGTCTCTCTCGCATGAAAGACACACTTTTTTACAGTAATTTTGTTTGAATAAAAATGTATTTTTTAGCATACCCTGGCGTAAAATATTGTATTTATTCCCTGACTACAGGGAATAAAACGCCACATGTGCTCCCTCCAACAAACTACCACGTACGTGCACGTTCGTCTATTTTATATTATTCCCGCGGTCGCGGCTAGCGCTGTCTGCGTAAGTATAGATATTGCCGCAAATAACTTGCAGGCGGCCGGAAAAAAGTTGAGAAACAAGCATAGGTGTCGCAGTTTCTAGAAGGGAGGTTATGTGACAAATAACTTTCCGCCAGGTATACGAAAAAGTTGTATACTTCACTGGAGAGCAATGAGGGCTATTGACGCCCGCAAGTTGCTGCCCTCGCGGGAGTCAATAGCCTACTCCTTATAGGTGCGTAATATACTATTTATTATTTTTTGTATAAAAATTATGTTTCGTTATATTTTATTTTATTTTCGATATTCTATATATTAATTCTATACATTATGTACGATATACATAGACAACATGATTTTGATAATAAATATTATATTTATGATTGATTTTGATTGATGTATTCATATGAAAATGAAATTAATTTCAGTTGATGAGAAAAACGGGCTAAGTGCACGCATAAAAATCTTGTCTAAATAACTTAGAAATGACTTTTAATCGTTTATCGATAATTTAACTTATAGATAACGACAAAACCTACAATATCGTAGTACTAAGGCTTAATCTAAATTAGCATTTAAACATTTTAGAAAGTTTTTTTAATTTTATCAAAACTAATGTTTTGGAAGTTGGACCGTTTTTCATCTCATCCATTCAATTTGAAAAAATATTTTTAAATGACAAGGAACAATTTCCACTGAATTTTAAAGTGATAATACAATTTATCAATATTACTTTTTTATTATTATATAGCATTTAATAAAAATTAATATGACGACAAGAGTAAATTTTCATTTAAAAATACATTATAAGTGTTATGTTATAGTATGTATTAAACACAGAGTATTCCATTTCCTCATCAAAGGCTATTTCCAAACTGAAGCCCACAACGACATATCATTAATGGGTGATAATATAGATGATTTAAAAGGTTATCAGTACAACGCAATTATCCTCAACACAATGGCTTTCTATATTTTGAAATTGATCATTTGCATGAGCCGGCTAATTGCTGACGTAATCGAGTGTTACGATTGATTTTGTATTCCCACGGGACATTGTCAATCATTATGGTTTATGCGATATATCTGCTATTTGATTAATTGCTTGACTATTTTATTCGACTGTTTCTTAAAATCAAAAACAAGATATTGGAAAATTCTATAGTTGAAAACTGAAAATTAAATGAAAAAAAGTTAAAATCTAAATATTATAAAGATTTAAATGGTTTTATATTTTATTAAAGAAGTTTAAAAAACTCAGCTATTGAATAGAATACCAGTTTATAGGGATTCTAAATAACGCGAAAATCTTGAAAAACTGAAAAAAAAAAAAAAAAAAAATAGAATATTCGACCTTCCAACCATATAAATGAACCAAAAAACATAAAATCTTTAAAGTGTCCTTTAAACAAGCAAAATTGAAAAAGAACGTTTTCAACATAGTAATCAAGACATTCTCTCAGGAGCCTCCAAAAGAAAAAGTTAAATCAGTTATACAATTTCCTTCCGCGCGCATGCATTCTTCTCACTACTCTCGCAGCCTTTTCCTTCTTTTTTTGCAAACATTTCCGACGAAAACAGTAATTACGCCCGAACCGCGCTGCTCGTTCTGAGAGCAGGTAAAATAACGAGAGAGAGAGCCCGTCCTCTCGCGGAAAAAAGCACCCGTCAAAGTAAAGTGCATCGGTGGAGCGTAAAAAAGACAGCAGCTCCCGCCGCTCTTTCAGCGCCTCGGCGAACAATCGACGGCGGCGACTGCGTCGCTTATGATGCTCGAATTCCGCCGGCGTCTATATAGCACCGGCACGCGAATAAAGCGAAGCGGCGCGGAAAGGAAAATATAAGAGAGGCGCGCGCTCTGCTGCCGCGACGGAGTCGTCGAAAGAGAGACGCGAGCGATTAGCAAATGGGGATGATGATAAGCGAACCGTGGACCATCTACCAAATGAGTTATCGATTGAAACTTTGCGCGTGCTTCCCTTTTTTTTCTCTCTCTTCGAACTTTCCATCATTTTTCGCTCGGCTGCCGTTTTCCTCGGCGCTTTTATTCACTTTCGCGAGAGTGCAAAGTTCGCAGCGCTCCTTCGTGCGTCTTTTTTTTTGTTTCTTCACGCGAATATTGTGATTGACCGAAGTCACGTGAAACGCAGGCATTTTTTGTCGCTTTTTGTGTCAATGAGATCTCGCGCGTGCTTGGGAAAAAAGCTTTTTGAACTCGATAAATCGACGCCACTGTGTGTATTCGATCGGCGGGCTGGCTTCTTTTGTCCTCGCGTGGCCGGAATGTATTCACAATTTTCGCTTGAAAGTTTGCGAGAATAGCTGAATTGAATTTCTGCGGGATACGTGGCGGCGTTTTTTTTCAAAATTGAGTTTAGTTGTAATTCGAATACGAGTGGCACGCGAGGCGTGTATACAGCTGTTTGTTAGAGTTTGTAGAACGAAAGTGTGAATAGGGTTTTGTATTTTTGTTTAAAGGTACGGACGTGTAACTGGCATTCGCAAATTAGCTTTTCGTATTTTTCTCGTATTGAATATTTTTGTAACTATAGCAATAGAGATTTACAAACTTCGCATTCTCATCTACAATAATAAATTTATATACGTTCTTTTTTCGTATATCTATATACATATATGGAATAAAGCAATTTGATAAAAATCTACGACTATTATATTGCGAATATCATCAGTAACATTCAGAATTATAAAAAAGAAACATTTATTTTTTTTAGCACTCAACACCCCACTTACAATACCAATATCGTTACGGAATATGTAACACACTGTAAACGTTTATTTAAGAAAACTGTGTGAATAGAAAGACAATATTATACGATAAGAGGCTGCGAACTTCCACTTTCGGTTCACGATAATGTCGATAATGGCACACCCACGCGTCGCTCAAATGACTCAGAAAACAATAACGGCTTTTAGTTAGGGAATTCCCCTCCGTCCTCCATACTAGCCAAATATTTTCTCTTTTGCATTACCATTTCCTTCGATCGATACGGAACAACTTGCCATATACTTTTATCGAAAGTGTTCGAAAAGCATACTGACATTTTCAAGAAAGATATTTTTCATCCATTAATTGTTACTTTAGTATAGTCGTAAATTAGTTATTAAATTGCAAAAAAAAATTTATATCTGTTATTACTTATATTTCAGAAAAACACGACCATCGATTCCACAAATTTCTAATTTGTTTAATGTGTTGGACATGTTTTGAATTGAAGTGGACGTATCGATTTAATGAAAAGAATCTTTTTTTTAAAGGATTTATCAATTGCGTTGGGTAAATCCCGCATTTTTCGATCAAGCATTATTGCTACATTATAAAACCATTAAAAACGTTATTGTTACATTATACAACCATTAAAAACGTTATTGTCGAATAATGTAAGCAAAATCATAAAAGTACCTTATATCCACAGCGTTCGCCAACACGCGCATGATAGCAAACAAACGCGCCAACATTCATCTGAGCAATTTCAATTTAATGGCAATTAACTCCTCGCCATTGCGATAAAAAAAAAAAAATAAAAAAACAGGATATCCCAGCTCAATTGAATCCTCGGACAACGGTTTTGCGCAAACAGTGACTTAATTGCGTGATACCTCGGCTTATTAAGCCTCCACAAAAATCTCCTCGGCAATCCAATCATGAGCTATAATGCATATAGCTTGCGCCCACCTGGCGGGAAAAGTTTTTAATTCAATTTCCCGGGCGTTCTGCAAAGTCAATCTGCAACTCTCTCCCGCACGTCGATTGCCCCGCCCACTTCTCTCTCTCTCTCCCACTCGCTTCTCGTCCCTTAGACCAAATTTGCGCGAAACACGGAATTCATTAGGCGAAAGTCCGCGAACTTAAGTTCGCGTCTTCGACGGCACACGCAGCGCGTCTGGCTCGCGTTTATACCAATTAAGCGTGTGCGTACCTTATATGTGTGTGCAGGTAGTCCCTCCGGAGAGTGAACTGGGGATTTCGACGTTCGATCGACTACGTGCACGGTATAATTTTAGCTCCACGTGATGGAAATACCTACTGGAGATGGATTAAAAAATGACCTGGTTTTACGTTTTTGATAAAATTTGGATTAAGTATATATACAATTTTGAATCTCTTTATACTCCTGCCATATTATGCATAAATAATTTTCTATATAACTAAAAAATAGCTTGTTTTTAGTTTAATTATTCAGTTTCGAAGAAATATTATTTCAATTCGACACCAAATTAATTTTTGTCATGCACCTTCTAAATTTTTTATTAATAATTTTCACTGCAATATGAAATTTTATATTCCAAAAATACATCAGGGATCCGTTAAATTTTCACGGTGATTTACTTTTATGTTTGAAAGCATTTATCAATTTATAAATTTGTTAGCAAAATTCAGGTTTTCATCGCCTGATTCGATTATTTCCACTTATTGCTTTTAACAGGTAACTTTATATTCAACATTTAATGTTAAAAGTTCGTTTCTATATATTTGAATAGTGGCTTTAATTAACAGCGAAAAATGAAATGTTTGCTATTTACAGTCCACATAGTCACTCAACACTCCCTAACTAATTATAATAAATATTTTAAAATCTAACTCGCCTGAAAATAACTGCAGCACTTGAAAATTCATCAAACTCACAACGAAAATGAACCTTCTCCATCCTCAATGTGCTCGCGCCCTTCGTCTTTTATTTTCTCCTGCCTCGTTTACTGTTTTGCAGCCGGCAGCTATTTTCGCGACTTCGCCATACCTCTGCGTTTATTTCTCCCTCGCGCTATTTCTTTTCAGCGGCAACGCACGTTTACGATCTTCAACGCGGAAAGCGTTTTTAGGGTCAACAGGCCGCGTGCGTGTACATCCCGCACGATAACAGATCGACATTTTATTGGTGCTGGAAATCGGCCCATACCTCGCGCGATGATTCGATAAATCGAACGAGAGAATTTTACGGCCAGCGAAGGAGATACGCAGCTGTTTGCATTGCGTGGTGGTGACCGTTTCATTGAAAATGTGCTGGAGTTGTGGGTGTACGCGGTTGGCTTTTGTACGGCTTTCGGCGGAAAGATGAAGTTACATGTTGTACGGGGGTTCTATTTACGCGGGGTCGTGTGATTTCGCCCGCGTCGACGATCAGGTGCGGTCGTAAACAATAGATTTATTAAGATAGGTTTGTCGACAGTCGTTCGTTCATATTTAAGAGGATTGGGGTTTGAATGATAATCGTATTATATATTCCGTAATGAGAATTTACCGATGCAAATAAGTTTGTTTATGGTGGGAGTTTCATAAATGTGTTCAATGTTGATTTACAAATGAACTCAAACATTGTGCAATTATTGCAATAACTTTATTTTATATTATACTGTGGTAATATATTTATGTTAGCTTCAAAACAAAGTAAAATTTGCACAGATTTTTGGAAAATTCTATAAAAAGTCTTTTTCAGAAACTTGTTAAATCCTTTCAAAGGCTTCGCCGAAAATTGCAATTTTTCAGAATATTTTTTTTATTCTTACTTTTATATTAGTCGTTTACCCTAACTCAACAAAATTAAGAATTCTTTTAATGAATGCCATGACATCGAGATGTTTTATTTTTTAATATACTTAATATTAACCTCATATTAAAGTTTTTTCCTGTATGGTAATAATAACTGCATACGAAATGTGCTTTAATATAACTCTCTTTGATGGCCAAGGTATAAGCATTCAAATAATTCACAGTTATTATGATACTTGAATTTACGCGGCACACCTGAACCACTTTATTAATCCATTAAAAGCGGACTACCTATTATTCATAGTAAAGTTTTGTTCTGCCGCTGTGCTGCACGATATTTCAAGGGTTAAGTTAACGGCAAACAATCTGATACATTTATGGCTGTTCGATCTATTAAAGTGAGTTTTCAGATAAAAACTCACTTTATGTGAGGGACGTTAAAGGGGAAACTGTGCAAACGACGTACTTTTAATACGGCGAACAAAATTACAGGTATTTATAGAAGGCAATTACAGGAGAAATAGAAATTACAATGAAAGCCGTAATAAACTTTCAGTAATGAAAAGTAACGTAGGTAGAAACGTTAAAAGCATAGAAGCCGTTCACCTTCGTACTAGGCGAACGCCTATACTTACGCGTTTCTTAAAGAGCAGCAGGAATCTCTAATTAGTAAAAGAAAGGATTCCGAATCCCTTTACTTGAAACTTTATTTAATTACCTTGTATAAATTATAATGAATTCATTGAACTATACTCAAGTGATTTCACAGAATAAACACAAAATTCCCTTAATTATCTTAATTTGAACAAAAAGTTTAATCCGCCTTATTACATATACTTATATCAGTAAATTAAAATACTTGATCACATCCATCGAAACACACCCTCCTCATACATTATACATCGAACACCCACTCCACCACAATTTCCCGATATTAAATTACCCCCGCTCCACCGCTATTCCACAACGAAATTCCATAAACCACCCAGCAACCTCCTCCCACAAAAAAAATAACTTCCTTACCAATGGACAATCAATCCAGCAACTCATAGCACACACGACGTAGAGCACAACTTTAGAGACACAGTTAACGAGGCAACTTTTGCACCCCAAAACTGCGTGTGTCTACGGCGATGGCTCGCGCAGACGGTGCACGGGCGAGCTCGCGTCCACCACCAGTACTTACCACCGAACGGAAACTAATAATTCGCGCGTCGCGCGTCTGTTTCAGGATGAGGGCCCGCGGTGGCGCGGCCATGGAGAAGACACCCGAGGGCTGAGCGAGACGGCCGCGGCGAGAGACTGGCACTGTGTTGCAGAGGCATTGTTTTACAGAAGAGTAAGAGAGAGAGAGAGAGAGAGGGGGACAGGAGACTGCCCGTAACAAGTGGAAATGAGTTCGGCGAGCTGCTCGGCCCTGGGCGCGCTCGCCGTACTACTACTGTCGATCATACTGGCGACGACGGCAGGTACGTGCTGCTGCTGATGCTCTTTGCTATACTGGTTTCGCGTGCAGGGAAAGTTGTTTCGAATGTGCTGGGCGATGGGACTGATTATGGCTGGATGAACGTGCCTTCACTTACTTGTTTGGTATTTCGAATTTGCAAAGGACAAGTTATTTTATTGAATATAATTTTAATCTGACGTTGTATTTTTTGAAAGACATAATGTATAAAGAATTTGTCACAAATAGATATTGGGGAATTGTTAATTCCAAAAATTCTATAATAATGGAACTAAATCGCTTTGATAATATATTGTGATAAAATGAAGTAGTATAAAGAATATAAAATATAAAATATCATTATGTGGAAAGACGTTAAATCACGCGTACTGTGAAGTGGCTGAAATTTAAATTTCCAAGTTGTTGATTGCATCCCCATTTAGAAAAAGTAATTTGCCTCAGTCTTAGACTTTGTACCTTCACCCAAGATGTCCCTCATCCTCTCATTATTTCGCTTGCTAATTATGCAAATGAACTTTTCCCCTGACATTTAAAAGGAGTCTCAGCGAGAACTTATGATAATTAATGTATCTATTAACTGGTTATCCATGATTAGATTATTCATCTCAACGTCAATATAGCACACGTTCAACAACTATTTTTATAATATATTTAATTTTCTTTCTTTTCATAACACTAAAATAAAGTAAATAATATTTCAAATACAAGTTCTGTATAACAAAAATGCATTATTGGCTGCATGCACAACGCCAAAAAAAGTTCAAGGTAACAGCTGTCGTATAGCTATAAAACGACGCAACTAAAAAACTTCGTGTCTTGTACAATGTTTTCCTTTTGAAAAATCATAAAAACTTTAAAAATATAGTTATCACACGCAGCACATCAAGCCTATATCCGTAAACCCCTGGCTCCAGCTACTATTTACACCACCCACGCCACTTCTACTCAACTCCCTCCTGCCCCCACGTCCTGGGCATCTCCATATCTAACTGCATTATCCCTCCGGCTGGCCACTTATCATCCGAGCTATCGTGCTCCACTTAAAAACTGACCATCCCATACTCTCGCGCCGCCGTTCCTCTCGAGATCAAGCGTCCAACGGCCTCCTTATACGAGAGCCAGCGCGCTTCGCCGCCGTCGCTTTTTTCCTCCTCCTCCTCCTGAAAGCAAAAGAGAGAAAGAGAGGGAAAAAAAGAAGAAGGAAGTGGGAAAGCGCGCATCGGATCGATCAGGGCCAGACGCGCGAAATTGCTTCCGCAACGTACGACGGCGGCGGGTCAGTATTCTCACTGTCAGCCGACCGAGCAATATCCACTTGTGTAAACAGGATTGCCGCAAATATATATGAGGCGGGGGCGTACGGAAGAGAAAGAGAGGAGAGAGCGAGTGGAATTAGAGGAAAATATTTTCGCGAGAAGAGAGAGATGGGGAACGAGGTAAATTGATTTTTCTCCTTATAACTGCCTGATAAGTAATGGTCGAGGGCGCGTGTGATGTGTGTTGCGGTATCGGAGGAATGGGTTGCAGCAGCGCACGCGAGAGGTTCCGTGAACGGGGCTTTGAGTGTAGCCTTGTCGGCGGAAATGCCGGAAATTCCCGCGGACGTTCGTTGAGCTGTAGCGGTTATTAATTGACCTTTCCTTACGTAAAGTAACAATTTTCATGACAGATTTTGTTTTTAACTTCAACTCGAAGCTTTTAGGTTTTCAAAGAACGTCAGTTTTATTATATAAAAATAAAGCGTCTAGAAAAAGGTATATATCGTTTTCGGATATTTCGAAAGTATAACAATTTTTATTGCGCCTTCGAGCCGCGCGAGAAATCATTTTTTAAAGTCACCCATTCGCGACTGCCCATTTGCCACCGTCATCGCCGTCTTGGCGCTGCGAAAAACGCTGACCGGCCAAGTCATAGGAAATAAATGAAAGCGTCGGGACTCGAAAAAGGTTGTTTCACGAAAACCCATCCCGCGATTTTCTTCGATTTCAAAGTAACCAGAATCGAATGAATAATGGAAATTTCGCAGCGCCAAAGCCAATTACAATAGCATGGCAGCTGCGTCGTTGTTTATACTACAACATCCAAGTTTACGTCTAAACAAACGCACTTTGTGTCCCGATATTAAGCGCGCGCCAAGACAAAAGCGCGGCCACGCAATTTTAACGCGATCGTTTAGCAGAGTGTATATATACCCATGAAAACAGCTTCTAGCGATGGTAACTTTATACTTTCGCCAAAGAGAGGAAAGCTTTGTACTTTAACTCGACGGTATTGTGCAAAGCGCGTATATATATCCCCTCCGTGCCTCTATATTGCCGGCTTTGAATGCGCGTTGTGTCTGACCTATCTCTGATTTTATCCACTGCGCGCGTGCCTCCAGCTATACGCTTTCTTGTAAATAATGCATAGCGCTAAAATCTGTAATATGGTGAGCGTTTGTGTACGTTTTCCTTCCTGGCCCCTTTCAAAGTGAATATTTCAAAAGGTGGGCACTCGGGAATATTTGTTTGTTATCACGTGAGATAGTTGATCTTATGGCGAATACGAGTGAGTAGGCATTGCAATATTGAGGGTAGGAAGAATACTTGATCATAAGGGTTTGAAAATTACATAAAGTTTAGATTATTAGTGTGAATAGTTTATTGTTCGTATAAGTTAGAGGAAGGTTTTGGAACATTTTATTTACGAGTCACATATATTTCCATGGGTATTCTATTATCTTCAAAATCTTCAGAATTCAATTAAAATAGCTCGAATAGCTCGTAACTCGGAGAAGATCGAAGATTACACTGAATACATAAAACTTGCCGGATTTTTAAATCAAGATAGAAAATCACCGAGCCTGATATTTAAATTCATATGCAAAATCCTTGTAGAAAGTAATCTATAGCAAAAATCAATAAATGCAATGATGAACCTCGTGATAAAAAATGTTATTACATTTCGCAACGCATGCAGAATTTTCACTAAACGTTCTCAATACCAACAATTTACATTCATCATTTTCCGTGCTAATAATAAAACAAGTGCTATTCTATCTCTCAACTTTATTCCTGCATTTTCTGCTTAACACGAACAGACCTTCCTCGCACACGTCACATGTGCCCTTAAAAACCCGCCGTCTTTCAAAAACTGGTCTCGCAAACTACGAGTGATCATGACGAGCACGTGCGAGACAACGCGAAACCGTATAAAACGAGGGACCGAGGAGTACACGGGAAAAGTAGCAGCGAGATGCAAAGAGACAGACGTGCGCTCGCATGTGCACATAGAGAGAGAGAGAGTGAGCGAAAGAGGAACCGCGTTAGTAGCGAAATAGGATCAGCGTCGCTCCCGCGGCATCTCGCAAGTTGGATGGAGCGCACGTGCAATGCCAAAAAGAGAAGGAGACGCGAGAATTCATCTTTCACGACTGCGCCCCGGATTTTCATCCCTTTTATATGTCCCCTCGCACGCGAGGATCGCGTTAGCGCGCTGCCTGTGCCGCACTTCGTCTTTATCGGGCCGGAGAATGGACGGTCTTTTCGCGAATGGCCGAGCGCGAGAGCTAACGTGTCAATCGGAGGGCACGCGCGGGCACTTGAGCTGAAGTTCCGGAGAATCGCGGCGTATTTAAGTTTTGAGGGAGAGAAATTGCTTATCGGTGTGCGAGTGAACTGAATTAAACTGATCTTCTGGTCTCTGAAGAGTAGTTACTTGAAAAGTTGGTGATTTATAGAAATAAGTAAGGACATTTGGCGAATGTTAACTTATTATTTCATTTATTGTATAAAAAACTATATGGTCATATAAAGCTAAAATCGTTGTTTGATTTTTATTCGCGTTTTGGTTGGTCTAATATTGACAAAGAATAAGGCTAATGTTACATTGTTCCGTTAAAAATGAAAATGAAAGAAACCCAGGTGTGCAATCGCGCACACAAAATTCACTAATTAGTAAAAATTAATTTTATCTGCGTGTAAAGAAATTTTGAAACTAATTTTTTCTTATAGTTAAAAATGTTATATATTGAAATAGCAACAGATAATACTTCAAAGTAACTTGTGTTCAAATCGCATTATAATATAATTTAATTTTACATATTGTTGAAGGCAAATAATGTTTGCAATAAAGGTAGTTTGTAACCAAATATTTTCTCAATTAACTATAAATATTGTAATTCAGTAAAACTATATAATTTATTAAAATAAACTTGACAGTCCTTTCATACACAAGCATATAAGTCTTCAAAGACAGTAATATTAAGCCCTCAAGCCAAGCTATTGGCCCGTATATCCAATAAAACTTTAAACCCAAAAACTTCCGAAAAATCGATATCTTCAATATTTGATTTTGAATACCACTATAGGGGCGAGAGAGAGACAGAGAGAGAGAGAGAGAGGGGGGGGGGAGACGGACATGCAAATTGAACGAGGGCGCATAAAACAAGAGTCCGGGCGGAGAGCGAAAGATTGAACTCTCTCTCTCTCTCTCACTCTCTGTGCAAAGCCCTCGGAATTCAGAAGAAAGCCGTCAGGTCGTTCGGTCTCTCCTAATCTCCGATACGCGATCGGCCGGAATCTCAGCGGCGAAGGAGAGAGAAATATAGCTAGAGAGAGAGAGAAATATAGCTACTAGAGAGAGAGAGAGAGAGAGAGAGAGAGAGAGAGAGAGAGAGAGAGAGAGAGAGAGAGAGAGAGAGAGAGAGAGAGAGAGAGAGAGAGAGAGAGAGAGAGAGAGAGAGAGAGGAGAGAGTAGATCGTGTCATAGATTTGTCGGGCGAAAGTTACATAAGTCTCTTAAAAGCCGGTGCGGAAAGAACAAGTTGGAGCAATAGGCGAGATGAGGCGGGGGCATAAAGGTGAAATTAAAAAAGAGAAGGAGGGGAAAACTCGTGGAATTGTTTAGGTTTCAATTTCAATTTATTACGAACTGCATGCGTATTCTTCATTCCATAAATAAAGATTATCAGTGTATTTACTGTACAAAATGATGTCGCTTCGATACGTCGAATATTTAATAATGCATTCGCAACAGAATTTAGTACCGTTGATCATTTATTGAAAAACTTTTAAACATTCTGAATATGCAATTTTAAGCTTCGCTAAATGCGAAATTACACAGTTATAACAAAATTGCGTTTATGTAAAGTTCTTTGATCCTATTGTCTGTATGATTGCTTGAAAAACATTTTTCTTGTTTAATTATCGACAGTAAATAAATAAATACATTTTTACCTTTTGAATGGTTTAAAAATTATACAATATAACACTGTATTTAATCGAACACATATTTTTCAAAACAGTTAAATATTTTATCCGGGTTTCCGAAACATTGGCAGTGTCCATAGACAATTGTTGACCACAATAACGTAAAACTAGTATACAATTTTAGATTCGATAAAACGAAAATAAAAACCACTAACAATTCATTGTCAATTAGCTTCCTCAAACTAAAGTTATTTTTGTAGTTCATTGATTGTTTAAGAAAATATCTGAAACAAAATTTTAATATCAAAATTATCAAAATTAAGTGGTTAAAATTTTAAGCCGATAAATAAAATATTCTCTTATAAAAAGCTATTAGAACTGATTTTTTTTTTTGACAACGAACTCTGTTCGAAGATACGAAAAAGCTATCTCTGTGCCAAATTTCAAGACGATTGGTTTATTTCCACTACTGTTATCGTACGGGAACGAAAACGCACTTTTTTCTAAAATAATTTTTTTCTCGAAAACAAGTGAAGATAATATCTTGAAATTTTAGCTAAATGTTGTACTAGATAAATGTAATAAGTGGTTAAAATTTTAAGTCGATAAAGAAAATAGTTTTTTAGAAATTAATTAATGAAGTATAAACCATGTTTTCATTAATAAAAAATGACAGACTAAAGGTAATTTCAATATTAAAAAAAGAAAATCTAGGTAATTTAAAGACCTTTCAATAAAAATTTATGATGTTAAGTAATACTAGCTATGTAACGGATTGTTTACGCCGTCTAGCGATTACAAGTGGTAGACGCGAAGTGGTCCGGTGCGCCTGCGCAGTGGCACTGAGCTGACCTGTGGCGCGAACGTCTAAACGGTTGGAGAACTCTCCTTAGTATTTTCTTCAGCATTTCATCAAATAAATTTGATATAATATAATAAATTACATATCTATTAAACTAATTAAGCATGTTCACCATTTTTAATGCTTCGGTAAAAAAATTCTCAGGTGGATGAGAAAAATATGTCATTATTACCTTATTGGTAATGAAATTATAATGCTAAATTGTTTATTACAAAATTATAAATAATATTGTTTGCTTAGGAAAGTCACATTTATTAATTTGGTATGAATGTTTGAGAATTACACGTTCTATAGCGTAGTACCGAGTGAGAGACGCAAAGTCGGTCTAGCATTCACTTAGGAAGATTCGGGGGTTTTGATTGACTCAGCTTAAAGAATTTTTTACAATGATTTTTACACATTCCATGATACAAGCAGCGATATACATTGAAGGTAGAGGTGTTAAGGTGACGAAAAAAAATTTTTTAATAACAGTTAATTATTATTAAAACTAGTTACCGTCACCTAGAAGAAAATTCAACAAAATATGACAATCGTTTTGACTTTTTATCTAATTTAGATTTCAAAACGGTCATGTTCTTCCTTGTTCAATTTCAGGGGTAGTTACCACAGGAAAAAAATAGAAAATTATCTAAAACTGCAAAGTTACAATCAGTTGTTTATGAGAGACTTTTCCATATTTATAAACAATGTTAGATGCATTCTATCGACTAGTTTTTGAGAAAAAAATTGAAAAATAAAAGAATGAGTTTTGTATGTCCAACGATTACTGGAGTAAAACTGGTTATCGCTTTGAAAATTCTTGTAGGGATAGATTTTGGATAGCTTTCAGCTGAGTTCTTTGGGCAAAATAATTGGTCCATAAATTTCAGAGATATTTGAGGTTAAAATTTTTTTAACCTTTTCTTCAAATCGTAATTTCTCGAGAACGGCTCGATGTATCAGCTCCAAATTTATAGACAATTTTGTATGTGATATGGGTAATATGTGCATGAATTTTTATCAAGATCGTACGATTACTTTTTGAGATATTAGGTATTTAAAATTTTCGTATTTTACAAAGTCATTTTATTTGTCGCATGATAACTAGAGAAAAAAAATTGGTTTACTCATGTTGAAATTTTGTGAAAATGTAGTTTATATATTCATCGTATAAGATCTTTAGGTAAAAGAATTGTCTCATGATTTTTAGAGATATTTAAGGTTAAAATATTTGTACGTTTTTTTCAAAATCGTAATTTCTCGATGACGACTTCATGTATCAGCTCGAAATTTATAGACCTTTTTTTATGCGATATAGGCAATACCTGTATAAAATTTCATCCAAATAATAAATATTGTATATTATTTATTATAAGAGTTCTTAGAGTAAAAGAATTCGTTTATGAATTTCAGAGGTATTTGAAGTTAAAACTGTTTTAGCCCTCTTTTCAAATCGTAATTTTTCGGAAACGGCTTTAGGTACTGAAAATGGAAATGACGCGCGCTACGCGCGCGTGTTGTTTTCTTGATTTTGTCAACTGAAAAATAATTGTTGACTATTTATTAAAATATTTTTTATGTACAGAGAAAAAGAAATCAGAAAAAGATTTTATAAAATATATAGTGGTTCTCAAATAAAGTGTATATGAAAAAAAAGCTGCTGCCAATTCATTGGCCCGTGACTTCCTCAAATTTAATTTGCTGATTCCTTTAATTAATTTTTAATAACAAAATTTATCATTTTTGCAACAATTTATTACACAATTATAATTAAATTCATTTATGAAGATTAAAAAGTACATATTTTATATTATGTATAAAATATGAATAAAGTAATATGTGTTATTATTGTTTTTAAATTTCCGATATAAGAAGAAGGTTCTAACCTTAAAAATAATAAATGGCTATTACAAGAAACGGTAAAAAGACGATTTATCCCATAAATTACTCGGTTGGATGTATTATTTGTTAATAATCGTTAGTTAAACTTCTTCGTCCGCGCGCCGAGATACGACCTTATTGCGCTTAGCCGTCGATTTATCGCATACAAAATAGTCTATAAATTTGGAGCTGATACATAGAGCCGTTCTCGAGAAATTACGATTTGAAAAAAAGGTTAAAAAATTTTGAAAATATCTCTGAAATTAATGGACCAACCATTTTGTCCAAGGAAATCGACCGAGAGCTATCCAAAATCTATCTCTACAAGGAATTTTGAAAGGATTAAGTCAATTTGACTCTCTTAATCGTTGAACATACGAAACTCATTTTTTCATTTTTCAATTTTTTTCTCAAAAACTAACCAACAAAATGAATTCAAATTTATACAGATTATAGGTATTTATATTCTGCATTATCATGACTTTTCTCAAAAAAATTGACCGTTTAGTTTGGAAGTTATAAGCTTTAAAATAACACGTTTTGTTAATAACAAAAGAACCGTGATAGCTAAAAATTTTTGTTTTTAGAAAATATATGTATTTTAATTCTCTTTCGTATGCTATCCATCCGATTAAAATATCGCAATCCTATCATTAAAAAAAAGCAAGAATATATTTTGAGAAAATTGAAAATTCGAAATAAAACCAAAACGCATCGGCCCAATCAGAAACGGATTTTTGACCCGCAATTACACAAAAAAAAACAAATAAAATGAGACCTGTCCGGTTAAAATCGACCGAGTAGAAGCTGATATCCAGGCACACACACATACCCACGCACGAACGCACGCACGCACGCACGCACACCCATACAGACATTTTTAAAAAACTATGTATTTTGATTCCTAACGTCTCGGAAAACAATTATAACATGTTTTTACAACAACTCAAAAAATTACTATCATAAAGCTTCCTCTAGGAGGAAGCAATTATAAACGTGAAATTTATGGACAATTTTATGTGGGGCCTGAGGCAATATATGTGTGAAATTTCATCACGAAACTATGATTCGAAGTAAAGGTTATTTTTAAAAGTTTTGAAGTTAATATTATAATGAATTATTTTATTCATGTTTCATATATTAAATCATACCTATTATTTTATTCATATTTTATACATAACTTAAAAATGAATACTTTTTAATCTTCATAAATGAATGTAATTAGAATTGTGTCAAAAACTGGTGCAATAATTTTATGTTTTAGCATTAATAATTAATTCAAGGAATCAGTAAATTAAGTTTGAGATAGCATTGTGCCAATGAATTGGCAGCGGTTTTTAGATATGGACAATTTTAAACAAATCACAGAAAAGGGCAGCTAACTTAGACTTTTCTGAAATAACTATTAAAGTTAAATATATTAAGGTGGTGCGAGGCCCCCCTGTTATCGCCGATTGCAGGGGCCCGTTTTTCTCGTTGAATTTTGAATTCTGACGAAAAATCTCTTTGACACGTTGTAGATTCTCTAATTAACTACACCGTACCAGAGCGATATTTTCTTAAAATTCAAAACTGGATGAAAAAAACAGCTCTCTGCAATTGTCGGTAACGGGTGGCACTCACAACGCCTCAAAATGAAATAATTCCTGCTAACTAGAATTAATGGCTCGTCAGGGTATGCAAGATCTTGGGTCAAATCTTCGTTGTATCAATGCGTGTATTCGATTTACATATCGGAATATGTAAACTAATATGTATAGTTTCGAAAGCATCACACGATTACACTTCGTGTTTGAAGATATTACTAGAATGCATTATTACTAATGTAACTCGACAGTTACATGGAATACTGAAATTCGCTGGAACATTCACTATTCATTCTATGTAAACACACCTTCTATAACAACTATACACACTCTACACTTCAAATTTATTAAAAACAACGACATCTCTAGCTCTGTAATTAAAAATCTTCTCCGAAAAAATGCAAAGAAGAAAAAACCCTAGAAATATACCCTCTCTGGCAACTCGCGAAAATTGACACCCAACCGCGACCCAATTTTCCCATCAAATTCTCCAGCCTTTCGCCGAATACTCTTCCCTTGCACCATTACACAATTCATTATTTAGGCACTCGCGCTCAGCTGGCCGCGACCTCTCGCCCATATACACCCGCACATGAAAGAGAAATCTAATGGAACAGTTACTACAGCACCGCGCGCTTGCAATCGCTAATAGGAGCAGCGCGGGGTGTAAAAGTAAGAGGCGTCGTTAGCCCCCGCGGCGATACAGCGCTTTCCTCTCTCTATGTGTGGCTTTTACCTTTTATCGACATATGTGTGTGCAGGAGGCGCTGAAATTCACGCGAGTGTATATAGGCGAGATGACCCCAGCCCGACGTATGTATGTGGTGCCGCTGTAACCTCGGGCGACTAACGCGTTTCGCGCGAATTCCGACGGTTCGCGCTCCGTGTATTTTTTATGACGAGTTGTTGGAACGCGCGCGTGCGAAGGGAGAGAGTTTTGGACAGTTGTGGGGCCGAGTTGTATACCGCCAAGCTTTGGGCGCTTTTTGAAAATGTTTTTGCCCGATTGAGCCGACAAGTGTGAACTGGTGTATTTGCGGTGGCTGCGTGACTGAATCTACGGAGAGTTTGTCTTCTCTTGCTATTTTCGACGTTACTTTTCGTTGTTGAATATTCTTAGAATATTGTACGGTCTTTTTATAGTCTATATAGAAAGATAATAAATGTAAATTTAAAATGAAAGCGTATTTTCAGCAAACGAAGTTTTAATCTAATAAATGATTTAATAAGCTTTATCAAAGTTATTTTGAAATTTAAGACTCCTCGTAAAGCAATTAATAACCCCCGTAAACCGTTACACGAGTTCAAACAAAATTTTCACAGCCAATTTATCAAAAACACGCTATTATATAAAACAAAACGAAAATTCATTCACTTTGATGCTCTTTTATTTTCTCACTATCCCTTTTTGTAATAAAATTTTATTCTAGCAACTCTATACCCCCATTTTACATTCACAGAAATATTGAGAAAAAAAGTCTCTATATTATCCAACGTAAAAGTACAGTGAAACACAGTCAAATTTTTCTCCCTCCAGCGTACAAATTTCACGATCTTTCTCTGTACTCTCACATCCTCACCGACATAGCACTCCCGCCGTCCCCCTTTATTCCAAATAAACACCCAGGGCGCCGAGAAAATAAGCCCTATAAAAAAGTCTCGCGCAGCCAATCAGATGTAATCTCCCGCGTTCGATTCCCAGTCCTTTCTTCTCTTCCGGCGCCCCAGCCGCTTCTCTCTCCCTCTCTCGCGAAACTGCCTCTCTCTCCCACTCTCGCACAGTGAACTACATATTACTTTGAAATCAGTTTCAGCGCTCGCTACAACGCCGTATAGGTTTTAGGTTCAACTCCCTCTCCCTCCTCTCTCTCTCTCTCTCTTACTTTCTCTCTATCCTTCGGCGCAGCACTGGATGGATTCCCGAAAGTTTGTCGCGCGCAAGCTGCATTTCCCGCGGGAACGACCTCGGCTCCTTTTACGGGGACGCGGTTCTCGCGCGTCTGTATAGGTGTACTGTAGATATATACGTATATGTGTACGTATATATCTATGTATACGTATATATGTACGCTCGCTTGTAAGACGGCGCGGGGTGGGAGTCTTTTACCGCGTGGCAAAAGAGCCGGGGATTAACTTATTGGGAGTTTCCGCGGGTGAGCGCGAGTTGGTATAGCAGTGGATTTCTTCGGGGGGTGCGCGAGGCTTTGAGTTATGACTTGTGTGTGTGTGTGTGCGTGTGTGTATGTGTGTGTGGTATGCAGTGGTTGGCGGAGCAAAGTATATATTGTAATTTTAAGTTCGTTTAGTTGTGCCGGGGAGTTAAGAGGACGCGGCGAACGAACGGGGTTGTTTGACTTACGCCGCGGCGACGCGTGACGAGGTCTCGCGAAGCTGCGGCGCAAGCGCACGTTTGGTATTTATATACGACGAGGCTATAGACGGTGTTGTGAAAGTACTTGTTTCGTGTTTAGATAAGATGCAGAGTGGAAGATAGAGAGATTAAAAATTTATGGAAGTCGTTTCGTATAATCTAATGTGTTACGCGCACCTTAAATGACACTGCTTAATGATGGATGTAAGACTGAATATATTTTGTTTTCTTGTAATAGCAGAGTCTGAATTTGACGACTCTGAGATCGATTTAGTTATAAATATAACAGATTTTTCTTTAAAAATACTAAAAGCATCGGTGTTATTATCAAATTGTTATATATGTAGTATTTCTACTCTAAACGAATCATCAATACCCGTGTAGAAAAATATAGGTAACTCAAACCCGATTCTGGTGCGATTTCCGTAACTGTAGTACGATTCAGACAGGAAAATCGTACTTGATTCGGACACTTTTTTGAATACCGTTTTCTCCACGATTCGGATGAGGATTCCAAGGTAGAATCTGACTAGGAATCCATATGAATTTCGAGTATTTTGGGAATGGTTTTGTTTGTTTGAAAATAGTTATAAACAACAAATTCTCGTGTTATATATTAATAAAGAAATTAATTATATTGTCAATATGGTAATTTAAAAAATTATAGAATTTTTTTATTTTAATTTTGTTGCATCAAAAAATAAAGAATGTAAAAATTAAACAAACGTAAAGCTGTAAATTTTGTTAAAAAAAGATTATTGATGCAAATAAGACTTATTATTAATATTTGTACTGACAGTTATTTTCACGAATAATTATTTTCAAGTACTTATACTTATATTACATATATTATGTATTTAATTTAAATGTTTATTTTTATCTTTTAAAAATCTTTTATATTTACATATTAATGAATACATTTGAAATGATTAAGTTTAAAACATTAATTAAAAAATTAAAGAAATTAAAAAAATTTTCCCCTGATGGAGATTCGAACCTGGGTCTCCCGTGCAGTAGTCTAACGTCTAATCCATTTACCTACAAACAGTACTTCCCAGTGAAGTGATAATTTGAGTATTCATATGTATTAATTTAGTTTAACTTGATTTTAATGTATAATAGAATGAAAATCATTCAGAAAAGTACAAATATTTAATGTATTTTGCTATTTGCAATTATTATTTATTATATACATTATTTTAATACAAACGCGATAGTCCCACGATTTTGTTGTCAGAATCAGATCTGATGTTCGTAGCTCTCAACGAATAAAACAGAAATCTGCAGTTTTAATGAATTAAAATTAAGCACTCTAGGAGTATAACGAAATAATGGAATAGTTTCATTGCTTATTACTGTCATTTTATACTTTAGAAAGACTTTCTTAACATGCACAAACATTAGTTTTTAGAATTATAGTAGCAAGGATACTTATGCGATTTTCCTAGCAGAATCGGGTCTGATTATCGAAGTTTTCAGTTGGTAAAGCGGATTTCTGCTTTATTGATACAAAGCTACGAATATCGCATCCGATTCTGGCAGGGAAATCGTACAATTGGCTCTGCCTTTAATAAAGAAGGGATAAAGTAGGGAAATCATATCCGAATCTCGACTGTTATCCACTGATAGGTACAAATGCAGAAAATCGCGTCCGAATCGGAGTTATTCACGGGGATGACCTCCAAAATTTCTACACGGGTACCTTACTTAAATTAATGTTAAAATCTTCGAGATCTTTTTAATAAATATTGACGTACTTAAAAACATTTCACACTTTATCATACCTATATATTTTTTTATCGTGGCATTTAATATTTTACAATTTTCACTGTCAGTTGCCACGTACTTGGTAATTAGATTGAGGTAGTTCTCTTGGTCGAAACAGCAAATTAATTAAATTATTTAATTTTTAAATAATTTTTTATTAATTTGATAATCCAAGAGTAAGTACATGTAACAAATATATACTAGAAGGAACATAAAACAATTTTTTTCAGACAAAGTCAGGCAATAGTTGCCATGGTATTCTTACAACTAAAAACAAAAACTTCAATGAGTTGCATAATTTTTTTTTATTTTTTGTCCGATCTTAACGAAATAAAGCTTGTTTTGTTCTTTAAGAAATTTCAGAAATTGATATTGCACCGTACTGGTAACTCGTATCATAAATTTTCCCATGGATACTCGCCCTGAAATTTCTTAACAAACAAAATAAGCGTTATTTCGTTAAGATCGGACAAAATATAAAAAAAATTAGGCAACTTATTCAAGTTTTTGTCTTTAATTGTAACAATATAATCATAGTAACTATTGCCTGAATTTATCTGAAAAAAAATTGTTTTATTTTCCTTCTAGTATATATATTTGTTACAAATACTAACTCTTGGATTATCAAATTAATAAAACATTACTTAAAAATTAAAAATTCTAAAACTGCTATTTCGAGTCTTTCGACCAAGAGAGCTACCTTAAGCCTGTATTTGTTGTTACTAAATATGCAATTTGGACATGCTGTATGTATATTTAACCAATTGTAACACTTTGCTTTTTCGTTTTGTTATTAGTATGCATATGTAGAGCTTTGCATTTTATGTCGGAATTCCTAAAGTCGCTTTTGTTCATATCACTTTGAATGATTTTGAGATCCATTTCGCAATAATTATCGGAAAATACCCGCTGCTGTATCCACTTTTCTTTTTCTGTGACATTTGAAGAGTTTTTTCTCTACACTCTTATCTGGCAAGACAGTCATGTCTGACGCCTTATTGACTGTATGATATAAGAATGAATAAAACTAAAAAGTGTCCTTGAATATGACACCCTTGCACGGCGCATATAAACCGTTCTTGTTGTTCGAAATTTCTTTAATAGTGTGAGTTTTTATGAGTGGACAGAATTAATAAAGTAATGTCTTTCACAAAATATTTACGAAAAAACTAGCTAGTATTCTCGAATTTCATGCGTAAGTAATTAGTATGACTGAATAATTAGTCTTAAAACTATAGGATTATGAAAATTATTTCATTAGCATTGAACATGAAAAAACTTAAGTAAAGACTTTAGCATCTTCCCATATCATGTTGATTGAAAAACTTGATTTTTTGTACAATAAAATAAAAATGAATGAATGAACAATACATTTTGCATAGTCATCGTATAATCATAAGTTATATCTACATAGCATCTTAAATAACAACCCGACCCGCCTAGACTCACTTCCTATATTAAATCTTGCAGGCACGAAGGGCGACGTCACGAGCATCCCCAGGATCACCAGCACTACCTTCACCTCTAGCCCTTCCACAGTAGCCTCGTCTTCCTCTCCATCGACGACGACGAACGCCGTCACGGACCATCGGCCAGCTAGGACAAACGTAACAGTGAGCAGCGAGGCGCCGGCTTCCACGGTCACGGAAACGACGACGACGACGAGCAGCTCGACCGGGAATCCGGAAATTACGGCCACTGCTGCTTCGATAGGTGAGCAGAGAAGGAGAGGCGGAGAGCAAAGGGCTTAAGGGCTAGATTTGCTGCCCTTTGTTTACAGCCCCGCGAGTTCGACGAATTATGCAACCGGGACGCTGCTTGGGGGTTTCATGTGTGTTTACAATTACGCGACGCGTGGTCCTCGTGCAGCTACACTGGTTGCCGTTTTTCATTGCGGAGAAGCTTTTGCAAGGAGTTTTGCAGACGGGCAGTGAATGATGCTTATTTTGAGTTTGTAAATTTATATTGAGAAAGCGAAGAGTTTCGACGAATTTATAATGCTATGGTCAATAAATTGAATTAGCTTTACGTTAGAAGATTGTTGAAAAATTATATAAATTGATTTTTTACGCTTATTAAATATATTTCAGTATTCGGGTTTAACAAAGAAAACATTTTAATTTGTTTTTACAAATTAACTTCATCATACGATCATTTAACTTGAACAAAAATTTGTCTTAACTGAACTCTTGTGTACAGTCTATAGAAAAGGATACACATCTAAACTTCCTTTAAATATTCGTAATAATAAAGAATAACATTTAATTAAAATGGATTAATTAATAACGACTATATTCATTTATACCGTGTTCAATTTAGATGCAATATTGTTACATTTTAAACCATACAAAATTCAATTCATTTAATTAGAATCTCTTCTACATTCATTTTAAAATACATGAAACTAATTCCTTCATATAATACTTAAAGCAAAATCCTGCCTTCTAAACTTTTATTTAAAAAACCACCTACAGCACTCTTATAACCCTCAAAACGACCCCCATTAAGTTCACGAGAAAGATTTTCATCCCGATCCAATCACCAACCATTTGCCTTTACAAAACCAATATCTTTTCCATCTACAAGCAATCTCCAATCGTCAGAGTCTCCACCGAATCCTCCAAATTATTCTCCATCAACCCAACCACCGCCGCTTTTCCGCATCATTACGAGCGCGCCAGTCCCCCAACCCGACGAAGAACGAAGGCCTCGCCCCCTTCGACAGCTCGGTGCAATTCATCAAACCCGTCGCTCAAAACTCTATCCTTTATTATCGTAGCGACGTCAGCTCGGCCGGTCGTCACTGTTAATGAGGAGACTGCGAGAGCGACGATGACGACGGGTGCGGCGCTGCTGAAGGTCACGGCCGCAGAGGATCCACCGCGACAGGAGCGACTGATAGGCTTCGCCCTCGTCAACACGATGGAGTTGACGACGACGGCAAAGGTGAAAGTCACGGATACGGCAAACCCACCACTCCGCGAGCGATTTGTAGACTTCGTCCTGGAGAATACGACGAGGTCGACGGCGAAGGCGAAAATCGCCGATGCGTTAAATCTACCGCATCACGAGCGATTGGTAGGTCTCGCTCTAGATAACGCGACGGAGTCATCTACGATGACGTCGACGACGTCAATGGCAAAGGCGAGAGTTACGGATGCGGGGAACTCACCACACCAGGAGCGGCTTGTTGGGCTCGCTCTGGAGTCCACGACCGAAGCCACGACGTCGACAACGGTGAAAGCGAAGGTCATGGATGCGGTGAACCCACCACATCATGAGCGATTGGTAGGCCTCGTCCTGGAGTCCACGACCGAGGGGACGACGTCGACAACGACGAAGGCGAAGGTCATGGATGCGGTGAATCCACCACACCAGGAGCGGCTTGTAGGCCTCGCCCTGGAGTCCACGACCGAGGGGACGACGTCGACAATGACAACGACGAAGGCGAGAGTGACAGACGCAGTAAGCCCGCCACGTCAAGAGCGGCTGGTTGGTCTCGCCCTGGAGAACACGACGGAGTCCACGGCGACGTCGACCGAAGCGCTTGTTCTGTCCGAAGAGGAGGCAAGTTCAGAGACGCCGACGAGGTCGCTGGATCTGTCGACCGAGAGGGAATCGTCAGTGCCGACGACGACGGTTATCGTGGAAACAAGGACGACGGTAAGCACGCCAAGCGCAGCCATGCCGGGGAAAAGCATTGGCGGGTCGAAGACGAGGAACGATCTGATCGGTGAGATCAAGTCGTCGCAGAAAATTAATAGGGTAAGCCGATTATATATATATATATATATATATATATATATATATATATATATATATATATATATATTAGATTTTATAGTGGTTACGCGAGTTTTAAATAAATTGTTATTGGAGAAATCATTGTTTACTTGCAAAATGAATCATGAAATGAATTTTATAAAAAGTTCTTTCGGTACAAAGTTGGCTTAAGAACGTGAAATATTTTATTGTTTTTATAGCTAAATAGTAGACAGATTGAATAGAACTGTCACGTCATTTATTTTTCGTATAGCTCTTTTGAATTTTGAAATTGGATCCATCAGACTTTTACGCTAAAAATGAATCAACTCTGTCGGTTTGGATTATAACTGAACTTTGACGATAAACAAAATTAGTACATTAAGACACTAGTGCGGGAAAGTAGATTTGCCTCCTCGCTTCGCTCGGATGTAAACGTCACACGAGACGAGAATCTCTTTCCCGCACATGTATCGTGCAGAAATTTTGGATACGATGTGTGGAAAGTTCGATTTGGAGCACACGTTTTTCGTCGAGCGTGCGGGAAATCGAACTTCCCGCACGAAGTGTCGAAAAAAAATTTTCTTTTATTTCGGTGAATTCCGTATTTTCCTAGAATCTCGTAAACACATTTTATGACGTGTCAATTCAATTTTAACGTCAATAATAGGAAACGAAATATTCTACATCATCATCAGGATTATAAAACCATTCTATTATTTACATTGCCAAAATTATTTCACACCACTAAATGAAAAATCCAACGACAAACCCTCATCCATAACATCTCCAAACCTTGGCTTCCAGAACCAAGGCTACATGGGCGGTCTTATCGTCAAGCCGAACATCGTGGGCTCGCTGGGCAAGTACGCGCCCTACTTCGAGGACGGTCTCGATGAGCTGAACGTCACGGCCAGGATCGGCAACACCGTCGTCCTCGACTGCCCCATCGGCATGCTCGGCAACAAGACGGTGAGTAGACGCCGCGTGACCGCGCGTGCGCCAGGCGGATAAGTCGACAAAGGCCGTGATTGAGTTTATTCCCTTCCCCTCTTGCTGCAGTAGGAGTAATGGGAGCGCGAAGTCGAAGGGAGGCCAAGTTTCCAATGGGAAGGGGCAGAGGGAGGAGGGGAGGTTTTGTGTCGCGCGAAGGGCCGATATTTCACGTTAGCGAGGCGATCTTGGAAGGTGGGATGGGGAAACGTCTAAATTTTGAATGAATGAGATTTTTAGTCGGGACTAATTGTATAGTGGAGTGTTTGATGAGAAAAAAGAACGTTTATAGCTGCACGGAGAGAAATGGTTGAGTAAAAATTACTATACTGTATTGAAACCGGGGGACAGACTCAAATTATCAAAAAAATTACTATACTTTCTAGTAAAAATTGTTATAAATGTAGTAAAAATTACTAGAAATATAGTAATTTTTACTAGAAAGTATACTAATTTTTTTGATAATGCGAGTCTGTCCCCCGGTTTCAATACAGTATAGTAATTTTTACTCAAACATTTTTCTCCGTGTGGGACGTAAAGTTTAGCAGTTTGGCAGTTTTTATTTTTATAATTATATTAATTGTTTGCGAATTGTTAGATATTTAGTGTCTTATCCCAGTTGTTTTACCTTATGTCGACACAGCTATCCGATTGATATATAGGTGCATAAACTAATTTAAGCTTGTTGATAGTCAGTTACTATTAAACTTACTAGCAAGGGAAATTCTAGTCATTCAAGTTTCGAATTCAATTATGCGAAATCCTTAGTTAAAATTATTAATACCATACAGTATAATCATAGAGGATAATAACTCTGCGGAAGATAATTATAACGTAAATTATGTTCTAAATAAAGATTACTAGGTAACATTTAATAAAACATTTATCATTATTATAGTTTTCGGCTTAAAAAATCGTACGGCGGTCAGTGTCATATTATATAATCAAGCTTTTTGTACCGTGTATTTCCTTCGTTAATAAATATTTGCGAAAGAAAAACTTTGAATGACTTAGAGAAAATAGCATAAAAAACAATAATATGAAACTGCTAAGAAAATAATTCAATTATTCGACTCATCAACCGATCTACTGTCAATTGAGAGTCGACATTCTGAAAAAACTTTTTACGGCCCTTAAGTTATTCATTGATTATTTCTTGAAAACATCATAATCAACTGGCATATTATTCTGACTTACTCTACCTCCCACAATACATCGGTTAAATTAATAAACTTCGTCCTTATAAGACACTGAAAAAATTCACGTAATCCATTTTCAAACCCGGAAAACGTTCCTTGCAAAAGCAACTTATCCAGGCAGCATACATAATAAATCCAGCGATGAGAACTCTCACGTACATAAATAAATTCGAGCTTCCAAGATGCCGCGGTAATAGGAAACAGTGAGCTCTCTCCCCCCTTTAGGAGTTGAGCGACCCGCGCTCTCGCAAAGTCGTAAACGTGAATTTCATTATGCGCCCGCAAGCATTCCCGCAATCGATTCCGCGCGGAGAATCCCTGGGTCTTTCGTCAACGACGGTATTTACGGGAAAAATTAAGGGGATCATGCGAATGGAGAAACATATTCTCGAAGGGCGATGGAAAATTTGACTGCATGAGTTTGAAGAAGTGCAAGAGAGAATATCGCGCGTTTAAAATTTCCTTTTTGGCCCAATTGTCTTAGCGAAGATTGAGGATGGGAATAAATGTCAGTTGGATTATGTAAAAGGTTATATTTTGTCTCTTCTTACTATACCGTGTCTACATTCTTGAAATTTATAAATGGACTTATCGATCTTAGTTGTATATAGATTATGAGCATCATATTATCTTCTTGTTGAACAAAAAACATTTGTAAAGACTGATTGACGTACATAATTCTATAAATGTTATAAATAAATGCATAATTATAGTTTTTGATATACATTAGTATGCAAAATATGCTGATCTTTTATTTGTAACAATTGCTGTTTGGGCTAGATTTTTTTATGATATTTCGGTTTCACAAAAATTTTCTGCTCTACATTCACTCTCAATAAACTAATGAATATGAAATGTATACATGATGTATCGTATTATAAACTTCGATACGCAAAATATTGAATGGAGCTCAGAATTTCATGCTCGTCTTTCAATGATATCAGGCGTTAAAGCGTAATATTACACATTTCAAAGGCCTCTCTTGATGAAATTTCGTTGATGAAAGAAGCGATTATTTGTAATCTGCACAGAAAATACGATATACTATGAAAAATTCTTTGCATGTTATTTTAAAATTAATTTCATAAAGCCATTATTTGATCATTTTTGAAGGATTTTCTTTGCTAAAAACATAAAAAGAGTTTTAAAAACTACTTTCTTCACAAGCTGTTATTTGATAATTTTTGAAGGATTTTCTTTGCTAAAAACATAAAAAAAGTTTTAAAGACTACTTTGTTCTTAGAGAAATTTATTTACTAAATGGATTTACAATATCGGTTTCCATATGGAAAAATTTCACCAAAATTAAATAAATCATCATTTGATAGGAAGTAAAGCAAACAGTTGAAGTGTAATTTACAATTCGATGTCATTTTTAAACGTTCTCGCGCTGTCAGCGAAGATTTGGACAGCAGTTTATGTGAAAGGGGCATAAAAATGCTAGAATCGCCCATCGAAATTGGCACTTTTTACTATCCAAGTTCGAAACAAGCCTTACGCAATCATAAAATTCGAAACTCATAAATCACAATGATGAAAAAAATATATAATTTTATACGCGCGCACCGAGAAACTACGTCTACTCGGTATTCAAACATAAGCTTTACATAAAATACAGGAGAGAGCGTTTTATCGGACTTGTTTAACTTTTTTATGTTTATTCCAAAATGTGGTAGGAGTTACATCCGTCTCGGAGTATCATACACTTGCTTTTATTTTATCGAATTGAAATTATTATTTTAGACTATATATTATCGTTTGCAATGTCAGGGCATCAGTTCAATAGGTTTAATTCTGTGGTTTCCAGGAATAACCACTTATCTCCACTTTTCATGATGACGAGTAAATCGAGTTTTTAGTTTCGCATCGGAGTTTTAAATCAAAACAAATGAGATTAAATAATGCAACATTGCATCTATGAATACTAATCGAAATAATATATTTATTATCATAGTATCTAGACCAAATAGCGCTGATGTCTTAGAAAACGATGAAATATTTGATGAAAAAAGTGGAGTTACGTGGTTTTTCCGGGAGCTATTCTTTAAAAAAATGGAGATACTTGGTTACTCCGAAAACATGTTGAAAAAAAATGGAGTTATAGCATTTTTTCTTGTGTTTATTGAAGATAACGTGTCACTTACGTGGTTTTTCCGGGAAGCCACAGAATTAAACCTCGTATTTTTGCAAGAAAAAAATCCACCGACCTTTACACGTTCTTCATTTTCTTGACGAAACTTCGTGCTGCGCCATTGTAAAAAATCGTCCAATAGAATGTACGACACTTCCAGGATCACAATGTCCACACTTCACAATCCACGATCACAATGTGGAAAAGCAATAAAAACAGCAGACCAACCGAATGGCTCTTATTTCGGTTCCTCCTGTCGAGTTTAGAAAGCAACGTCAACTGATGAACTTCCGCAAAGTTTCTTTCTTGAACCCTCTTTCTCTCTCTGCCTAGTTGAATGGTACTCTAAGTAATTTGCCTATTCAAAATAGGTTCCTTTCAACGCTTTTTCCGCAGGACTAGATTGGACGCGCGCTCGCGCGTCGTTTAAAATACGCTACACGCGCCCTCTAGGACTCTACAAAAATCGCTCCTCGTCATCCAATTAACTTTTAATTAATTTATCGCAATTTACCCTCGCAACCTTTCCTCCAGCTCTCAAAGTACGCCGGGGAGCTAAGAACCAGGAGTTTAGCCCCCCCCTCTTTTCCCATTCGGCGATGGAACAATTTTCAACGGCACTAGGAGTAATTCGTGCTGCCGGCGCCCTTTCACACGACGACTCTCTCTTTCTCTTTCTTTCGTTCTCGTTTATCGATTCTGGCGACGCGCGAAAGCCAAAATTTTCACCGGTGAATAAGAAAATTCCGACGTCGCAGCACGACGACGACGTGTTTCATCAGTGTCCGCTGTTCGCTCGCCATTTTCCAAATGAAATAAGACAAAGTGAGGCGGGAGAACGCGGCGTGCTCTCTCTCTCTCTCTCTCTCTCTCTCTCTCTCTCTCTCTCTCTCTCTCTCTATTTCTTCGGTGGATCGATTGGCGCATTATTCCGCGATCCAACAACGAGCTTCGAACGAATAATCTGACGATTTGTATTTTAGTTGGATTGTAAGAGCTGCCCGTAATATTGACGGTGATGTTGTAATTTAGAAAGAATAAGGAAGAAGTTTCGGGTTAAGCGAAGGTTCTACATAAAAATATTTCGTTATAATGTGTTGTTAAACTAATGGTTAACTGTAGAGTAATTATTAGATTATTTTTTAATATTTATTTATGACAGTCGCAAAAGATTATTTTTTAATTTATTCAGAGCTTATTTTGTCGTGAAAATCTTTTGTCTAATTTCGGTTCTATTTAATTACTTTATCTTATTTCTGGAGTGGAATAATCTTTCCAACCAAATTAAGATAAAGCGCACGAATTATACACAGAAAAGGACCAGAAACCGTTTTAATTATAATTTAATGTAAATTATTTTCCTTCCAGAAAAATGTATAATCAAAACTCTATGAACAATTTTTGATAAATTTATGTTCATCTTTTTCCTCCCATATAGTATATACACCTCACATAGTTAATTATAATCTAGAAACTCTATGATTCACATTGTGACCTGAGACTAACATACGGTCAATACATTCAACCCTCCCGATATCCTCCGTTAAACATTAAGAAACTTATTCCCGCCGCCAGCCGTTTCATAATCCAGGTCAAAGTACGAAAAATTCAGTGCGCGTGCCGCCTCGCCGTAAACAAAATCCGCGACAGGCTCAGCGTCGTTGTCCTCATGGCGCGTGCGCGTGGCTGCTGCTGCTGTTTTCCGAAAATCTTCAAGAACAACGAGTTTTCGCGCGTACGCCTACGTGCTCGGGCCCAAGACGACCTTATTCCTTCCTATACTCGCGCGCCATCTTGGAAAATCAAGCAGCCCTTTTTGTCCCTGGGACTATACGTACACGGCAGTTCTGAATGGCACGCCGGAGTTGTTCTCTCCCTCTCTCTTTCTTCGGAATTCAATTCGAGGAAAGAAAACTCGTAGGCGCGCGTGGTTCTGTCTTTATATACACGCGAACGATCGATCGATCGAGTGCAGCACGCGCGTTCGTTTCTTTCCTCGGGAGACAAAATAATTTTCGCACCTCTGTGTGCACTGATACGGTAGTGGAGGGGGACTTTTCCGCAGCGACACCCCGGTTTTGCTCGTCGATGGGGTTTATTGGAATTTGCAAGACGCGATAAAGGCGGCTTGTAAAATATTGGCTTTCAATATTGGCTCGCGCGACGCTGCGGGTGGGGACAACAACGAAGGCGACGAAGGATTATTTTACTTAGATGATTAAAGTTTAACAGCAGCGGTATGTACTGGGCCAACAAGTCGATAGCACCGCGTACAATGAGAGTACACGGTGTCTGCTGTAAGGTGGCAAGCTGTGATAAAATTGTTTCTCGTGAACGGTAATTTTAATCTAGCAGCGGAAAATTTAAAATGTTTGTGGAGTCGCGTGGTGATGCAAATTAATCAAAATATAGGCAACTTTAATCATGAATATAAATAAAAGCTACACTTCTTAGACCAAAGACGTACACTTGTGATCAGTACGAATCGTAAAAATAACAAAGGCTCGTAACACCTATATATATATCATATTTTTATAGCAAGAATTTTCCGTCCACTTTATGTACACAGGTCCAGAAATAACTTCCAGCTTTTCGTTTCTCCCCGCGTGGGATTAAGAACTTTGTTTTTCCGACTGCGCTACATCGTAAAAAGATTCTAAATCCCGGAGTTGTCAAAGTTTCACCCCGCGGGCATATAACTGCTATTTTCAGAGCCACGTTAAGTACACACCCACGCAATGACACAATTATTTTTCCGAGAACAGCGGCGAGTGTTCGGCGCAAATTTCTCGAGAAAAAAAGAGATAACTAGCAAGTTAACACTCGAAAGCTGCATGCGTTAAAACTGGGGGATGGCAAATGGGATTTAATAAGTGCACATTAGAGAAAGTTATTCGGCTGCGCTTTGAAACTTTGCATAGTTTTTCAAAAAGCCCTGTCATGTTCAGCTTTCTGCGCCTGTGTACGCTGTTAAAAGCGCTCCTCGCACGCGTCCAATCTGTCAGAAATACATTCGAAATGCATTTTCTAGGGAAAACAATCACCTCATAACGAACAATGATATACATTAAGTTCGCTTCCTCCCTCAAATTTAACACGATCAAAAATACCCAATACCAACTTCTCGACGCACATCATACCGCAACTTCTCTAAATTTAGCCAAAACATCATTTCAATATCTCCAGCAGCCCCTCGAGGCTCGCCCGCGAGAAATTAAAATTCACCGGCGCGGGAACAGGCGGCGTATAAAACAAAGGAACGCGGTTCACCCCCTACTCTCACCCTCGCACTCGGCGAAAGAAAATAAAGGACTTCCTTTAAATCCGACACGTCGCCTTTTTACAACACAAATCCGATCTCGCATTTCTCCCGCGGGGGAGCCTCGTAAAAAGAGCCCCGATACACATACACGAGCGCGCGCTGGGAGAAAAATGAAAGAGAAACTCGTCGCCTCGAAGCAAACGTAAAAAGAAAAGGCGGCCGCCGCGTTAGAAAGAGGAAGCGAGACGGCGAAACGCGAATGGGGATACCTGTGTATAGGTATACGTGAGCGCTGATCCGATTGTCAAAAGGAACTGCATGCGCGCGAGTTAGTGGGAAACGAACGCGATAGGGGCGCAAGAGGCGCTTTGTCGCGTGGCAGCGCAGTTTGTCGATTTGCTAAGCCCTGTGAATTATTCGATAACGTATTGTTATTGTCGTGGGTGTCGTGTGATTTCTGCCGGAGGTTAAAGTCTATTGTTGTTTATCGAGTGTCGTGTGATAAATATAGACGGCAGGGTGTAGAGTTATTGAAAGCAATGGTGATATTAGTTGTATGTACGTCTATATTCTAATAAATACGATTGGTAAAATCTTCAGGCCAGTAGTCTTCGGTTTGCTATCGCTGTCGTTAATTACTATATTGATGTGAATGCAAAATGGAACAATTTTAACTTACCATCTGTGAAAACAGTTTTTCGTTTCTTTTCTATAACTATATACAGCAAGATTCACACGCGCTCTACGCGCTTTATTTTTTCATGCTGGACGTTTTAAATTTTAAAAGCTACTACCACCATTTCTTGTTTACTTCTTAAAAAATATCAATATCTTATATTTTGATTTACATTGCATTAATTTTAGTAATAATATTTAATAAGACATTAAATATTGAGGTTAGAAACTTTAAGCAATTGGAATATTTTAACGAATTACATTTCTTTTCAAGTCATGGAACATTAATTAATCAGGTATTGCAGATTATAAGGATCAACCAATCCCAATCATTTTATATTGGCTTCACTTTCCTGTCATCAATTTTTCCAGAGAAGCAACGCCTCTAAATTCATTACTATCTTCAAGTATATTTCTTCGCAAGTGATATCTGACTCATCTCATAATTTTCTTATTCATCTTCCCCGATGCATTTACCCATTAGCCAACTCGAATCCATCACTACCAGAATCCCCCTCTCGAAAAATTAAACGCAAGAAAATCTGTGTACACCTCGTTCCTCAATCGGTCCTCGATTCACCCTCGAAGGCGCGCACTTCTCCACAATTTCCCCTTCCCCACCCCGGTACATAATCCTCTTCGAACTCTCGGCTACTTCTCTATCTCCTCCGCCCTCTCAGCAATCGGAACTTTTCAGCGCTCTCTCGATCAAGAGGAAAGAAAGATGGTCGGGCAGTAGCAGCTGCAGTCAATGTGCAGCTCCCGATCAAACGGACGTAAAAAACCATCAATTACACTTGGGGCAAACAAATATTGACGAAGCAGTGGCCTTTCTCTCCCTCTCGTAGCGATGGGGAAAGAGGGGCACTTTCATGCCTGAGTGCTATTTGCCTCTCGCCCTTCTGTTTCCTCTCGATTTTTTCCCTCTCGCTCGCAAACGTTATTTGTATTTCACCTCTCCCGCGCGCGCGGGTGCCGGACTGTCCTCTCATCCGCGCGCTCGATTTCTGCAATTTTTCCCTCCATCCCGCGGCGACATACGTCTCTTCCGCGAGCCCGCAGCTTCTTTCCTCGCTCGACGTGTATTCCGATACGTTTCTCTGGCCCTGCCTTTGCCGCCGTTGTCGCTTTGATCGATTGGCAGAATTACAGAGTACACACGCGTGCTTTTTGCTCTGCTTCCCCTCTTCTAACTTGTGCTTGCGCTCCGTCTCTGTCGCTCACCCGGCACAGACTATGCGCTTTGAGAACGATAAAACAATGGAGGAGTCTCTGTGTACGTGAGTTGCGAAGGATATCTGCAGGCTCTTTCTTAAAAGATGAATGTTTGCGCGCGGGTCAAAGCGAAAGGAATCGAGGAATATATACGATGCGACTGTGATATTATATGAATGGTTTTAGTTCTTGCCTTGAATGATAATACTAAAACAGCCACGTTATTAATGTTATCCTTTGGATTTGATTTTGACTTCGTGTGATTTTATGTAATGTTCAAATATAGTATTGATTTTTTAAGATTTTTTTTTAGGGTTTATGTCTACTTCAATATATTTTTACAACATAATATTGTATACTTTTATAAAAAGATATTCACCATGGAAATCCAAAACACTAAAGATTTAATGTTATCCCGATTTAACGTATATCCATTGACAATTTCATACCTCATATATAAGTTTTGTCGAGAACTATTTCTTATTTCATTTATATCTGAAACGACGTACAACTAATCATTAGCGATTTCTTAAAATAAAAATTGATTGTACGCCATCAACAACGAATTCATGACCAATCAACGCATCCAAAACGTACAACCGTAACGCCCACATCGCTCGACATCCCGTGCGCACCAGGGAAAACAGTTTAAAAATATTAAACGCCGAGAGCACCGCGTCGCGCGCGAGCATTCAATTTCCGCTCCCTCGCGCGCGCGGAATATTCGAGCGACGTCGTCGCGCGGCGAATACCTCGAATCAGCTTATTTGCACTTGAGAGTCCCTCGAATATGCACGGAATGCGAATGTGAGCGCGCGACGCGATCGGCATTTTTATCAAAAATTCTCAAAGGGACAAAGGGGCGCGCGCGCGCGAGCGGAGATTTATGCGCGCCCTTCTGGGGAGACGAGCCGTCGCTTACTTCATCGCTCGATCGCTGAAACAGAGTGAGAGGCTCGAGGCGCGCGTCTGAGATATTTCCAATAATTCGGAAATACAGCAGCTACTTCGCGGCGCGCGTCTGCCTCGCGCGAAATGGAAAACGTATGGCGTTTTCGAAATGTATTCATGAGAAGGTGGCATGCGTGTATGTGTATATACTAGCTATTGGCACGCTCTTTGCTTTTTGTTCGCAGGTGACGTGGTCCTATCACAGCGCCGACGTCATTCGTCTTCTCACCGTCGGCCGCAACGCCTACAGCGTCGATGAGCGGATCAGCCTTTACTTTAGGTGAGTTTGCATGTGTCGGTATACTCGCGAGGAATATATATATATATATATATATATATATATATATATATATATATATATATATATATATATATATATATATATATATATATATATATATATATATATATATATATATATATATATATATATATACTTTTGCAAATGGGAGAATGATTTATCCGCGGTGGGCCGCGGAATTTCAGATTTCGCGATATACGCGTCGGCCGTATTAGATAGCGTCGAACTATTTTGCGCGCGTGATTTACGGGGATTTTATGCAACTTCCGCAGAGTGGCCCACCTTTAAATTAGCAACGTTAATAATGAATCGGCGAAGTTCGCCGCGATATTGCGGTATTTACGAAGTTTAATTATGCGCTGAATTATTCGCGTATGATTAAATGCGAAATTCTCGATGTGGTTCTTTTTTTTTTTTAGATAAATGGAGATTGTTCATTTTTGTCATTGATGATTTATTGTACATAAAAATTGTTTATTATGTATTGTATGTATCTCGTTTACTGTTAATTATAATTTTCTAATTTATTATTTATTTATTATAGTCAATAATTGTGATAAAAGGTTTTATACCACTTATAAAAGAATCGTCATATGTTTACACAAAAGAAACTTGTTGTATTTTAGAAGTTTACACTGTATTCGAAATTTTATGCAGCATTTTTATATATTTTATACACAGAGGAAAATGTTTCAGTAAAAGTTATACGGTGATTCATTATAAGTAGAATTTATTTCGAAACATAAAACAAAACGCAGCCAATTCATTGGCACATTGCTTCCTCAAACTAATGTATTGATTCTGTGTATTAATTTGTAGTAAGGACACCTTCTTTAACAATAAAAAATTGTATAATCTGTGATTTCTTATTTGCTTTTCAATTCTATAATTTATATATTTAAATATAATAATGTACATATTTAGAAATATTAAAAAAAATCAAATTTTAAAAATAGTTATAAAAACACAAAAATTAGAAAAGACATAAACCCAATAAACTTATATTAACCTTTGGTTACATCTGACACCCCAGCGAAATTTGTCAAAAAAGTCGATTTTTCAATAAAACAAATATTACTATGTTTTTTCATTATGTTATAGTTAGAAATCCAGTATATAGTATAATGCTACTTTTATAAAAATGATAATCGTAAATTATTTCTCAGTTGTTCTATAAATATGGTATAAAATGAAAAGAAACTTATGCTTTTTAAAATTTTCAAAATGTTTATAAATTCATTTTAACTAAAATAAAATCACGTCGAAAAAAAGTTTGTTTTCGTCGTACCCGTGAACGTGTTAAATTAATTTGATATTTCATTAATTTTCTGAGTTTCGTGAATCCTAAAGAATCATATTCACCGCGTACTCGATTCCATCCGCAAATAAAAAGTTTGAGTGAAATATGTTAAACTACGTCTGTAGTGATTGATTCAATAAAATATATTGAAATACGTCGTTAGGTACATACTCAGAAGTACATCAGCCAGTTACTATCACTAATTTTTCCAAAAACTATTCCTCCGTATATCCAACTCACAAAAGTCTCGTATGTCTCAACGCTCAAAACATCGGCCTAATGCGCGCACGGCTGCACTCTTTGTTCCAGATACCCCACGAATTGGAGACTGAGAGTCCAGTACGCGAGCCCGCGCGACTCCGGCTTGTACGAGTGCCAAGTGGCGACTTATCCGCCCCTGGTGAGGAAGATTCACCTCCTCGTAACGGGTAAGCTGATAAACTTTTTTCTTCTTCCTACCTCCCTACACGTGTCCCTTCAACATTGCAAGTCTTTTACTGCTGGCGCAATGTACGTGGCTCCGCGAGCGCGCGCGGATGGTATATATGAGGCGTTTCACGTCAACTGCCCCAGCGCGGTTTTTGAGATATAAGATGTTTTGTAGTTTTTGAAGGTGAAAATGGAAAATTTCGAAAAAACTTCTTATATCATTGGAAAGCTGAGGAAAAAACACGTTGAAAACGCTTATCAAACAATTTTTTTAAGTACATTTTAGTATTATAAACATGAGTTGGAAATAGCACAATTTGGCACTCGCGCGCCGATCTGGGGCAGTTGACGTGAAACGCCTCATATACCGTCGAATGAGATGTTCTGGAGAAGAATATATTACGTACCTGTGTAATGTATAATTTGCTACGAACAGAGCATAGTGAAATCCTTTGCGCGCGGCGCAATAAACTTTATTCGCTTTGTTAAAGAAGAGAGAGGATATGAAAGTCTGAGTTTTTCGTCGGCGTTTTATCAAGGAGAATGTTTCATTGAGATTAATATTATATTGTGTATTACGCGGGTGGTATAAAGGTATATTAGGATTCCTGATGTGCAATCCGATATATACATATATATATATATATATATATATATATATATATATATATATATATATATATTTTTTTTTTTTTTTTTTTTTTTTTCCCCCCCATTGCGTAAGATATTAAAATGAAAAGGTTCTGGCTTACGGGAGCAGTGAAGTAAAATGAGTTCGGTCGGACAATGCGTGTCTTCATCACTTTTATTGCTAATTTGTGCAGGCGTTTTATAACTGCATGTATACAAACGAGAAAGAGTGCATCAATGTAGTGAACGTACACGCTGTTATTCATCTGCTGAAAAATGCAGCGAACGTTGTCTGTATTTAAATTAAGTAAAGCGCGCGTAGGTGATTTTCACTAAATTCGTACATTTGCATTTCAATTTTGCGCCAAAATTAGGAATCGACGTAATGCAAATCTCCCGCAAGCTATACGTATACGTTTGTTAGTACGTCCGGAATAAATTTGCAAAGTGGGAAACGCACGGGGAGGTTAACAGTGATGTGTAAACATGGTTATTTAACAATATTAAAATTCAGCACGGTTAGATATACTACCAGTTTCAATGCTCGTATTTATCAAATAAACTGTTATTTTACAGTATTATAAACTTAATTACTTTTCTTGTTTTCAATACGAGTACTGTTTTTTTTTTTTTTTAATAAATTTCCCATATAAGTACTGTTTAGCAAATCCTATCGAACACTTTTCTATAAAAAAAAGTTATATTTAATTTAGAACCATACATTCGTCTAAAACCCTTCGCATCCATCTCTCCATCCGAACGTCGCCAAAAATCACGCTCAAAGAGCGGAAAAGCCAAGCCAAGAAACATAAAAAAAAGCCTCTTCCTTTTCAGACCTCTCTCTCTCTATATATATATTAATGCACCCTCTCAGGTCGCGAAAATCTATCTCTCAAAGACCATAGCCGTCGCCCTCGTAGCAAAGGGAACCGCGCCAAAGAAAAAGGGGCAGCTTCACATAGATATATCGCGCGTCGACCGAGTGTCTTTGTCCGCGCGGTGGGGCTCGGTTAATTTCATTGATCCATCGCCACATCTGCCGGGAAATTCGATTCGTATACCTACGTGTATCAATGAGGCAAATCTGCGCGAGCTTTGGGGCTTTTCGGTTTCAGCCGGGTTGGAAAGGTATAATCACGTGAGCGGGTCAGCGAAGGAGTGCGCGCGGTACTAGTTTGAGGAGGATGAAGTTTGGGAAGGACGAAGTAACGGCGTTTTCGAGATTTACGGGGGGTCGTTGAATCGTGTATCGCTGACCTAGGTGAGATTGAAGATTTTTTCGAGGTTTTAAGGGGTGATTTTGTTTTCGATGGAGAGCGTTATGATAATGATAGAGCGGTACGCTTGTTTGAACGTTTGATGACATATGTCTTTATTTTTTTTTCGATTATTTTTCGATCTATGGTTGATCATAGAACAATAACTGTTGTGAATTTAGGATATAAGTTTTATGTGCTTTTAAACTCCAATGTTTTTCTTTTACAATTTAAAAATTGAAAAAACCTGCGTAAATTTTGATTTTCTGGACTCCTACGTTAAATATATTGGCTGCAACTGCTTTCCTTGAACGAAAGTTTATATTGTTTTTTAATACCTTTTTCAGGCACCTAATGTAAAATAGCTGCAGTTCGTAAAATTAATAATGACAACTGCGAACATATGTTAGTAAAATCCGTCAATAACGTCGATAACTCTCGCTATTGTAATTGGTTTTATACCATTTTCATGCCAGAAATTGAACTAGCTAATAAATGCCCTGCTTTCGAGTAATAATCTCAAATCAAACTTAGAAAAATACTATTATAATAATACTAAATATTAAGCCGGAGTATCACTGCTCAATACGTTATATAAATCTAATAAGTACCTATTCTCCATCTAAAAAGTCTCTGCACGTTAAAGAATTCGGAATGTAGACTTTCGCTTTCTTTGTATAGAATCAAATAAATTAACACACTGTACAATAATGCTTATTCAAAAGTAAGCAAGGAAAAGTTACTAAAATATCCCATCAATTCAAACCTGGTATTGAAAGCTCTCAATACTTCTACAGAATATCGGTGGCATTGAAACTCAATAGTTTTAGTTACAATATACCTCTAAATAGTTTCAGAGAACCTTTCAATGCGATGTAATGATGATTTTTTAATTAACAAACCTGTCATCGACCTTTCACCGCAACTTCTTATCAAGTTTTTCTTTTCTACTTTTACGTGAACGAAAGAAGGTAACTTTTCAATTTCGCAAACATTTTTTACAACATTTCATTTCCAACAAATGTATAACATGCGAGTGAACCAAATATCACATTTACTTTAGACTTGTAAAACGAAAGTTTGTAATGGTTTTTAGGAATACGGGCAGGTACTCAACAGCTACATGAAAATATTTTATTTACTTTTGAATATAAGTAATCCGAAGACCCTTAAACAACGCCCCGCGTCCCATTCCGCGTCACTACTTTCTCCCAACCATATTTTCCGTTCTTCGCATCAGCCGATCGCTCCCCCGCGCCTCGCCGCGGGCAATCCGATGCAATCGAGACCCGTACTTCGGCTTTCTCTCCCTCTCCCTCCCTCTCTATCTCTCACCTACCCGCGGTAATCCGATCCGATCCAGAGACAGCCGCGCGGAACAAAAGCCGCTCCGACTGCACCGCTCCCTGCTGCTCCTCGACCGCAAGTTCCGCGGCTCGATGGGGTGGAAGGGGGGAGAGTTCGCCGTCGTTGCCGTCGTCTAGAACAAACCCGAACCTGCGCTCGTGCGAAAGAGCGAGAGCGAGAGACATTGTTACGAGTTCCCACAATTCTCGCTCGAGCGCAAAATCCGACGGAGCGCGAGCCGAGTCCTTTGATTTCTGTGCTCTCCCTCTCTCTCTGTCTCGCTCGCTCGCTCGGTTTCGAGGCTCGCGCGAGATTCGATTGACGAGTGTTCCTTTGGCTTTTTGCGAGTGTATGTGCGCATCTGTGTCTGCCGCGCGCCGACCAAATTAGAGACGCTGGCGGCAGCAATTTCTACTGGTGGGTGGTGGAGGAATTTTTTTTTCCTTTTGTGGATGGGAAAAAGAAGTGTGCCGGTATTTTGTTTTGGCGGTGGTCATGTATGTTTCGCGGACGCGACGAGTGATTGAAGAGGCGGAAAGCGGGCAACTAGTCGGCGCTTTGTCGGTATGCATCGGGTTTTTGGGAAGGAAGAGGACGAATGGTGTCTAAGATAGATAGAAAACTGAGCCGTTAATTTTTTTGCAGTATTATAGAAAAAAGTCGAATTAAACACTCATTCTGGATTTTGCAGGAAAAATATCTACTTAGAAGTAGTCTTACGAACCTTTGTTCGATGTCCGTGACCATCATAATGCATTATGCGAAAATAATTATGAATCTTCAAAGTATTGAAGCACTTTTGAACTTTCTTCTCTATAATACATTTCTAAAGAGAGTTTTAGCGATTAATTTCTTTTGAAAAAGACTGATTAAAAAACTTTTTGAGCAGCTCGAGGAAAAAGGATAAAGGGCGCGAGTTTGACCGATAACTTTTGGAATGTCCGTTCAATGCTCTAGTATCGATTTGGCTACGCTGTACTAAAAGTTACTACGGCTTCTGTCGTTTCTCAAAAAAATCTAATTCCGCAAAAGCTTTCCTCATTTTAAATATCAGTATTTTAAATCAGCTTTAAGTTTACTGTTTCTTTTTGAAAAATGTACTTATATTTATAATACCGATTTTGATATATCGTAACACACACACATACATTAAAAGATTCACTTTATCGCCTCAAATCGAATATTCATAATTGAAAACCGCTGAATTCACCCTTGCGGTCGGAAATTAAAATGTATCCGAACGAGAAGATAGCCGGCCAAAAATAACCAACTCGGAGACCTTTTTTACGTCCCAGACGAGCATCCGGACTACTATTTCGACTGGAGCATGAATTATTTATGGCTTCGCTGAAGGCAACGGCTAAGATCTTCGGTAAATCATAGCCCAAGCCCTAAGGTCCACAATTTCAATATCATTGGGCATGCATTGATTCCCTCTCTTTTCCACCCTTCTCGAAATAAAGCTGCGAGGCAAAGATTATATACGATGGGCATCGATCATATCGGCACTAAATCCTCTTAAAGGCATTAGCGTTGCATACAGCGACAGGATATCCAATCAATTATGGGCAGTGCGCGCGTCGATAAAATTCGTCAATGCAAATATGCCACTCGAGGTCGCATAAACAGCGAGAGCTGCTCGGCGAGATTTGCATATACGCGAGAAGAGAGCGAGCGAGCTTCCGCTCGAGAAAATAAGAAGTTGATGTGCCGAGTCCCGGTCATATTTGCATTTTCTCGTCGCGCTGGATATCATTACGCTAGGGGTACTAGAAGAAGGGAGAAGTCTGGAAAAAGACAATAAAGAAGATATAAAAAGGTGGGAAAAATGGGGTAAGATAAATATGCGTTTAAAGTTACACAAACAAATTTTGAAGTTGAATGTGAAATATTTTCATGGTACAGTTTTTTCAACATTATTAATGTGCCGATAAAGGTCTAATTGTAGAAAAAGTTATGTAGATTAAGTGAGAGAGACAGAATCAGATGGAGAAATAAAAGTTTTGCTGAATTATTCATAGAATGAGTACAACAAATGATTTATTAGTTAATGTTTTTTATTTATATTTTGGTAAGCCACCCAATGTACTTTAATGCTCATCAAAGATAAAATTAGTAAGTAAATCAGATACGAATATTTTGTTGTTATGTCAATCTAAGAAATAGGTAAATAATGGTCGAAAAATCATTTCATCATAGCGATTAATTAGCCAGTTTCATATAGATGAATTTCTAACAGTGGAATCTTAAATATTTAACAAAAATTTGATGATTTATTCCTGACGGATACGTCTATGCAGAATTCAAACCTTTGAATTCTGTTGTACAAATTGAATTTTTTAATAAATGTATTTCAACAGTCAAAATAATAACTTATAATTACTCACATAAGTACGCATAAACATTCCACAAACACATATTCAACTCAAATTTCTTCGAACAAATAATAAACTTTCTGCCAGCTATCAAGCGCATTTTGTCAAGACATGGCAGCGAAATCGGCCTGTCTAGCCGTAAAATTAGCAAACTAAGAAAAGTGAAGCTGCGCAGAGCCTACGGCTGCCATCGTCAGGCCAACAAGTCGTATATCAAGTATAATTATAACTTATAGCTTTTCCTTCCGAGTGCAGCAGACGCATGGCTCTCTCTTTCTCTCTCTCTCTCGGCATCATTATTCTCAACCCACTGCGGATCAGAAGTTCGTTTGTCGTGCATTTGTTTTCATTCCACTTTTCGAGGCGAGCTGCGGATAGACAGCCAAAGCATTACAAATGGACTCGGCCGCGAAACTTACAATTACGATGTTTTCCGGGGACTCTCGGGGCAAGTGTCATTTAATCGAGTTATGAGGTTTATTGTGCCGTGAAGAGATGAGTTAATATTTATTTGCGCCGTACGCGAGCTGTGGTCTTGAGTAACGACATCTATTCTCGAGATCGCTAATCTGATTGCAATTTTTTAATATATGGATTTAATATATATTTTTTAATATATATTTTTTTATATCTTTTGTTTGAAAGAAACAAAACATTGTTAATAAAAATGTTTGCTGTTGAAAACTAAATATCACGAAATAAACGAATTCCATTATCAGCTTAATTTTTAATCTCAGCAAGCTAAGCTATGCGATGGTTAAAAAGTATACTCATGTTTTACGTAAAAATATTCAAAATTATTAAATTTTTCATGGCTAAAATTTTATTTGACATTTTTCCACTAATCTTCCATAATTTTTCATACATCTCTCTAGCCTTTTCTTCTCGCCAGAAGAATTTTCGTTATTAAAAAGGCCCCGCTTAAAATTCGCATCATTCTCTCGAAACTCCACCACTCCTCGAAACGGAAAACTAAAATTCAACGAATACATATAATAATCAGCCTGCGCGAATCAGTGCGGCGCAGCGACCCAAATAGCAGCCGCAACAATTCGCGCAACTCAAATCACCTACCATCAAATCCACTTCCCGCGTCCTCCAAGACTTGCGCCAGTTCCCCCCCAAGAAATGCCGAAGCATCAAACACCCGTACTCACACATATACAGCCCCCTTATCCTCCGTCAGACGGCGTCGCCGCGCGCGTCCTCATTGACGCTCCTGCCGACGAGGAAGTTCACGACTGCGGTCTTCCTCCTTCTCCAGTCGGCTTTTACCCTTATCTTCAAAATAACCGCAATACTACGTGATCTCCGCGCGCGCAGCCGCGAAACCGCGGATAGTTTGTAACGCGATAGCGGGGAGAGGCGTTCCTTCTCGAGAGAGAGAGAGCGCGACAATACGGCGCGAGATTGTACTTCGGGTCACGTAGAGCCGATATCCTCGCGGGTGTATGCATTAGTCGGGCGCGGCGGGCGGAGCGCGAAGTCGAAGAGAGGATGGTTTATCGGCTTCGCGGCGACGATTTGGCCGGGGTGAACGTGCTACTGGAGGGATGAGGCGAGGTCGAATTTTTTTGTGAGTATAAATTGGGGGTTGTGTTCTTTTTGGGGAGTTTCTTTTGGGTAGTCGATATGAATTTTGAGGGATTTTATTCTTAGGTGGTGTGCTCGGTTATAGTGTAATCTGGTTAAAACGTTTGCAGATTTAATTGATGTAAAAATCAAAATAGTCTTCTCAGCTTACATTAGTGTCCGTTTTAAAATATAATATATTGTAGCTGTAATTACGAAGTTAGTTATTTAAAATTTAGGTCGATACTGTTTAAATCTGAGATGTATGAGATTTTGCGAATTTTATATCGCATTTCTCGAGTATGACATTTTTCGCATTTAAACTGAAGTTCTAAAAATGTTATACTATTTTATTAAACTAAATTCGTTCTATCAAGTAAGAAATGAAAAAAAAATTAGTTTTCGTCGAATTAATTATTATGTCAACCTTTTCATTCGTCACGAAAATAAAGAGACCGATTAAATGTCGAAATGAGAAAATCGAGTAATAGGTGCTCGTTTATTTCAAGATAAAAAACATTGCGCTTAAGATAATTATTTTGTGATATCATTTAACGTGAAATACAAAAAATAACATTTTACGAAACATGATTTTCAATAATTTCGAAATGCAGTGGCGAATGCAAAAGACAAATTAAATTCAACCGCATTCAGTACCTCGTAAACGTGTGTATAAATTAAAGAAAAATACTTTAAAAAGGGTAGCAACGAATTTACATGGCGACTGTTTAATAAAACATTTTGCAAAATACGGTAACGCCGTTGAAACGAAAAATCCACGGTATTTTGCGAATTTAAATGCAATTAGCTGTCTCGATACGCCCAAACAACGAAATTCCCCGGGCATAAAGTCCCGCTCTCTTTCTCTCTCTCTCTCTCTCGGTGCCTGCCGCATTCGCTCTCTGTGTATTACCCGCTAAATTTATTCTGATGTTTAAATTGCAATTTCGCGGCGGAAATCAGTTTAAGCCGTTTTTGTAACGGCACCGGTTCGCTCTTCTCGTTATTATTCCATATTTGTGCCAGCGCGCACAGACACAGTTAAAGGAGTATGCGGGTCGCAAGCTCTCAGACTTGATTTTTAATTGTCGCCGACTTATTTGCATCGTAGAAAAGAGAGAGAAAGGACGAGAGTGGTCATTATCATTCGGGAGAACGTCGAAGCCGAGGCGTTTTCCGGTCGTGCTTCAGGCTTTCCGACAGTCGCGTTTAAAAATACGAGACGCGAGAAAGAAAGAGAAGGAGAGAGAGAGAGAGAGAGAGAGAAAGAGAGATTTCCCGGCGTTTTTTAACGATTCGCCGCCGTTTGCATGTCTTTTGAAGCGAGGAACAATGTTTTAATTAAAAAATTAAATATTCAAGCTTCATGTTGTTTTTACCGTTTTTTTCTGTACAAATACGTACTATATGTAGCTGTGATATATATAACGGCAGAATGAAAATTACGAATTCTTTTCTTCGCATTTGAAATTCAATTAACAGCCGAGTAACAGAAGTGTTAACGATCATATTTATTATAACTATAACAAAATGACTGACTTTACCTTGGTAGAAATTCATCTATATGAAATGGCCAAGAAGTTACAAAATAGCTAGTAAAACTGGCTAACTAATTGCTATGATGAAACGATTTTTCGACCATTATTTGCCTACTTCTTAGAATGAAGTAAGAACAAAATATTCTTATTTGATTTACTTACTAATTTTATCTTTGATGAAATAGCATTAGAGTGCATTGGATGGCTTTACAAAATATAAATATATAACATTAACTAATAAATTATTTGTTGTACTCATTCTACGAATAATTCAGCAAAAGTTTTATTTCTCCATCTGATTATATGTCTCTCTCACTCCTTGTCATAACAGCAAGCCTTCTACTAGCCATTTTCAGACTAAAGAAACTGATCAGTTTTAATACTTTTAAAATACTTAGAACATGTTTGTGCTTGTCTTCGAAAAACTCATTCTATTTTTCAATCTATTAAATGGCCAAATAATAGGAGAAAAAGCGTTTCATCGGGAGTTAGAAACTGGACAAGAGAGATTCCCATTTTATAGCAAGTTTCCAATAGAAATTGTCAGTTATTAGTTATAAAATGTTTTGGATTTCCACCTGGGTATAATTCAAGTCCACGAAGATTACGGAATTAATTGCAAATGCAAATTTTCATGTAATCAGCCGTTCGAGAGAACGTCTTCGTTATTTTTAGCCGCTGACAAGTCGAAGCGTATCGCAGCCGCACCTTTACGAGTTTGTTTCGCCGAGACAAGTCATCCTTCCGTATTTATCCTAGTCCTTAATAAATCCGGCGCCGCGCGCTGCGTGACTACTGCGGAGTAGATACGGTACGGATTTACTCAGCCAGCTGTAAAAATAGATGGCGTCGGTGAGTGGGAGTCGGTGTAGCGGAGGTGTGAATTACAGGCAGAATTTCGCGAGCGCGTGATTTAACGAATTCAAGGGCTTTTGAAACGGTTAATGAGGTGCTTTTGTTGTGCTTATGTCACGCGTTTTCTGTGTAATGTTGGATGATTGGTATGTGTATAGCCAAAGGTTTACTGGAAATTATTGAATTAAATGCCAGTGCTCTGTAGAGGGGTTTTAATTTTTAATTGAAAAATGAGATAACGAATTAGGGCATTGTAATTAGTACAATAATACTCACGATTTTGTAATTTTATTTCAAAACTTTTCATAGATATAATTAAGAAAGTCATTTAGATTGTGAAGTAACGATTTCCATTCTTTCATTTGTTAGATAATTCTTTATGATACCTCGCTTTTTCACGAAAACAGCTAAGCGAGAAGAACTTTGTAAAGATGAAACGTCATTTCCAGTACGACAAACACAAGTACTACACGCGAATGTAGAGCAACGTACAGCTCAATAGCGGTTTTGTTTGCTTTTTCCGCGAATGCTTTCAATTATTTTTGAATTGGGGTGCGTACACGTAAACAACCTTTTTTGAAAATCAGACCTTTTACTAGCTTTATATAGGTCTCATATAGGATCCCGTTTTACGGTTTATGGGAAATTCGTCGTTTTACGAAATTATCTTTCTGCTATACCATACATAAAAGTGGGAACTAGATATTTTTCGAGAAATATAATATTCAAAATATTTCTTTGGTCTTTATTAAGACATTAACATTATTATGTTTAATTTTAACTTTTCAATACTAGTTCGGTAACTATTGCTACTACAAACGAATTAAAATTCTACAAATGAGTTTTTTGTTTCTTTAACAATTTCAAAGCCTTTTTCAGTATTTTTGTAATTACATACACGATTGAAGTTTAACGCTGAAATTGCACGATAGAAAAAAATAACACAACAGTGATAAAACAACACATCTTCCCAGTTGCGTTACGCCTGACGAAATATAAATCGCGCCATTTATAACGCCCGGTCAATCCGAATTTAAGCATGTCGTAAATATAAACGAGGAAATTCGTGACTTTGTGACTAGGAAAATTGACGCGTCGGAAAGTACGCTTTTTACGCAGCTAGATAAGATCCGCGAATGGCCAGAAAATCGTAAAGCCGGAGTAGAGAAGCGTGTAGGTGACTTTGAGAGCCATACGGGATAAGCGCGTAGGCGGAGTCGAGAGGTGAAACACCGAGTGATTGCGCGCACTATATAGCCGATGTCCCCGGCAGAGAATTAAACTTCCAAAGTTATTTTCGATATTTCATCTTTTGGACTTTATATGAGCGCTGGCTATTTAATAAACTGTAGAAAGTTTCTTTGAGTGTTACATTGTAAAACAAGGTTCAGTAGAAAAAGTTCTTCAATGCAAAAATTAAGTATAATACAAAGAAGCTTTAGTAGTACCAAATAAAGACCATCGTGATATAGACTCTTCCACTGGTATGCACACTCCTTTCACTTCCTTTCTTCTTTGCATCATAGCCGCAGACTTTCCCTCTCCTTCATCCACCTCGACAACCACATTCCCAAAATTTCGCACACCGATAGTATACAGTAACTCTCGACAAAGCAGCTCGCTGAGATCCCAATCTCGGGTGACGACGCAAAAAATCGTCGCAAGCAACTCGCGAAAATTTCTCCACCGGTAGCCAGCATGCCACGCTTCATTTTAACGGTGAAGAATCACCGACAGCCGCCATAGGCGAATATGTCGCGTTATTTTTATTGGCCTCGTTTTGCCGTTTTATAGGGCCAACTCGCACGCGCGCACGCGCGCCCATATTCGCCCTCCTTTTACGATGGATGAGGGCACACGCGTGGATTAGAGAGAGAGAGAAGGGCAACGATGTACGAGCGCTCGTAAAGGCGATAATAAGGTGATGCAGAGTAAATGCGTAAAATATTCATCGCGCACGCGCGCGCGCACGCGTGAACTTTCGCTTTATCGCGTTGCCGATATATAAAGCGAATTCCCCGTCACATTCTCGAGATAGCTGGGGCGCGCGTAATTGCCGAATTTTCGGATGAGAAAAAGCCGTAGGCGCGCGGCAAGCGCGCGCGTCGTTGTGTTTTCATTTAGCAGCAGCATTTTGATATAGGGGGTGGGAGACGTGTTATATATATATGGGTTGAGGAGAGGGTAATTCTGAACAGGGAAGGGTAATTAGAGGAGAGAGATCTGGTAACTTAAAGGGTAAACAGAGATGGCACGTGGGGTAGACATCTAATGAGATGAGAGATATCTGTTTCAATGGTATAGCGGGCTAATCGAAATGATATAGTGCCTAGATTAATTAGAAAATGTATATATATGTATAGGTAACTGAATAGGTAACTGTCAGTGATCGACTTATTCCTCAAGTTAATTTTATTATTACTTGACAATCCAGAGAAATGTGGCTGTGAAAACTTTTGTAAATGCTGTTATAAATAAACTTATCGTATTTTACCTTATAGAATACGATTAGTTTTTTAAAAGTATATTGTTAAGGTATTTACAAATGCATTGATGAACAATGAACAATGAAATGGTGGACGGCAAAATTAAATTTTCAAAATTCATTCTCAATCACTGCTTCCGATTACAAAATCATTGAAACATTCCACTTGAAGCTTGTAATTCGTTGATAATTGTGAAACATCACAGAAGATAATTTACGTATTTTACGTAAATTGCAAATTGAATTTCTATGGAATGTTCAATTTGAAACAGAAATCGAATGATCAATAAATTCCACTAATAGAACGAAAGCTTATACGACCTTAAATTTTCATGGTAGATGTTTAAGAAAACCTATCAGTTATTCATATTATTATATTATATATTCTCATTAAACTAGAAACGAAATCAAAACATAATCCCTAACTAAATTCCATCGGTTAAATAGTCAGCATTACTCACACCATCAGGACGTAAAAAATGATACGCAGAAAAACTACGGAATTATCGAAATTTCTCTCTAAATACCTTCTGCTCTCAACAAATAATTCAAATTCGTTACCCTTCAAACCATCGAAATTTCAACAAGCTTCGCAAGCCAACCATGCTTCACCTCATTGAGATTTCTCTCTCTTGCTCCGAGAGAATGTCGAAAGTGACAAAGAGCGAACCACCGTGCGAGCAATCGCTGATAAAACTGAAAAAGAAAAAGGAAAAATCGTCAGAGCCGAAAAGAGAGAGCTGAAGAAAGAACATAAATTTCCGCGAGCACGTGGATAACATGTTAAGTAGGTACGAGCGCCATCCAATTTAAGGGACACGCGGCTCTCTCTCTCGCGACTATTCGTCTCAAAAGAGATTTCGTGGGGCAGAAAGCGAGAGCTAGGCAGAAGGGGGGAAAAAATCAACGGCAGCAGCGGCAATCCGGCAAAGGGGAGATTACGAATATATACCCTTTCCGCTCGCTACTCGTCCCCTTCTTCTGCACGCGCGCGTGCACTCTTTATCCGGCGCGCGCAGGCCCTTTTCCCGTAGCTTATTAAATTCTGCGCGCTGTTCTTCTTTTTTCGACGCGCGCACTTCTTATATACCGGTCCTTCCCTTTTTCCGCCTCGTCCTTTCTCCTTTTTTTCCTCTCTCTCTTTCTGACGAGAAAGAGAGAAAGAAAAGGGCGAGAGGAAAAGATTCGGGCAAGGTAGATGTCACGCGCACAACGCGCCGCTGGCACGATTTTCCTTAGATAAACCAAGAGCGGAGGGTAGGAGGGGGAAGAAGAAACAATGGGCTACCGGCCGTTTTCGGCGATATGCGCGAGAAAGAGCGAGAGTTTTCCGCTTTTCTTCGTTTATTTTCACTCCTCTTTTGTTCCTGACAGTTGGAAGTAATTAATTCAGTATTAACAATGCAGTTTAACTTTCTTATTAAACCGGATTTGCGCGAGCGAGCGAGCTTTTCCGTTTGTGTTTTCCTTGCGCGAAAGCGAGTCGCGCTCGAAGGATTATTAATTAAGGTATATTTCGCAATTTCGCCCCGAGATTTCGCGAGAGGCGCAGGCGCGCACGCACTTATCGAATTGCCGGATCTCGTATTTCAATTACAGCTTTGAGGAGAAAGTGGGAAAGCTCTTTGCATTTTTTTGCTCTGCTAATTTCCATACTTTGGAGTTATTTTTTTAGCCTACACGAGTAATGGAAAAAATTAAATAAGAAATAATTACTAATTATATTAAAAATTATTTTGTCAAACATTTTACGTCGTGAAAATGATGAAAAAACATGTGAAACTTTTGAAGAATGTAAATGTTGTAGAAGCTTTGTTTTATTACGGTAACGTTGGGGTCACATTGAGTGTTGAAAATGTGCTGTATTTCTCTGTGAGTACATTTAAGAAAAATTTATAAAATCATCATAGTATACACACCTTTTACCAAAGTAAAAATAAGAATGAACCAGAAGTGACATTAGCTTCAATGAAGCTTTATTGTAAAAAAAAATATCATATTGAGTAATATATTATACGATGCTCTTAAATAATAATGAGAAAAACTCAGATAAACATGCAAAAATGATTTTGAAAATGTTCTAAATAATTTATAAGACACATTTTTAGATTGTAGCTACCTATGCTTATTTAAGCTCTCGAATAAGGAAGCATCAACAAAAATGTAAAGTTGGTGGATTAGGTACGGAGCTGATTTGAATAGAGTTACCTTCCATAAAATATTATGCTGCAATATGAATAAATATTAGGTTTCCAAATTTAAATTTATAAATGCTGAAGAATAATTTAAACGATACCGAAAACCACGAGACAATTCACTGAATCCATCGAACAACTTATAACAAAACCAATGTATAATAGTTTCTAATAAATAACAAAAAAACGTCTAACAATTTATTTACACAACTTTAGCAATACGAAAAAACCTATTTATCCAAATCCTTCCAAACTATTATTATCCCCGTCCAAAATAAATACAAGATTACCCCATCTCACGCAGACCCGCATAACTCGTGCAAAAAATAAAACAAACCGATTCGACCCTCGTCAAAAACTTATGAATGACAACGACCGCGTGAAGAAATCGCCGAGCAAGCCGCGAGGACACGTCTACACGCGCACATTTAACTCCGACGATAATTACGAATCGATCGTAGCACGTCGTAGGCGTGGTCCGACGATCAATCAAGTCAGCCCCTGTTGACACGTCGAACATGACGAATCGTCTGTCAAGTTCATTCAAGCATAGCCGGCGTTGCCAACGTCGCCATGCCCTTGTACCTTAATTCCTCCGGGGCGTACTTTCTCTCCCGTATAACAAGGTTCCCCGGTGTGGGTAAAAGCGGCGCGGGAAAATCGTGTGCGCGCCGTTGATTGATAAGTAAATTTCGGTCGGCGTGAAGAATGGTTCGATAATTCCGAATCGCGGTCGCTGTCGATCGGATGATCGCTCAATGTAGCGAGTGCTTGTGCGGTGTAGATATACGAGTGATGTTTTGTTGGGGGAAAAAGGTTTTTGTGGCGGAGTATATATTTAAGGGGGTTCTTGGTCTTTGAAGAAACGCGGATTTTATAAGATTTCAAACTTTTATTGCCGAGAAGAGTATTTTATATTTGTATTGAACCGTATGTATAAGAAAAGTTGTTAAAAATAAAGTAACTACCGCTAACTTTGCGCTCTTGTTACTTTTTACGACTTTATCAATTTCTTGAGTTCGCTAGGAAAATAGAAGGATTTTTAAGTTAATACAATATGTTAAACATTCTTATTCACGCTAAGAAATTAATAAGGAGAATAACGTGCGTTTGAATCTGTAATATAAAGGGAATTGAACCAAACCTTAAATTGAAATAAAATACGAGCATAAATTAAATAAAATAATATTTATTTATTAATATTTATTCTTATTATTAAATAAAAGTATATTCTGAAAAATATGAAACACTATTGCGTTAATCCTTTCTTTTGTTCTCTACAGTAGATAGATTTATAAACTTTTAATGCGAATATGTTATTTTTAATCCTGCATAAGAACAAAAATTAGGAATTTAAGAAAGTTTAAAGGACAATCTTATATACAATATTCAACACAAACAATTACTGGAGAAATTACGAATGCGAAGTAAATTACACGAATCTGTAGCAAAATTAAGAGTTGTAAAAACGTCAGTTAAGAACCAAAGTTTAGCAGAGATAAGAGCAAGTCGCCGACGCAGGAATCACGTAGACTTCTGATTTACTTCGACAGTAAACCCCGGAACTGCGTGTTTTTATTTACCCGTAAAGTCGGAAATTGCGACGCGTAACATTTTCTCGCTCTACCACGACCTTCGCTAACATAACAGCGCAGATAAAAACTTACAGCGATCGCGACATCTAGAATAAGAAGCGGTGAATAAGCGGACTTCATAACGCTATTGCGCGAACTTTATGCGTTTTGCATGTAAACCGTCGTCCGTTGAATTTTAATCGCGAGGGAAAATCCTTCGTTCAACGGATGCTTTGATGTTTATGCAACCCCGAAGTCGCCGGTATAATTAAATGATGCTAATTAATGTAGTTGCGTATGCGTACGGTGAGCCGAGGTGTAAGAGAAAAACGCTCTTACTGTTGTTTTTTGTGAACTTTTAATCGATTTAACGGATAATATCCTGGCTAAAGCTTTATCGCTGGAAACATTTTCAAAGCTGATTGTTTATTCTTTTACAGTAACGAACCGTTATTAAACTGTATCGATTAACAGAATTCTATTGGAAAATTTAACTTTTTTTTTGAAAATAACATGAAAATAGATGAAAGCCTTTAATTTGCATTGATTAAAGTGGATGTATTTTCCAAACAATTCATTAATACGGGAACGTGGAATGTATTAGCCAATAAAAAAGTATAGTGTACGAGGAAGAGTATAGCGATGAAAGCCTACGTTAAATCAGATTTTTATGAAATATTGTATAGTTGAATGTTCACAAACAACGTGTAAAACATTTACTAGCATGTCTCTTTTAAATAATTTTATTTCAATTACATTAGAATATTATATTAGAAACATGTGTACTGGGTACAACTTAAAGAAAATAAACATTTTAAAAAAAATTTCAAAAAAATACTTCTGCCAGCGTTCTAAAAATACATTTGATTTATTACTTAGACGAGAAGTGCCTATACAGAGCACACGGTAAACTAAAAAATAGTTTACATGGGGTATTCATCGTGTGTGTGCGTATTGAGTGTATTGATTAAATTTTCTATTTTTCTAAAAACTACGTCAACTAATGTGTTTCAGAAAATTAAAAAAAATATTGTACGGTAAAACCTGCAAACTCATTTTAATCTCAAAAACAAAACCCACCAATATTCGCTCTTTTCATCCCTTTTCAACTGTCCGTATAAACAAGAGCCTCTCATTGTAACAATACCCCGCCCGCATCGCCATGTAAATGACTCTTTTCTTTTTTTTCTCATTTACAGCGCCGATCCTCGTGATAATGGACGACTCCGGCAGGATAAAGTCCGGCGAGCGTCACCTGAAGGCCGGCAGCGCGCTGCGCCTGCGCTGCGAGGCGCGCGACGTGCCCGAGCACTATAATGAAACCGTCATTTGGACCAGGGGAGACGAAATCCTCAGCGAAGACGTTAGGTAAATATATCACGGGACGCACGCGCCGTCGCCTCTTTCTTCCTACTTCTCCTTCTCCCTCTCGTTACACCTCTCGTTACTCGCTGCCGGTTTTAAAAGTTAATTGAATTTCCAGCTTTTATTTTTTTTGATGCTTTTTCTTTCGCCAGCGTCGTTATGTCGGGAGAAGTTTGTTTTATTATTTGTAAAATGATTTTCTGTTGAAGCTTGTTTTCATTACTGAGATGTAATAGAACGTTATCGTACTGCACTTTCGAGCGATTTTAATTATTTCTAGTATTTGTTCAAAAAGTTAGTCCAACATTGTACCTGTAATCATGTGAATGGCAACATATAAATGGCATTGAATGATTTTAGTTTGATAGATTAAAAATCAGATGTCGATATTATATTTATCTCTATATTTTTCATTTTAGCGAAAACCGAACTACCGAATATTTAGATGGCAGGGAAATTCAAGTTATCGTCACTACCTTAGTAATAGAGAAGGCAACGCCGCGTCATGCCGGCAATTATAGTTGCGTCGTACCTGAAAAAGCGAAGGCTACAGTTGCGGTGCACGTCCTCAACGGTAAGTCGATTTTTCGCTGATTCACAACAAAATAATTGACATTGCTCTTTTTATTATAAAATAAATATGAATGATATCGGATTGTAGTCGAATAAGATGTGGTTAAGATTGAATATTTGATTGTAACCATTCTGCTTTAAAACAATAAGATACACCCTTAAGCTCGTTTTTTGATAGGTAAGGCAGTTTTCCATCAACAACCCTTATCGAATTTCGGCACATTCGACCACCTTTGCATCATTTGTTTTGGGCCAACCTAATACCAAATCTAAGCTTCCGATGCAAACTATCATTCCTTTCAGTTTTCGAATGGGCGATGCACTCTTAATGTCATTTTTTGAAAGGTTGGGCAGTTTTTGAGCAACAAGCCTTATCGGTTTTCTTCACATTCGACCACCTTTGCACCATTTGTTTTGGATCAACCAAATGCCAAATCAAAGCTTTCAATGAAAATTATCTTTTCTTCCAGCTTTCGAATGGGCGATGCATCCTTAAAGTCATTTTTTTAAAGGTTAGGCCGTTTTCTATCAACAAGAATTCAATAAAAAATAAAAAGTTTCTAAAAGAAAAATGTGGGAAAACTAAAATCCTTTTAAAGCAAAAGAAAAAGAAATTTAACAAAAAAGATATATTCTTTCCTGATTTAAAAACGCGAAAACAAAGAAATGATGATACACACGTATGTACATATACAAACACACATACGAATTCATTCGGACATCATCGAAAAATTGTATATTTCGATTGCAGAAGTCACAAAAAACATTTCTGGCAATGCAACTTTGTAAACACTATCACAAAGCTTCTTCTAGGAAAAACTAATATTTAAAAACATTCAAGAGGGTTACTTTATATTATTTATAGAAGTATTCGACTCAGAACAACAAAGAATTTTATAAAATAGTGTAATATCATAAATTTCTCCTTGAAAACATATCTTATTTCATCTATGTGCAAACTCTTTTGGAGGGACTTATTTCCTGCACTGCGCGCGGCACTCTCTCGTTTTGAGACGACTGCGCTCTCAGTTTTGGCACGCAACGTTTCAAAACTGAGAGCGCGCTGTAGGTAGCTCTCTCTCAGTTTGAGACGACTACAGTTTTCGAATGTTGCGTGCCAAAACTGAGAGCGCTGTTCTCTGGAATCGAGAGAGCCCGGCGCGGAGTGTGTGCATTACAATCTCCACGTGGATTTTATATTTGAAAAATATTTGTAATAAAGAGGTGAAATAGTTTTTCATTCTCATAGATCGTAAATAACAGTTTAAATACACCGCTGTATATTTAGATATATTCATATACATGAATACACTTTATATGCATAAGCTTATACTACTTTCTAATCTTATTGTAAAAAAGAACCTTGGCCCTCTCACCCGCGCAAACACAGTCGTTACCAAATAGAATACGTAACAACCAACCTTTATTCAACCATTCCAAGCACTTCACAGCTCCACACACACATCACACATTCGCACACACACCCGTACTGTAAAATGAATTCTCGTCCGACATCGCGCGTGTAACTCGAGTAGAGACATCACACGCGAGAAAGAGAGAGATATAGAGAAGACTCTAGGGAAAAGGCGGCATCACGCACTTTTCCACATTAAAGAGTAACTGGAGTGCGTGTATAGGTACGCCGTACTTGTATACGCGAGAGGCTCACGCGAGCTTCTCGCTTTTCCCCAAGGCGCGCGTCGAAGAGCTCAATCGAGCAAGAGAACCTGTGCGCGCATGCCCTGAAACTTTCAACGTGCGATCGGCAGTATTATTTATGTCGTCTAGAGAGAATATCGGCTGTGTGTCTGCGATTCGTGGTTTATGCAAAGGGCCCCGCATAATCTTTATACGAGGTGAGCGCGTCGAGGGATGAATGAGTATGGAGAAAATTGTGATAAAATAGTTAGAGGGAGAGAAGGTCTAGGTGTCCTAGTTTGGAAATAGAGAGGTGCGAATAAGTGATACCTATGTTTCTTTTGAAAACATAAGCAGTGAAGAATTTTGATAGGAGATTTAACTTGAAGCTAACTTTGATTAACCTGTGTTGATGCAATTATAACTTCATTGTGTAACATAAACACATGGATAATTTCAGTTGAATGTATATCTTTGTGTGTAGAGTCGCGGTGCGGTTTTTCGAATTTACAACAAAAATAAATTTTGCTTATTTCGGAAAATAAAACGCACGACAAATGTATATTTTGTGAATGTATGTTATTGTATAGGGTGTTACACGGTGAGTTTCGCAATAACGCAACGTATTTATAGCCCTACTCGTTATCTAATTTATTCATCTCCAGTTCGTTCTGCAGAACAAAGATTTATTTTTTAACCGTAAAATTTCATTTTTACACGTATCCGTTGTAGAATAATAAATATCAAATTCGTATATCACCGACGCAGCTGTGAAAAAATTCATACTTTTGTGAAAATTAATTAACAAGAGCAGCGGTGGAATGTTATTTTGAAAAATTCATGCCCACGTAAATTACATTAAAGTATAATTATTACGCTTATTTCATTTTTTACCAAAAGTAAATTCGTTATCGTCGGAACGCGTGCTCTTCAGTCGAGAATTCATTCAACGCAATATATTAGCCCTGGCTGTTCCGGATTCGAAGCTCTTCTTTGGAAGGGATTCGACAACGACCGAGATAAATGATTGGCAAACGATGTTAGGTTCGACGAACACCACCGGATAATACTGAAAGCTTTGCGCAAACTCCAATATTTTCTCCAACCCTTAAAACATATGGGGGTATTATCTCTGACAAGAAAAATAATTAAGGTCATGTGAAACCGTGAATTTCAATATTTTTTAAATCAACATTCAAGCGTTTATTCGGAAAACAAATTTTGTCAAGCGCTCCGTACACATAAACACACTATATCCAGGAATTTTTTTGAGTGATTCTATTAGCATTTTCGTTAGATATGTTCGTTTGAAAAGTAGGTCAATTGCAGATTCCTACTTACCGACAGTACGGTTTTTATTTCATTAAATAAATTCTCACATTTTTTTTTAAAAACACGTTTGTCAAGCGCTCCGTATATGTTAATACTACACTCAGATTCTTTTTTTTTGATGATTCTATTGGTATTTTCATGAGATGTACTCGTTTGAAAATTATGTCGGTATTTAACATCACCTTAAAGATGCTATATAGTTGAGGATTTGTAGTAAAAAAAATGTTCGTTCCTGTTTTTCAAACTAACGACTTTCTCGTCAATGCAAATTGAAAGTAACAGAAAGTTCCACGAAAACTATTCGCGAATAGCTTTCCGAAAAAATCCAGCAAATACGACGTCATTGCTACTAAATTTTCACATGATAAAATAATTTTAAGTAAGAATTATGTCGAATGTATCTTCAATAATAAAGCAAACATGCATGACGCATAATCTGCCAAACAAGGAAAAGATAACATCGCAGACATTACGGACTGTTTACTGATGACTGCGCGTCGAGAGGGAGCGAGAGCAAGTTGGGAACGACCACGTCTCGGTGTTTGATGTTATTCAACCGAGAGAGGGACAGAGAGAAAGAGCGACATAGAGGAAGAGAGCGAGAGAGAGAGAACAGAGGCAGAGGACGAAGTGTTACGGGCGGATTACGCTAATGCATTACCAGTACTTGACGTAATTCTGGCCCGGCGGCTGTGGCGGTGGCGAAGGCCTGATTGCAGGAAAGGCAGCACTTTGTAAGCAGAAGCACAATTTCGAGCTTCAGATTCATGTTTTTGGCAGTGCGCATACGCCCGAGGTTTGCTCTCACCCCCCGTCTCCGCGATTTACAACTGCTTTGCGAGTTTCCATAATTTTGGTCCGTGCTCGTTTATGAACGATTTTCCCTGCGCGCTTGTCGGACGTTCGGTGTGTTGCTCAAAGTTATTAATGACGACTTTGAAAGGGTTCCTCGTCGTATCGTCGATGTAGCTTCTTCGTCCTTTCGGCGAGTTTATCAAAACTTTTGAGAAGCTTTTATTTATAGAAGAAAATTTGCATAAGCTCTTTGAAAAATACGACGGGGAGGGGGGACTGAGTACTTAAAAATTTCTTTGAAATTACAAAAAAATTTCAGCTCGAGTTCAAGTAAAATAGAAAAACATTTTTGAATATTTTCAAGTTTTTTCTTTCAATTATAACGACTTATATATATATATATATTATTAATTGAAATGTTAATTGTGATTGAAAAAATATTTTTAAAGATTATACCAGTATGTGGGACCATAACCGTCTTATTCTACTTGTGTCCTTCATTTATCTATGTCTATAACATAGATACATTTATTTACGTCTACATAGATCCACTTTATTTTCTCGAAGTTTAAACAATTACCTATTACTTCTTTTTAATAATGAAAGCTTCTGAATAAACAATATTTATTGTTAGCACAACTGCGTACCAGAACCCCATCCCCGTATCATAATATAAAAAGAACTCATGATCCACGTAAACCCATACTAAATCCCTGCTCAAATGGATTTTCTAATGAAAACTCCATTCGCTGTCTCAATCCACTGCTCCGCTCTCGAGACAACGACCTTGAAAACTTTCCTGTCCCGCACGCGCGTGCGTATCAGCTGCGCTAAACGAGACCGTGATCCTAACGGCTCTCCGAAAATCCTCTCGCGCAGGCGCGTTGAGAGATAAAGGTGAGGGGGGTGAAAAAGGCCGGAGAAGAAGACGATTCTCTCGGCGCTTTCGCTTATGCGGCTGAGGAGCGCGCGATAACGCGGATTAAAGAGAACTGGCGCGCTGTGTGTAAGCGAGTCCGCTCCCGTTTTTAAGTCCATTCTACTCTTGTCTTACTCTGTAGCAGCGCCTTTGTTTCAAATGTCCTGCGCCTTTTTTGCTCTGTAGAGAGCGAGAGCGGCTGCTCTGGGTCTCTCGCGGAAGTTTATTTTCGTCGGGAGAGAGGATCTCTTTCTTCGTGCTCGGCGATGTTTATGGTAAGATAGCTTTGGGTTTCGGCAAATGCTAGAATAGTAAAGGATTTTGCAGGCGTTTAGTCGAGGTTCTGTTGGTTTTTGTGTTACGTTTGTTTAGACATTCGATTTTTTTGTCACGTATTATGAAAATTAATGTAAGGTAAAAGTACCCTTTATGGAACAGTTTTTGCTAATTTAGAGTTTGGATTGAGATTAAAACTATTGTAAAAGAGTAATATTTACAATTTTTGAATATCAATCGATGGGGTAAAGATCAAAGATTAAAATGAGACCTTAAAAAAGCAAATTGAATAAGAATTGTAATTATTACAATTAAAAAACCAAACTGACACCAAGTACATATTATGGAACGACATTTTTACAGTTTGTCCCCCCGTTCCATAATTGATGTCCCTATTTTCGAACAGGATAGAAATCAGTTTTAACTTAATAACTTATGTACTATTTTACTTATAATAAGTGGCTTATGATATACAAATGATGATTTTAAATTTTTTATAATTTTTTTATTAAAAAACATGAATACAAAATACAATTTTAAACGTATCAAATTAACACAATAATTGCACACAACTTAGAATACTTAATACTTATTTTTAAATATCTGAAATTACAATTAATTTATTTTTTGGTTTGGATTTATTATTTGCTACACTATTTTCATTTCGAGCATAGTCTCTTCTTCCATCGTATTATTTTTTAAGTTATTTTCAGGATTACTCGAGTGAAGATTTATTTTTTCAGAAGTTATTACACTTTCTTGACAAATCTCATTATTGACTGTTCGACTGATAGATTCTTGTGTTTGATCATTCTATACTATATTGCAGATGGAGAAAAAACTCCTAAAAAAATTCAACATGATTAAAATAAGAAAAATGTTAATATAGTTACATGAATAATTTTCAATTAGATTGTACGAACCCCATTGACTTAGTTTCTCAATCAAATTTTTTGTTGTAAAATCTTCACAGTTATCGAGTAACTATTCTTCGTTTAGTATGCAATTATCCTTATTTAAACTGTTGCTTAGTTCTATACTACTTTTCTATAATATATGAGATTTTAAAACTTTAGACGAGCCAGGTCTTGAAGAAGATTCTTGTGGATCTTTACAGCTCTGTGGAGAGATGTGGATGGTACATTCAATTTAGCTGCAATTTGCAGTGCAGCATTAACTGCATTGAAAGCTTTTTTGCAATTGTAATGCAGAATACAGTCTCCTTTTGATTTTTAGTTTCCTTTTGTCTAGTTGAACTTTCTTGCGAATAACTTTCTTGTGCTAAGCATTCTTTTTTAATATCTCTTTAATATCTTCCGTAGTCTCATTTTATTTGTCTTATGTTGTGCCTTTATTTTTTTCTTCGCTGTCATTTTTCTTGAGTTTTAAAATCTGTAAAAAATAAAAAACAAATTTCTAAAGTAATGTAACTTACAAACTGATGTTTTATCAAATTTATAGGTTAGGTTTGTTATTTGTGTTTCACAATCAGAATTTCACAAACAAATATATACTTACTTATTAGTAAAATGATGCAGGAAACTCAAATGATTGTTCACGCACGTCTCAAGATAATATTAAATAATAAATAACTTCAAAACTGTCCCGAGTAGAAATTGGCTCAGGCATGCCTGACCGGATATGTTGGCCCTGAAAAGGTATGCCTGAAATTGACTTCGTACGCCTGTACAGGCATGTGATGAGGGGCTATTCCGGGCCTGCATAGGCTTCCATTTTTGCTGACTCACCAAAATGAGTTCTGTACAGGGCCAAGCCCGGCTTTATTCTGATTCCCCAAATGAGTTCTTATACAGGGCCAAGCCCGGCTCTATTCTGATACCTGAAGTTAGGTATAGCATAACCTGCATAACTAACAAGCGCAATTCGGAGTAGCAGTTAATGCTAAAAAATAAGATTCGTACGTCTCATTTCTTATTTAGATCATTTAATTATTAAATCTTTCATAATGGATAATAAACATAGTCGCAACCTTCCGACGAGTAAATTTAGAATGCGTAATTTTCGTCAAAGACAGAAAGAAGCAGAAATGTCAAGTCAAGATTGCAATACAAGTGATGGAGGTGAAAATAAACTTAAATCATGTATTGGTGAAGAATGTGTTGAAATAGATGACTTGCCAGATCTTCAGAAGCTTCCAGTGAGTGATAACATTTTGAACAATGATGGAGTTGAATGTGATACGTTTTCATCAGATAATGAAAGCGATTGTGATAGATTTTCATGAAATGATGAAAGCGATTTCTCTTGTATAAGTGACAACGTAAACTTTGTAAGAGGTGAAGAAAGTGACGAAGAAATATAAAACATAAGAAAATGGGCTCAAGATTGCAATATACCATATAAATCCTAATAACATTAATTTTAATGATCATCTGCAAATTATTTTAATTCAGGCTTCCTTTTCCGGCCCTGTTATGGCCATTATAATAGCTGGTCAGGGCTATAAATTCAGGCATTTTCCGGCCCTGTTATGGCCATTATATTTGTTAATAGCTGGTCAGGGCTATAACTTCATGCATACCTGTATCGGACCTGAATTGTTCTTAATTGTTTGCCTTGAGTGCCGTGTCTCTACAGGGCCCTCGTAGAGCCTCGTCACATGCCTACTCTGGGCCTGTTAAGGTGCCAGTGCAGACCCTGTCTAAGAACTTCAGGCACCAGTACAGGACCTGATTACACTCATAACTCACTTTCTACTCGGGGTTGAGTGAAAACGCGCTCCATAAAGGGGACATGCTTAGAGATAGAGGTCCCCGAACTTGGAACGCCACCTTTGGCTGTTCCATAAACTCGGACTACGCTCGTTTGTATGCGGTAATTATGAAACACTAAAATATTTATTGAAAATCTTTACTGTTGCAGAAAAACTACTGAAAAACTTTAATCTATGAGTAAAAAACTGCATATTATAAAAAGATTGATATTTGAAAAGTGTTGGAGTGCATATAGTTACAGTTAATAAAATAAAACGTATGAAACCAGCACCATTGACGTCAACAGCCACAGATTTGAGTCGATCTCAGAATACACGCAGTCATATATTTTTTTAAAATTATAATTATCATGTAGATATGTGAATCTCTTTGCATATTACATAATAAACCTTCACTATTCAGATAAAATTTTGATATTGTTTATCTGTATCATTAATAGACTTTATTTTACTATATTTCTCTCTCAAACTGTTCCATGAAGAGGTCACGATTTGAGCGATGTTTCATAATGGGTACTTTTACCTTAATGAGATTTTTAGTTCAAGTTTGTTACAGCTTAAAGATTAAATAGCAGACTATAACATTAAAAATTATGTAAAGTAATAAAACTATTCTATTGTTGTTTTTAATTTAAAATTTTATAGACTAGCTGTAAAATAAAAATAATGAACTCTATAATCTATAAAATCACAAAAAACTTTGTTGGCTTTACTTTAATGCTAAGGGAGTGTTGAAGCCTATACGGAATTACGTAGTTACAGACATTTTAGTATTTTACAGAATTCTCTTTCAATTTTTCGATTTTTACGAATTCTTTAAGTCATCCACTATTCCTCAAATCATTGCAAACAGTGAATAACTGCAATAATTTTACAAAATTTGAAAATAAATGTCAACAATGAAAAATTGGATGTAGGAATCTGTAATAGACTCCAACATCCCCTTTTACATAATTCGGTGACTATTTTTTACATTTTCACATTTTCATCTAATACCTTCATTAACTATTTTACTTATTTTATCTCTCAACCCCATTTATTCGCATATTTACATTATGAGCTCCTTTTCCATTATTTGACTTATATTATCGTCCTTACAATGCTACTGTTTTTCGCAATCACTCGGCTCTCCGCCGTTCTCCCTTTGTCCTCCTTTGTACTACTTCATCTTTTCATTTCACGTTACATTTATTACTCAATTCACTAAACTTGTATGAAGTATAATATAGATATAATTTTACTTTTAGTAAATTCGTAGAGGTTATTAATTATGTACATTACAGTTTAACCATTATCCTTTGAATATAATTCATTTATTATTTGATTCATTTTGAATTATCAGAATGAAAATTATGAGTATCATTTTTATGGTCAAATACGAGATAATATATATTTGTTTTTCGTGTATAAAAATACAACCATATTTACGATACACAAATAAATTTTCACTTGCTATATAAATATACAGCACAAAAAATATGTATTTACGAGCTATTACAAGGAAAATCACGTAACAAATGAAAAATAATGTTACATCCACTCATATCTTGATTTTTTTAATACCCTAAAATGAAACAATGCCCTTTACTTATTCCTCTGCATGGCGCATATCATTATATCTCGACGTCCACTTCCGCGAGAAGAGCGCAAACGGAATTTCAATGCTAGGTAATCAAACGAAAATTCACGTCTTCGCGTAAAAAAGTTCATATGCGCCCGCTGAATTTTGTCCGTTTTTTCGAGCGTAATGTGTGGAGAGCCCGTTAATTTTGCATGCGTTACTCTTTCAAACGCTCCAAATAATCCTTCATTATCTTATAACGGATGTTCATATCTGCGGCCCGCTTCACCGCGGTCTTGTTGTTCGTTAATGAACGGACATTGGCGAAATTTAATCCGATCATGCGAGTTTATATAAAAATTTGTATATTTATTACATAATTTTACATAATTTAAGAGTATGATGGCTTACTTTTTCGTCGAGTTTTTTCATTGTGAGAATCCAGAAATCATGTTAATTTGATATTCAGAATATATTGATTTCGTTTATAGCTGTTACTAATAATAATACTAAAGTACACAAATGTATATAAAAAGGTTTCCTGCGCTGACTGTGAGGTATGTAGTATTCTTATGTATTTTAAATTCGCTACTTCCGAATATGACCTAAATTTCGTTCCATTATCATATGCTTTGAGGATCGCCTAAAAACACAGTTAAGAAACTTTTCTTAAGGAGGGTCTTTCGCTGAGGAGCGGATTTAATGGGTGCCTTCTTGGGCTCCGAATACTTTTAGCCTCTAATATTAATATTATTGCTTGCAAAGTATTCTAAAGTCTAAATTATATAGAATAACTAATCGATTTATAAACTTCAGAAACTTTAAGAAATTTAAGAAGCTTTATGTCTCGCATTTTGCTTAAATTTTCGTTATTAATATTAAACAACTTATCCAAACCTTCGTTGACCCATATATTTTTTCGTTGATTCTGCTTCCTGGTGGAGTGGTTTCTAGAATATACATATTATGCAAACATACATAATAAAATCGCATTTTCCCATAAGGCCGTATAACCTCAAAACCAGATTTTTATAAATGCCCTACTCATTTATTTCTTCCTCAAGCTATCTTGAAATTTCGCACGGAAATTATAATAATCATTATTTATTACGTATTTCATTTTTATCCAAAAATATTGGTTTTAATTTTATGAAAGACTCTCCTTAAACCAGTATAATAATATACTAAAATCCAAAACACAATATGTATTATAATAAACATTTCTATAATCCTTTATTTATCTACATAATCCTTACCATTGATATATCTCATCCATTCTCCTAGACCACTCTCACGTCCACTCAAACTGCGAAATTTCATACCAAAAACTACAAATATTTCCACATTTTTCACTATACAATCTCTCCTCCCCTTCTGCACTTAACATTATTATGAATAATAAAGACTTATCCATCCGCCCGCCTCTCTATCTTCACGCCTTCGCATCATGAACCCTCTACACATACACACACATCAGCGAGCACCGCACATCTGCCGAAAAAATTCGACGCGTGAAAAGCTCGGGCGTTTACCTCTCTCTCTCTCTCTCTCTCTCTCTCTCTCTCTCTCTCTCTCTCTCTCTCTCTCTCTCTCTCTCTCTCTCTCTCTCTCTCTCTCTCTCTCTCTCTCTCTCTCTCTCTCTCTCTCTCTCTCTCTCTCTCTCTCTCTCTCTCTCTCTCTCTCTCTCTCTCTCTCTCTCTCTCTCTCTCTCTCTCTCTCTCTCTCTCTCTCTCTCTCTCTCTCTCTCTCTCTCTCTCTCTCTCTCTCTCTCTCTCTCTCTCTCTCTCTCTCTTTCCCGTCCGAATGTCCTAATGCGACACTGCACTCGCATGGAAACGAGGACGCGGGCAGCCGGCAGCGCGAAAAAGGAGAAAGACGGCGCTACGTACGTACGTACGCTGCAGAAAAGCGTTATCGCCGGCGCACTTTTTTCGGCCATTTGCGCTCACCCTCTCTACTCGCCTTGTCGCGACGACGTGACGCGACGCGCGCACTGGAAATTCAAATGTATCTTACTCTCGTTTGTACGCCAGCGCGCACGCGAGTGCCAAACGCGTATTAAAGTCCCCCTGAGGGGAGAGTGGGAGGCTACTGCAGGCGTCGACCGTCGTGTCGCGCAAAAAATTCGGCGAGAAAAAATGCTAATGTGCGAGCGCGCGTAGCGGCGTTAAATTTTTAATGGTGTACGGGCGCATTTTTCCGCGCGGACGCGCGTCCTTTTGAATTTTCGCGCGCTCGTTCTTCTTTAATTGTCCGGTGCATTAAGGGCCGTCTAATGGCTTTTAGATGCGCGTGTTTGTTGCATGTGCGTGGCAGAATGTTTTTGCCGGCGATGGTTAATATTTAATGATAGAGCGGAACGAGTAGTAAATTTTTTCTTATGATGTATATGCTACACATTATATATGCGCGAATGTTTATTTTGTAAATTATTAATGGTCCTGCTTTTTTGGGATACGGTACGATATCGATTGGATTCTTTCGAAGAAACGGTCACGAATATAACGGTGGCGAATTGGTTTTTAATAACGTCGGCCCTGCTGAATTTTTCAGGGCCAATCGATCCACACCGACCTCCGGATTAATTCGGCATTTTTTCGGAATAATAATACTTTCCCGCCCGCTTACCACGGTTCATTCATCGACTATTTTCATGAATACACTTTTCATATACACAATGGCAGGCTTCGAAGCGTCGCGGCGGGCTAACACTGGAACGCTTTTATTTTAAAGAAGAAGTGCCACTTGCTGCGAGCGCGCTCGCGCAGCGCAAAAAGGAACGCTAATGGTACTTCCGCGAGCGCACGAGCAGCGGACCGACTCCCAAGAGAATAATATATATTTTCCATTAGCCTTATACGCAATTTGTATTAAAACTAGGCACCACGCGCCTAGCGCAAGTGGATTATGCGTGCGGGAGGGAGGGTGAAAGAGTGTATTGCGAGGACTTTTAAAATCTAAGCTCGCTCGCTCCCTCGTCGTAAAAGAGCTGAAAGGTAATCCTCGAAAACGATGGGGGCAAAAGTTTTTCGCGGATGGGAGAAAGGGGGAAGAATGCGCGCGTGCAGCCTCTGAATGGGTCGTACCTTGCAGGAAAGGGCAGCGGTATTGCCTCGTTAATAGCGCGGAAAAAAGTTTGGTCTATTTTTTTCCCACGGTGGTGCCATGAGCTTTGTGCAGCGCTGCTTAATTAATGCTTATAACGTGCGGATATGAGCGACTCGTGTTTCGGAACATATGGTTTTGTTAATATGGGTGAACACGGCATGGAGGTGTTTTGGAGAAATAGAGTGAATAGTTTTTGATATTTTTGTTTGGTGAGTTGGTGAAGGTATATGATCAATTCTCAAGATTTTCTGCAAAAAAGAGGGTCAAAAAAAAAATTCAAAAAAGTTTGGAGGTACACTTCTGTTTTAAGTTTTTTCTCGTTCTGTAGATCATATAGTATACGAGAAAATTTTCGAACAGTCGAAAACGGTCTTGTGACACGGTTTTAGAAAAAAATCCATTTTTCTTATGGAAATTGAACATGGGAAAAATTGACGAAAAGTAGTCACTGATGATGAGCCAATAGTAAGCTTTTAAATGTGCCAACAAATATTCCACAAAAAAGCGATTAAAGTAGATGAAAAGAGCTTTAATTTAAGCTAAAGATCGTTCAAATCGGTCGGTTCTGCGTAAAGTTACGTGGATTTGAAAATCGCGAAAAATTACCAAAAATGATTGAATTACGTGGATTCGGGAAAAATCGCTCATTTTGAGGATCAATTCAAAATTTTTATTTTAAAAATTTATTTATTTTTTTGACCCTCTTTTTTGTAAATTGCTCATATATAATTGATATTTAATTAACTGTTGAATGTAAGTAGATTAAAGGAATAATAGATTAAAGATTAAGATTTAACTGCTGAATGTAAGTAGATTAAAGGATTTTGAATAAATAAGGTACTATAAATTTTTGCGGACGTTTACCGACTGAAAACGAACCTATGGGTAAAAATTTGTATAATGGCCGTACCTTGGTGGAAATTTGTCTATCTGAAATGGCCAACAATCTCAATAAATAGGTAGAAAAAATGGCTAGTTAATAGGCCCCGGTGAAACGCTTTTTCTCCCATTATTCGCACATTTAATAGATTGAACATAACCTCCAAATTTTCGTTTTAAGTTTACTTAAAGAATTGAAGTTAAATTCAACGGTATTCAGCTGTAACTGATAGCTTACTAAAATATAAACAATATGAGAAGACAGAAAAACTATTTACAGTAGTCCTTTTGAAGATATTACGTAGAATGTATTTATTGCCATTAGATTCTGTCTCTCTCACTCCTTGTCATAACAACAGGCCTTCTACTAGCCATTTCCGGACTAAAAAAACTGATCAGTTTTAATACCTTTAAAATACTCAAGAACAAGCTTGTGTTTGTCTTCGCAAAACTCATTCTATTTTTCAATCTATTAAATGATCGAATAATAGGGAAAAAAGCGTTTCACCGGGAGCTAGAAACTGGAAAAGGGAAATTCCCATTTTATAGCAAGTTTCTAATAAAATAGCCAGTTAATAGTTAGAAAATGTTTTGGATTTCTACCAGGGTAATAGTTTTAATAAATAAAACATCATTCTTACATAATTCTAAGGCACAAAATTTGAAATGTTGCATGCGTAAGTATTGTTTATCGAAAGAAGTACATCAATTCATTACGGAAATGCTTATTTTTGATCCGATTTTAATGGTGAAGGGCTTATTATCTTCCTTGTGCGATTTGAGGTAGGGATTGCTATGAAATGATTAAGAAATTATCAAAGAGTGGAACGTGATATGCAATTGTTCGCAAGTCTCATATGCCACTTCTATAAAAAAATCTACATCCCGCTTTACTTTTTGATATTTTCTTAATTATTTTATGGCAACTGAAATAAAATGAAATAATCAAATAAATCTATACACGGAAAAAATGAAGAATTAATTTTACTGTACAAATAGTTGAGTTAAATTGAAAATAGAAGGTTCATTTTACTTACATGATCTCGGTAAAAAGGGCATCAAAGAAAAAGAATCTTCCTATTGTAGTGGAATTGGCATCATATTCTGAATATACTTTTTACTTTTTCTGAAAAGGATTTCACATAGTTTTTAACGCATGATACGTTACTGTGCGATTTGTTTCTCGTCACGCATGCATGTACGGAGAAAAATCCTTTTTGAGAAATAGTAAACTCCCTTTTTCAGTAAAATTTTAACTTTTGTATCGTAGTAAAAATTACATTTCAAATAAAATAGTATTTTTACTACAAATAAAGCTAATTTTACTTATTTGCATAATGTTACGGGCGGAAGATTTAAATACGTAGTTGTAAACGTAGTAGCAAGGCGGCGACATAGCCGAAAGTCAGCATTATAGAAGAAACGCAAAAGAGTCACTGTGACTCGCCCGAATATGGAAAAGCTGACACAGGGACTTGATGCCACTTGGCCAGAGTTCGAAGTCACATTGGCAACCACCTCACTCATAGAAAATTATGTAAAGATCATCTTGAGTTTGGCTATAAAAGCGGAATCACCTCGCGAGGCGTGAAACTAGCTAAAGAGAGAGACCGATGCTACGCCTACACGGAAAAAAAGTTTCCATTAAAAATTACTATTTTCTCTACTAGTCTGAGGACATACTCAAATTCTCAAGATATTTAATATATTTTTAGCAATTAATGGTATACACCTTTTTAAAAATAAATAAATATAGTTATAAAATTTGCTACATTACTTATATAAAATTTAGTACTTACTATACTAAATTTTCAAAACACTAATATTTGATAGAAGATGTAGCAATTTTTACGAGCCAGTTTACTAAAATTTGATAGAATTGTAGCAATTTCTACGAGTAACTTTACCATAAATTACGAGACCTGCTAACGATAACATCAACAAGTCGACATAACCTCCAAAGAGATTTACTTATCACCTTCTCTTCCATAAAATTAATTATAAAATATAACCTGCATATTTTTACAAATACTTATTAATTTAGAAATTCGTGTACTACATCCTTCGTGAAACAAATAGTTAATTAACTTATTAAGATGTCGAATTTATCCTGTTGTGGAACTACACAAGCTGTAGCATATGTAGACGAGTCGAAACGTCTTTCCTGTAAGTGCATGTTGGCGTAGCGGTAAGACTGCGGCTTCTCGCGCAGCGGGCTCGGGTTCGTCCCAGCTCTCTGCGTTTTTTTCAAATACAAAAAATTACTTATTTCTTCTACTTAATGTACATTCACAATCTATAAAATATAACGTCGGTAATTATAGATTGCGAAAAAAAAAACTTTTATTGTAAATTTCCACTTGAGTTTCCGAAATACTAAAATTTGGTAAAGTGGATACTAAAATTCAATACATTTCGAGTATGTCCCCGGTTTCCTATATAGTTTACTAAATTTTAGTCATTGAAGGAGTAATTTTTACTGGAAACTTTTTTTCCGTGTAGGTATAACAATACTTTCCTCTTCTCTATTCTTATTGTTATAGCTTTCACAATTTTTATGTTAGAAGACTGGGTGGACAAATTTACGCATCTTTCAAGTTATTCTGCTGATCGAAACGTTTCTCGCGAGTCGGACTCTGTTCTCGCGCTGGAAGGATTCAATTTTTATCGATTAGATAGACTAGGTATGGAAGGAGATAGTGTAGGTATTTATGTTCGTGATATTTTTTGTGTGAATGTTTTACACCCGAGTACATTATTCTCACATTAGTATCAGCTATAAATAAAATACTCTTTGCTGCTGTTTATCCGCGTATGCACACGGCGGATCTTCATGAGGTTTTTGAGTGTCTAGCCAACCTCACTCCTTCGTATGCAGACGTTATTATCACTGGTGGCTTTATAGGAACGTGGGGGTAAAGAATGGAGAGTCTTATTTGATTAATTCTCGTATTAGTGCTAATTTTTTGCTTCTTCATAGAGGAAACTTTGTAACGGTGAAAAAAATTTTCAAGACAAAAAAAGTTTCGTGTGTGTGTGTGTGTGTGGGTGTGGGTGTATGTGTGGGTATGTGTGTGTGTGTGTGTGTGTGTGTGTGTGTGTGTGTGTGTGTGTGTGTGTGTGTGTGTGTGTGCAAACTCTCTATATCTCGAGAACTATTCGACTGATTTTCGTCGGATGAAGCTTATTCTCTTCGTCTCGCGAAAAAACTCGGCACACTAACTGATTCTATTATATTTTCAAACTGAGTTCTTTCCCCAAAAAATCGGACTATTACGACTAAATATATTTGAGCTTAAAATTTTTTTTTTAATTTTCGAATAGCGTTTTCTTAGACAATACTTGATTTATCGACTTAAAATTTTAACCACTTATTGAAGACAATATTTGGTTAAAATTTCAAGAGATTATCTTCATTTGTTTTTTAGAAAAAAAATGTTTTATAATAAAGTAGTTTTTTCGTTGTCCAAAACAATCGGACTATTACGACCAAACATATTTCAGGTTAAAAATGTTTTTAAAAAATTTTGTAATAGCTGTTTCTCAGATAATATTTTATTTATTGACTTATATAGTTTTAACCAATTATTACACTCATTGAAGATGGGCGTGAGATAATTAGTAAATTTTCATTTCAAAAATGTATTTTCAAAAAATATATATTAGTTTTATTACGAATATTCATACAGAAAATTGGGTATGACACAATTAATTATTGTCATTAAAAATTAAAAAAAAGAATAAATACATTATTTTGAGGAAGCTAAGTGCCAATATATTCGCAGCCGTTTTTCTCTTGTACCGTGACAGCCAACGCCTCACAAATCAGGTATGGAGCGTTTCACGCACATGTGATTGATATGAGAGTGATGTGCGTTGAGTCGCGTTGAACAATCTGCAGCGATAATTCATTTACTAGTTTGCGAAGAAATTTGAAACTTCGCCTGATAGTCTGTTGGTATTCCAATCGCCAATTATAATCTCATGTCTGTATTCCATGGTGTATTTTAAAAATGTCTAGGAAGTCGCTTTTACGGATTGAGATGTGTGGCGGCCAATATAGACAACGCAGACGAAGATGGTGGGAGAATCACCTCATTGCACAGCACATAAAATATACTCAAGTACGCTTGGTTAGTCAGATCCTGCAGCCAAAGTTGCTGTCCTGTCTAAGACCGTGATGTATCCTCCCACTTCAATAATTTTGTCTGCTACAGATGATCCAAAACGCGACTGAGCTACTCCTACCATGTGATAAGTGGGATGGCCGTGCACGAATTAGCGAAATTAACGTATGCGCTTTTTGAGAGAGCCAGCATTGAGGAAACCTGCCTTTATGCATTGCTCCCCTTGTTCGGCTACTCAGTTTGCCGCGTTGTTAGTCAATTTTTGGAGTTAATATTTTTAAACGATCTAGCGATTGCGTTGAGATCCGCCGCAGTTGAAAATGTAAAAGTGTTCTCTCCCTCTTTCCTCCTAGCTAGGAAGCGGCCACGACGGTGCCAGACGTATTTGAATCCCAGATTTTTCGCTATTGTCTTTAACTGCGTAAAACGTTTATATTTTTCTTGACGGAGGTATTCGTTTATGAAGATAGGAGCGTCTTTTAGCGATTTAATATCTTTGTCACCGAGAAAAGAGAGGTCAATATCAGCAGTACTTAATCGTGTAAACTTACTCTTTGACGTTAAGGTGGACTCAACTATGGCGGAGCTGGCGAGTTGGACCAGCAGTGCGGTATTTTCCCCAGTATTCTTATCTTTAACAATAGTTTTTTCATTTTTCTTTGGTTCGTTAGTATTCTTATTGTTGGAGCCCAATGTAACGCGAGGTTCACGTTTTCGCAGCTGTTTTACCGAAATAATGTCTTCATTTCGCAGCTCGGGGTTTACGACGCGGAGAGCAGCATAGGCCGCTTTATGCGGGTCTATCTTAGAAGAACTACAGTCAACAAAGTCAGAAACTATTATGTTGCTGCTCTCTTCATCGCACGACCCGGACTGTGATATTGCGTTAAATATTGGCTGCCCTGCATCAGGATCAGTCACTCGGGGAGTCGTTTGATTTACGGGAAAATCGTGATTTAAATTACATTTATTTGACTGCACGATGCTCTCAACGTCAGTTAGTTTAGCGGTTAGTTGATTAAGATCATTTTTAATGCGTTTGTTTTCCTCGATAAGAAGCGAATGGGATTTGCTCAACTCCTCCAGCTGAAAGTTTTGCTCGTCAAATTTTTGCCGAAACTCGTTAAAACTTGACTGAACACCCAATACTGCGATATTCATAGCTGGTATAGTATCCAGCAAGTTGAGTATTCTGTCAAGCTTTCCCGAGATATCGGTCTGAGTCTCACTCAATCTCTTATCGATGTTTATAGACGTATTATTCGCGTAGCTTATAAGTGTTGAGAGCATCGTACCGGTACAATGGCCCTTGTCAAGTAGTTTTAAACTTGCGATATTAGACGGAATATTGCTCAACTCTTTCGTGGATTGTGGTGTGGCAGTTAGTACGAATGTTCGGAAACGTGAACGCGGGAGCGTAGGCGCCATTCCGTAGTCCTGTTGTGCCTAGTTTTTCTTCTCGCTTTTTATCTCTTCCTTCCCTTTATTAGCTGGGGCGAGAGGCAAAGACGGCTCCGTACCAGCAGGCTGTTTCCTCTCCGTCTAATCACTGCGTTCGGTTCTTAGTGTTGAAGTTGCTCTTCGACGTTTTCGCTTTCGTCACCTTCGCAGCTGCAACTCGGTAGGTAAGCGATAGTGCTCTTGTATTGTATAGTCTCGGCAGAAAATTTTTTACATGTTTTACGGCACGCCACCTACCGGTCGCAGGTGGAGGCAACGTAAGCGGCTCTAAGCATAGTCGACGATATTAGTTTTTTAACTGATAAGAATTTTTCCATCGGTCTTACAGTCTTACAAATTAAATTAAAATAATTAATATTTATGGCAGTCAGATTGCCCTTGTTTATAATCACCCCCGCAGAATCTGAAATAAAAACTTAATTAAAATCTGGAAAAAACTTTGTTAGCAACGGACGATCTGACTGCCCACCACCACCACATTGTCCGACGTTTCGAGCCTGCTCCGGCTCCTCCTCAGGGACTGAAATAAAACCCGCGATACACCTCCTTATATACCATGCACCCATACCCCCTTCTTTTCTCTTACCCCACCACCCTCCACATTCCCCTCTCCAACTTGCCATTCTCACTTAAATTAATAAAGAATGATAAATGTTATCTAATTTACTTGACTCTATCATTAAATTTACATTATTCCGATTTCTTAGAATGTGAATACTTTCAAGGCTTTCCCTCTTATATTTATTCTTAATCCCCTGTTCCAAAATATCCACACTCCCAAAATCGAAAGAATGCAAACTATTTAAACAATGTTCTTTCAAACCCGATGTACAACTTGAGCTGCGTAAACTATATTGATGTTCATATATTCTCTTTTTCAAATATCTACCCGTTTGACCAATATAACACCCATTACAATCCCTACAATTAATTTTATAAACAACTCCCGATTTCAAACATTTATCATCCTTGTCTTTACAATTACTAAATAACCTTTCTAAATTATTATCATTTCTAAAGAAAACTTGAATATTATGTTTACTAAAAACCCTTCTAATCCTTTCCGACAAACCTCTAACATATGGTAAACTAAAATATGCATTCTTTCCATTTCTATTCCTTGTTTGATTATCTACCCGCTGCTTCAATCCACCATTATAAATTTCCCACACTCTCTCATCAATCATTTTATCAATAAATTTTACGGGATAACTATTTTTAATAAATGTTTCTCTAACTAAATTTAAATTCTTTTTCCTAAAATCTTTATGTGACAATTTAATCGCTCTGTCAATGACACCTTTGATCGCACCTGTCTTGTTTCCGAATTGGTGGTGAGAATCAAAATTTAAAAATCTACCTGACCATGTAGGTTTTCTATACCAATCTAATTTCACTCTATTATTATTACCTCTAATGACTCTAATATCTAAAAAACTCAATTGATAATCTTTCTCAACTTCTTTTGTGAATTTAATTCTATCATGGATAGAATTAAACACATCCACCATTTCATCCACAAAACATTCTGGTACAACTGCAAAAATGTCATCAACATATCTTTTAAAAATAATTGGCTGAAAAACCAACTTAGACAAAGCAATACTTTCCAATTTTTCCATTACTAAATTGGCTATAACAGGTGACAAAGGTGATCCCATTGGACAACCATATCTTTGTTCATATAGACTATTATCAAAAGAAAAAATTGTGTTTTTAAAAACCAAATTAAGTGCCTTTATAAATTCATCTTTTGTTAAACTAGTATGTACTTTAATTTCAGACCATTTATCTTGTATAATATCATTCAACAACTCTAAAGGTATATTTGTAAACAAAGATACTACATCCAATGAAACCATCCTATGATCATTCGGAATAATAATATCTTTCATTATACCATAAAAACTCCAACTATCTTTAATATATGAATTTGTTTTACCCACTATCTTGAACAATATATTAGACAAAAATCTAGCAAGTCTATACGTCGGAAAATTTATCGATGATATTATTATTCTATATGTCAACTGTTCTTTGTGAATCTTAGGAAGCCCATAACATTTAGCTACAGTGCCATTTTCACATTTTAAATATTTAAACATACTATCTTTAATATAAGCTTTTGTTTTCCAATGCATCAATAATTCTTTCAATTTATCTTGTAGTCTATTGATATGTGGATTCCTAATTTTCACATAAGTGGTATCATCCTCCAACATAAGTTGAATTTTATTAATATAATCCCTTTTATTTGAAACTACAGTTACATTTCCTTTATCTGCTTTTTGGAAGATCATATTCGGATTCTCTCTCAAGAATTTCTTCGTTATTTTTAATTCATGGAATAAATTACTGTTCAAATAATTATCAAATCTATGTTCTCTTTTAAAATTATCAACAACTTTAACTAAAGAACGCCTACATTCTTTTTTAAACTCCAGATTAAAACTACTCATACTACTTTCTACCTCAGCGATGATATTCTTGATCGGAAGAGATTTACTTGAATATGATATTCCAAATTTAGCACCCTTTGACATGATATTTACCACTTCTTCTGGTATTACTTTGTCAGTTAAATTTCTAAACCAATCCTTATTAACATTGTTAGTTTGATTGACCTGAGAGTGTTTTCTATGCTTTAAATATTCAGATTTTCTTTTAATTTACTCCTATGGTTATATTTTACTTTTTCAAAGTGCCTCTTTTGACCACGAAAAAATTCCTGCAAATCATTCTGTTCTATTTTATTATATAAATATCTTTCAAGCTCTAATAAATATTTATTCAAACGATTAATTTCAAAATTCAAATCTCTAATTTCTAAGTTAAGTAATTTATTTTTGAAAAAGAAAATATTTTTCCGTAGATCATAAGAAACTCTTTTATTGTAATCCCGATAAAAACCCTTATCATCAAATTTTTTTCCAATATGTTTAGGAAAAATATTTGATTTTTTACACCTTAGAAGAAAAGTGAGTTGCTCCTTTAAAATTACAATCCTTAAAACCATTTTTACCCATTTTGAGCAATAATCTTTTACCACCTTCCCATAAATCCCATATATATGTCTAAAACACATTTTACCCCACCTTTAATAGACCTTAGTTTTATCATTAAAAATATTACTTATGTCGACTGCAATTTAATATCAACTGATAAGAATTTTTCCATCGGTCTTACAGTCTTACAAATTAAATTAAAATAATTAATATTTATGGCAGTCAGATTGCCCTTGTTTATAATCACCCCCGCAGAATCTGAAATAAAAACTTAATTAAAATCTGGAAAAAACTTTGTTAGCAACGGACGATCTGACTGCCCACCACCACCACATTGTCCGACGTTTCGAGCCTGCTCCGGCTCCTCCTCAGGGACTGAAATAAAACCCGCGATACACCTCCTTATATACCATGCACCCATACCCCTTCTTTTCTCTTACCCCACCACCCTCCACATTCCCTCTCCAACTTGCCATTCTCACTTAAATTAATAAAGAATGATAAATGTTATCTAATTTACTTGACTCTATCATTAAATTTACATTATTCCGATTTCTTAGAATGTGAATACTTTCAAGGCTTTCCCTCTTATATTTATTCTTAATCCCCTGTTCCAAAATATCCACACTCCCAAAATCGAAAGAATGCAAACTATTTAAACAATGTTCTTTCAAACCCGATGTACAACTTGAGCTGCGTAAACTATATTGATGTTCATATATTCTCTTTTTCAAATATCTACCCGTTTGACCAATATAACACCCATTACAATCCCTACAATTAATTTTATAAACAACTCCCGATTTCAAACATTTATCATCCTTGTCTTTACAATTACTAAATAACCTTTCTAAATTATTATCATTTCTAAAGAAAACTTGAATATTATGTTTACTAAAAACCCTTCTAATCCTTTCCGACAAACCTCTAACATATGGTAAACTAAAATATGCATTCTTTCCATTTCTATTCCTTGTTTGATTATCTACCCGCTGCTTCAATCCACCATTATAAATTTCCCATACTCTCTCATCAATCATTTTATCAATAAATTTTACGGGATAACTATTTTTAATAAATGTTTCTCTAACTAAATTTAAATTCTTTTTCCTAAAATCTTTATGTGACAATTTAATCGCTCTGTCAATGACACCTTTGATCGCACCTGTCTTGTTTCCGAATTGGTGGTGAGAATCAAAATTTAAAAATCTACCTGACCATGTAGGTTTTCTATACCAATCTAATTTCACTCTATTATTATTACCTCTAATGACTCTAATATCTAAAAAACTCAATTGATAATCTTTCTCAACTTCTTTTGTGAATTTAATTCTATCATGGATAGAATTAAACACATCCACCATTTCATCCACAAAACATTCTGGTACAACTGCAAAAATGTCATCAACATATCTTTTAAAAATAATTGGCTGAAAAACCAACTTAGACAAAGCAATACTTTCCAATTTTTCCATTACTAAATTGGCTATAACAGGTGACAAAGGTGATCCCATTGGACAACCATATCTTTGTTCATATAGACTATTATCAAAAGAAAAAATTGTGTTTTTAAAAACCAAATTAAGTGCCTTTATAAATTCATCTTTTGTTAAACTAGTATGTACTTTAATTTCAGACCATTTATCTTGTATAATATCATTCAACAACTCTAAAGGTATATTTGTAAACAAAGATACTACATCCAATGAAACCATCCTATGATCATTCGGAATAATAATATCTTTCATTATACCATAAAAACTCCAACTATCTTTAATATATGAATTTGTTTTACCCACTATCTTGAACAATATATTAGACAAAAATCTAGCAAGTCTATACGTCGGAAAATTTATCGATGATATTATTATTCTATATGTCAACTGTTCTTTGTGAATCTTAGGAAGCCCATAACATTTAGCTACAGTGCCATTTTCACATTTTAAATATTTAAACATACTATCTTTAATATAAGCTTTTGTTTTCCAATGCATCAATAATTCTTTCAATTTATCTTGTAGTCTATTGATATGTGGATTCCTAATTTTCACATAAGTGGTATCATCCTCCAACATAAGTTGAATTTTATTAATATAATCCCTTTTATCTGAAACTACAGTTACATTTCCTTTATCTGCTTTTTGGAAGATCATATTCGGATTCTCTCTCAAGAATTTCTTCGTTATTTTTAATTCATGGAATAAATTACTGTTCAAATAATTATCAAATCTATGTTCTCTTTTAAAATTATCAACAACTTTAACTAAAGAACGCCTACATTCTTTTTTAAACTCCAGATTAAAACTACTCATACTACTTTCTACCTCAGCGATGATATTCTTGATCGGAAGAGATTTACTTGAATATGATATTCCAAATTTAGCACCCTTTGACATGATATTTACCACTTCTTCTGGTATTACTTTGTCAGTTAAATTTCTAAACCAATCCTTATTAACATTGTTAGTTTGATTGACCTGAGAGTGTTTTCTATGCTTTAAATATTCAAATTTTCTTTTTAATTTACTCCTATGGTTATATTTTACTTTTTCAAAGTGCCTCTTTTGACCACGAAAAAATTCCTGCAAATCATTCTGTTCTATTTTATTATATACATATCTTTCAAGCTCTAATAAATATTTATTCAAACGATTAATTTCAAAATTCAAATCTCTAATTTCTAAGTTAAGTAATTTATTTTTGAAAAAGAAAATATTTTTCCGTAGATCATAAGAAACTCTTTTATTGTAATCCCGATAAAAACCCTTATCATCAAATTTTTTCCAATATGTTTAGGAAAAATATTTGATTTTTTACACCTTAGAAGAAAAGTGAGTTGCTCCTTTAAAATTACAATCCTTAAAACCATTTTTACCCATTTTGAGCAATAATCTTTTACCACCTTCCCATAAATCCCATATATATTTCTAAACAACATTTTACCCCACCTTTAATAGACCTTAGTTTTATCATTAAAAATATTACTTATGTCGACTGCAATTTAATATCAACTGATAAGAATTTTTCCATCGGTCTTACAGTCTTACAAATTAAATTAAAATAATTAATATTTATGGCAGTCAGATTGCCCTTGTTTATAATCACCCCCGCAGAATCTGAAATAAAAACTTAATTAAAATCTGGAAAAAACTTTGTTAGCAACGGACGATCTGACTGCCCACCACCACCACATTGTCCGACGTTTCGAGCCTGCTCCGGCTCCTCCTCAGGGACTGAAATAAAACCCGCGATACACCTCCTTATATACCATGCACCCATACCCCCTTCTTTTCTCTTACCCCACCACCCTCCACATTCCCCTCTCCAACTTGCCATTCTCACTTAAATTAATAAAGAATGATAAATGTTATCTAATTTACTTGACTCTATCATTAACAGAGCGATTAAATTGTCACATAAAGATTTTAGGAAAAAGAATTTAAATTTAGTTAGAGAAACATTTATTAAAAATAGTTATCCCGTAAAATTTATTGATAAAATGATTGATGAGAGAGTGTGGGAAATTTATAATGGTGGATTGAAGCAGCGGGTAGATAATCAAACAAGGAATAGAAATGGAAAGAATGCATATTTTAGTTTACCATATGTTAGAGGTTTGTCGGAAAGGATTAGAAGGGTTTTTAGTAAACATAATATTCAAGTTTTCTTTAGAAATGATAATAATTTAGAAAGGTTATTTAGTAATTGTAAAGACAAGGATGATAAATGTTTGAAATCGGGAGTTGTTTATAAAATTAATTGTAGGGATTGTAATGGGTGTTATATTGGTCAAACGGGTAGATATTTGAAAAAGAGAATATATGAACATCAATATAGTTTACGCAGCTCAAGTTGTACATCGGGTTTGAAAGAACAGTGTTTAAATAGTTTGCATTCTTTCGATTTTGGGAGTGTGGATATTTTGGAACAGGGGATTAAGAATAAATATAAGAGGGAAAGCCTTGAAAGTATTCACATTCTAAGAAATCGGAATAATGTAAATTTAATGATAGAGTCAAGTAAATTAGATAACATTTATCATTCTTAATTAATTTAAGTGAGAATGGCAAGTTGGAGAGGGGAATGTGGAGGGTGGTGGGGTAAGAGAAAAGAAGGGGGTATGGGTGCATGGTATATAAGGAGGTGTATCGCGGGTTTTATTTCAGTCCCTGAGGAGGAGCCGGAGCAGGCTCGAAACGTCGGACAATGTGGTGGTGGTGGGCAGTCAGATCGTCCGTTGCTAACAAAGTTTTTTCCAGATTTTAATTAAGTTTTTATTTCAGATTCTGCGGGGGTGATTATAAACAAGGGCAATCTGACTGCCATAAATATTAATTATTTTAATTTAATTTGTAAGACTGTAAGACCGATGGAAAAATTCTTATCGGTTGATATTAAATTGCAGTCGACATAAGTAATATTTTTAATGATAAAACTAAGGTCTATTAAAGGTGGGGTAAAATGTTTTTTAGAGATATATATGGGATTTATGGGAAGGTGGTAAAAGATTATTGCTCAAAATGGGTAAAAATGGTTTTAAGGATTGTAATTTTAAAGGAGCAACTCACTTTTCTTCTAAGGTGTAAAAAATCAAATATTTTTCCTAAACATATTGGAAAAAATTTGATGATAAGGGTTTTTATCGGGATTACAATAAAAGAGTTTCTTATGATCTACGGAAAAATATTTTCTTTTTCAAAAATAAATTACTTAACTTAGAAATTAGAGATTTGAATTTTGAAATTAATCGTTTGAATAAATATTTATTAGAGCTTGAAAGATATTTATATAATAAAATAGAACAGAATGATTTGCAGGAATTTTTTCGTGGTCAAAAGAGGCACTTTGAAAAAGTAAAATATAACCATAGGAGTAAATTAAAAGAAAATTTGAATATTTAAAGCATAGAAAACACTCTCAGGTCAATCAAACTAACAATGTTAATAAGGATTGGTTTAGAAATTTAACTGACAAAGTAATACCAGAAGAAGTGGTAAATATCATGTCAAAGGGTGCTAAATTTGGAATATCATATTCAAGTAAATCTCTTCCGATCAAGAATATCATCGCTGAGGTAGAAAGTAGTATGAGTAGTTTTAATCTGGAGTTTAAAAAAGAATGTAGGCGTTCTTTAGTTAAAGTTGTTGATAATTTTAAAAGAGAACATAGATTTGATAATTATTTGAACAGTAATTTATTCCATGAATTAAAAATAACGAAGAAATTCTTGAGAGAGAATCCGAATATGATCTTCCAAAAAGCAGATAAAGGAAATGTAACTGTAGTTTCAGATAAAAGGGATTATATTAATAAAATTCAACTTATGTTGGAGGATGATACCACTTATGTGAAAATTAGGAATCCACATATCAATAGACTACAAGATAAATTGAAAGAATTATTGATGCATTGGAAAACAAAAGCTTATATTAAAGATAGTATGTTTAAATATTTAAAATGTGAAAATGGCACTGTAGCTAAATGTTATGGGCTTCCTAAGATTCACAAAGAACAGTTGACATATAGAATAATAATATCATCGATAAATTTTCCGACGTATAGACTTGCTAGATTTTTGTCTAATATATTGTTCAAGATAGTGGGTAAAACAAATTCATATATTAAAGATAGTTGGAGTTTTTATGGTATAATGAAAGATATTATTATTCCGAATGATCATAGGATGGTTTCATTGGATGTAGTATCTTTGTTTACAAATATACCTTTAGAGTTGTTGAATGATATTATACAAGATAAATGGTCTGAAATTAAAGTACATACTAGTTTAACAAAAGATGAATTTATAAAGGCACTTAATTTGGTTTTTAAAAACACAATTTTTTCTTTTGATAATAGTCTATATGAACAAAGATATGGTTGTCCAATGGGATCACCTTTGTCACCTGTTATAGCCAATTTAGTAATGGAAAAATTGGAAAGTATTGCTTTGTCTAAGTTGGTTTTTCAGCCAATTATTTTTAAAAGATATGTTGATGACATTTTTGCAGTTGTACCAGAATGTTTTGTGGATGAAATGGTGGATGTGTTTAATTCTATCCATGATAGAATTAAATTCACAAAAGAAGTTGAGAAAGATTATCAATTGAGTTTTTAGATATTAGAGTCATTAGACGTAATAATAATAGAGTGAAATTAGATTGGTATAGAAAACCTACATGGTCAGGTAGATTTTTAAATTTTGATTCTCACCACCAATTCGGAAACAAGACAGGTGCGATCAAAGGTGTCATTGACAGAGCGATTAAATTGTCACATAAAGATTTTAGGAAAAAGAATTTAAATTTAGTTAGAGAAACATTTATTAAAAATAGTTATCCCGTAAAATTTATTGATAAAATGATTGATGAGAGAGTGTGGGAAATTTATAATGGTGGATTGAAGCAGCGGGTAGATAATCAAACAAGGAATAGAAATGGAAAGAATGCATATTTTAGTTTACCATATGTTAGAGGTTTGTCGGAAAGGATTAGAAGGGTTTTTAGTAAACATAATATTCAAGTTTTCTTTAGAAATGATAATAATTTAGAAAGGTTATTTAGTAATTGTAAAGACAAGGATGATAAATGTTTGAAATCGGGAGTTGTTTATAAAATTAATTGTAGGGATTGTAATGGGTGTTATATTGGTCAAACGGGTAGATATTTGAAAAAGAGAATATATGAACATCAATATAGTTTACGCAGCTCAAGTTGTACATCGGGTTTGAAAGAACATTGTTTAAATAGTTTGCATTCTTTCGATTTTGGGAGTGTGGATATTTTGGAACAGGGGATTAAGAATAAATATAAGAGGGAAAGCCTTGAAAGTATTCACATTCTAAGAAATCGGAATAATGTAAATTTAATGATAGAGTCAAGTAAATTAGATAACATTTATCATTCTTTATTAATTTAAGTGAGAATGGCAAGTTGGAGAGGGGAATGTGGAGGGTGGTGGGGTAAGAGAAAAGAAGGGGGTATGGGTGCATGGTATATAAGGAGGTGTATCGCGGGTTTTATTTCAGTCCCTGAGGAGGAGCCGGAGCAGGCTCGAAACGTCGGACAATGTGGTGGTGGTGGGCAGTCAGATCGTCCGTTGCTAACAAAGTTTTTTCCAGATTTTAATTAAGTTTTTATTTCAGATTCTGCGGGGGTGATTATAAACAAGGGCAATCTGACTGCCATAAATATTAATTATTTTAATTTAATTTGTAAGACTGTAAGACCGATGGAAAAATTCTTATCAGTTGATATTAAATTGCAGTCGACATAAGTAATATTTTTAATGATTAGTTTTTTAAGCTTAAAAGTCTGATAGCAGAACTAGGGTATCTGAAGAGTTCTTCCAGTGATTGCCATCTATTAATCAATAATTTGAATATAATTTTATATTAAGATTTTTATTAGACTTTTTATATTTTACACTTGATTTAGAATGGATATAAAAAATTACATGCTTTATGAAACAAAATATTTATTGAAAGAATTCAGTTACAAACCGTAACGTGTTAAACTTTTGAAATAAAATACATTAGTCTTCTCAGTTTAACGTACACAATTTAAAAACTTTTTACAGGGATGATGAACTTCATACTTTTACAGTATTTTATATAATAAAGTTTAGTATTATACAATTATAATTTATTACGCTTAACTATTTCCGTTAGCTTACAAAAACAAAATGTAAAATAAAAAAGGGCTTTCACGTGACCACTACCCTTAATTCAAAACAATCCAACACCCACTACCACACGCGTACTAACACAAAATACACAACGCGTTACCACACAAAAGCAGCTGTTTAACAATTTCCTTTCACTCGCGGCGCAAAAAATTTTCAATTCAGACAATAAAAGTACGCACGTGCCCCCTCTCCCCTCCCTCAACACGCGAGCATCGTTTAACTCATGACCGCATTATGCGTGCTTTGAAAGTCCACTTCCCCACGGCGCGCACGTACGTACTTACGTTTCACTGCACCTTCACTCCCCACCTTGCTGCTGGGCAAAAATACCGACAATTATCCGACGGGTCAGCTCTCCTGAATTTCCCTTGCAAAAAAAGCGCTCGCAAGAGGCGGAAGCAGCTTTCCTTATATTCAGAGGTCGGAGGTGGAGAGCGACGTAGGGACTTAACTGCGTGTCGGCAGCGAATGGTCGGCAGCGTAATCCGGCAATTTGGCCGTTTTGCGCGAGAATAAGCGCGCACGCGCGGGCGAGCTGGCAAGAACTCTTGATTCTTCTCTTGTTTTTTCAAATGAAAAGCTCGTCCTCGCGCGCGCGCTCACCGTAATTCAAGAGGCTCCTGCGTGTGCGGAGAGAGAGAGAGAGAGCGGCTTACTGCAGCGTCGAGTTATTCGCCGCGCTGCACGCACGTGTTTTGCCCTCCACCGGAAAATTTGCGCTTCTTTTCGTGTATTACTCGTCGCTCTTTCTCTCTCTCTCACACGTTTTTTCGGAGACCACTTTCTCTAATTTGATGCGTGTATATCTCATTTTAATTAAAAAGCGCTTTAAAGTACTTATAAGGGAATTTACATTAAAAGGTATTTTACGCATTTGCAGGAATTTTTGTTTAGTGTATTTAACGCAGCGTTTTTTTTTTTAACAAGCGTATGCTGTTGTGGTTCAAAAATGTTTCTTTTGAGTTATAGAAATTGTGAAAAAGGAGAATGTCGAGGTTAGAACTTTTAATATCAAGGTCATAAAATCATGAGATTCTAAAAAGTCAATCAAGGTAGTAGAGAGAGAGAGGAGTTATTACTTTGATAAATTACTATCATCTCGAAATCTAAAGATATGGAAACAGTCACAGTATAACTTCCCCTGTAGTAAAAATTTTTGAAAAGTCATGTGTTATTTACCTATTTTGAAATTGTTAATTGAAATTACTCAAAGTCCTTGACGTTATAAAGTACCTATTAATTTGTTTTAAATAATAAAAGCAACTTTTAACCATTACTCGTACGTTACTGACCGTATGTTTTATTTAATCCAATAAAACCATTTAATGAAAATAAGAATAAATGTATTTTTAAATTAGCGAAGACTTAATTGTAAAATTATGTTAAATACTTCATTAAATTTAACAACAAAAATAAAATATCCATTATACCATGTATAATTTTATATTACACATAAGATCCATCAAAATTTAACACAACCAATACGTAATTCCAATCACTATAGTTTACCAATCTCAAGCCGACATCTCTCAGCGAATAAACTTAGAAGAAGCCTTTGAGACCGACCAGATCGAGCCACCATCTCTCCAGCACACGCGGATAAAAGCCGCGATTAATGAGAACGACGGTGGCAGCAGCGGCGGCGACGGCAACCAAACCCTTTCCACGTCTCGTTCAGCCCGTATCTATACCACGGAGCTGGCGGATAAAAAGCGAGCAGAGCGCCGCGGCTCTTTAATTGGCATCCTTCAATCCGACGAGCGAGTTCCGCTTTCGGAAATTCTCTCTCTCTCTCTCGCGCGGCCCGCCCCCTCGAAATTCGCGGACTCGAAGGGGGAGTGAAAAATTGCCACGAGATTATCCCGTTTTTGTCTTATTTCCTCGGGGACGTTTGTTTAAAACTCGCGTCTTTTTTGCGTTCTTTGGTAGGTGTATGTCTGTGTCGTGGAGGAAAGAATCGTTCGTCCGTGAGAGAGAGTGAGCGAGAGATAGAAAGCTGCAGCTGTAGCAGTAGCAGGTCGATAACGCTGATTGGCGGTTCGTTTTGTTGATCTGTCGGGTGAAAGTGGGGCTCGTATCAATCGCTGATTAAAATTGAACGCTTCGCTAGAGTAATTTGATTAGGCCTGTATGGGTAAGTTTCCGGGAATTTGCTTGATACATCTTTAAAGTACAGATGAACAATGATCATTTTAATATATCATTAGAAAGAAGTTAATTTATTTCAGAAATTAACCATTTATTTATCACAAAAGATAATATTCATTGGTAGCTATAGTAATTTTGTACAAATATAAGCTAGCTCAACAAAACAAATTCCGATACTACACTTACCTCATCAAATAACGGTTGATTCAATTCATATTCGCACATCGCATACGGACTAATATTTCCCGCCAGCTATTGTTCGAGCTTTCCGATCGTTAATCGGAAAACAAATCAAACGGAAAATATTCGCAAACACACGTGGTCGCGACTTTGTATCGACGAGCTGCTTATATACTCTCGCGTGTCTTTCATGGAAAATCCTCCGATGGTCGTGCACTAGGTGGTGGGGAGGGGGGGGGGGGCAAATCGGCCGGGGTATCCGTTTACCGAACAAAGACTCTGTATGATGGAGGTTTTCGTTCGCGCACGAGATCCCCGTTGCAAAGGCGGATTTTGCATTCTGCCGATGAATACGATCGCCCGGTGTATATTTTTCCGTCACGCCGACGCGCCGCTATTGACTGTCCCGGGGAGATCGGCAGATCTGTCGAATATAAATTCGAAATACAGCTTATAGAAGTTACGAGTTTTTGTTTTTTTTTTAAATGGATCTGCGATAGCATTTGTAGGTTGATTTAATTGACAAAATGACACGTAGAAATGTTTTATGGTTAGTGAATGGTTAGGAAAAAAACATCGTTTTTATACCTTTTGAGGACGTAAATAGAGCAATAAATACACCAACTTTTGTGAGAAATCATATTTACACGATAAAATTTTTTCTCAATTTATTCCCCTTTAGAAATAATATTGCCTATGGAGATTATTGATAATTTTGTGCGTCACATACATGAGTTTGAAAAGCAATCAGTATCTATACAAACTATGGCACAGATTATTTTAAAACAACGGTTTTAACAACTAAGCGGTGCTCTAATAATAATACTTATAACAACTTAATTAAAATAAAAAATAACTTAAAAATTTAATTTTTCCCTTGAAAGAAATCAAATTTCCCCAAGCCATACAACACCAGACTAAACATAAACTACGCACTTTCCATAACCTTCACACGCACTCGTACATACAGTCGCAACAAACTGTCACGGTAATAGTTTTAGTTTTCACACAGAACGAAACTCGCCTCGTCACTAAAACGCTGCAAGCGTCCTCCCTGCGAAAGTCCGTTTTGCTGCTGGAGACGAGAGAGAGAGAGAGAGAGAGAGAGAGAGAGAGAGAGAGAGAGAGAGAGAGAGAGAGAGAGAGAGAGAGAGAGAGAGAGAGAGAGAGAGAGAGAGAGAGAGAGAGAGAGAGAGAGAGAGAGAGAGAGAGAGAGAGAGAGAGAGAGAGAGAGAGAGAGAGAGAGAGAGAGAGAGAGAGAGAGAGAGAGAGAGAGAGAGAGAGAGAGAGAGAGAGTCTGTATATGTACGCGGCAATTAAAATACCGCGAGCGCGAGGCGCCGCTAATCAAGGGGAAACCGCGCGGCTGTAGCAGAGTCGCGCGCCAACTCGCGTATCAGTCCCAAAGTGCGCGCACGGGCAAAGCCAATTACAAGCGCACGCGCGTCTTACTTTTTCGCGAGATGGGAAGTGAGAGAGAGAGAGAGGAGGGAAGCTCGCGGAGCGAGAGAGGAACGTCAGCGTGAGTAATACCGACTCCGCGGGCTAATTACGCCGGAGTTTATTCTCGTGGGGATTCGCTTTGCCTCTTTGCCGCTCTCTCTCTCTGTCTCTCTCTCTCTCTGTCTTTCCCTCTCGGATTATAAGATGTTCCAGGTTTATCACGAGAGTTCTACTTTACGTGCGTTGGATTGTTATTTGCCCGATTTAGTTTGATGGAAGGGGGTTAATGCTAATGTTTTTAAACATTTTACGCAAATCCTTGTATAAGTATTTTTATACGTTATTCTGCATTCTTTAATTAGTATGTTAGTTTTGGCATTGTATAAGCTTAGCTACTCGAATAATAAGAATTACCTTACGAAGGCAGTAGAATAATATTTAATATTTTCGAGATGTATTAAAAATATTGTAACTAAAATTAGTCAAAATAGCTTAATTTAAAATTAAAAAAAAAATTAACAGTTTAATGTGCTGTTGTTCAATTAAGAATAATATAGATTGAAAAATACTTTTATACCACTCTAACCTCAAAATCACAACTTTGGTATGATTTTTCGGCGCTCGTGGTATAAAATACCGTTCGAAACTAGTGCGTAAGTCACACCAGCTAAATAATCGACTTCCCCACCCGTGTCGAAATGTACTATTATAGCATGGTGTGACCTAAGTCCGCACTTAGGTCACGCCTATCCGTGACAGCGGACTTTGGTAAACGTGCTATAAAATATCGTATCGTAATAAATATACTATTAGCTTATTATAAATACTACACCTATTCTTTTTATATTTCAAAGTTTCTAATAATAAAATATTTGTTTCTAACAAATATTCCATGACTATACCACTTTTTTTCAACTAATTTCATTTTCACATAAATAAAAATATTCTCTATTGCTTGGATGCCACAAAAAAACAATTATATTGAATGTCATAAAAAATAATTTGTTAAAAAATACATAGCGCAATTTACGTAGCAATGTGAGTAGGGTATGTTGATAATTAGCTGAACAAAAATAGCGGTGCAACTGAAACATTTTTTTAAACTCATATAAATATAAAAAATATTTATTTATTTTGTAAGGCTTTTTATTTTACTGTAAGGATGCGTCTATGTTATAAAATATATATTTGTTTAACGTAATAATCAATATGTAGTACAGCAAGTCTGAATATGTAAAAAAATACTTGCAACTAGAAACAAAGTTACATAGTTAGTAGTATTGTACAAATCGTGAATACCACAGTTCTCAATGGAGATTATTTTCTACATAATTCTATTTATTCCTATGGTATATTCATTTCAAATAAATAGAAATAACTGGATAGATTTGCAGATTGAAAATATAACGAGAAAGAATAAACCTCTCGAGTTGACAATTTTTGTTGATAATAATGAGAATATTTATACTCAAGAAAAAAATACTCTGCTTCAAAAGGTGGCTAATGTGTTCCCAAGCTATTTAATAAATTTATCAAATTTGAACATAAATGTTTTAAATCACAGCCAATCGTCGATGTATATAATAATTCATCATTCTAATCTTGTTAACACGGAGCAAGATACCTTTTTATACAGACAGGTACATTTTTTAGCGTCTATAGAACAGTCATTATACTGCATGACAACAAAATACTTGATTATTTTTATCTGTAATGAAAATGTATCGAATGATTTCTTTCAATCGGTATTAAAATATTCATGGTCTTTACAATTTTTGGATTTATCAATTGTAGAAGTGAAATTAAATTATGAAAATGAAAGTTCTAGTACTTTTATTCATTCTTATAACCCTTTTTATGAGAGTTATAGTAATATAACATTGGTGGAAAATGTAGATATCTTCTCAGATAAAATACGAAATGGCAATGGATTTCGCTTGAGAATACTCGTGTTTCATAGACCTCCAATCTTTGATTTCAAGGATGACAATGGGTCTGTAACAAACGTTACAGGTACTGATTATCCAATAACTAAAATTATGCTGAAAACATTAAATTTTTCGATGAAATTTGTTATAATGACATCGGAAGAAAATTATTCATTTGACAATCTTTTAAATCTGTGTAAAGGAAACTTATCATCTGGACTTCTAGATATGGTGGGTTTCCCATCCGCACCATATATCGAAGATAACGTTACGTTACTGAATGTACACGCAATCTGTGAAAAATATGTTGCACTTGTACCTATATTATATCAAACAAGATTTTCTATATCATCTGATATTTGGCTGCAAATATTTATCATCTCTATCACAGTGGGCTGTTTCAATAGAATACTTCGTAAATGTAAGATTTTCACTTTATATCTAAACAACTTTGAAATTCTGAGCATTATGTTTTTTATTGCCTTAAAGAATCCGAAACCAAAAAAAGTAGCTGACAAAATTAGTTTCATCAATTTTGTATCGATATTAATGATATATTGTAACAAATTATATTCTAAACTCGTGGATACAAAAATAATTTTTGGTGAAAGAATGTTTGACACTTTTCAAGAATTAGATGAATCTCAGTTACGACCATACACTCATAATGCTGCATTCCAAAAAGTTTCGGCGATACAACTGTCATAGGCTCAGCTCGACCGTCATCCGAGCCCTGACGCATCCGCTTCATGATAAGAACTAGACGTTCGCGATGCTCTCGAGTAAGCATCGCGGCGTTAGCTTAGTAGTAGAGCGCGGGACTACAAACTTCGGGTTCGTCGGTTCGCGTCCCGCTCGTCGCATATTTTTTATGCAACTAATTCATTTTAATTCATTCTGCTTCCTTTCATACGTAACACAACAAATATAAGTATGTACAAAATCTGAAGGCGAAAGCGATCAAAGTTGACACCACCGAATGCGTAAATCTATCTCCTTCTAAAGAATAAAAATTGTATGTGCATTATGGTAGATGATACAACAAATTCAATTGCTGAATACTATAATAATGTGTATGGAAAACCAACAATAAAGAGTGCGACACCTGTTTTTACTTGCGAGAGAATGGTATACGTATTGCGAAAATCATCACCGTATACACGAAAATTTAATTTTATCATTAAAATAATAGAAGAATCTGGGATTTAGAAAGCTTCGAAAAGTATCCATAGTTACTACAGTCAGCCTTTAGCCGATGATAAATCAATCAAATATTTAATGTCAGAATATCTTACTATCATTCTAATTATAGAATATTTAATATCTATATTTACATTCTGCACCGAGTGCTTTGTAAAACAATAAGTGTTGTAAAGAAATACAATATAAGAATATAATAATAATCAGGGTGTATAGAAATATATTATAATAATATAATAATAATCAGTGTGTAAAGAAATATAATATACTTAATGATGTAATATTATCCGAATCAATTGTTATCCATTATAATAGTTACAATAAATATAATATCCGATAAAAACTACCATGCAAACCATTATTTTCTCAAATCAAATTGTTCAATTTCAATCAATTTCCAGACGGCTTCGAACCCACAACATTTTCAACTTCATCCCCCTGTATCAATCATCCATGCGGATAATTGCCCGATATTAGATCCTTCCAATCCCTTTCTATAACAGCGGATAATCCAACGAATGTGTCCATATTATCTCATCACACCAGCGCGCCTCTGCCATCCGCTTTTTTTTCATCATCCCCACCCCTCTGCTCTCCTAAAGCGATTAAAAAGTCCGTCAGAAAAAGACGCCGACCGATAAAGCGAGCACGTGGATGGAAAGATAAGTGGCTAGCGTATAAAATAAATGAAAAATCATTTCGCGACTTGAAAAAAAAGGAGGGAGTCTCTCTCGCTCTCTCTCAGGCGAGAGTGTCGAGAAATGCCCGGGACTTCTTTGCGGTAGGAAAAGCGAGGAAGCCAAGGTGAGGGCGCATAAAAAGCGAGCGGATCAAGCGGCTGCTGAGGCGAGAGGAGACGAGATGGGGAAGAATGTCCCGGGATTAAGACGAGTGCTCGAGAAAGGAAGAGGGAGGGCAAAAGCTCCCCGGATCCCCGAGATTTTTTCGTCTCTGAAGGATAGCACGCGCGCGTGACCTATGCGTTGCCGAGGTATATAGAGCCGGACATGTAGCCGCAGACGTTCGACATGCGCATATGCAGAAGTTTAAAGAGATCGCGGATCCGGCTGTGCAATAATGCCGTGTAGTGAATTTTATGGCTTTTCGGTGACAGTTTATTCAATATTTGCTGTATTATTTACTGTTTAAATTATATTGTTATATTCTATATTAGGCACATAAAATTAATATATCATTTATCATTGAAATATGTATTTTATAAATATAGGCCAATCAAATATTATATACGTATGAATGTTAACAGTAGGTACAATGGGCTGACTTAATAATAGAAGCTTCCGGGCTATTTGATTGTTTTGCGCGTAATAGAATACCACTGGCATGCTACGTTAATCTATTTCCCTCGTAATAATAACATTGTCTCTCCTCTTAAAATGACGATAAACATCAATATTTTTTCTCTCTCCAAAGCACACGACAGCGGAAATTTCATTGGCAAACGAATCTAAATATGGTCCAATAACAACACACGCGCGCACGTGAGATAAAAAATAAAGCTTCCCAAACTCATCCGAAAATAAAGCGGCGTCGGTCGCAAGGAGATAAATTCCGCGTACGGTCAGCCACCCGCACATACGTTCGCGCGAAGATTTGCTCAGTGAAAAAGGAGAGTTGCGCTAGCTCACTATATTATATATATATATATATATATATATATATATATATATATATATACGGGGCAGAACGCACGCGGACGATTTGACAAATTCCGCATCGATTTTGGAGCGCGGCCAGACCGACGATTCCTGGGTGGGGCCGCGCGACAAAAGCAAAAAGGAATGCGAGTAGCGCGCCGAAGTGACGACGATCTACTCTCTCTCCCTCTCTTCGAGCGCGATATCTCGGTCAATTCGAGTTATCCGGTCTCCTCCCCCGGGGGTCCGGGGATGTGTTTACCAGCTGTACGCGGTCGCTCTTTCTCTCTTGGCTGCGCTGCTGCCCTCGTATCTCGAGAAACCAGGTGACCTTCCGGTGCTCAGCCGTCTTCTAGCGCGTGTATTATGCGCGTGGATCAGCGAAGGTGCAGGGATTATTTTGATGTTTATTAGAGTAGACGGGAGGTTTTGAATAAATGTTGAATGAGTTTTTTACGAGGAATGTCTTTTCCTTCGTTCGTGAAAAGACGGGCAAACCGTAAACTCAATCCTGTGTGGTTCGACGGAATTTCATTTGAAAAATCTTCTTTTTGGAATTTATAGGATTTCAAGCCAAAAAATTAAATAAAATTCTTGTTAATTTAGGGATAATTCCTATAGTACGCGTTAAATAACTTATTTAAAACTTCTATTTTAAAAATAAAAAAGCGTTTCTCAAAACTTTCTCCAACAGCAACATCTGGAAATCGGTGCGTCTTCATTAATTTCCAACAAATCTTCATAAGTTTTAAGTAAGTGCCGGACCTTGCTTTTACCTCTGGCACTCTAGCGATCGAAGGCTGTTAGCCGCAAAGACAAATGGTGCCGTGCCTTGATTTTGCTCGCAGGAGGCGACCCATCGGCATTTAGTTACCTCGGCAAACCTCGACAAAGGGACGTCGGGCCATCCTCGAATCAATAAAGGCCTTTTGTTACCAAAGAAAGCTTTGTCTCCTCTTCTTTTTAACATTTTATGGTTTTCTCGGGGAAAGCGATTATCAACTGGGGGAATGACGACGTGACTTTCCCAGAATTTTGCCATTGCCGAAAAAGATGGTCTTTTGTGAAACGCCAGAAGAAGGAATAAAGCGATACGTTTAATATCGATAAAGCTTAAGTAGATTTCTGATGTAAAATATGCTCGTCAATGATCTGTAACTCGTTTTGACGATTTCAAAATTCGTACTTTTTGTGAAAATAAGAGTTTAACTTTATTTCTAATAGGTATATATTGTTTCCAGTTGCATCACAAACTTCAGACAAAAATCTCTCTTTTTACTTTATAATGTCAAAGTAACATGGCATGCCCTGAAACGTACAGTTTTCACTTCTTCTTTTATTTTACAAATGTAAAATTCTACACCCCTTAGTCGTAAACTATTATCAAACGAGACGTACAGAAGAGCTGAATTTCGCTAAACTAACTAGAAAATTCCTGGATCCTCGAACCATTGCCCTACAAAGTCCCAGGGCAAAGTGCACGACCGTACGTCGGTTAACGCCTCGGCGTTTCTCCTGCACTCCCGCGCTCTCTCGCTTCAATCCTTTCTTCTCCCCGTACTCCCTCCCCCTTTCCCATCTCTTTTCTCGCGGCGATCGCCAGTGCGATCCATCACTCTCGCCGAGGGACTTTCTTCCTCTCTCTTTTCCTCCTCCTCGTACGCGTGTTTTTCACTCGTAGAGGGCAGCAGTGGGAAGAAAGAGAGACAGAAACGTTGTTTCGCACTCGGCTGATCCGGTGGGAGGGGCAGAGAAAAGAAAGAGAGAGAGAGAGAGATGCTCTTGCGGAGAAAAACAAATTCGTCATGTTGATTCGATTATATCGAAAGGATGAGCACGCTAGAGTGAGAAGAGTGTGGGGATAAAGAAAGCTCAACGCTGTCCAGAGAGTCGCACGATATTTTTATTGGTTATTTGGTCATCCAGCGCGCACGCTCTCTCTCTCGCACGTCTGATGGACTTTTTATCGTTTGGCCCAGAGGCGCCTAATGGAGTTTTTATTGCTGCTTGTTTTTTTTTTGTTGCGCTACTAGGATAGTGAGGATCGAGTAAAGAGCAGCGAATCTTTTTTCTGTAACAACGAAGTTCCATCTGGAGTGAGATTTGTGTGTCTAAGGGGTTAAGACTTCAGTCTCGCTTTGATTTTTCGATATTTTTATGGAAAAACTTGTACAAAGATGATTAAGTATTACTCAATATTTTTAAAAATATGGAATCGAATGTATCTTCTTTATGAAACTGCCATGACTTTTTAAAACTTATTTATAAAACAATAAAACCTAAAAAAAAATCTGACAATGTATTATTTGTTACAATATCATATAATCTACATACCTACTTATTAATGTAAGCGAGTAACACTCCGACGTGTCTGTGTCATTCATCATATGCTCGGAATACGGTTTACAAGTACCTTTGATACATTTATATACACCGAGTACAGTAAAATGAACCGAAAGATTATTTTTGCTAATATTCCTCCATTTACTAATTGTACAATAAAAACGAAACAATAGTCGAGCTCGATTATAAAATCGCATTTGTCATTGTACGTTGCAGGAGAACTGCCAGCTGCAGTGCACGATGGAAACGGTGTTTCGAGATCAGTCCTAAATCTCTGGCTCATTCATTTGACTGTCAGCTACGTATTTTCCAGATGACAATTCTAAGGTGAGAATTAAAATTTATTATCGTTTCTCTTTTTAATAGCGGGCGGTCACTTTTTAATTGTCGCTTATTTAACTGTGCGAAATTCGTTTCACGAAAATTCATACGGAATTTTATGAGAGAAACTCCGCTTTCAGAGGTATTATAGCAATTAGTATCGCGTCATCGTGCAAAATGTGCGTTATGAGTTAATCGGATTAACTTGCACTTCTGTAAAGTTTTGATTGATCTTTATGATTAAATAATGACATTTCAAAATTATAGCTCATTAATAAAAGTCGTGAAATATGAATGAACATGTCACAGTTAATGCTACATATTACTTTGATTTGTTTATTTCGCTCTACTTTATTATGAGCTTAATAACCGATAAATTATATCTGGAAAATTATTCCACAATTGAAATAATTTTGAAATGTATTTTATTACTTGCCAGTAAATTTTCCCAAAAAGGTTATACATCTCATTAGCTTTTATACAACTGTTATTAACATCAAATCTACCTTTTATCCTACCGAACAATTTCTTTACGGGAATTATCATCAATCCGAAATTCCCTTCATCCCCCGCTTTTAATTCAGAAATCCCATCTCTTATGCGCGTCAGCCGAATGAAAAATGAAAAGTTGATTAACCCCGAGCGCCTCTCTTCATCAAACGCCGCGACCTGACCCAATTTCCCCGCAAATGTATATTCGCCTGATGAAAAAGTTTACGATTCGCGCCGTAAGAGCAGCCGGAGGCATCGCGAAAGAATAGCCACTCGCACACTCGCGACCGCGAAACCTCGACTGATGTCAACAATAAAAGCGTGAAAATCCTTCATTGCCCGCTCACGCGCACTTCGAGTACCGCTGTAAAAGCGTCGATTGCACAAAAAGAAAGAAGAAAAAAATGAAGCTGGTGCAAAGGCTGCGTCCTAAAACGCTTAATCCCGTCGATAACGCGCTCGCAAATCGCTGAAAGTCCGCGGCTGTTACAACCGCGCCGCGCGCGTGCGCCCTCGTTTCTCTCCTCTACCTCGCTCTCGTTTTTCAACTCTACGATTTTTTTTTCATTCCGCCACCTAATCCGAGTTCCAGATGAGTTTTCAGACGGGGGAAGAAAGAGCGCGCGAGAGAGAGAGAGAGAGACTTATATAAGAAGCTCGCGCGCGAAAAGTTTTCGGGTTAGCGCGAAATCTACGCCACCCCGCCGCGTGATAAGGACGAAAGAATGAACGGGGTGACGAGAGGGAAAACGTCTCTAGCGATCGGTGAAATTTTTCGAGCATAACGTGGGAGGGAAATTAAAAAATATACGGGCTCTATTTTCCCCGCCTGCCCATATATATGCTATACGTAAACGTACGCGTAGCGCGCATAGGTGAGAGTGTGTACACACGCCGGGGGTTTCAATTCTAATCGAATAACTGAAAAGAGCAGAATTGGTTCGACGGTGGCGGCGGGTTATTATAGTGTTTGCATTTTATCATCGTTCTTTGGTTTCTCCCCTCACAAGGGCTGACTCGATTTTCATTCGCTTGCGGGCTTTATAGGGTAGTGTGATTGATTGTATGTAGTTTGCTATGGTTTAGTTGTCAATGGCGGGAGTGTGCTTTATATGAAATCATTGAAGTTTCGTGCCGCGCGCTTTCCTCGTAAGTAGTATTGGCGAAGTGTTGGTATTACTATTGTAAAGATACCGAGTTTTGAACCGAAATTCCATTGTTCACGGATATTATTGAACGGCGGTCATCTGTATTTTTGAAAATAATAGGGCGACTTCACCAGTGAATGAACAAATAAGGAAATTGTAATTTTTGTTATTCAATTAAGAGTTTTAAAAATGGATTAAAAGTAAAAATCTTTTTTAATTAGTATTTTAAAATCTTTAAACTTTACGTCAGTGACAACATTTTAGATAAAGAATAAAAGTAGAAATTTTGTGTAAAAGAAATCTGTAAATATCTCCTAAAAACCAGTAAATGAATACTTTGAAACCAGTAAATGAACACTTACTTTGTATGTACTTATGTAAGTTCAGTAACAGTAATTTTACAATCTGGATGTTGAAAGTTGACACCAGGATGATACTGATACACTTTATGTATTAAAACTAAACATTAAATATTAAACATTATTGATTTTTCATACAGCACAGTATGAGGTGCTAATAACGTTCGTTCACTGGGTTGTCGGGATAAGATTAGCGCCCAGCAAAGAAGTGTTCGTTCGTTCACTAGATTCAGGAGTATAAAATGAACCAAAGTTGGAACACACGTAAATTATATTTAAATACTTAACTTTTTTCTTAAAAATAATGTTGAATCGTCAACTAATAAGTATAAAACTTCATTTAGACGTAAGATTTTAGCACAAAAACTTTCGATTTTGAAAAAACTTCAGTATATGCCTACAGTGCATCTGCGTCACCCTTATAGCGAATGGCGTATATTTAATTCTCATCACAATATCGCAATATTAGTAATTTTTTTTTATCCAAGGCAATTCATTTCATAGCATGTACAATATATAAAATGAAAGGGAATTTCGCAAAGAATTCAAAATCATGATTATATATTTGATACACAAAATGTACAAATTTTACAATTTTAAATGTTATATCAAAATGTTCATTCACTGGTGACTGTTCCAATACTGGCGTAGTCACCCTACTTATTTTGTTTATTATAAAGCATTATATTTATGGGCCACGGGAACAACCGGAAGGGATATTATTACAGTCAGGAGATTAATTTTAATCTTCATTAATAAATTACCTTGACACGTGATTTTTGTATTTATTTTCATTGTTTGTAAATTTATGGCCGATTAATAACCCAGAACGAGCAATAAAACATGATAAATATACTATTCAGGCTATAAATAAAAAAAATTTTCGTCCGAATATTCTGCTATACTTATCCTTTTAATAGTATGGAAACTAATAAAATAAGTTTCGAGTAATTGCTTTTATTTTCTTATAAATTAATTTAGAATATTAATTTGATTTAAAATAAAACACATAAAGTTTGTAAACATCGCAACGCACCAGCTGATAACCTTTCTATAGCCACATCCAACATGCGCAACTTAATCAAACTTTTTCGCGCACCGAAATCAGGCGGTTCCTAATGATTAATTCCCGCTGGATTATATAGAAGAAATTTATCCACTTCTTTAATCATTCCAGCGCGCACACCTCATCCTCATCCTCCTCCTCGCACTTATCCACAAAACTCCTGCCACATTATAAAGTAAAATCTCGAGTAAGGCGCTGAAGCGCGGCAAGTTCGCCGCGGCGCTCCTTCCGGATATATATATATATAATCCCGCGTGCGTTCACCCCCCGAAAAAACATAAATTTGTATTTTCTTTAAAACGCCTTCGGGCCATCCTCCTCTCTCCCCACGTCGAGTCGATATGGGCTCTTTACGGCTTTCGGGCTTCGTGTTCGTATCGCTGTGGAATAACATAAATTGGCGTATTAATAATTTAGAGTTTTACCTAGCTGCTGCTTTTGCCTCCCGGGGTAGGAAGACGCTCGCGGCGGCGCGCCCATTGTGGACGTAATTTAAGCGGAATAAATTTTCGAAGCAAGCGCACGCGTCGCCGTAGCTACTCCCAGAGCGGAGGAAGCCTCCGCCGCCGGCGGCGAGAAGAAGGAATAAACTCAGAGCTCGAAAGTGAATTCGGCCGGTGAGCGGTATTCAATTTATTACAGCTTTACTCGTGGAATCTTTAGCCGGGCCGCTGTTCTTAAATGGTTTTAATATTAACGGCGGGGATGGGCGTGAAATGGTTGATGAATCACGAATGTACATAGATGAATCTTCAAATTGTACGAGTTTAGCAACTGTTAGGATTATTAAAATTATTAGGATTGTATAAAATTATTAGAGGAAGTAGTGCTCGTATATGATTTCCAATTTTAAAGCTATAATTTTGCAGGGCGACGTATTCAAATATCTTCTCATTTATTCGAAATTACATTTAAAATCTCATTTACAATTTTACATTAACACAATAGAATTTTACAACTATGCAAATTAAATCGTAATAGATCTATCATTAGTTATACGAGTTTAATTATACATGTGCTTGACCAATGTGACAAAATTCCAAAAATAATTATACGAAAATTGAAGAGTGAAGAAATTTCGTATTAAAATTGATGAGTATGTAAATCGAGCAATATTATGCATTAAATATTAGTTTTACATATTAATACGATAATCATAAGAGAATAATATCGATTTTTTCGTATGTTGTACGACAAGTAAATTGGTATTACACTTTGATTTAAATTACGTACATAATCTGTTCACGATCCTTCGTGTGATATCCAAAACCTCGATCCCAATTTTCTGCGACTCAAATTTTTTTCATATTTCATTATTGTTTATAAAATCAATACTCAAATATTAAAGGTGGTATGGAAAACCGGTTTTAAACAGACTTCGAAAATTTTGAAAATTATTCTTTAACGATTTGACTACATTCACTATTCTTTATGCAAGTTAAAATTCGACAATATATTAACTATACACGGAGAAAATGTTGTGGTAAAAAATGCCATAAATTTATAGTAATTGTTATACGATGTAGGTAAAAATTGGTGTTACGAGTCTGTCCCACATTTACAATCAGTCATGGTAATTTCTACTTTTAATTATTTTTCTCCGCGTACCACTATAATAACTTCGATTGCGTTCACCCGAGAAAACTCAATGAAAATGTCGACTAGCGACCTAACTCAGATAACACTCGCATAGTTCCGCCCAGCTCAAATTTCAATTTCCATTCGACGCCCCATTGACGACCTTCCCTAATCTCACTGGCCGCACCAAACGAGGCCGCCGAAAAATCCCACCCTAGCTGCCAGCATAATTTATAACGGCAGTGACTCGGCGCGGTCCCGATTTCGCGCGCGTGCACACTTGGCTTCTACAACGCACATTCGTATATATATCGTGCGTATATACACAGACGGGCGGAAACCCCTTCCTGTGTATCTCGCCGGCACGCTTTCATTATCAGCTACCATGCATCACACGCGCCAACGCCGCAGCATCCGTCCATCGTTCATCACCAGCTGCTGGCCTCCCTCTCTCTCTTGCTCGTGTATATAATACGCGCAGGCGCGCGCGTGCCTCGTTGTTATCACACCCGTAGCTTCTTTTCGAGTTCCTTGTCTTTCTCGCAACGAGCGGGCCGCGATTTTTATCTCGAGAGTCTTCTTTTTTCGGACAGTTTCACGCTCGGCTGAGCGCTGCGCGGGGCTCTTTGAAATCAATTCTTTCCTCGTTTTACATTTGGCGTGAGAGAGAGAGAGAGAGAGAGAGAGAGAGAGAGAGAGAGAGAGAGAGAGAGAGAGAGAGAGAGAGAGAGTACGTTTAAAACAAATTTTCCGTTTCTTGAATTTTTTTTTATTAAGGATTTTTTAATGGAGCAGTGGAGTGATGCTCGAAAATAATAATTTTAGTATTTTATGTATTGTCAGCTTTATCAAAAAAGTTGCATTTACTATGACGAATTTCACTAAAGCTCATCTTATCGCGAAATTGTAGATGAAAAAATTGGAAACTATTTTATTTTTACGCTTTCTATGCCCCAATTCTGTCGCCACTTTTATTCATTCGATAGTTTATTTGTTTTTTTTTTTTTTTTATCTGTGTTGATTTTATTTTCATGTAACTTGTAGTGTCTAGTGTCAGAATATATCAATCAATCATTCGTTCATCTCTCGTCGTACATCTGTTCCATTTATCTACCAGTGTAATAAATCTTTTTTTTTATTACCGTTTATCGAATCAATGCAATGCTAAAATACCTATAAATACATTACAGCTCTCTATTCGACGTATCAAATTATTCGCAGAAACATTTTCTTGTTCTTTCATTTATTTTGTACATTTATTCAAATCAGTTTCATTGTTTTTACATTTCTAACTTTCGACAAAATCAATATTAATATTTCTAAAAATGCAGTACCTTGCACAAAAGGCTACTTTTTAAAATTGCTTCTTTCCAAGTTTATAGAATGTGTTTTTGTCTTTTTACAAAAACATATAATTTATTTGAATAATACAGTTTTGTTATTTACAAAATATAACTCGTTCGAGACTAGCGTAAAATGTATATTTATTTTACTACTAAAATACATACCAGGCACACGAACAGTGGAAGTATACAATCAATACCCGGATGGAAACGAAAATTCATTCAACCGCGTACAGGCTTGCTAATCACGGTTCTATACAGATTTAGAGCACGTCAAAATAAAAGGAAAATACAATAACTACAAAAATACGTGGATTTTTTTTTAAACCAATATCCTCTTTATAAAAAAATATCGAACACACGTGTAACAATTCAAAAAGTGGAAACATAATTTTTTTGTTCAAGCTATTTTCCATTCCGAAACAGAACCATTTCCACCTACTCTTCCAACCATCTCCTCTTTCTTCCTCTTTCTCTCTCTATACCCCTGCACCATTCGCATCGGTCTTACCCAACGACCGCTTTCCCGTCTCTACCCTACTTACCCAAAACTCGCGCCCGCACATACACACATACTACCCCGATAATCCCTAGCCCCGCTCGTTCGCGCGCGCGTTTCCATTTCTCTTCTATTTCAGCGTATCTGGCTACGTTTTCCCGCGCGGAATAAAAGCGGATAGGCCTGTAGCCGGGCCGCGCGATAAGGGAAATTTGATATTTCAGGTTGATAGATCGTTTATTCGCGCGCTCGCTACGTACGCGCGCGCAGCGATTGAATTATCGATTTGTAATTCCATTATTGCAGTACAGCAGAGCGCAATTATACGGCGACGCGACGGTGGGGGTTGGTAACACGCGCGCGCGGGGGTCTGTGCGTTATTGCTTCCTACGTGGAGAGCGAAGAGGAAGGGGACGAAGGGGTTGCAAGCACCGGAAGATTTATCTAGAGGTATAGCTCGAGTGTAGGCGAAGGCGCTGAGTGAGAGGGAGAGAGTGAGAAATTGTGCGTCTTTTATCGATTGAATTAAAGGCCGATTGAAGCGTACTTAAAAGTGCGGGGGCTCGTAAAGGTGGTGTTCCGGTAAAGTGGAATAATTGAAAAGCTATTTCTGCGATTGGTATTATCACCTGCCGGTTAAAGAGTCGCTTTTACCACGCGTATAAAGAATGCACGCGTCGGGGTTGTAATTGCTACTCGGCAAAGTGAGTTACAGATAATTTGACAGCAATTAACGAAGTTCTTTTTTCAACTGAGGGGGTTAACTAAAATGTCGATAATGGTAATTGACTTTTCATTCGTAAAAGCGCAGTAATGTAACGTTTTAAATGATAAAGTGTTACATTATTTATAACGCGGTTTTAAATGCGGAGTTCAATTTTTAAACCCGCTTTTCAACAGATCTGAACCAGAAGAATTCAATTATCTTATGTTATATTGAAAATAATGAAAATAATGGGAACGAATATAAAATTTATAGACTTATTTTTGATAGAGCTGCTATTTGATTATTGACGAAAATTTGACTTTCCAATTTTTGAAAAATAAATTATTGCATATTTTGTTTTACAATATTTGTATCGCCTATGCTGTAAATATCTTTTTATTGATGACCAATTAGTTTTAAAACGTAATATAAATTTTTGATTGGAAGACCATTTGAAAATTTTAATTTCACAGCGAATTTCGAATCGTTAAATATTAATTTAAATGCACAACTGTAAATGCACTTGATAAACGTTCGATTCGCTTCCCCAAATTCAATTCAGCGATCCATATTTTTCGAGTTACTCTTTGATATCTTTAGATATACTCACTACATGTAATTCTGTGCAGGTTACGTTCTTAAACGGGGTTACAAGAACATCATCTTGGTATCAAAACCCAATTTAGAATCGTATAAATTATGTATGGTAAGGAGAAAAACTAAAATTAAAGGCATACTCAAGTGGTACTCGTACAAATTATTATCTTCTTTATGCGATTAAAAAAATGGCTTTTCTCTAAATCATTTGAAAAAAGTTTTTTCACAACTGTTTTAACATGTACTTTCAAGAAGTCAACTACAGATATGTGTGCCTATTCATAAAGGACTTACATAATGAGTTATTTAAGGGTTACCAGATTTTTGCAAATATTGAATTTTTTTCTCTATACTGCTTTTTAAAAAATGACTTTGCATTTTTTTAGGTCTTTATAATGGAAAAACCGTTGTTTTAGCATAACAAATAATATGATTTGTTAGTCATCATTGTGCCGCTTATAGAATTTATTTTACATTACTTCGAATGACGTTATTAAAAACGAAACTCGTTTTAAAACACACAATTACTCGCTGGCACACTAACAAGATCAATGAAAAATAACTTTTATGTAGCGTGATCGATACATTTTATCTCTAACAAAAACATATACTGCATGTCCAAATAGGCAAATAAGTAGTTTTTCACTTACTACATAAAAACCGATGACTTTTATACAAAAAAGATTATCACGAACTACTAGATGTTCCCATAGCTTCCATATGAGTTTTCCGGTAAAAAAAATGAGTAACGCTACCACTTTTTCACTACTTAAGGTCTAGAAAGGAAGAAAAAAGGTCATGTGAAAGTGTACTCTTAATTTTTTTTTTCAATTTCACTGTAGCTCAAATTTGAAAAGTTTTGCGGAATATTGCGTTATATATATATATAAAACGCAATATTTTCGTTGATGTTGCCTCGATTAAACAATCAATGTGTATATATACACCTACCGAACATTTGAATGAAAAGCGCCTGTAAACAAGCGTAAATGCACCCCTGCACTCAACTCTCCTCGCAAATGAATAATTTCATCGCGCGCAATTAATAACAAGCGGGCAAATTGGGGCAATACGCGAGCGCTTAGCCCTTCTCCATCGGCGCGGCCGAAGGCAGCGTCATAAATAAACTTAATTATACCACTTCCCGCGCGTTTAACATACAAACTAACGCGCGGAAGAGGAACGAACTGCAAAAAGGGTGGGGGAGGAGGACATCAGGTACCTCGACACGCCAAGGGGTCGAGCAAACAAATCGGCGACAAGGCGAACAAAGCCGCTTACGGGCTTGATCGATGGCGTCCGCTTTAATTTTGCCTTCGGCCGCCGCATAACGAAGTCGACCGGTGTCCTAATTAAGGTGATGTGATACCCACGCTATTACTCAATTCTCGGTTCCCGTTTTTCTCCTTCAATTTTAAACTTTTTGAAAAAAACTCTTTGACACGTTTTAAGTTTAATAAAGAACTACAACGTATCAAAGAGTTTTTTTCTTAAAATTAAAAATTGAATGAGAAAAACGGGAACCAAATTTTTGGTAATAGTGTCAGTATCGCATCACCTTAAGCGATCGGTCGCGCGTATAGTTCTCAGGTGAGGAAAGAGAGAGGGAGAGAAAAGTAATTCTCGCGGTCAGTTTTAACGGATGAGACTGATTTTACTTGAAAATTATACGCGATGCTTGCAATTACGAGCCCGAAGGTGTGTATGTGCACGGAAAAACTCATGTATTATTCAATTATTCGCGGGTCGGTGCCTCCGAGCGCGTACTCGTGTTATAACGCGGTGTGCTAATGTAAAGAGCAAAAATGAAGCATGGTGTTGGTAAATTGAAACATGCATGAGTTTGCTCTAGTCGCTGGTTTTTCGGAGGGAGAAGGGGGGAGAAAGAACGCGTAACAATTCCCTGGATGTTTGTATGAAATATTTGCGCGGTGCCGGGGTGAATTCGCGGTTTGTTCATTGTTTCGGGAGTTTTGAAATTGTAGACGAGCAGACACTTTGGTTAAATTAAGGAATATTGCTCTATGATATATCGGCACCAGGAAATACGAAACGAAAATTAGTATTAATGACTAATAAGTACTTTTTATGTCAAGTTCATTATTTTGTTTTACTATTGACATCCTATTTGGCAAACGATAAATGCTAAAGTAAAAAATAATTTTCTTATAACTTTTAAAACAAGGCAAATCCGGTCAAAAGGTCGTGGAAATTCAACATCATAATATTTTATTCATATGTAATTTTATTCCAAATAATTCGTTGATGAAATTTCATGTTACAAAAAAAAAAAAAAAATTATTGATGAGAAATATGTTATGGAAATATTATGCATCGAGCTGTTATTATCATAATTCAGGTTAATATTTATACCAACTGTTTCGCGACTTTCAGAATATTGTTATTTTGTATGAGTTTTATTTATTCATAATAAACTTAATGATAAACATCAAATGGATTTACATAAAATTCGTGTAAATAGCCATAACAAAATTATCAGTAATTCAAAATCTGAATAGCCTTTGTACAATATCAGTGTCCATTTTGATTACCTAATATTAATTATATATAATTAAATAAAGAGTTATTTAGTTCAAATTATCGTTTCGTTTTGAATAATAGTAGATTATGTAACAAGGGACTAAAGTCGCAGGTTATCCCCGCGGAAGAGTTCACTGCCCGAGCGAGCGTAGCGAAGCTCGGGCAGCGAGCACCCAAGGGAATGATCGACTTTAGTCCCGTGTTACATATAGTACTTTATTCCCATTGCCACTGTAGCCACTTCATAGATTTGAAAAGTTATTTTGTATTTATGTGTTATAATTTTATTAGTTTTAACCCAATTCACCATAAACGTACAAAATTAGACTATCTTACTTTATTCCCGCTAATTTACTTTATTTCCGCATTATGCGGGAATAAAGTAAAAGAGGGAATCAGACGCCACTTTTGCCCCGCTTTTCAGGCTATAAAATGGCCATTATAGTAGAGATAGGAATAAAGCAATTTTCACCCCATTAGTATGTTAATTAATTATGTCGCAAAATGCTTTGAACGTACGAAGTATCAAGCAAATTAATTTTTTCATTTGTAAAATAAATATTTCATACTAACGAAAAAAAACAATTTTCACGTAATCTCCGTAAAAAAAGTCTCGTTGTCAGCGCATTTGCCGAATTATCGAAAAGCGGGGGTGACACGGTCTTTACTCGGCTGATTTCATGAACGGTACACAGGCTACCGATGAATTATAATTAACCGCCTGTGACAGGTTAAATTTGCGATTTCCTCGAATCGTTATGGAGGAGTGTTTAAACAATTAAACCGATGTGCGCGCGCGTGTGCGGATGCAACGCCAGAGTTTCCGGTCATCGGGTATAAACAACCGCATGATACAAAAGCGATTTTGATGCTTCGAACTCGCGCGTGTTCGGCCTAAACAGAGCGAACCTTATTTGCACGAGCGCGACCCACTCGGTCGTCAACAAAATCATTTTATTGCGGTCATCGTGACAGGGTTTTAATTATGACTGGCGAAATTAAATTGTCAAGATGTTATATGGATGCTGGCTGGAGATTATGCGTGTGTCGTCGTGTATACAATGGGATTGAAATTTTCTGGATATTTAACAGCTCACCAATGTTCGGGAAATTGCAGGTGATTGCCACAATATTTTTTAATTAAAATTTTTTACCATTCTTAATTAGTATTTTAACCTCAAGGATAAACATTCTGTTTTTAGTTAATTAATGTATCTACGTAGCTAAATATTTTGATGAATGGTAATTTAAAAAGATTTAAAGTTTAACCTTTCATTTTTTACATTAAAAAAAAGTTAAAAGTTTTCGTTTTCATTTGACATAAATGTTTTATCTGAAAATGTTCGTAATATATCGCGAAAGCAGATACTCTAAAAAGTAATGTTATTATATTCTTACTTATCGTATCAAAGTGCTCCAAGATTTAAAAATAATCTTCTTTATCTGAGTTTAAATCAGCAGTCAAGAACATCATAAAAAAATTATTTAATAGTTTTATTAAAGTTGTAAAATTTTATGCTTATCGACATGAACACTGCATAGGTTTATAGATGAGACAGATTGAGAGGGTTTTACTAAATATAAACTAAAACAATAAACTTGACTATGATTTTATTCTAATGTATATAAAACTCGTATAATTACAAAAACGCTTGCTGAGTAAGAAGCTACTCAGAACCACTTCGCTATCGATATTTCACAGTACAATCTATGTGGTTAGAAACTAAATTCACGATGGCTAAATTTGTGTATAGATTCTCAAGATAACTAAACGACTCTATACAAAATGGCAAGAACCTGTGTGTATATGAAACGGTACTCCAAACATTCGAGAATAATCGAGGAAGTGGTGACTTAACTTAAAGGTTACTGGTCGGCTGATGGCTCTGCAAACCCATCGCCCCGTAGAACCAGGAACTGATGCGTGAGTCTCGTCCAACGGCGTCCTTGTCCGGTCCAGGAGTCGACGGATGAAGCAAGGCTCTCAAGTACCGTCAGCTCCACGTCCGGTGGCCTTCTTGATTTCAGTGTTCAAGGGGGCTTAATATAGATGATCTTATGTTGCACCCAATTACCATGACCGAAATTAGGACGTAAGGTTACTGCGATGTTAATCGGTGTCGAAGCAGTCCTGGTCAAGATGTTGACACGACGGCGGGCGGTGAGCAAGAGAGGGCTAGCGCCCTGATGCTCGTCAATTTTTACAGGTCTCATGAGCGCTGTGCGTTCAGCGGCAATTGCCGAAATTACTTTTGTGCGTGGTCTTTACTTTCACGCCGGCGCGCACTTTAAATGGGTAATTCGTTACAAAGTGTAAGGTCAAATCGTATTACTATATAAAAATAATAAGTATTCTTACTCTTCTATTTTCAAAAAATCAAAAATTATGTAACGCAAGGAATAGTGAGAACTCAAAAGAGTATCAATATGCATGTAATTTCTCTTATTCCCGTGTAAAAAAATTTAGTCTGGCGCAAGCCTGGCACAAGTCTGGCTCTATAAGTCTGGCGTAAGTCTGGCTACGGCCACTTTTTTGCCAGACTACTTGAGCCAGACTTAATGCTAGACTTTGTACCAGACTTGGTCCCAACTTTCACTAGGTCTGGCATGCAAAAGCCAGACTTAATTCCAGATTTGTTACCAGACTTTCTTCCGACCGTTGCTAGGTCTGGCATACAAAAGCCAGACTAAATGCCAGACTACCTACCAGACTTATATTTGACTGATAGTAAGTCTGGTATATTTCAGCCAGACTTAGTGCCAGACTTTCTGCCAGACTTTCAGATGAGTTTAAAAAAGATAGCCACAATGGTGACGCTCGATCTTCGTACTTATAGAACCATTATGCAGTAAATTCGATCTTCCAGTATTCTCGTTGTTTTACTCCAGAAAGCTGATGGGAGGACGTCAATGGTGCCGAGTAATTTCCGTTTGGAAGTTCGAGAACGTATAAGACTGCTTATTGTAGCTGATAGGAGAGTAACTAATTGCTGTATCTGCAAAAATAAAAAATAAAAATACTCAAAGCATTTTTTCGAAAATTTGTAGCAAAATGCATATAAAACTGAGATTACAATGTAGTGATGAGTATAAAAAGTAATGTAGAAAAATCAAGGAAAGCAGGTTAGTTTGTTTATTATGTGCATTTAAAAAATGAACGAAATACATATCTGAAAATGATATCTCCTTCTGTAGATGTACAGGCCTCCATATCAATAGCAATGCCCATTTCGTGTACGTTAATTATTTAATATTCTACACGGAGAGAAATTTTAGAGTAAAAATTACCAAGGTGCCTTGGTAGCGCATGGACAGACTGTCAAAAGCCGTGTTATTCCCAGGTTTCTAATACAATTTATAAGTTTCCCAGGAAAAACTACCATAACCACTTAAAAAAAATACCAAATTATCTGAATAAAAATTACCAGACACACTGGTAAAAATTGAGATCTAGTCATTTTTACAAGGTAACCTAAGAATTTTTACTAAGAAAACTGATAAATTTTACCAAATAACCTGGTATTTGTGTACTCGCGCATGCGCACTGCGCATTATTGTGTTTCAGAAGATTGATACTAGAGGCGTGCGCGACGTTAAAATGAGAACAATACACATATTTTCAGTAAGTAATAACGGCGATTCAAATGACTGTTGGTAACAGCTTCCGTGGCGCAGTCGGTAGAACGTCGGACTCTCAACCCAAAGATCGTCGGATCGAATCCCGCTTCCGTAAAAGTTTTTTTTCAGTTTAATGTTTTTTCATCCTTGTTTCTGTTTCTATTTCTATATTAAAATACTATATATCCATCAATATGGATAAAAAAAGTTAATTTTTTTAATTTAAATTAACTAAAAAAAAATTTTACCAAGGCACTTTGGTAAAAAGTTTGAAATTGTCAGTCTATCCATCCATTACCATAGAAACTGGTAATTTTGTCTCGAATATTTGTAATTTTCACTACAAAATTTCTCTCCGTGTAAGAAGGAGAAATTTGTAAAATTTACAAATTCTAAAAATTCTCCGCCATTGCAGCAGAAACATACTTGAAGCTGTTGCTATGATAACCGTGAGGCTAGTCCATAGTCTTTTTATATCTGTCACAGAGTTCTTTCGCGCATAAAAATTTTGTTGAATAAATAATTTCGTATGTGGCTTATGTTGAATAACCCCTTATTAATATAGTTAAGAATTTTAAAACTGAAAATAAGCATCGCGAGGGGTACAGAAATTGCAGATCTACAGAAGAATGGAGATACTATTTTCAAATATGTATTTCGTTCATTTTTTAAATACACATAGTAAACAAACTAACCTGCTTTCCTCGTTTTTCTACATTACATTTTATACTCATCACTACATTGTAATCTCAGTTTTATATGCATTTTCTTACAAATTTTCGAACAAATGCTTTGTGTATTTTTATTTTTTATTTTTGCAGGTACAGCAATTAGTTACTCTCCTATCAGCTACAATAAGCAGTCTTATACGTTCTCGAACTTCCAAACGGAAATTACTCGGCACCATTGACGTCCTCCCATCAGCTTTCTGGAGTAAAACACCGAGAATACTGGAAGCTCGAATTTACTGCATAATGGTTCTATAAGTAAAGAGATCGAGCGTCACCATTGAGGCTATCTTTTTTAAACTCATCTGAAAGTCTGACAGAAAGTCTGGCACTAAGTCTGGCTGAAATATACCAGACTTACTATCTGTCAAATATAAGTCTGGTAGGTAGTCTGGCATTTAGTCTGGCTTTTGTATGCCAGACCTAGCAACGGTCGGAAGAAAGTCTGGTAACAAATCTGGAATTGAGTCTGGCTTTTGTATGCCAGACCTAGCGAAAGTTGGGACCAAGTCTAGTAGAAAGTCTAGCATTAAGTCTGGCTCAAGTAGTCTGGCAAAAAAGTGGCCGTAGCCAGACTTACGCCAGACTTATAGAGCCAGACTTGTGCCAGACTTGCGCCAGACTAAATTTTTTTACACGGGTTACCAATTCCTTTCAAAATCAGTCCTCATTCACGATGCATTTCTAGAACTTTAACTTTATGCGGAAAAAGCGCAAAAATCGCGAAAACAAACCCACAGCTCAAAACGAATTTATGTCTTGCATTTTAAATCTCAACTTGACCTATTATCGATTCCTCTCTCCCGTGACTTTTTACTCTTTCATCTCCTCTCTCTTTTTTCCCCTTCCTCTCCCTCTCTTTTACAGTCATGCACTCTCTCGCTTTCTCTGTCTGCTTCCTATGTTTCTCTCTCTCTCTCTCTCTCACTCTCTCTGTCCATAGCCCTATCAAAGCTCCCAATTTCTGGGGCACTTTTTTCGCTCAAATAGACATATAATGGAGTTGGGCGCGCGGAATCCATTTCGCGGCGTCGAATCTTTATGCATGAAACGTCGCGCTTTCATACACGCAGAGAGAGAGACAGAGAGAGAGAGAGAGAGAGAGAGAGAGAGAGAGAGACAGATAGAGAGAGAGAAACAGAGAGAGCAAGAAACCCTGAGGGTAGCGAAAAAAAGAGCGAGCGTGCGAAACAAAGCGCGACCGAACGCGGGAGGGAGAGAGAGAGAGAAAGGGAGAGAGAGAGAGAGAGGCAGAGACGCCGATAGATAGACTTTCCATTTCCGATACAGTAGATAAAACAGTATATCGATACTCGATAACACACTGCTATGCTTTCTGACGCACACACGCGTACACATACGCACACATACACACGCTGGAACTTTCCAAACCGCGAAATTTAAATATCTATTTATACTCGCCGCGGCGGTTCCGCTCACGCGGTATTGGCGCGTGGTTCTCTCTCTCTCTCTCTCTCTTTCCCTTCTGCCTCTCTCTTCTTTTTCGCGTGCTCACGCGCGGTGCGACCCTTTTTTTCGTTCGGCAAACTTAATTGAAATTTATTTTCGCTTCATTGCGCGATTTTTGCGTCCATGGATCGGTGATAACTTTTGAGGAAATGGAGGAGAGAGTGAGGGAGAGAGAGAATAAGCGCACGAGGTTTGCAAGAGAGATTTGTGAAAATTGAATTATGCGGCCCGAGGAGTTATTAAATTCGGGCGAGCGGAGAAATAAGTTGCCAAGGAGAAAGTGGTGAAAGAGATCAAGATTGGCAGAGCTAAAAAAGAGGAGGAAAAGAGGAAGGATATCGATAACAATTTCGCGGGTGTATCTAACTGATTGGGTTTGTTGGACGGGTTTATATACTATCTGTCAAAAAACTACCCGGAATTTTTAAATAAAACACACAATATTCAATTATTTATCAATATTTATTTTGTCGCCTTCAAAGTAGGCCCCATTTGATGCAACACACATGTGCCAACGATTTTTCCAATCATCAAAACATTTTTTATAAGTCTTTTCTGGGATAGCCTTCAGTTCCATCAACGAATTTTGTTTTATGGCTTCGATCGCTTCAAAACGTTTTCCACGGAGAGGTAATTTTAGTTTTGGGAACAGAAAAAAGTCACATGGGGCCAAATCTGGTGAATACGATGGTTGCTCGATTGTATTTATTGAGTTTTTGGCCTTAAATTCGGTTACAACTGCGGCTCTATGCGGTGGTGCACTATCGTCGTGCAAAATCCACGAATTGTTCTTCCACAATTCTGGCCGTTTTTGACGGATTTTTTCACGCAAACGCTTCAAAACGCTCAAATAATACTGTTTATTGATCATCTGTCCCTCTGGTAGGAATTCATGATGCACCAAACCATGAATATCAAAGAAAATAGTCAGCATGACTTTCACTTTTGATCGACTTTGACGTGGTTTTTTCGGTTTTGGCTCGTCTTTTATTTGCCATTGAGATGCCTGTTGACTTGTTTGCATGTCAAACTCGTAGACCCATGTCTCATCTCCAGTTATAATGCGTTCCATGAAGGTAGGATCGGAATTAGCACGATCCAGCATGTCCAAAGAGATCTGTCTGCGGTACTCTTCTTGAAGAAAATTCAGCTCTTTTGGAACAAGTCGAGCGGCGACGCGTTTCATGCCCAAAACATCCACCAAAATCGTACGAACTGACTCGTGGGAGATGTTTAGCTCTTGTGCTATCTCTCTTAAGCCTGAATGGCGATTTTCCAATACGATTTGTTTCACTTTTTTAATGTTCTCCTCGGTGGATGCTGTCGATGGCCGTCCGGACCGAGGCAAATCTTCACACACTTCTCGACCTTCCTTGAATGCTTTGTACCAATCGTAAATTTGTGTTTTTGATAAAACTGATTCCCCATAAGTCTTTTCCAACATTTTCAAAGATTCCGCGCACGAAATTTCGTTGGTAACACAAAATTGGAGGCAAACTCTTTGTTCAATATTTGTATTCATTGTGAAAATCGTGACGCACTACTGAGCTTAACTGACTATAACAGCTGGCGTAAACAAACTGCTTGATGGAACGCGCTCAAACTTTGCATCATAATTTGGTACAGTGATGCCAACATACAAAGAAAAGAAAAATTCAAATATCTATAATGCGGGAGATTTAAAAAAACTTTTCCGGGTACTTTTTTGACAGAAGGTAGTTTGTCGAGAACTATATGATGCCTGGCTATTGGCATGCCAATCTGTTTGTTAATAAATTTCGAAACTGAAAACAGCTGGAGAACTATTTTCAAATATGTGTTCCAATTTTGTTCCAATGACAATTTTTGTATATACATAGATGTTAGGTAACAGATTGCTTGTTTTTTTTTGTTCTATATATTTATTTTTTTTTTGCCCAATATTTTTTTACCTACATATAAAATAATTAAAGCATTTAATGGAGATTTTTTATAGTATTTATATTTAAAGTTATTTTTAATTAAAATATGAAATGTTTTGATTACATAATATTTTTTAATTTTATCTTCGTTTGACGAAAAATTCGAACAAGTAAAACCTGAAAGTTAAAATAAAGCATGCACACAAAACTATCATAGATATAATACTTCAAACATAGTAAAACCATACCATTTGTCTTTTGTTTTTACATGAAAATTTTTACACTCCTCCCAGAATGATTATTTGTTCTTCGTCTAAAAATAAAACCAAAAGCCCTCACGCTAATGAATTTACATTTACTTTCTCAGAGATACCAGGCATTTCGTCAATTTATGTACTTAATGTCTTAATCTTTTCAGTCTGGCTCTTAGCGTGCACGCAGATGGAATGGACTTCGTCTAAGCGTCGCGTTTAAGTTCAAATTGATTTTATCTCCCGTGAAAACTTTTCTAATTATATTTATTTGTAAACGAGGTTGTTTAAGCGGCGAGCCGCGAGATAAGCTTACTTCGCAAAGAATCCGCAGCGCCGACGAAGAAAAGTTGATTACTGTCCCTTCGTCTCTGCTTCCAATTTGAAGCATAAATACGGTGCGCGAATTTCGCGTGCCGAGCTGCCCCTCCCTCTGCCCTCAAGTTGTTTTGCTAACAACGTTGCGATGTCAAGTTTCTCCTCGTTAGCTCGCGGACTTGGTTCAGAATTTTTTCTTCCTTTGCTAGGATGAAGTGGTAAATAAGGAGAGATTGTGAAGATATTGGGCTTATTCTCGTGAAAAAATGTGCTTTGAGGTGTTTTTAATATTTCTATGGTGTACAATAATTGGCAGTGTACATCTGGTTGCATTAGTATTATGGTGAATGTACAGTAACAATGCTTATTTTTCGTGTAGGTGTGAATTATTATTAAAGTAAAATATGCATCATATAAAAAAATACATATGACGCATATGCTTTTAATTCAATGTGTTCCTTGAATCCACATCACATTATATTATGGGTTATTAAGGTCATAGTTTCAAATCATAATGCCATCTAGTTATATTTCGTACATTTCAAAGAGTATTTAATAATTGTTTATATTTCGTTTGTGAGTAAAATGAAATTTATATGAAAATGAAATTTATATGAGTAATATGTATAATATATACATATTACTCACAGTAAAGGGTGCTTACAATAGCTTTAGCAGTATGTGGTAATTAAATCTTATGCGTTCTTTGTATTACAATATTCTCTACATTACTTTAAATATGTGAGTTATATGGTATCATATAACGACATAGTGTTAGGTAGTCTAAGAGTTAAAAATTATTATAGTTTTCCATTTTCAAAACACGAAATATCAAACGTTCTTATATCTATCTATTAACAAAATTGAAAAAAAAAATGATATACTAATTGCTATAATACCTTTTAAGAAGCCTTTTAACGTAAAAATATTTCACCAGTCGCATTTATAAGATTTATCTTACCGCAAACGGAAAATACATTGAATTTCGATCAAAGTCCACGCTCCTTCCTATACCCTTTCCTCATCGGCCGTCAATTTTCCAACAAGCTGTTTTCTCTCCCTGCGAGGTACATTTCCGATAAACACAAGATCAAAAGACCCGCGCCGTCACCCCCCCCCCCCCCCCTCAACCTCGCGCGCTTAACTTCCCTCAACTTTTCGCATCGTTACTTACCGCACGCGCTCGCGTATATGACGCCGCGTGTATATACAGCACGGCTGTCCTGGAAAATCTCGTTTCACGCTCGACTTGGAGCTCATTTTGCCCGCAGAGTTGGCGCTCGCGGTGGGTGCTAATTGAAAAAACGTTTCGCCGACTCTAACTTTTCACTCTTCTCCGTCTTCTTTTTTTTCCAGGCTCGCGGCCTCGCGTCGTTAATACACGAGGGGCCAAAGAAATCGCCAGCGGCAGCAGCAGCGCCAGTCGGACTTGAAGGATTGAGAGAGAGAGAAAAACAGCCCGACGAGCGTTCTTGTGTTTTGGGTGAAGAAGACACACGTTTATTCGAGCATCAACTTTAATATCTAAAAATATCCATTCGATTTTTACTATTACACCCACCCCCACCACACAGACACGAACTTTTTGTAAATAATATATAATAATATATATATTATATATATAGCTTTTTGTTATGGATCGGATGCGGGCGTTATCGTGAATATCTGTTGTGTTATGTCGCAAGTGAGACGAAGAGCGGAAAAGTAATAAAAAAAAAACTATGAAATACGGTATAGAGGATCGTTTGGTTGTGCAAAAGCTTGATGTTTTGATACTTTGTTTGTTTGGCAGGAACAATATATATATATATTTTCAAATGAATTGTTTCGAATGTTTTCTAGCTTCGCAACAATGATTTCTATTTTTGAACTATTGAAAAATATTAGTATTGTTGTAGAATCATTATATTGCGACAAAAAAAAAATATTAACGATTTTGACAACAATGCTGGGGGAAAAAATTTTCACATGAATTATCTTTATTTCGTGAACAAATATACAAAGATAAAAAGGAAAAATGCATCTGGTTCCCGATAATCTATCCCCCGGATAAAAAAATATTTTCCAACGACAGTTACCAAAACATTCATTTCATAAACGTATTTCGCCGTTCTAGGACATTAAAATATAAATAAAAACAAATTCGAATCCAAGATTATTAATCATTGAAAATAACCCGCACTACTCAAACTTCACACCACCACTATACCACCAAACCTCGCCGCATCTTGCACGAAATATCCTCGACTACCTCGCACTTCATCTATCACACACTTCACACTCTCAACCGTATATACTCTCCTTGCTGCCTGGGAAATTACTGGAGAGCAGCCCCTGGCAAAAGATAGCCAATACCTGCGCGCAGTGCTGCATGCGCGTCCGCCCTGCAAGTTATAGAGTCCGCGGACTGCGCGCGTATAATGGGCCACTCGGCGAGTACAGCGCGCATATGCGTGCCAGCCGAGATTACCCGGCGCCGGGCGCAGCTGAGCGTCGATTAGGCTTATCCAATTAATCAAGCGCGGGAAAGTGCGTCGAATCGATGCGCGCATCCCTACTGGCCGGGTTCGCAAATCCCCCGGAATTAAGGCACGATCGCGCATTAATCTCGCGCCGTAAGTTTACGTTCGGGGTGTATATATATATATATAGGCTGATAGCGGGGAGGGATACTTGACTGATTCTTTCCAGCTCTTGGATTTGGTTGTATAGTGTCAGCGCGATCGAGGAGAGGTTGTGAGCGAATTGTGGGTTTACGGCGTGTCGAGATTAGGGTTGCAATAAAAGTGAGGGGTAAGGTGGAGGAGCGGGTGGGAGGGGTTAATTTTGATGGCAGTACTGAGATGGTTTATGAGGATTGCGAGGCGGTTCCTTGGTGCTGTATATTCGCGACGGATATAATTTTTCATACGTGGGCAATGTTTATACGAGAATATTGCGACATCTTCGTGAATGTGTTTCTTTTTATTGCAGTTTTATTAAGCATTCGGTGAAAATGAGGCGAAAATGATGATTGCAAGAAGTTGTTAGCTATTTATTGGGTAACAGTAAAAATGGTATGAAAACTAAATCTTCAAATTTATTTTGTTCTAGTCATTTGTCATTGTTTGTTATTTTTGTAATTAAAACTAGCTTCATAAAATTTCCAATGACAACGCAATAAAATTTCGCCACTGATTCTTATATGAAGTCTAATCTGAATAGTAAAGCAATAAATCACTGAATTAAAATTTTTCAAATCAAGTTTCGAGCTTTAAAAAACTATAGACTATTAATTTCATTAAATTTCACCATCTACGCATTTGCTATATTATGCAACACTCACGTACATAAAACCTAACAAAAAGCTCGAAAATTCCCGTACGGCCTCTCGCGTCGCTGATTTTGTCATAAAAGCCGCTATATTCCGCCGAGTTGAGAAGATTGACCGAAAAATGTAATTACTCACAGAATTGCGTTAAAGCAATACACAGTGCTTTCAGTGCTGCTCGCGGCATGCGCGCGCCTTGCAACAGACATGTGTGCCCTCGACACTCACTCAACCGGGTCGCAACGCATTGTCCCCGCGCCGACGACGAATCTCTCAAATCCAGCGGCCACACGCGTGCACCACCACCTCGACAGCGAAATAATTCCGTCAACTTCGCTCGCGTATTTTTCTTTTTTTTTCACCCCCACTTCTTTTATTTTTTCCACTAAAATTGCATAAAACACAACACTCCATTATTCGCGCGTCATGCCAACTCCCCTGCAGCCGGAAGCCTACAAATGGACCATTCATTATTTTCGTACGGCGAGAGCGCGCGAAATGCTCCCCGGGCGCGGCCCCGAAAATAAAAAAACGACACGCTTCCGATTTTCTATTACTTTGTACGAGATTCGAGCGCGCGGCGGTAGATGCACGCGCTTTTTATTCAGCCGTCGTTGTGGGAATATCACGCAATCGATGTTAAATGTCTCCATTAAACGAGAATTATTGCTTTTGAAAATATTGCACGCGGAGTATAATGCGCGAGCCGAGGGGAGCGGCTGCACAATGGCTTTTCATTGTGTCGGTATGATTTCGCAATTTTAGCGCGTGAGCGCGGGGAAAAAATTAATGATTTTTCGAATTTCGGCTGCCGCGTTATTTTAAAAGTAATTGATTTTATTTTCGTAACATTGTCGCACGGTTATTTTATTTTCTGTATTTTTTGTTTATGTATATACCTATGTCGTTAAAAGTTTTAATCATTTTGTGGAAAATGAGGTCTTTTCGATTAAATATTAAAATTTCATTCAATGTCTTTGAACAAATATTTTTACTAAAGTTTTGTATTTCAAAATTTAGTCGTTTATTCAATATTAAATTATAACGATAATAAGTATTGTAATTTAATTATCTTTGATTATAATAAGTTTCCAATTTAAAGGAATAACATTCTTGGGCAGTGATAATTTCATGATTGATGTAACATTTAATTACAAATAATTCCAATGAAACAAAAAATCTTAATTTTGTATTAAAGATAGATGCGTAGTAATATTTTCAAAAAAAGCTCAATATCATTTGAAACAAACCCTATCGCTTATAAATGTTGACATTTACGCCCCATATTCCAGAACCTTCCGCAATCCCATAATCTTCACGCCAGTCGGAATTGGAACGACGAAACTCGCTCTCGTTTTCTCTCGCACGAGCAAGGACGGCTCCCTCCATCTCTCTCGCGCGAGCGGCTTAACGAGTTATCGCACAGTTTCGCTCTTCTTAGAACCCGTTAATTAAGGACGGCGCGGGAGAGAGAGCGCGCGGAGTTGTTAACGTTTCGCTGCCAGACGAGAGTCGAGAGCAGTTTTCCGGGACCGGGACCGTAGTTAGAAGTAGCACACACACATACACACACATCACGCTTCTCTTGAATCAACGCAATTGCGCGAGTGACCCGTTATTTGTATCGGAGGCGTGGACAAAAAAATATGCGCCTGTTTTTATTGCGCGCGTGTACGCGGAAGAAGTTATGGGGTGCACGGTTTTATTCTGATTTAAGGGTAGGGATATCGGCGTGAAACAATGGATTTTGTTTTGTTTGGCCGATGATAGGCGTTTCGCTGGTGAAAGGTTTGGGTTTAGTTTTAGCGTGGGAAAAATATATCTTGATTTGCAGGCAGGAAGGTAAACTTGAAATTATTGAAAGGATTAGACGGAGAACAAATATGAAATCATAAATTACTGCCAGATTTTAAAAGTGATTACGTATTTCAAATAGTTTTAACGGCGTCACTTGGAGATGCACTGGTTTTTGAATCACGCACAAAAGGTTATAATTGTCCAAAATCGAAATTTTTAATTATAGCTGAAAGATGCAAAATAATAATAAAGAGCGTTAACAAGTGTATAAATTTTAGTTTCATAAAATTTGATTCAACTCGTTATTATCTTGATAATGTTTATTTTAATTATATTTACTTCATCAAAGTTTGTAGAAAAAAAGATTAATGTTTCTTACCCATACTTACTAATGTATAAAGTTTATAAAAACAATTTTTAACTAAGGAATAATATTAAAAAGAGCATTGACAAAAAAATATTCTCAATGAAACTTCCAATAATGAGCAAACAAAGTATCATTACGTAATATAATATTTTTAACTTCCATAAAATGCATTCATTATGTTAACAACTATATAACTTTACGAATATTGTTATTAATTTGTTTATAAAATTCTTTATAATTTTTGCCAAAAAAATATTAATAAAAACTATCATGTTTCCTCCGTGAGGAAATAACATCGTATATATCTTTAATGACTCTTTGTAAATTTCTGTTTTTCAATCTTGTCTTTGTTCGCAATAACTATATCGATTTGTAAATACTACCACATTAAGAAATCGCAAAGAAAACTGCTAAAAACGTTATAAGCTCACAAAAACTTTTCTAAACTCATTCGTTTTTAGAGTCGAAAAGTCACGAAAAAAAAATCACTCTCACCATCATAGTTTGTGATGTATGAAAACGTATCAAAATAAAAATAAAAATAACGTGAGCAAAGTAAGACGAGGTGTACAATTACATAAGTAAAGTTAACAGAATCTGTATACACGCTAAGTTAAGATCGATCGCAGTATTATATAAGATATATTTTTATATGTAAATATGACGTTCCTTCTTGTTATCTTATTATAATACACAAAAATATTGTACACGAAAAAGAATTATCAACTAAGCTATGTATAAGTAAGAATGAGATAAAAAAATAAAAATTCCGAAATGAAGGCGCAATTATCGTACATTATTATAGATTTATAAAAATGTATAATAAACAATTATTTAAATGTTTATATTGTTTTTTAATAATATATCTCGATTAGTCATCTTTTGTTCAAAGAGATTCATATTTATTTTATTTCTAGTGACATGATACAGTTAGTAATGAATAAATTAGAAAATTGCTTTCTCTAACTAAAATAATTTTTATCACTTTATCGAACAAAACATCAAATTATTTGTCAACTAAATTTTGGTAAGAAAATAATGAAGCATGAAGGGGATCATTCATCGAATACCAGGTAAATATTGTTACGCATGTACTTTGAAATTTTATAGAACACTTTATGAATCTTTAATACGTCACCTGTATGGATGTCCATAAAGTATATACAGAATTCAAGTGACTAACCACTCCATTCCTAATTCCTATTCTGACACATGTAAAATTTCTCTGAAGTATTATATTGACATAAACTAATTTCTACAAGGCAACATTGTTATACCCCTGCCATTACTTCTCACTCAAGACACATTCAATTTCTGTACATCGTATACAAAGACACAACTTTCATCGAAATACGGTCGCAATATCGCTGTTCCTGTACGCCGCGCTCATGCAGTATCGGGAACCTGACACTTAGGGCGCGCATCGATAGCATCCGCGCTTAACCTAACTCTTTATACACAGAGCAGACAATAGCGCAAATAAGCGCGGAAATAAACGGAAGTCGCGGGCGCACGACACGTTGAAAGGGAGAAATATCCTTCCGCCTGCGCAATTGATCCGATTTCTTCCTTATTCCTGCCTCGCGCTTCCGCTCTCTCGCATAAACTTTCATGAGCCGGGGATCCGATTGAAGCTTAGGAACATTCAACTCGTGTGTGAGAGAGAGAGAGAGAGAGAGAGAGAGAGAGAGAGAGAGAGAGAGAGAGAGAGAGAGAGAGAGAGAAATTACGCGCGGCGAGATTGCCCCGTTATATTTTATCGCGCTGGCTATTAAAATTTCAAAGAGTCGACGACTGGATCGGATGGCGGTGGGTTGGGGCAGTTCTTGATGGTTGAGATGGTAAGGAATGAGAAAGGTGAGGAAAATATTGGTCGGCAGATCGAGTGATTTCATTTTTGTAGCGTCTTAAAGTTCTTTGTGATATGGGTTATCATTGATTTGGTGTGGAAGAGAATAATATATGAATAGAAGAGGAAGAGCTTTTATTCACTTTTATGTAAGGATGTTATATATTAAATTTAAGTTGACTTACGTCAAGTTATATTAAATTTAAGTTAAAATTTAAGTGGCTCGAAGTGAATGAAGAAGTAACTTAGTAACAAGCATATTACGTATAACATTTAAAATAAAACAAGAATACATAAACAAATGCACATAGGAATCACATCCAATTATGCTTCATCTCAAATCGCACTTCTCAAGCGTTTCAGATTACAAGCGTTCGTTCTAATCTCTTCTGTAGTCGCTTCAAGAGAAATTCCGCAAAAATTTTTCCAGCCTGCGGGCTGCGAGTGTGAATGCAGAAGTAAGCGTATATGTGTCTCGGGCGCTCTGCGTCAAGTCGTTCACCTAACTATTTTCGACATGCAAAGGGAAACTTTAAAATGAGCGAGCGAACGGAATACCAAATGAAGCGAAAGAACAATGAAAGAAAAGGAGAAAGAGAGAGGGAGCAACGGAGAGCGCGAGGCGGAATATAGAAAATCGTGTGTAAAAGTAAGCGAGAAAGAAAGTTGAGCCCGTAAAAAGAGTCGGACACAACGCTGTTCTCTTCCATGTTTATACCCTTTCCATGTTTGCGCGCAACGTTTAGACAATAGCAGTGCAGTCGGTGTTAGCGTAAAATCGAACCGTAAATTTTTTATTTTACTTTCACACACTGCGCTCACTCCGCCCTATATGGATAATAGTTTTCTATTTTCACCTGAGAGTGTTGCCATGTATACAGCAACAGTTGCTTATTTATTTACCGCTGAAAGGATCGATAATGTTTTTCCCCTCGCTACAAATATAACTTCGTGCATTTTATTTTTTAACAATCATTCCTACTATAACACAGAAATTCGAAACAACTTATGCGAATCCAATTTTCCACGACATCCATCTCTCTGTTCCACAATACAGCGCGCAGCTTCAAACTCAATAACACGAATGACAACTTTTACAAGCGTAAACATTCCATTAACCGCGAGCTGAGCGCCGAAAAATCCCCAGTCAACTAAGGGAATCCGTAAAATCTCGCATTGTTTCGACAGTGAAAATAGAGCGGGACACACCGACTCGCGCCACAGAGTCGGAATGGACCCCAAAAATAGAGCGAGAGAGAGAGAGGCGGATGAGGAACGCCAGCTATTTCTTAATTTACGAGCGTGAGGGCGGGAAAGCGACCGATTGGCAGACAAAAATCCGACTGCAGCGAGCAGATAGCTTCGCGTCAGCGAAAACGCGAGTCTCGCATCGGGCAGTCGAAGGAAAAGTTGGAAGTTATAATTAAATGCGTACGGATTTTTGGCAAGTAGTTTCAGTTGTTTCTAGTTTTGTGGGGCAGACCATTTTTCGATGTTGATGGTTGTAGTTGTTTATTAAATCATGATTCTTTTACACTTTTATTATACAGTATTTTGTTCTATGAGAAAAATGATGTATTAAAAATTACTATAATATATAGGAACGTGGGGACAAATCTCAAATACCAACATTTTGACTATATTTTATACTAAAAATTGATATGTACATAATAAAAATTGCTTTGTACATAGTAATTTTTACTATAAAATATAGTAATAATTTTAGTATTTAAGTTTTGTCCTATATATTATAGTAATTTTTAATACATTATTTTTCTCAGTGTAATAGTTCTATAGGAATTAACAGTAGATTGTTGTTTAGTACAGTTTCTTACTAACAGTAGCGTTCCAAGTGTACTCCATTACGAATAATTCCATAGAGATTCATTATACGATTAATCCCCCTCATTTCAATTTGCCTAATTATACTGTTTAATTCAGCTTTCTCGTATATATCAAAGTAAATATCTACATATAAATTAACAATATAACCAACTCTTACTCCATTTATTTGCTGCTGCAATTACATTTTATATAAAAAAGTGCTTCAAATAACATACACTTACACCCAATGCCCATTACAATTCGGAGAATTTAATATCGCGCCCTTAAACGCTTAAAATTGTAAGTATTCTATACCGTCGTTACTTCGAATTCTATGGATTATTACCAAATACTGTCAGCGGTATTTTCATTTTTAAAACAATTACGAAATAATTTCGCTTCGGCAGCCGAGTGGTATAAGAAAATACCTTATACCGCTGTCTCGCATATAATAATACCGATAAAGTTCGTCCGTCGATTTTTATCTGCAATTCATGCGCTCCGCTGCGCGAAAAAAGAATGGAAAATCGTACCGAGAGAGAAAGAGAGCAGGAGAAGCAATGAATAATGTAAATATAAGAAGCAAAAAGTCGGTCGTAAAGAGGCGCGAGGCACTAACGCGCGCCCGGTTTTTGATGACTCGTCGCGCGAATTCCGATGCGCCGGCTTTTATGGGACTTTTATAATGCCCGACGAGCGATACTTACCGCGAAGGCGCGCGCGAGCCCGTTATATGTCCGCCGTGGCGTTACATTAATCTATGAAGAGTACGGGCGCGAATTTCTCCGCCCCATCGCCAGCCCTTCGTTATTTATCATTATATAGGTGATCGTGAATAGGTTGACGGCGCGGTGTACGTAATATCGGGAATTTTATAGTTATACGAAAAAAGTAAACAGGGAAACGAGAGTGGAATTGTATAAAAAGTTACTCTTCCAGAAATACAGAACAAATGAGGTCAATGACTATTATACAAGCAAGGGAAAGAATAAAAATTCAGCGATTTTCCACTTTTAAAACGACGAAATTAAAATGCTGTATATATTCTGCTGCCAAATGAAGTGCCGCGGTCATAAATCAAAGATCAACGGGGCGAAGGAAATATGAAGTTGCTTGATAATCTCTAATGACCCAAATAGCAGTAAATATAAAGCACCTGCCTCGTCCAATTTCCATTAACCCCCGCCCTTCCTCCCTATATACACTCCCTCGATCCCTCCCATCCTTGGTGCTTCGCTAACGTTCCACGCGATTCGCCACTGTAATCCATAAAAAAACTCCTTCCCAATAGCAACGGCAGAACTTGAGCGCGCGCGCGCTCTGTGCTTCACTCCGGGGGTATAACGTTGGCGAAGATTATCGAAACTCGTTGCACATGGATAATAACGTACCGAATTACTCCTGTAATAACCTACATTGATGTTTCGAGGGATTAAAGGCCTCGATCCAATTAGACCCTTTGTATATCTATCCGGTTGCACATGTATGAATTGTTCGTAGTTGAAAGTAGTTTGATTAATTTAATTAAATTTATTTTTTGTTTCAAAACTTCTACGATTTTGTGCGGCAGCAGGTTCTTTGGGAAAGAATGAAATTCAACTTTATTGTCATATTTATATGAGGTTTATAAAAATCGAAATTTTACCAAATGTATAATCTTAGAATTAGTTATTTTCAATACGAAATAAAGATAATGATCGTACCAAGTATACTGCATTGTTTTAAAATATGAGAAACATTTAAAATATTTGTAAATGATTTTGAAGCGTTTGTACAGAAATATAGTTATGCAAATATGTATTCAATGAAATATTTTACTTTTTTATAATAAAATAATTACAAGATAATTTCCATTATTAACAGTATAAAATACATTTAAAAGTATATTAAAAGGTTTGTGTTTTTTAATCAAATAATTCTTGAAATCTTTCAAAATTAAGAATAAGTCATATACCACTTGACGACCGACATCTGCTTAAAATTTTGAATCGAATATCGTTGAACGAAAAGAAGACGCCTCGAAAGGATAATAAAACGATGGAAAAGAGAAAGATGAAAGAGCTCTCGTGCGATCGCGGAACAAAGGAAAATTTCGCGCGTTCATTTGAATTCTGCGCGCTTGCGGGAATATTCGGAAGCGCATGTTCAATTTCAAGAGCGGAGCGTGGGAGAAAGAAAATAGAGAGGGAGAGAGAGAGGGAGACATAAACGAAAAAAAGTAAAATTAAACCTCTCGCCGTCGATCCGATACTTGCACACGCGAGTTTTATTCCACGGACTTGGCGCTCGCTTTAAAAATGACGGGCGAGAAATTTATGTGAGAGAGAGAGAGAGAGAGAGAGAGAGAGAGAGAGAGAGAGAAGGTAAGCGCGAAAAAAGAAAGGCCGCGTAGCTGCTGCATCAAAATTGCATACCGCGAATCTCAACGCGGATGATGAGAGAAAAATGGGGGCGGATGGGCTTTAAGTGTCGCGGAAATTTATGGGAATAAGGGAGTGGAGGGAGGCTTTCGCTCGTTAAGGCAAATCGATTTATGGACGTTATTAAACTGCCCCCCGTACTGACGCGAGTGATTTCTATTTATATATATATATATATATATATATATATGCACACACACAGATGTATATATGTTTCAACGTACTGTTTTATTATTTCATCAGCGAAATCAGTTTAATGGGCGCGGTGTGGCAGGTGGAAATTTAACAATGCTAAGCCGATTTATTGTGAAGGACCGAGTAAATCTTCATATAATTACGTATGCTGATTAACGCAATGAGGACAGTGATTTATTTTTGCCTGATACATTTTGTTCGATGAAAATTACAGATAAGTATAATTTAGGTAACCGTGTAAGAATTTAAATTTTAATAATCTTTTAATTTCTCGAAAAAGGATATTACTGAATGATAAAAAATGGGCTTTCAAATATCGTTCAGTATGGATGTATATTTTCTGAACAACTTACGGAGGTTTGAAAGCTCCAAAAAGCTTTCTAAACTTATAAAATGCACCGGATTGAGTTTTAGCTGAAAGCTCAGACTAAAATGCCTGAGTTTCGGTCCCAATGTTTTGTAACTTTCAGTTTTAGTTAATGCGTTTGTAACCAAATAAATGATTAATTTGTCATTGTATGTATTATAGCAAAACTGCGTACAATAAAAATATAATGATTTCATAATTCCCGTGCCTGGATTTCTATGAGCGAAAACAGTAAAAATTAAAATTTTTAAGCAGATCGTATCAGATATATATTTCGTTGAGATTAAATTACTATTTTCGGTATTTATAATTTAATAATTTCAGACGTCGTCTTTTGCTTGGAATATAGTTTTAGAATTGTTCAAAATCATAAAAACGTATTCAAATTTCGTATAATAATCTAACATTCCTTACACTGTACAAGATTTTGAGAAATCGTAATTTCTTCTAAAATTCTAAAATCATACACCGCATTCCCATCAGAAACTTATTTTTGAAATTTCAGCAAGAAATTTTTGAGAATAATTTAGATATCACATTCTCCCACTGGATCCCAACGTAATAAATTTTCATCTCCAGTTCAATTCAAGGAAGAAAATAAAATAATTTCACGACTTCTTTTCAAACCACACAAGCAAAACCTCCACTGTATTACTGAAAAATCTCGAGAAAATAATCGATACTCCCCTATTCCCTTTCACCCACCAAAAATAACGCTGAAAACTTTATCATCCGAATGTGCCAACCTCCCAGGCATCTCAAATCCCAGTACTCCCTGGTCAAAGGCACGTGATATACATTTAAAAAACTGCTAGCTCCGTATTTTTTCCTCTCTTCTTCCCTCTCTATCCCCTCCCCCAGCTGATCCTTTTCGCCGACCTCCCAGTAGACTGCACCTACGCTCATATAGATTCCTCGCAGTGTGGGATAACCATGAATTTCAACGAGACGCAGTAAACAGCGAGCGAGCTGAGAGAAGTTTGACGCCCCCGCGTATATACTTAGACCCGCGCGCGCCCTGTAATCGACATCAAAAATGCATCGCTGGAGAGGAGAGGGAGGAGGAGGGGCGTAACCGCGAAAAGCCGACGGCCGACGGATCGTGACATCGACACCGCAGGTGATAAACCTCGGATGAAATTTTGGCGGATGCATTCGCAATTTACCTGCTTCTAGTGGTATTGGGTGCTTCCAATCGTAATTTTTTTACGCGGCAAAGTGATGCCGATGGTTGCCTGAAAACTGTATGCTAGGCATCTTTACTGTTAAAAGGGGCAGGGAATTTTCTGAAAAATATTTAGTTGCTGCTTTTTCCTATATTGCTGTCTATCTTGATGTTCCATAGTTTTTTAGCATTTGAAATATATGCAATTATGTTTAAGAAATTGGTCTTATTTCTATAAATGTTAGTTCCTTTAATTGTATCTTCTATAAAACTTTGTCCCTGTAAAACTGCAATTCTCAATGTTTTAGAAAGTATTTCTTTTCTGATACGTCTTGTACATATTATAAGATATAATAAATATTCTACACTAAGCAAAGCTTTCCCTTGAAAAAAAGACTAAAGCACCAACCATAACCGAAATTAAACTCCGAGTAAATGATTTTTCTTCCCATTCATTTCCATAACAATATAATGACCCCGGTACATCGAGCGGATGTCACTGCCTTAATTGCTCATTCGTTTTTCTCCCAAAAAAACACGAGTATCTTAATTAGCTCAGCGCGCTAACAGCCTCCATAATCGAACAAAACTCCTCGCACGCGTTTCTTCGAGAAGACACGACCACGCTCTCATTATCCCCTCTGACTAATGAAGCGATTGTCTGGCGCGATACGGACCCGGCGCCGGAATTCCAAAGGGCAAACAAATGGATCAATTTGAAGGGGTGAGTAAAGGTCGACGAACTCCTTAAAAGTGAATGTACGTGACTGTATCCTCTTGTGCAAGGCTGGTAAAGTAGGATGTCGCGGGTGTCGATGGAGAGGCTCCAGGGATATGTAGTAGCTGATGGGCCGGAAGAGAGAGGCGTTGTGTTGTAAAGGTGATGCGAACAAGGGCTATAAAAGATGGATCGAAGATGTGGAATCAAAACACGAATTACTGTTTATTGCAGAAATGTACATTCTAAGTTTATACGTTATTGTATTGTTTTTGTCATTTTGGAGGAGGTATTTCAATATTCAAGATGTGTAGTCAAATTGTATGAAACACATGAAGACAACTTTAAAGCTAAACAAAATTATTTTATTATTTTTAATACTCATAATATCTCGATATACACTAATGTCGAATTCTATGCGAATTATCAAATAATGTTCAGAAGAAATCACATTAATCGAATTAAGTAGGTGATTAAGCATTATTTATTACGAATTATTAATTAAGTATTATTAATTAAGTATAGTTATTATTAAAACAGATATTTAATATTTCAGAATTACTAAACAATGTGAAATTCATTCTACTTTTATTAAGCTGAGAATGTGATATAAATTACTTTTCAATAGCACTTTACCAAAAGGTTAAAATCTTTAATTAATTAATCATGTACCCCTCAAAGTATTTTTAACAGTTATACTGTTAATTCTACAGCTTTTGAAAAAAAACACAAATTTTGCAAAAACATTTTAAAGTTCATGAAAAAAGTATCGGTTTATTAATTACGTCAAGATTATTTCTTTCTTCTCTTTCTTATATTATTATATACAATACAATTTTTAAAGATTTTAATTTTATTCGTTTCTTAAGTGTTTCTTAAACGATCTTCAATATTTTATCAAAAGAAAAATATTACGGATTTTGCAGGTTTGCATAACCCTTAAATATTATTACAGGGGCTTACCTTTACAGAAATCATTATAAGAGCTGATTTTACGTCTATAACATATATACACTGAGAAAAAAACAAGCTAGATTAGCTTAAGTCAGACATGGGAGCATAGCCGAAGTACGGCTAAAACCGCTGGAGAGTCCGGCAGTCTCTGCCGGAGAATCGAGCAGTTTCTGCTTAAGAGTCGGGCAGAAACAACTTGAGCAATGGTCACGTGACCTTTGACGCTTGTGCGTGTGCCCGTCGCTCAAGCTCGTTTTACCCAAGCGCTCGGGCAATTCTAACCTTTGTTGTCCTACCCGACGATTCCGACTATTTTGGCCGGAGATTCAAGCTGTTTCTGCTTTTTTTCTCTGAGTGTATATACCTATATATGATACTACATATATTTGAACAGAAAAAAAAATTACGAAAAGCACTACGAAATTCTCCAACAGCCCCTATCTTTTCTTTCCGTCGATCGGCAGCATTTTCCCTTCCAATCAGCTGTACTCTGCGATCCTCACCATCTATTCCTCTCCTGTCTCCCTCCTTCCTTATATACGTACCTTCCTCTCGTACCCGGGCGACCAACGCATCTCGACGGTCGTCTTCCCCTCGATGATTCGATTCCGATGATTCGAGGGGTATATCTATATGTACATACACGTGTATATACCCGGCAGTAAATTCGAATGCCCATCACGTCTCGATCCTCCTCGGCCATCTTGAATTTTATGGACGTTCGCAGCGGAAGGAGATAGAGAGAGAGAGAGAGAGAGAGAGAGAGAGAGAGAGAGAGAGAGAGAGAGAGAGAGAGAGAGAGAGAGAGAGCGAAGTCGCGTGTATCGCGCGAGATCGGTGACTTTTCGGTTTGACTTTTTAGGAAGTTTAAAGCGGTGGGAGAAGTTGAGCGATGTAAGTGTATGTGGGTCGGAGCATTTAGAGGAGTGTAGAGGGCAGGGATAGGTGCGAATTAGGTCGCGTTACATAACTATGTATTACTTATAACTAAACGATTGGTAACTGTTGAATCTAATTTGTCTTTGTCTGATTCGTCGAAGAACCTGAGAAAATAGTGTTTCTGTGTTTGTAATATTATATACAATTAGATGTTGAAGTTTTTGTTCAGCTTAGGAGGCCAGTGTTGAAAGTTTGAATTGGAGGTATTTTAAAACTAATTATATTTTTAGATCTACAGGATATGTAGATGGATATGTTGTTAGGTATCAATATAATTCCAATATTCATTAGTCGTTGACAATATATGTTTTAAAAAAATTGTTTGTTCATACCTAAAAATTATGTATGTTATTGTAAATAGTTATATGCAACAGTTTAGAACAGAAGTTTTATACTTAATAATTAAATTATTAATTTTCTTTGATAAAATGCAAAACAATAACTAACATGTTATTGTATATGTTACTCTGAAAAAAGTATTCACACATGCCGTGTCCGTAAATTCGCACAGGCAATTTTAATCATCTTTTATGAGTTTCAGGCAATATTCTTAGAAGAAAATCAATCGGCGCGGCAAGCAAACAAAACTTCGAAATGTTAGAAACTCGAGCTGCATTAATAACGGGAGTTCTCGGGCGCTTTTACGTATGCTTAAAATTTTCTAGCAAATTTCAGCTTGCTAAGTTGATTACTGAAGTCTCGAGTACGCCCGCGTGCAAACTTTGTTTCTACTCCTACGGTATTCTACATGATATCAACCGGAGTGGGACACACGTAGCACTATACCTTCTTATTAAAAAAAATAAATTAACTCGAGGGACTTGTCGCGAAAACTTTACAGAGTTTTGAAACAATTTTTATAGAAAAATGTGTGATACGCTACGTGATAGTGAAGCAATCTTTGTTTTCTCAAACTTTGAGAGTAAATGACTTTTTGTTCACAGTTGGTGCTATATGTTTAGACGATGTAATATGATATCCGTTAATTAATTGTTAGCCATTAACCATCAGAGAAAAATCTTAACGATGTTGAAAATTTGGCGAGAATCTTGGAAAATATTTGAAGCACGTATTTATTTTTGTACGTAGGTTATAGTAAAAAAAGTTTTATAGCTGAGCCTCGGTGTCCTGCCGCATTTGTCTCTTACTACTTCTACAACTACACATTTTTTTGCGAATAAGTGCTGGAATGCATTTTAGAAAGTTGTCTTCAATTCAAGAGGCGTCGATACTGATGTAATCTGTATTGTATTACAAGCTAAATGAAAATACGCAGATTTTATAATTTTCTTCTATAAGTTATCGAGTAGTCAAATGTTAAAATAGTCATACATATAGCTAATCGATCCGATGTATTTGAAAAAACCTTATCAACAGTAAGTTTTCAATATATGTTTCCGATTCCAACAAGAGAATTCAAAATCCTCCAATCTTTTCAACAACTTCAAAAACTTACATTTCGCACTCCACAGCTCAACCCCGATAACCCACTCAGCGTTAATAATTCCCTTGCCGAAGAGCGCGGCGGTGGCGATACACTCAACTCGGTCCTCAAGACTTTGCGCCGGGATTCGTACATATGGCGCACGCGCGCCACATTCCCGGCACGTAGCTCCCCCGCGGACGCATATTAATTCGCTGAAAGGGGGAGAGAGGTTTGGAGAGTTGACCGAAGGCGGCGGATAAATTTCGAAACTAGCCGCGTCTCGGGGAAAACTTGGCCCGTCGATTAAGCGACGATTTAGCGCCGGCTTTCGCAGCTGCGCTGCGTGATGATAGTTTTGCGCGCCTGATGTCTTCGCGGTTCGCGCGCATATTTTGACGCTCAGGGAACTGCACAGCCGGCGTTCCGTTACGCGATTGCATAATGAAGGATAGAAGAAAATTGCAAGTTTCTTATGAAGTGTGGGACTGCGTATTTATGGTACACTGACAGAAAAAATCTGGTAAAAATTCTTATGTTGTCGTGTAAAAATTACCATGTTGGAATCGTAACTCGACCATATGTCGGATTTTTAGCAGAATTTGCAATACACGTAGGAAAAATTCCAAGTCTAACATGGGAATTTTTTTATAACTGATTTTAAAGAGCGAAAAAAATTATTTCATCTTTTTTTTTAGGAGTGGGGGAGTAGCGAGTATCAGACACATAATTATTATATTTAGACAATACAGAAGTTATTTTTGAATTAAACATGATTAAAGAAAATTTATTAAATAAATTAAAAATTTTTGACGACATCGAGACTCGAACCTGGAACCCTTGGCACGGTAGTCGGGAGCGCTAACCACTTACCTATAAAGACATATGTCCTACAAAATTTTGGAACTTGTATATCCCCAAACGTAAGATATGCGCGCTAATTTTATAACAAATTATGCTTTAACTCGAATAATACTATTCTCTATTTTAGCGTAATTTATTACAAATGTTATATATTAAGAATATTGTTTAACATTTTATAAATATTACCAATACCTTAAATTAAACAAGCTCATTTATTTATTAATGAATTTGTATTTTCGATTTAATAGTTTTTCACAACCTTCCTTAAAAATATTACAAATAAACAATTATTTTAAAAATTGTCTCATCATAAAAAATAAAAAAAAAAATAAATAAAAACAAGTATATTGGATTAGAACGGCACATTCAGTTGTTGCGTTTAGCGTTTGTGTTTTGTCTCGATGTTGCCAAGGTGGATTGAGTTTGTTGACATGTATCTGTCTGAATCTTTCCTATTTTGACATTGAAGAGGTCAACTTTTCGTGCACTCGCGGGCTGTTTACGATTGAACGTGTGAATTCTTATTCTAAAACTCTCTCAATTTTTACCATGCTAGCCTGGGAAAATGTACAAAAGATAAAGTTCCATTAGCCACGTGTTAATTTTTACTATGCTGGCATAGGAAGTTTTACTTGTGACATTGGACTTTTTCATATAAAAGATAGTAAATTTTTCGATTTTAAGCAGTTGTGGGCAACTTCCAAGAGCAACATAGGAATTTTTCCCCGGGTTTTTCTGTCAGTGTATGTAGGTAAAAGAAATAAAGCAGATTAGTTGGATTTGTCGTACAGATATGACAAATTTTGTACCAGTTCCACAATAGAAAATGAGGATATTCCCTGATTTTTGGATGATAATTTTATTTTTATGAAATTCTAAGTCGAATAATTGAAAAACATTGTATTATTTAATTTTTGTAATTAAAAAGTAGGGATAATAACTAATTAATTATTGCAATAGTATAATCATATAAATTACTAAAGTAAAATAACAGTAATAGCTAAAACAAGTATGGTTTCCGTTATTACTATTGTAAATTGCAACATATCTAGAAATTTCATCAAATAAAATGTGAAATTAAACTTTATATACTCGAAATGTAACCGGTAATATGATTATTCTAATATTAATAATAGTGGGTTTTTATGGTTTTGAATTTTTATGTATACATTATAAACTGCTCAATGTTCTTTCCCATCCTTGAAACCTATTTCTGATATTATATTCACTGATTCTTCAAATAAATTTTCATCGATCATGTCGGCATAAAACGAAGCCTTTTAAAGTGTAAACTCCAATAAGTCATAGGAAGAGAAAACTTATTAACTTAATAGTAAGTTAATTGTGAATTAAAACCTATAAAAATGAAACTTTAGTAAACAATATATTCGTTAGAATATACGTGCTGCACATATCGTCTTGTTTCTCATCAAAGTTGCATAAGTTGTTGTATGAAACTCTATGTTTTGTTTTCATACTAATTGTAATAAAATCCATTCTTACTAGAAAATAATGCAAGAATGTATTCACATCATGCATACCCAAATTTAGTATCCAAAATAGCTTAACAATATTAATTTTAATTAGTTTCAGTTTAAAATTGAAAAGACGTTGAAAATTCTTATAACAGCAATGTGTAAAAATTACATTTAATTAAAATATTATAAAGGCTCGCATGAAGCATTATAAAATTAAGAAATTAATTTTGAATTGTGTATCATGAATCATGACTTTATCGATTTTTGAAAAAAAATGCTTGTTATATAATCCATAAAATGCAGTTCCTAACTTCCTAACTTATTTTATCAATATACAGTCTACAAAGGTCCACAGGGACTTCTACATCATTTATAATCCCAATAATCCGATAAAATGCAGATTATATGAGAGTTTATATAAATGACGTGTGAAAACCGTACTCTATTATTTGTCAAAAAGCTCTCCCTCTCCCACCCTTCAAGCAAATACGCGAATTGCGCAAGTCACGCTGTTCTTTGTCAACCAACATACTCTCGCAAACCCGGCCTTGCATTGTACAGCGTAAATCCTTATATAATTTTCCCGTATACCACGTTCAAATCACCTAAAAGCGCGCTCGCGAGTCTTCTCTCTCCATTTATACGCAACGATGAAATTCCGGACGCGCTCACCTTACTTCCATCAATCTTCGCATCAGCCGCAGCACGTTTAATCCTCGCGCCTCGACAGTTCAAGCTTGCAAAAAGTACACACCCTGTACGTGTAAACTCGCGCGTCTGTGTGTGTGTGTATGTGGATGAAACAATGAGAAATGAGCGCGACGACGGCGCATTGTCGCATGCGCCTCTCACCTGCGCTGCTACTGCAGCAGCAGCAGCAGCCCTCGAAGTGTGCGCGCGCCTCGGGGCAAAGGTTCTCGCAGCTCTAATCTTCCAGGCTTTGCTTCACCCGAGAGCGTGCAATAGGGTCTTCGGGGGATTTCCGTTGTACAATACAGGAGAGACGCGGCGGCGACGACGGCAGCTTCGACGGAATTACGGCGAACGTGCCGGGGAAACGCGATGCCAGCGGGGGTCGCGCGCGCGCGTATAGCGTTGAATATTGAAAAGCTGCACGATAACGATATGGGGCCGATGCGGAGGAGGAGCCAGAGAGAGAGAGAGAGAGAGAGAGAGAGAGAGAGAGAGAGAGTCAAAAAGTGAATGAGCGAAGTTTTTGAGAAGTTGAGGAAAGAGAAAGAGAAAACGAAAAGGAGAGGATTGTATCAATTTGGATGGAATTTACGGTTGATAGCGTGAGGTAGAGGCGACGGCGTGATTCGCGTTATTTAGGAATTATTGAACGCGAATCCGTTGTAATGTTTATCAATGGGCTTGTTTAGACGAGCTCTAATTTACAGCGTTCGCTGTAAAAAATAGCTATGTATAGTAAAAATATCTTCTAACTTTATATTACAAAACTTACCTTAGAAACATGAGATAACGTTTATCACTTCAAATTTGGAGCAAAAGCATGTCATCAGAGGACATCAAGTATGTTTTCTACTTAGAACAATTAAAATCAAGAAGTGCTGAATGTCATGATCTGTGTCTGTGTGTACAGATTGAAAGTGTGTTGGATGACTTTTCTTCCTCGTCTAAACAATATACTCTTTTTCTTGATTAAAAATTATCAATCAGTGATAGCACGTGGCCATTAATTTGCTGATAACACTCACACTCACTGTAAGATCTAAGATGGCTGCCTAAGTATCTATGCAAGCATACACTGTTCGGTTCCTCTTTCGCGTTTCGGAAGCTGCACACGCACACGTGCCGAGAGGTGGCGCATAGGCGCTTCCGTAACCAAAAGACACGCCGACGGTCCTTCGCAGCGCCGGCCGGCGTCTGTTCAACACGCGACGGCAGAGAGACAGCAGCGGATAGACTGCGCAATCATCTATACGCTAAGAGGCACAACGAACACCTTCAATAAAATTACCACACTTTTCTCTCTACGAAAAACCTTTTTCTTAAGAGCACCACTCCAGTCCATGATCCTCACAAATACAAAAAAAAAAAAAAAACATAATGTTCTTATTTATAACGTTAATGTTTTCAATTCTTCCAAACACAGGTCCATAGTCGCATATGTCAATCACAATAACTGTGCCAATTTTGTACAATACATAATTTATTTTTACATTACGTAAATACTTTGTTTTCGGGTTCTGGAGAAAAATATAATTTGATTGATTGACAATTTCTGAGCCATATGTAATGTACGTGTCTTTGTACTTCCTAAAATTGAAATCATCATGCTTAACTCATATCTAATTCCTATACTTTTTAAAATATTTTTATTCGAAGAAGAATTTTATAATATACATTTAGCTATTCTATGTTTTGATTCAGGGCGCATACAAGATACCTTAGTCAATGGTCTGTTTCATGACATTAATCTAACGTAGTGGGTTAAGAAATGAAATTTGGGAGTCAGATCACCAAAAAACTCAATATATAGTTGATTCTAGTTACAACAGTCTACAATTATTAATCGACCCACTGTGTCTCTGTATGGAATGTTCGGCGTTTGAATGAGAGGAATGCGAGAAGCAAGGAGTATTGTAGCGGCTCTCGAAGCATACACATATGTGTCCATATCTTGAGATTGTACAAAATGACGACGTAATCTGTTTCTTTCATATTTATCTCTAGTAGCTCATGAATACCGATTCCTTCCTCAAATTTATTCCTTCATTTGAAGCTATCGTGATAACCGGACATTAAATAGATTCAGTTATCGTCAAATATAACTAAATAATATTTCTGGATACTCTAGCAAACTATTTTATTATATATTTGCATATTTAGAAATAAGAGACGGGTTTCATGTATATAACGAGTAGATTATCATATATTTTTCTAGGCGCCATTATCTGGTCTTTTTACGTTTATTCAATATTTCATAAATTTACATTATTTGAACAAATTTTCTCCTTCAATGAAAGGTGTCGTTTTAATCCTGTCACTTTACTATTCTAGTTATCGTCACGTGTGACTACATAATGACATTACGATCACGTGTTTCCCTGTATTACGTACAGATTATCATAGATGTGGTGCAGGCTGGGAGCGGTCTGGTGTAAGTCATGTAAAAGTTTGGTTTAGGACACTTAAAAAATCAATTGGTTACTCATGAGAAATGAAAAACACTATCGGTGACAATGAACTGGTGGCCTCACGTGTGATAAAAAAAGCGTTCTCTGTGAGGTAGCGAGCTCGACATTATCTATCATTGCTATGTCGAATTGTCCGTTCAGTCGACATACTGTTTATGCGACAGTGCTAAGTACGCTAGCTAAGTTAGCCATACATAACGTGAAATTACGGTTACTGTTAAAAATATAGAAAGTTTATTATTTCAAATAAGTATTGAGAGCGATTGATATGAGGAAATCTACATAAAAATAGCCCTTACTGCGGCTTGAAAACTGGTCTAAAATTTTTTTTTCTGGCACACGTTCCGTATACGTTTTGCTTCCTCAAAGAAGAGGCTTTGTAATTGTGAAAAAAATGTTTGAAAAAAAAAATGTTTAAAAACATGTTTTAAAACTTTTGGCATTAAAATTTGCGTGCGTGCGTGCGTGCGTCCGTGCGTCCGTGAGTGTGTCTGTGTCTGTGTGTGTGTGTGCGTGTGTGTTTTTTTATCCACTAAAACCCCACCGCCTTAAACTGACCCCTCGGAAATCGCCGCAAGACATTACTTCGCGGAGGCAGTGTGCGCCTTAAAGGCCTTCCACCGCGCCGCCCGGCGCCACCTCACCCGTCACGGCTGCCGACTCCTCTTCTTCCCTCTTCTGCCCTCCGAATAGAATTCCAGCCCTCCTGTGAAGCGAGCAGGCACTGGCTAATGCCCCTGGTGTCAGGGGACCTTCCCATGAGGTTCGAAACTGCTCCCTCTCATTTTGGAACCTAGGGCATCGGGACAGTGTATACTCCATGTCCTCGTCGTTTCCAGGGCATGCTCGGCACTGCACGCTTTGGCACACGTGGATACGCGTGTGCCAAAGCTGCGGAAGCAGCCGTGTTCGGTAAGCACCTGGGTGAGATGGAAGGTGACGAATCCATGTCTCCTGCCTATCCACTCCTCGACGTCTGAGATAACGCGGTGGGCCCACCGGCCATCTCCTGCTGAATCCCATCGACACTGCCACTCTTTACTTGCCATCCTCGTCGTCTTCTTCTGCACACCTGCCTTCACGGTACTTTATGGCTCTCTCGGTTGCCAGAAGGTCTACAAGAGGAAGTCCGGCAATCACCGAGAGAGCGATATCCGACACGATAAGGTAGGCACGGACCACTCTTAGTGCGGCCGTTCTGTAGGCCTATCGGCAAGTAGCTCCATAGCTCGTATGGCTATTCATGACATCAGCCCAAATTGGAGCTCCGTATAATATCACGGAGCTCCCCACCGTAGAGAGGAGGGACCGTCGCTGCTGCGTCGGCATAATGTCCATCAGTGCTCGGACCACTTCTGACGCCTTTGAGCCAGTGTTCAGGAGGTACTCCTTGAATGTTAGCCACGCATCTAGTGTAACCCCAAGATACTTGATAGTGTCTACCCTCCTGATCTTTTTATCTTCGACCGTAAAGGTGGCGTACTTCCTCTTTTTCATTCGAGAGATAAGCACCCGTTTTCTCTGTCGCCAGACTCAGTCCATGGTCGTTCAACCAGCCAGCTACTACCTCAATAGCCTCATCTCCGAGATGTTGAATCTCATCGATACTCTTTGCCACGATGATGAGCGTAACGTCGTCTGCTAAAGCCACCATCGAGACTCCCTCTGAGAGTGGTTGCCTAAGCAATCCGTCATATAGGACGTTCCAGCCAGGAAGTCCCAGGACCGAACCCTGCAGCACGCCTCCTGTGATTTTATAGGAGCACGTGCCGTCATCGATGTCGTAGAGTAGAGTTCGATCTGTTAGGTAGCTTGAGATAACCTTACGGAGGTAGAGCGGTATCTTCAGTTGTTCCAATGACTCCATGATGTGGTCCCATCCAGACCAATGATGGCGCACATTCGTTTTGTACATCGGCTGCCGCAGATGGCCTCCGAAGCTAACGCAGTCACTCGGCCAATGGCATCAATAGTTGAGCGACGCTTCCTAAAGCCGAACTGGGTATCGGACAGGTCTCCTGCCTCTAATATGGCCGCGTCCAGCCTGGCACCTATTACCCGCTCAAACAATTTCCCGAGAATATCTAGCATGCAGAGTGGTCGGTACGAGGATGGCTCCTTCGCGGGTTTCTTTCCTTTAGCGAGGAGCACCAACCTCTGCACCTTCCGCTGTGCCGGGAAGATTCCTTCCTGTAGAAATGCGTTGAATGTGTCCATAAAAATATGGGAAACCATTCGGCGCAGCGGTTTTTATGGCTAAGCCTGGAATTCCGTCAAGTCCTGGGGCTTTCCGGATAGAGATTTTCTTGGCGGCCATCTTCACCTCGGCTTCCACCTATTACCATCAAGTGACGAACCACTCTGTCGAGAAAAACTGGACAGGTTGGTGCATTGGGGCCCCCCAGCTTGATCGTGTTCATGACCGTTTTGTACGGACGCCCCCACGGATCCCGGTCTACCTCCTCCCACAGATCTCGCCAGCACTTTCTTTTGGCCGTTTTGATGGCAGTCTTGAGCTCTCTTCTTTTTGTCTCATAGGCCGCGCGTAGCTCTTCATATCGCGGCCCCTGAGTTGCTCGTTAATGTAGCCTCCTAGCTCGAAGGCACTCTCGGCGTATTACCGCGATATCCTCGCTCCACCAATAGACTGGCGGACGTCTCCGAGGGTTAGTCTTTATGCACATCGAAACATCGCAAGCCGCTGTTATGGCCCGTGAAAGGCTTCGAGCTTTCTCCTCTGCGGTTCCTTCCAACATTGCTCCCTCTAGAGAGCAAAGGAACGTCTCGCGGTCAAAGGTGGACGATGCCCATTTCACTTTTATCGGCATCTTATCCGTGCCTGCAGCTCTGCTGGTCAACTGAAGCTTGTATACTAGGGCTTGATGGTCGCTACCCGTATACCGATTGTTCACTCGCTAGCCGAGCCTTTTTCCTATCAGTCTGGGATTTGCAGTCCTTCGCTATGTATCCATTTTCATGGCACCTAAAGCATCATGATGGTGTTTCCCACTGCCGTACTTTGCAGTTCACCCAACCAATTCTGAGCTTCCCACTTTGTAGTAGCTCTTTTGCTTCTGCGATGGGAAGCAGGACACTGGCTGCTTGGGTGCCACTATAGGATTTCCTAAGTTGGGAGTAACACTCAAGGGTTACTGCTTCTGATCCGGTCACCGCGGTGATGGCCTGTGCCACCTCTTCCATGGAAGTAGTCTCGGGAGACCTTAATGATTAGGACTTCCATGTCCTTAATGATTAGGACTTCCTTGTGAGTCAGCCTCAAGACTTCAGCTGACCCCTTCAGGGTGGACGAGACTATTGCCTGAAGCTCTTGGGTTGAAGCACCTGGTCCTCCGAGCTCCAGGAGAAGTTCTCCTGCTAGGGTGCGCCTAATACGCGTGACCCTTTCCCCGAGCTCTTTCAGGTCTTGCGCGCCTTTAACCTTCCGAATGATGTCGGCATATGACACTTCTCCCAATGCTTTAATTTTGAAGGAATCGGGTCAAGCAGGTCTTACAAGGGGAGCACCAGGAATGTGGGTCCTGGATTCGGCTGAAATTGTGGGAGGCACTTCTTTATGACAAATAATGAAACACGTATCTCAGGGTTTTTGTGAATGGGCCTTTTGTTCGGAGATTCAAGCTATTTTATGTCTAAAATGAACTATTTTTGATAAAAACGGGATATCTTTCTGTGATTATAGCTTTTTGAATATTTCGGTTTTGGAAATGGATTAAAAAGTTTATAAAAGAAGGCAAAAAAAGCTTTAATTTAAGCTGTGTTTCATTAAAAAATGTCAATTTTTTAAAAAGTTATAGGTTATAAAAAATGCAGTAAGAAAATCACTAAAATTTTCTCATTTTTTTCAAGCATTTAACAGGTGCTATTTTAAAGCTATCTTCTAACTTTATCTTTAATATAACTTTCTAAAAAATCGACATTTTTTAATGAAACACAGCTTAAATTAAAGCTTTTTTCCTTCTTTCATAAACTTTTTAATCCATTTCCAAAACCGAAATATTCAAAAAGCTATAACCGCAGAAAGATACCCCATTTTTATCAAAAATAGTTCATTTTAGACATAAAATAGCTTGAATCTCGAAACAAAAAGCCCATTCATAAAAACCCTGAGATACGTGTCTCAATACTTATCATAGTGAAGTACCTCCTACAGTTTTAGCCAAATCCAGGACCCGCATTCCTGGTGCTCCCCTTGTTGGTCTAGCCTTCGGCTGTACCTTCGGTATGTTGGGCTTGCCGGCATTCCCGGTCTTTTTTTTTTACTTTTTTCCTTTCTACCGTCACCCAATTAGCATCCATACGCTGCTGTTCAGGTGCTGCTAGTATTGATTGCTCGCCATCTAGTCTTCTGCGTTCTTGCCCTCTTCCCCTCCTTGGCAGTCGGAGGTGAAGACCTCTCGCGATTTGTAGGCTCTGTGGAAGAGAGGCGAAGTTTGAGACGTTCCATCCTTACTTAGTCGTGCCACCTGTGCTGAACCTACATTTTGCCGGTCTTTAGCATACTCATTAAGCGCTCTGGTGGTACTCCTGGCCATCCCCGCTCCGTATGGAGATTCTTTTTCTCCAAGATAAATTGTACAAGCGACTCGATGCTTGCACTGAGCCGCTTGTAGGTCTCCTCAGTCCTCTGGTAGTGTATGTGGCTCTCCCCAAAATCCGTGGAGCCTGCGCCGGCCATCGAGGCTTTCACCCGATCGGAATCGGCGGTGGGATTCCCCCCTTTAGCCGGAATACCCGCTTGGGGTAATACATCTGTCTTGTACTCTACTTCCATCTAGTTGACGGTATAGTGTATGTGGCTCCCCCTAAAATCCGTGGAGCCTGCACCGACCACCGGGGCTTTCACCCGATCGGAATCGGCGGTGGGATTCTTTGCATTAGCAGGGGTGTCCATTTGGGGTAATACGTCTCTCGAATACACTGCTTCCATTTTTTATTTGTATTCGAGGTTTCTTCCCCTAGCTAGTTTCGCTCCACCCCAGGTATTTTAATTCCTCGGTGCCCTTCATATATGACGAGCTTTCCCCTACCCGCCGCCTAGGAAGGCGAATGATGCGAGACGCAACTCGACACAGGTGTGTGCGTGTGCGTGTGCGTGTGTGTGTGTGTGTGTGGGTGTGGGTGTGGGGGTGTATGCGTGTGTGTGTATATGTGTATGTGTGTGTGTGCGTGTGTGTGTGTGTGTGTGTATGTGTGTGTGTGCATGCCCGTACCGGCTATAACTTTTGAACCAATTGACCGATTTTCATCAGACAAAGCCTATTCTCTTCCTTTCGAAGGAGAATATAGATAGCAAACCTATTTTTTCATTTTGTCGTTTTTCTTTTGTTTTATAACCAAAAAACGATTTTGAATTTTTATTTTTTTTTTATTTTTTAATATGTTACAGCTAGTATTACTTAACATCATAAATGTTTATTGGAAGGTCTTTAAATTACCTACATTTTCTGTTTTTAATATTCAAATTATCTTTAGGCTGTCATTTGTTATTAATGAAAACATGGTTTATACTTCTTTAATTACTATCTAAAAAACTATTTTATTTATCTACTTAAAATTTTAACCACTTATTACACTTATCTAGTACAACATTTGGCTAAAATTTCAAGAGATTATCTTCACTTGTTTTCGCGAAAAAAATTATTTTAGAAAAAAAGTGCGTTTCGTTCCCGTACGATGACAGGAGTAGAAATCAACCAACCGTATTGAAATTTGGCACAGAAATAGCTTTTTCGTATTTTCGAACCGAGTTCGGTGTCCAAAAAAATAAGTCTGTCACGACCAAAGATATTTGAGGTTCAACATTTTTAAAACAATATTTTTTAATAGCTTTTTATAAGAGAATATTTTATTTATTGGCTTAAAATGTTAACCCCTTATTTTTGATAATTTTGATATTAAAATTTTATTTCAGATTTTTTCTTAAACAATCAATGTACTAGAAAAATAACTTTAGTTTGAAGAACCTAATTGACAATGAATTGGCAGCGGTTTTTTACATAATGTTGAATAATTTTTCAGTACATAGAAATCTCAATTAATTTCACTTTTCATAATTTGAAAAATTTTGTTTGCTTAAATTAAGAAACCATTATAAGCAATCAATCAACCTTAGCGCGTACAGTGCTAATCGTTAGCAAAAAAACAAAAATCATCACCCTTAACCCGTCAACCACGACACTGCGTATTAAATAACCAATGGTATAACCCTTTTTCTAAAGCTCTTTCGATCCGTGAGTATATATATATATATATATATATATATATATATTCTCTATATAACACGGTTTCTCTCTCGACGTTACCGCGAGGCTTGTATATGAACACGCAGGCGCACGCGCAAAGCATCACCTCGCCTCCGGAATAAGAGGCGAGTTTTACGGTCGTACAGGACAACGTTTCACCCTCTCTCTCTCTCTCTCTCTCTCTCTCGTCGCTACTGGCGGGCGTGCGGGGCTTAGTGTCCGTCTTTCGCGGCGGGCATAAACTTTTTTATAGTTTATGCGCGAGTTTCGGTATGCCTCGAAGCGAATTTTATGCGGACATTTGGCCGCTCCCGCTGCGGCTGGCTAGATTGGCTTCTCGGTGCCCGAGGAATCGTATGATTTAGCGTTTCTTTGCTTAACTTTGACTCTCCCACGCGCGCGGCCGGGGCATCGGTTTCGAGGCTGCGGATCGTCCGGGTCGAGTGAAAGAAGAGACGGATTTTGAGAGAGGTGGGATGTACGATTGTGGAGGAGGGGAGGGGAAGGGGGTTACTTTTCGAGATTGAATTGAAATTGAAAAAAATTATCGTAAATTTCAGGGAAAAAATGGAGTGGCGATTTTGTTACATCATCGAAAAAATTTTCAGAGAAGCTGCGAGTATCAGTTAGCGGTTTATGATTTATAAAAAATGTATTTTTAAAGTGAAAAAAATGTTTTAAATTATAGAAAAAGTATGTCATTTTACAAAAATTTTGGAAATATCAAAAATATTTACAAACTGAAAATTTTTATATTACTACACATTTAATTTAATAAAATATTGTCACTAATATCAATTTATTTTTGTAACTGTTAAAAATTACTTAACACTTTTCATTAACTCTGCTAATTTTTCGATTATTTCATATCGTCGTTATACTTCGTTCTTTACACAACTAACTTCTCCATCCTACCAACAATTTTTCTATAATTACTCAATTAGCAATTCTATACCCCAATGACCATTTACAAAGATCATAAAGCACAGGCGATGGGTCCTCTACACGAGCACAACTTCCGGTTCTTGTCATAATCGAATCTCGAAATGAGGAGATCCCGCGCGAAATAATCCGTGCCGCTTACGGCGCACAATGTACATTTGGGGGCCGGGAGCGGCCCGGATGGGCGACACCACCGCTCGCTTAAATGTATCGGAGCGAAGCGAGGTGAGGGTGCGCTGGGCGCATTGTGTTACGCTGCCCCGGCGAATGAATTAATTTCTGGATTAATTAACGAAAACGATTATGTGGACAGCGAAAGGTGCGTTTTGCGCTAGGTTCGAGATAATTTTCCGGGTTTGATATAGTTGGAAAGAATGAAATTGAAGGGGTAATAGTTGTTGATGTTTATTTACTGGTAGAAAATATTACGATAGTGAAAATAAATAATGATGTGACTTCGGTAAATGGAAGTTAAAAAATAGACATAAATAAAGCATAATTTTTGTAAAAAATTTTAGCAATGTAGCACATCTAAATTTCGAAAGAACTGTAATCATTTTAATGAGATTTAAACATAGGCCATTGCGCTGTTTTTGGTATATTAAAGGAAATTCTAAAGTAAGAGATTTAAAGTGTTCTAGGCTCTCAAGAAGGGTTGTAAAGTTTAACGTCTCCATTTTTCTATTTTCATTATTTTCTGATTACCGTGAGTGCACGAAGCGTCACAACTTACAAAGACTCTTTAGCGTCTATAAACAGGAGCCGGACAAGCGAAATGTCAGTTAATAAAAATTTAATGTGCACTGGCCGGCTCATTTACGATGAAGCGATATGTACCTAGTGGTTCCCTCGAGTAGCTTTATAACGCCATTTTCGCTAATAGATCAAAATTGCGCTTCCGTTCAAAATTACGTCGATAATAGCCAGCCCATATACTGCAGCGCGGACATTTCATGCAGGTAAACAATCTAAACAATCTAAATATATATAATAATGATTGGGTAATTGTGGCATTATAAAAAAAGTTGAATATGGTGGTAATTACGAACGACTCCACCCCTTTATATTTAGGCGTTATTGCAAAAAAACATTGATGGCAATAATATTTATTTTACAAAACGTTGATTTTAAAAACATTCATGAAAAATATAATATATCATATATTGGCTCAGCAATGTAAAGAAGTGCATCAATTCTTCCCCATTTACTGGTTTGGTTATCAATAAAAGCGTTATAACATTTATAGTCTCCTACTATTACAGTTGCAAGTTTCTACTGGCATCAATTCTAATTGTAGCTGCAGTTAAAGCATTGATAAAGTCAATTTCTTTGTTATCAGTAACAACGATGCTTTCATTACAGCGTCCAATACACTTGTGACTTCTCGAATTATGAGTACTTAACTGCGTCGATTGAAGTACCCTCTTGCGATTAAATGACCCGCGGCATGGTTCTTTCCGAAACGAGTCTGTTCGGAAACTATGTCCGTTATCATAATAGACATCATCATACATTTTCATTGATGCTCGTAAAATTATTGATTAGCAATATGCTTTATTGTTATATGACTATAAATGAGAACCGAACAAATTGATAAATTTAACAGAAACGTGTCTGGCATTTCATCATTTTCAACACAAAAAATGGATAAGCGCAAATAAATATATAAAAATTCATACTAATAAACTAAAGAATTTATTTTGCTAGACATATACGTTTATGTATTCATACTTGACAACAATATATATTTTATAAATGCAAATCCTTTCAATTAAAATGTATTAAATTTTAAAAATGAAGTTCGGATGTATTAAATTTGTAGAAGTATTTATCAACTCGTAAATTTACTTTTAGTTCATATAAAATTTATAGAATTAATAAGTAACAGGCTGTACTTCTGAAGCGAAACATCACTTCTTTAAATATTCAGAAAATAAATGATGCCCTTGATTTCAACATTAGCGTGATGCACGAATGTGAAGTATTTTTCTTATTTAATTATATTTTGATGTTACTATGAATAAAAACCATTTATAGGCTAAATAACACATACTAATCAATCAATCAAAACGCATTCTATAGAGTTACCAAATATGATGTTAGTAGATATAGAAAAAAATGAAAAGTGTATATCTTTGTAAACATTTACATTCTAGTGATGAATGTGTACTTAATAATAGACTCAGAGAAGACATTATTTATTTAAAGTTTATTCGCAAAAGGGACGTAATTTATTTCCGAGTAATATTAATTATAAATAGATAGCAGAGCAATTAAATTGAAAATATCTACATTTCATATACATTAAAGAACACTATCTTAAATTATAATAAATTATGATCAGATTGCAAGTCAGGCTAAGCGTTATTTTTAATAAATTAATTTTTTTTTTTTCAAAAATACTCAAGAACAAGACTTACAAATTTAGAAAATTATGGTATTGTTCATTCTTCATGACCAAAAAATTATTCGTGTCAATATCTTTTTTTTAGTTTCGAGATATAACCTATTTACAAAAAATTACATTTTCATGAATAACTTAGGAGTAAATATAGCTAGCTAGCGGAATGATTTTTTTTAATTGTAGAGAATTTTATCATGCATAAAGTGAATCTATAATATATGCAAAACATTAACTTTAAATTGTAAAAAAAATTTGAAAATCAAAAAAGCGATATAAAACAAAAAAACTCTTTGAAAAAAAAAGAGATATTGACCCCAATGGTGTAAGATAACCCAAAAAAATAGTTATAATTGATCGAGTAGATCATGAGATATCATCGTATGCGGACCGTACAGCATCTAGGGCAGGCGCCTGATGAAGGCTACTGGATCATCATTGATGAGTCCAATCCAGTAGCTATGACTAAGCGCCTTAAAAGGGGACTAATTCTAGCATTTCATAAACCATAGTGGACGACAGTGAAAAATAAAATCCTCTTTATGTTGCAGTGGAATACCCACTACGAGATAACTGCAATGGCTCGGATTGCCCCTAATGATTTTATTTTTAATAAATATTAGCTTCTACTCGTAACAGAAGCAAATGTCACTTATTTGAATTTAGAGGGGAATTGTATCTCGCCGATATCTCGGGAACCATTCCACCGATTTTGGTCGGACAAGGCTCGTTCTATTCGTCTCGAAAGAGATTCTCAGTTCGTTGATTGATGTGAGCTTTTATCGATTTTCATTTTTTTCATAACCAAAAAACGATTTTCAATTTGTCGTTTTTTTGATTTTTGCTTCCTCATAGAGGAAGCTTTGTAATAGTAAAATTTTAATTTTCTTTCAATTGCTCTAGAAACATGAAAAGGTGTTAGAAGTTTGTGTCACATGATTTTACAAAATGTCTGTATGGATGTGTGTGTGTGTGTGTGTGTGTGTGTATGTGTGTGTGTGTGTGTGTCTGTGTGTGTGTGTGTGTGTGTGTGTGTGTGTGTGTGTGTGTGTGTGTGTGTGTGTGTGTGTGTGTATACCGCTTTATTTTCGGATCTACGCGGTCGATTTTAACCGGACGGGTCTCATTTTTTTTGTTTTTTGATTCCGAATTCGGGAAAAAAATAATTTTGTACGACTAACTGATTCGTTTTTGTTTTATGTCAAATTTTTCATTTTCGAAAAATTTATTTTTGATTTTTTTTAATAATTGGATTTGAATTTTATAATCCGATGGGTAGCGTTCGAAAGAGCATAAAAACCTATATTTAAAAAAAAAAAAATTTCTCTAGCTATCACGGTTATTTTGTTATTAACAAAAACGTGTTTTTTTTTTAAATGCTTATAACTCCCAAACTAAATGGTCAATTTTTTTGAGAAAAATCATGATAATGGAGATTATGAATAGCTATAATATGTATAAAATTGAATCCATTCTATTGGTTAGTTTTTAAGAAAAAAATTAAAAAATTAAAAAAACGTGTTTTAGGTGGCGACAATTTACGGGAGTAAAATTGTGTTAATCGCTTCAAAATTCCTTGTAGAGGTAGATTTTTGGTTGCCACCTGCACCTTTCTTTGGGATAGATGATTGGTTCATAAATTTCAGAAATTTTTGAGGTTAAAATTTTTGTAACCTCTTTTTCGAATCGTAATTTCTCGAGAACGGCTGTATGTATCAGAATGGGATAGGTAGCATTTAAAAGAGAATTAAAATACCTATATTTTCTAAAAAAAAAAAAAGTTTCTAGCTATCACGGTTCTTTGGTTATTAACAAAAACATAAAACATGAAAAATGAAAAAAATGAGTTTTGTATGTCCAACGATTCCGGAGGGAAAATAGTCGTAATTTCTTCAAAATTCCTTGTGGAGGTAGATTTTGGATAGCTCTTAGTCGAGTTCTTTGGGCAAAATAATTGGTCCATAAATTTCAGAGGTATTTGAGGTTAAAATTTTTTAAACTTTTTTTTAAATCGTAATTTCTCGAGAACGGGTCTATGAATCAGCTACAGATTTCTATACAATTTTGTATGTGATATAGATATTGTGTATGTCAATTTTCATCAAGATCGTACGATTACTTTTTGATATTCAAAATTTTCCTATTTTACAAAGTTATTTTATTTGTCGCTTGATAACTAGAGAAAACTTGTTTTAATTTTTTTTTTTTTTAATTTGGCGGAGATGTAGAATGTATATTATTTATTATATGCGTTTTTAGAGTAAAAGAATTCGTTTATGAATTTCAGAGATATTCGAGGTTAATACTGATTTAGCCTTCTTTTCAATTCGTAATTTTTTGGATATATCTATACTAGAAAATGGAAATAACACGTGCTATGCGTGCGTGTTGTTCACTTGCTTTTGTTTTTTATTGAGGGTAATTTACAGCGCGATCAAGTTTTAACCTTATTAGACTCATTGAAGAATATATTTGGTTGAAATTTCAAAAGATTATCTTTATTTTTTACTCAAAATATCGAAATTTTTTGTATGGAACATTGATTGGGAAAAAGTTTGCATTTTACTTGCAGAATATGCCAGTATTTTTGTTGTAACCTTTTTGGAAAGTCTCTTGACTGATTGACTTGATTGGTGACTTTATAATAAACATTAATATGTGTAATAAACGAATATATGTAATACAGAGTTTGGTAATTTATTCGAATTTATTTTTAAGTTTTCAAAATATCATGGATTTAAAATATTACCCAAAGTTAAAGGTGCACGCGATAACAATATTAAGAAAATCAACCAATAGTCCTAAAATTTGGGAGAGATATATTTTTTTTATATCTTCAAACTGAATTCGTTGCCTAATAAAATCGAACTATTACGACGAAAGATATTTGAGGTTAAAAATAAAACTAATTGTACATATGATAATATTTTGAAAAAATTGATTTATAAAAATATCGGGTTGTCGCACGAGAAAAATTGTAACAAGAACGAATTTTCGAAAAATATATATTAATTTATTACGAATATTCATAAAGAAAATTGGGTATGATACAATTAATTATTGTGATAAAAAATTTAAAAAAAAATGAATAAATACATTATTTTGAGGAAGCTAAGGGTCAATGTATTGGCAGCGGTTTTTTATATTACAGCAATTACAGCAATAATCTTTTCTTGAAAGATCTTTAAATTACCTACACTTTCATTTTTTTTATTTTTTAATAATCTTCACTCTGCCATTTATTATTAAGGAAAATGTGCTTCTTTAATTAATTTCTCAAAAAATATTTGATTTATCGAATAGAGTACGAATAAAATTTATTGTCAATTTTTTAGCTTTAAGAAAATTTGTTATTGTTATTAAAAATTAAAAAAGGAATTTACGCATTAGTTTGAGGAAGTTAAGTACCAATGAATTGGCAACGGTTTTAGTTTTCTTTGATTAACGGCGACTTAATATTAACTAATATAAACGCTAAACGGACATGTGGAGAATCAAGTTTCAAAAGATTTACGAGTAAAACATAAAAAAAGAGTTTAGCATATATAATCTAGATAACATCGAGGCATGAAAAGCCTCGATGTGTATCATCCAGACAACATTATAGACTACTTACCTGCTTAGGTGTCTTGTTGTCAAGAAACTTGTAGACAGCCTTCTTGTAAAACATATGAGTTGCATTGTCAAATACCCAATCCCGGTTCTCTGGAGTAACAGGGTTTTCCTTATTGTAAAGTCGTGTGGCAACACATATCAAAAGCTTGGATGATTGACATCCATGAAAAGTAGCGGGCGGAAGCCTGCTAACATGGGTATAATAGAGGATTTAAACACAAAATTAAAACAATGAATCTATGCGCTAGTTTGCGGAAACTACGTGCCAATGACTTTGCAGCGGTTTTGTTTCAGTGTACGAAAATGAGCAAACTTCATATTTACTTATTTCTTTTGGTTTCTTCGTTATTATTTATTTATTTTCATTTCATCATTTTCTATTATTTATTGAGGAAGTTTATTCAGTAATTTTTACAGTTGTGCTCATGGCATTATCAGTACACACAAAAATTTGAATAATCAAGCTCACTGGATTACAAATGAGTAAAAATGGCCATTATTATTTATGTTATATTTTATATTATTTCCTACGTCTATTTAATGATAACGTAGCAAGCAGTTTTTATAAGATACCATTTTAAAATCAACGCTGATCTGTGAATGTACCATAGTAAACGAAAGATTAAACTAAATCCATTATTTCAGAAAAATTGTCTGCCACTTGTTCACACATTACAGATAAAAATGAAAAATGTAATACATAAATTTCTAAGACCCACCTTAATTAACATCCGCAATAATCAATATCGCCATTACATTAAAAAATTACACATCCGGCCCCAAAACCGCATGCCACCACATTACAACTGATAAAAACGATGCAATATCCGGTATTTAAGTCCCCTCACTCTACGTTCCACACACATACACACACCATATCCAGGCAACCACTCGATAACCCCCACCCATCAGATCGTGCGTGTCCGATAAGTCACGCGCATCAATCTCGCCGGTGTTTACCACATCACCGACGGCGCTCCATGCGAAACCCCCCGTGCGACAGGAGCGAATTAACGCTGACGCGCTAGCGCGAAGGTCAGCGCGCATTTTTTCCGCGATCGTGTGTCCGTCCTCGCCCTGAACAGGGGCGGGAGGGAGGACGGGGAAATCGATTCGCGAGCACGTCGTTCTTTACGCTCTTTAGCCGCGTTTATAGCCGGCCGACGAGCAGCAGGACTTGAATAAAAGCCGTCGCCACGCCGAGCCGTAAAGACAGTGCGCCCGGACGATCAAATTTTCGCGAACGAGCAGTCGAGATGAAGTGGTGTCTCGGGAGTTTCGGTTCTTGGGGGAGAACGCGAGCGTGAGCACAGCCAAGTGGTAGGAGGAGCATATATAGAGTATATAGAGGAGTATATATAGAGTTGAAGCGCGGAAGTGAGAACTGTATGATGGATTGCGAGGTACAATTGGCAAAACGTAGAGTTTTGGTGGATTGGCTGGAGGGATGAGACTTTTTGAGGTATGTGCGGCAAACGTGTTCTTGTTGTTGTGCAATTCCCAGACAACGAACGATTGATGATTTCGATTACGATATTGCCCGGTGAAATCATCGTTATTAAATTCAAGCGATATATTAAATAAATTTGATATGATAATTCCGGTGATTTATCAGTTCATTTTTCTTAATTGAATTAAAGTAATGTGATTGAGGTCAAATGTAATCGATATTATGTCGAAAATCTGCGTGATATTCCGGGGAGTAAGAAAGATACTAACTGAAAGTTGAAACTTCATCCGAAAGATACTTCACAATGAGTAAGAAAAACGAAGAGGGAGCTTCACAAGAGCAGCGCAAACTCTCCCCTTTAGAATCCTCTTAAAAGATTTTCGTTCTGTCACGAAACTCTCGAAGATATCGGCAACCTTATCAAATTTCGATAGCGGCTCGAGTTGCGGCGGCGACGTCAACGGTATCATCTCATCGAGTTTCCACTTGGAGGTATAGATTTATGAAAGAGTATTATTCAAAGAGGCTGGAAATCATTAAGAAGTTATGCTATTTGGAACGTAAGTATCTATTACTTTTATAAGAATATAAATATTGAACGGAATTTTCTATACTTCAGCTATCACATAAAAAAAAATGATTTTTTGCTTTTATTACTTATAAAATCCGCCAATTAAAATCTACATTTTATCCTTCAAAGTATCAACACAAATTGACACCCTTTATTTTAAAAATACCATCTCATATAACATGTTTCCTCTCTACCGCAGCGAACCCAAGCCCAAGCAAACCCCGCCATCATCATCGCCATGTGGAACGAAATACAGAGCGTGAGTAGCACGGTATCGAAGCTCGAGAAGCCATCGCCGACGACGCCGAGCGAGTTCTCCTACGAGCGCAGCGTCCGCACGAGCGACGGCAAGATCAACCGGGTAAAACTCGCCTGGCTGACGTCCTCTGCGGAAGCACAGCACGAGTTCAGGGACAGCGTGGGCAACACCAGTCGCAGCCGCTTGCACGTGCTGTTCCATCAGCTCAAGTTTTACTGCGACAATTCTAGCCTTGCCGGGTACAAGTACATCACCGAGATCCGACGCACTTGGTTCGAGAGGTACGTACGATTTATCGGTGATGCGGTTAAGTAGAATAATGTGGGAAAATGGGTTTGTTATTTGGATGATTTTAGAGTAATGTGGATCACTTTACACTTGATTATGATCTTCACGTTGGGGTCGCTAGTGTGGAACGTTTTGCAAGATTATAAGCACACGCCGGTGGTGACTGTCGTGGAGTCCGATCACTATCCATCTGATCAGCTAGATTTACCAGGTAACGTTTCAAACAATAATTTTCCTCATTCGAGAAAGCTTAAGTTTCTTTTGAAATTCAAATTTACTGTGATATAAGCGGTTGAATGAGATACGCAATTATCATTTTAATTAAGCTTTATAAATACTCTTTCTAGTGAGGATTTTATTAACCCGGCAAAGCTCCCATTTTTTCATTACTATATCAATATCGGACGTCATGGGGATCTCCTGATACGAGCGGACATATTTTCAAGGGAAAAAATCGAAGTCGGAGCTATCGCAAATCCTCACTTTTCACGAGTCAGCGAGTCAGAAAAACCGATTTCCGGAGCATAGTCGAGAAACGTTTGTGTGTGTGTGTGTGTGTGTATTTCCTCGCGAGAGCTTCTCTGTTTTCACGATGATAACAGTTGGAAAATTTTTTCGTACACGCCAAAGTTATAATTCACTCAGTTCCAAGGAATGCTGTGACAATATTACACGAAGAAAAATAACATAGGAAAAATTACCATATTTGATTGTAAGTCGAGGACAGACTGAAATCCTCCACAAAATTGCCATAATTTATGGTAAAAATTGCCATAAATTTATGGCAATTTTTCCTACATTGTAAAAATTACTATAAATTTATGGCAATTTTTACTATAAATTATGTCAATTTTGTGGAGGATTTCAGTCTGTCCTCGACTTACAATCAAATATGGCAATTTTTCCTATGTTATTTTTCTCCGTGTACGCTGATGATTTCTGAAAAAGCCTTGGTCTTAATCTTTCTAATAATGATGAAGGTTTCTTCAAAAAGGAAACAGTGCTTATGTTTAAATGTGTTTGTTATAGCTGTAAAAGTGTTCACTAACTGTTAATAAATAATGTAGATTTGAATTGCTTTTATAGTTGGATAAAATAATAATAAATTCTTTATAGCTAATAAAACTACACAATTTTTATATTATATAAACATGCAAAATTCGTTTAATATTTTCTCTCCTTGAATAATTGCAGTTTCATTTTATTCATTTTATTGGCAATAAATATTGACAAACGTTTCTTTGACTGAAATTTTGATGAATAATATTTAACAGAATATATTAAATTCTTCTAAAAGATCAAATAAATTCATATGTTTGCGGGAAAGTCCGAATTTTAGAAAAAAAAGCTTCCAATAACCTATATTTAGCTTTACCAAAGGTAATAAAAAATGAATATTCTAAAAATTTATTGCGATTGAATAAACAATTTTTAAAATTCCATCAATCTTTTTCGAGGCTGTAAAACTTTTCACCGATTTTTTTTTTCATTGTAAAACATAAAAAGTTTAATTTTTTTCATTACTATACCGAACCGAGCTGCAAAGCCAACACAGCGCATATTGATACAATATTTCATCATAATAAAAGTACGCAAAAAGCACCACAGATCGCGTCGATTTTTCGCTGTCCACATATAATTACAGCGAAATGAAAACCCTCCCGCGCCCCCAACTCACAGCCCTCACGCTTACCGCCGTGCATTATCCTATCTCTCTCTCTGTGTTTTGCAGCGGTATCTGTGTGCAGCATCAACCGAATCAGTCGGAAGGCCGCGATGAGGCTCGCCGAGCGCATGTAAGCATGCATGCACACACTATCACACCAGCACACCCACCCTGCACCTATCCAGCCACGCACAAATGTGAGTTATAAGCGGCCCGCGAAATTTTCGAGTCGCACGCGCCTGTTAATTGAATTTTAAAGCGCGCAAAAGTTTCGCTCGATTGAATTCGGCCGGTCGGCGATTATCGGTGCCCGATCGCCTACTGATTACCTTTTTTGTTTACTGCGCTACACGTGGAGTTAGTGTACCAGCACACGCGTTGGCCGTACTTATTTCCCCGCTGGGAAATTCACGAGTCGCCGCGACCCTTTTGCAAATTGGAATTTTCGATCGCGACGCGCGCGTGGGTGCGAGAAAATAAGACAAAAGGTGTGTGGAGAGTGGGTATCGCGATGATGCGAAACGATAATAATATTTGGAAAATATGCTAACGAGGCGGCCGTAGGAATGAGATGGAACAACACGCGTAACACTTTCGTGAGATTTCTCGGTTTATTGGGGTGAGGTGGAGAAAAAGGTGAGTCGTGATCAAAATTTTAAATATGGATGTACGTTTTTTAATGCAAAACATTGTGCGTGATGATATTTTAGATGGCGTTGTACATAACTTTTTATTTTACTAAGGCACGCAATGCGAATAAAAAAGTTGACATAATTTAGAAAAAATTAGAATTTTTTGTTTTAATTTTTGTATTAATATATAGGTAATGTGACTGCGTATGCATTATATATATGCGCATTTGTACGCATGTATGTATGTACACCTGTATGGGTATTTGTGCGTTTCCAGATGCGCGTTTAATTATTCAATATTATGCGGAAAAGGAGCAGTAAGATGAAGAAAGATTATTATTATATTTTTAACGTTTTGAAAATATACCTTTTGTTTTTACTTAATTTCTGTTATTAACAAAAGCATCAATAATTTTGATTATTTATAACATTGATACTTCGATAACCATAAATCTAATAATACAGCCCGACGCGTGTCTTCTAATCCTACGTGAGTAGCATTGTAAACATGACCGTATAAGTGGAATAAATTTTACTAGTCATGAAAAGAACATAAACGTAGCTCTACAGCTGGACAAATAAAATTCTTAGGTGGCTAAAGATAGCCATCCATGACGAGTTCAATAGATCAATAAAATTATTAGAAAGTAAAAATATTTTCATATCTTCAATCTTACGAATTACCAACAATTACGAATAGACGTAGCATGTCATGTCAAACAACAGTATAGGTACAATATCACAGCGTAACATTTAATTATCAATATACCATAATATGGAAAAAATTAACAATTTTACTGGAACGGTAGAATGCGAATTTTTCTGCATCAAGATAATTCTCCAGTATGTTCAGAAAACACGCGAGCTACTACAACCAACAACAATGAATTATTCGACTGCCACTTTCTTGCATTCATATAATATATATACCCATCAGAACAAGCATTATACCGACGTCCAGCCACTACTAACAAAAACCCCCAAAAATCCACGAGACAAAAACGCGCCGACCCTACCTACCGCTGCCACGACGCGGGAATTTCAATTGGCACGCGGCCCCGCGCTCGCGCGATAAATATTTGGGTGGTACGATTTGTACATGCTAACCGCATAATCATGAGCGCGCGTGCATATGCATTTTCCCCGCGCGTCGCCCGCCCGCGTATACGTCTACGTTTGCGCTTTGTGCACACATACATATACGCGGAGGGAGAGGGAGAGAGGGAGCAGAAAGCCAAAGTAAATCACGGAGCAACAATGAACTCGCGGCAGGTGTTCCAGTTCTGCACCCACGCGCGCCCACCCTGGCTCGCCGCCATTGTTTGTTGCGTCGCTGCATTATTAGCCCGCGGGCCGCGTGGTGGGGGATACGCTGAAAAAGGCGCGGCGCTTTTTCTTTATTTTCTTTTTTAAAGACCGAGGTAGACGCTGTTTTGACGTGTCATATGAATGATCTTTTTTCGCAGAGTCGCGTGTGAAATGGTTTGTCTTAGTTTGTAATTCGCATATTGTTATGGAAACATCGGTGTTTCTTGTAGACTAGATTTAATGTACATTAATTTATTATACATTTAATTAATTATACGTTCTCTCTGTTATATGTGAATACAATTCAATTTTTAATGACTAAGTTACTTGGATCTGTATTCCCTCTCTCCCAATGAAATAATAGTATCCTATCTTAAAAAAATGATGGATTTGTTATGATATCAATTTATTCGTGATTTAGTTGGTGGGAGTAATAGGTCGCTAGGTTACAAAAACAAAAGTGGCGGGATGGTTTGCTAAAATTACGGCGCGCGAAGCGCGTTTGGATTTTGCTAGTAATTAATATTTTCAAATATAACATTGGAATTCTATCTTTTCCTCAATATAATTCACCTGATTATGACTAAGTTCGTTCAGCTCGTTTGAGATATTTTTTAAAAGTATTTACAATATTTCCAAAACCTTGATATTTGTTTCATTTAAACACAGACAAGAAATTATTCATACTTATATGACTTTTTGTTTGACAAAGCAAATCATCCAGCATTACGGACCTACCAGTTGATAGGGTCCTAGCTTTGTTGCACGAACTTGGAAATCTTTACGAGTCGTCCTTCGACGCACATGATAAAAAGCAGGACGTGGTCGATGAATTACTTTCGAAGTACTTCCATGGCGATTATCAACTCACGCAATTGATGAAAGAGGTCTGGATAATTGACTTTATTACATTTATCGCAGCGCGATATACTCTTCTGACACATTTCGGATTCTAAATTAATTAAATTTTGGCATTAAATTGAAAATGCAAGACAGACATATCAGATTTATCATTACAGTTAACGCCACAATGTACTGACATACTTGTCAAGTGCCGCTTCCGCTCCGAGAGTAAAAATTGCTCTGATCTCTTTTCCTTTCGTAAAACGCAAGACGGGTTTTGTTGCACTTTCAATTACGCTCGTGAGACCGATGACGTACAAGGGTAAGTCGCAAGTTTTTTTAATTTAAAAAATATTGTTCAAAAGAAAAAAAAACATAATTTTTTATATTATAAATAAATAAGTATTGTTAATACCAAATAATATACTTTATAATATATACAAACCTCTGTTGTCCAAAGTATTCAATTTTCCTCACTGAAAACATCAATACTAATATTTAATTGAAGAACGCTACGCTGATCGCTATCACACTTTAGTCTTACAATAAAATTGCTATGAATATAAAAGTAATATTAAAACTTTTATGCGCGATTCCATTAATCTAACCAGCAAAACAATTAAATTATTGCAGTCCCGTTATCGAGAATCACGTCAAGGGGACATACAAAATAGAGAAGCTCGGCATGCTGAACGGCCTGACATTTCTACTCGAGCCCTTTCTGGACGACTATTTTTTCCCGATATTACCAATCACCGGATGGAAGGTAAGAAAAAAAAAGATTAAACCACAAAAAACACTTCCATTCTAAAGCAACCTTTCAATCTTGGAGATAGAAGAAAAAACATTTACGATCAGCTTTAACGTCTCCTTCCCTGAGCAGATAACGATCTTCAATCCGGGCGATTACCCGGACAACACCTCGGGTGGCGTCACGGATGCCCTCATCTCCCCTGGCACTGAGAACTTCCTCGAGCTGGACGCCGTCTCGTTCTTCAGTGAGAAGGCGATCAGACGCTACGACATCAACGACCGCAAGTGCATCTTCAACGACGAGATCTCGGCCCTTTACGACGGCTACACCTACAGCGACTGCATCGTCGACTGCAAGGTCGACGACGTCTGGAACACGTGCGGCTGCCGGCCCTTCTTCTATCCCATGAGAGGTGAGAGCCCGCTCTTGTATATAGCCACGAGGAGGTATCGATCTTGAGGTCTCGGTATATAAAGTTTGTAGTGGTTTTAGAGAGCGTGTCAGAACTGCTGTAAACTAATCGACATATTGTATGATTGAGAGGGGTTGTTTATAAAGGGAAAGCCCACGGTTCACAGGGATTTCATTTGGACGAACTAAGTAGGTGTAACCGAATTAAGTTGGCTCTTCAAAATAGCAAATTCCATAAAATTTCTTTGTAATTTAAATTATGCGTTAATTTTTATTGGTTTTATGAAAATTTCAATATCCTTCGTGATACGGAAAATTCATATTTATAGCTTTAAAGTTCGAACATTGACCAAGGAATCTTTTATTACGATATTAAAACGGGAAATTTTTATGAATTTTGAAAAATCCGTCTTTTGATACATTGAGGGTAGGTAGTGGCACTGATTGTAAAGATATTAATAGTTTAATGTCTAATGTTTGTAGTATGTCTATCTAACAGTGTAGTATAGATACAAGTTTATTCTATGCCATTATTTTTGGTCTAAATTACTATTTTCACATTTATTTTTATTGTATTATTGTATAATATTGTTATTGAGCTCTTATAAAAGTAACGTTTCTGATTCTATCAGAAGCCATAAAACTACCTTAATTATTGATATAATATTCAGATTTGAATATAATCTGGAATTAAATACATAGGAAATAATAATAATACCATTTGTAAATGCAAAATGTATGGTATTAAAAACTTTTCCTAAAAATTTCACTTTAGCATCGTCACATTAATTAAATGTACTCGCTCATGTGTACAAACAAACGCACACGTGCGTTTATACCCATAAATGCGCCCGAAATAAATGAATTCAAGTCGCCATTAGTAATTTCTCTTTTACCATTTTTAGCATAAAGCGTTGAAAAGCATAATTAATTACAGGTACCAAATGATTGTAAGCGCTATTTTTTATTTTTATCACATACATTACACAAATTGTCAAAGAAAATTTTGACCTATTATAATTAGTAACAGTAACTAATAATTGTTTACTTATATTACTTAATTTATTCACCACTATTCTATTTTTACATAATTAGCGAAATCGAGCGCGTTTCGTGAGGACTAACTAGGATATTTTCAATTAAAAAATGTATTAAAAAATATTTAGTGCAAAGTATTTCATAAAGTCATTATACCTTAATTGAATAGTTAATATGTCTATTTTAACGTGAAATATTATTATTAACAAATTTGTTCTGGATTATTTTGTCCCCGAAAAAATAGAAAAAATACCATGTTCAACGTAAAGTTTCATGCTCTTTTGGAATCCGTGACGAATATGTCTCGAAATGGAAATTGAAAAAAGGTATAGTGTGCTTTTAACTTTTTTTCTTATTGATGATTTTATATCGGAAAAGGATTGTAGTATAGTTTTGAAAGCTCCATAAAACGCGTCCACGAACTCTCAACTTTAAAATGAAAAGGTACAGAAATTATAAATTCAAGATAGCGCCAGTCAAATCGGCGTCCGTATACTAAAAAATTTTCGATATTTTTTTACTTGCATAAAGCAAATATCTAAGGGATTCTTATTATCGACAAAAACGCGTATTATTTCTCTAAAGCCATCATTTACCGGAAATGTTACTACATGAATATAAGATTGATGTTAACTCCGACTCAGTTTTAAGAAAACGATAAGGATAAAGAAATTCAAGAAAAGAATAATGATTCCACTAACAAATGATATTTGTACTCACTTCAAGAATCATCGACAATAGATATTTAAAACAAAACAAAATTAAGTAAATAATAATAAATAATTTAGAACTCTGATGTCGCGCGCGTGTAATAAAAAAAGAAAATAATAAGTTAAATTTGGCTCGTGTCTACCACGTGAAACTCCCAGGGCACTTTTGTCCTCGTCCTGTGACACCGAATCAGGGTTCGGCAAGTGTCACTCGGACTCCCTTTTTATTCTTGCGCAAAACGGTCGTCTGCACTGAGAGAGGGTAGAGATACGACGCTCCTTTTGGCGTGTGGCGTAGTCGCCTTCAACAGGAGCGCGAACCGTTGCGTCCCTGACGAGAGTCTCGTGTGCTCTGCTCCAGGAGCAAGAGGTCTATTTCTTGCGAGAGGCGGAACGAGCATCTGCCCCAAAAAGGCTTTCGGAGCAGGTGAGAGCGCTCTCAAATTTTTCGAGGGCGAGTTTTCCTCGCCCCTGATTGGCTACCGCTCGCTGGCAGCGGCAAAAGAAAAAAAAACAACTAACGGGTTTACAGTATTTTTGCCCCTCTCCCTCGCCTAGTCTGCAAAAAAGGCGGGGCCCGCTTGACTCGACCGCGGCGCGAAGCTTCCCGCAGAAGCTCTCGAAATGAACCGCCGACCCGCGCTTCTGAGAAAAAAGTCGGCCTGGTAAAATTCTCGTTTATTTTCATTTGTTTTTTAATTTGCTCGACTGACGTGCAATTATTAGCGGATGTCAAGATATCTATATTTATTCATATTGAACAATTAAAGGTAGCAATTGAAATAGTAGCGTAAAATTATTAGTAATTTTATAAAATTATATCTACAGCTATTGAATATTTTTTTCGATCATTTTATCCAGAAACCAATCAGAAGTTGAATTTATAAAGACTTCACTTTTCTTGGTAGTCACCTCTTTTAAAAGGTAATTAAAAGTAACAATTTTATTTCTTTTTGGAGAAATAAAATACTGAAATAGTTATTATGATCGTAAGTTCGTAACCACGAGTAAAGGTAAATAAATCATTGATTTGAAATCTTTTTTCCGGCCAACATGACCGCATTTTACGTGTTCTGCAATTCAAAACCGAAATTCGCCCTCAAATTTTCCCCGAGTAAATTTATTGGTTTGCAAGCCAATGTGTGACTGTAATACGAGAAGTTCGCTCGATTCATTTAACCATAGAAAATTAAATATTCTTGCAATTAAATTTATTGTGATAATGAGAAAAGAATTTAATTTACTCGTAACGCATTCTGAAATAATTTTATTACGTCCGAAATTAAATTCATGCCTTTAAATGAAACGCTTTATTATACGATAAAATCTAATTATTATAAAAATTTTCGACAATATAACTGCAAAGACTTGATAAATGGTCTCAATAAAAGTCTTTTATAAGTATAAACATGAAAAATAATTATTTCATCAAACCGTTAAGCAAATAAAATCTTCATCAACATAAAAATCTCATCTAAAAACTCGTCCCTTCGAAGTATTTTAATTCGTAATAAAAACGTATTAGGCAGTGTAAAAGATTCATTTACGGAAGTTCATTTGACCGGAGTTTAAGCTGATGCCTTTTACAGTAACAGCGGAACCAGAACAAGATGTTAATTTTTAACTCTATCTTCGCGTTAACGCTCCCACCCCTGTTTTACTCCACTAACGCGCGCACGCTGCCCGATTCCAAAAAAAAAACCGAAAACTAAGCGCGATTATCCCTCTCGGCTTCGCCCTGCACTCGAGTAGAGAATTTCACCCGGACGTGGGGAATGCCGACGTACACGCTCTCGGAAAAATGAGCACCGAACTAATTCCTCTCCCATTCGCTATCTTCGCACGCGGCCTAATTGAATTTCTCTCTCTCTCTCTCTCTCTCTCTCTCTCTCTCTCTCTCTCTCTCTCTCCCTCGCGCGCGCGCACTCCTGAATTACTGGAGAGTAGGCGATCTGCAACGAATAACGTTGCAGACGCGGCTATACGTATATGTATACATATACGTATGAACCCTTACTCTCCTTAGAGCTGCAGCAGCTTAAAGCGTTAAAGCCGACCGTCCGAGAGGGCTTGAGATTGTATACATATACGTATACTTCGCTCATCCTTTGTAGATTCTTCTTTCATTGTTTCATCATACGAGGTTTTGCACTGAAATTTTAACGAAACCTAGTTCTGATTTTATGCGGGATGTTAACATTTTTCTAAGGTCTATAGATTAAGTATATACTATATTTTTTGACAGATAAAGATGAAACTTTAATATAACCAATGATATCTTAATCTTTTATTATTTTAACTGATTTATTAACATTTTACTCTTATACATACCGTTATGATATGTCAAGTTTTATGTACAGTACTGTGTACATATATTACTCAACAAATTCTTTGATCGAACATTACTAAGAACTAACACAAAACAAATGTAAATACATATATATATTGATCAAATTTTATTTTTATTTTAGATACCCGTCGCGTATGCAATACATCTGACGTTGATTGCTTGCATAAATTTAAATGTAAGTAATTGAAAAGACCTATATAGTTTTTTCACTTTAGATAATTAATAAATATTGTTCAATACTTCACAGTATTAAAAATACGTTATACAAATATGAAGAGTATTCATTGAAAATATTCACGGGAATTTCTAATGAATGCTTTGTTCCCTTTAGCGAAATGGTGGTCTGTACTGCCGCACGATATAAAGCAAGGTGTCGAGGAATCGAAAATATTTAATTTCATCAGCAACGAGTCGTGGTCGCTGCGCTGCAAAAATTGCTACCCATCGTGCGATGATGTGCACTATTACCTCGGTACCTCGAGCGTGTCCCTGGATAGTGATGAACAATTTGCGTTTCTGTGAGCAATGAATTAGATTATTCTATTCGTTTCATATTTCCTACACATATTGTATAAAATGTTTCATGATTAAGTTATATGTATATACACGAAGGAATAGAATTTTTTAGATTAATACTTGGAGAAAAATATACAAATAATAGATGCGTAGCCGGTAAAAGAATTGGTCTCGTCTGAGGATCACAAGCCAAATGTATACAATTGAAGTTAATATTTTTACGGGCTATAAACATAGTAATTTTCAATTTATAGATAAAATAATTTCTAAATATTTTAATAATATATCAGTAAAGAAATTTCCAAAATAGAAAGAAAATTAAGTGTAATTTTTCTGTCTAGTGAGACAGAAAAATTTTTTCTCTAAAAATTTAGTAAAGATGAGTCACAATCAATGATAATTGTTATTAAGTGATATAAAACAGTCAAAACTTTTCTTTCAGTTCGGACGTCAACATCGTAAATCAAAGTTTGGTGCACTTATTTTTCTCAAAGTACGGGACGGTACGTCTCAAACAGGACATCGCATACTACTGGTATGAATTGTTGAGTAAGTACACTTTCATCTATTTTTTATAAACTATCAAACAATTCTGAATAGTCTAAAGAGATTATCGTACTTAATAAAGTACGATTCAGGCAAAACATATAACAAAAATTTTGGTCCTGAATTGATTCATTCTTTGAAATATGAAAATTTGCGAAGTATTTAAATAGGTTAAATAAATCAGAACATCATGAAATCTAGTAGAAATGAGAAAAGCTGAAAAGATGAACGATAAAAATGACAAAGTGACAAGGATAAAGTAGAAAAAGAAAGAATTCACGATGGTATGATTGATAATTTTTTTCTCGTAGCGTGTAATTCGCAACATTTATGAAGCAATTTGCAAAAGCGCTTGATTGATACTTTCATCATGGCATATAATGTGCAAATTTTTTTCAAAGCAATTTGTAAAGACATGCTTTTTCGTTATTAAGAAACCACATACCCCCCCCCCCCCCCTCCTACTCCACCTTTTTTATCCTGCTCTCTCGGGTTATCAGTGAAGAAAGCTCCAAATGATTAATGAAAAGGAGTAGAAAAAAGAAATAAAGATTCAGGAAAGCGCACTAAAGGACTTGGCTCGAGATATGCGCTCATCTTTGTCACCAACTCAGAAAGCACGAGGAAAAGGACGACTTAGTTTTTTCTCGTTATCGAGCTACTGGAGCGTGTTTTCAATCATATAACTTTCATTTAGTGAAATAAAAAGTTATGACCTACGAATATGTGTTTGATAATAGAAAATGTATAGACTTAAGTTAATTTTTATAGAAAAATATATTAAAAATTTATCGAATGTCAAATAACATAAGGCAGAAATTACTAAGCAACTTACAACAAATAACGAAATTGTAGTACATATGGAAAGTCCGCAACTTGTAAGTAGCTACACCATTACGAGTCTTTAAGACATACTTGATATCTGTGGCTTCCAGGAATAACGACTTAACTGACTTTTTGTCAAAATTGAGTTAGCACCGGAATGTATACCTTCTAATTACCCTTTTTCATGTAGACTTGGTCCGGAAATCTGAAACACGTTCAAAGAGTAAATCTCAGCTAAGTGCATAACCACTTAACTGCACCTGTGCCCGGAAAAACCACTTAATTGAATATTTACATTTAATTAAAAGCACCGCTTTGAAGTTACTAAACAATACAATCTGTTCATTGTTTACTATACAATAAACAGATTATGACATACCTATTTTTATAACAACAAAGATCAAAGGCAGTAGATAATAGAAGGTAACACAACAGCTTTGATTGCCGGGCGATGAGGGCGAGTGTGCATAAACAGTAACCGAGTAACGTTCGGTATTCGGTTTACCGAATTCCGTTGACTTCACGCACATTCCATTGGGAGGTGCATGCGTGGGAATGAATATTTAAAAAAGAATTAGAAATAACTCTGTTATTTATCTTATTTGAACAATTTCCCGGGACCACTTAACTGCACAGTTACCGGAATAACGACTTAACTGCATTGTTTTGTTTGTTTATACAAAGAACAAAAATATATTCTAGCAGCTGATAGTGGGATTCGAAAGATATTCGATACCTTTGTAAATGTCTAAATTGTTATGTCTCATCTCGCGCATTTCGATCTTACATACAATGAAGTGTCATGACAGAAATTTTAAAACGGAGTTAAGTCGTTATTCCTGAAAGCCACAGATATAATTACGAAGCTTGTACCTTCTTATTTTTCAATAGTTGGTAACGTAGAACACCCAATTCAGTAGCTATGATGTCTCGTATACATCGAGAAAAAAAAGCACATCTGTGTTAATACTTTTGATCTCTTTTTCACCGTTTGCATCCAAGACAAATTGTAGGTGTTTATTTGGTAGTGTTTTCATTTTCTTTCTTTGTTCGAGAACGGCTTTCAGATTTCGTCGTAAATAATTCTGCTTTTTTCTCTACTTTTTTCTCTAATACACTTAATCGCAAAAGTTCGCCAATAGTGGGAAAGTAAACATCAAACTTTAATTTAATCCCATTAATTACCGTTGAAGCAAGTTTGGTGTTGACAATTCTAGCGAAGTTATTGTAAAATGATACGAATTTGGCTTAAAGTAGTTCTCTTGAAAATTGACTTTGCCTAACTTTTTCTGTAAATTTGTACACGAGCTAATGAAGTTATACTTTATTCATTTATATAATAATAAATATGGGTAGCGATATTAAAATTTGAACTATTCGAATTCAAAGTTTGGGCTTTTAACATGGGAGGCACATGCCCAGATTAAAATAAGAACACATATTTTTTAATCTTTGGTAATCAAAATTTTCCTCTACTTGTAAAAATAGTTCAACAATCCTCAAAACTATTTATTTTTTTCAAAATACATGAAATGATAACGATTTTAAATATAATTAACCTGTTAAATAAGAACCAAATTGTCATTCAAAACTTGGTAAAAGTGTTGTATAAAATTAAAATCCTATTAAAGTACGATATGCCTAAGTTGAATTTTATTAAAAACTGTATTAAAAATTTAGTAAATATATAATAACTCTAAGCAAAAATTATTAAATAGCGTGTTCAACGAATTCTAAAAACAAAGTACAGCAAAATATGTTAATTATATATTAAATGAGTTAAAATTTATAAATAACTTTAACAATATAAAAATATTTTCAAAGTAAATGTAAGAATTCAGTCAAGATATTTATTGTAAAATTAAACTCAAATAATTATTTGCCAAAGGAGAGTCCATAAACTACGTGGTCTATATGACGGGGGGGGGGGGGTACGACAGAAGGCTATGCCAAGCTATGTGGGGGGGGGTCTAAACCCAAAGGTTACGTAGTTTTTTTCTTTCTTATAAAATCAAATTTAGCAGAGGATTCGAAAAGCCCGCTATGATCACGATATCATGCAGGTCGGGCACTGCGTACGCCGCACGGCGTCACTAAAGATTATCGAGTAGGCTGATAGAGATTGCTGTGGAGATTGGAGAAGCAGTTTGAAAAATATTTTACCAATGAGCAATAGTTTCTTTCCACCTCCTTTTCCATTGCACAGAACAAGTGAAGGTCTGTTTATGATTTTCCATGGATGATTTTTTTTTTCAATTTTTAGAAAGGACCTGCAATTATTGTGTCGTATATTTTGCCACAAAAAAAAAAAAAAGAAAACAATTACATGCTACAGCAATTCATGGCAGGGGCAATCACCAAATTATTAAAACCCTTGATCACCTGCCGTATGACATTTAAGGCAAGCTTGAAAGTGAAATGCAACCACCATTGCTATTATAATTAGTGAGTTTAAATGGTCCAATTGAAAGGTAATTATGCAATGTTATAAAATTTGAAAAAGAATTATTTGAAAACGTAAAAAGAAATACAAATTTTTAAACTTTTTTTTGTAATAAATTACAGTATTTAATTTACTCATAAAATTGTTTGAAAACTTAGAAACTAAAAATCTGAAAAATGATGTTATTTTTATTAGAAAAACAATAAAATTATATTTTAAAACTATGCACACAAAATTATTTGCGAATGTTTTAATCTTTATTATGTGCATGGTATACGTCAAAATGTTACGAAAATGTAACATTATAATTTAGCTAATCTACAGAGGAAAACACTTTTATAATTGGTATTTTTCTTAGATAATATATTACTTTTACTGTAACAAGTAAAAAGAAAATTTTACTTTAATTAGTCAAATGGGGTAATCAAATTAAGCAACGCGCAAAAAGAGTTCTTGTAAAACGACATACGGAGCTACTTTACGAACTCGATACTACAGAACCGATAGTAGAAAATTCCTGAATTTCAATTTGATAACAATACTCCAATTATAGAGAACGACTCACATGACTGGTTATAGTCTCGCCATTTCCAAGTATAGATAATTTTATGTAATAAAAGCTATATAAAATATGAATTATTAAAAGTAAATTTTATTATTTTGTTAGTTAACTCTCACATAAAACCTAAAAAAAACTACGTAACACTTTGGGAGCGGGGGTTGCCAACCGAAAAGCTATGGTAAGTCACATGGGGGAGGGGGGGGGGGGTTAATTTGTGGCAAAAACAAGGCTACGTGGTTTATGGACGCTTCCCAACAAATAAATTGTTTCATATGAAATTGATTATTTTTAGAACTTGTGAAGTATTCTGAATACACTATTAGTTATAACTGATTGGTAATAACTATTCTACGGTAGACCTTAACAATCACTTGTTTGATAAGATTAAATTAAACAAAAAATTTGTTCAAAACATGTAATACTTACTTTGAAATATAAATGTAGTGATTATAATTAATTATAATTAAAATATTGATTGTACTGAATGTGGTTTAATCTTTTTTACTCAGATTAAAGAAATTAACATATTTTACAAAATAATTACTTTTTATATAAATATAAACAATTATAAAAGTATCATTAACAAATTATACATTATATAAACTGTTTCACAAATAAGTAAACTATAACACTAATTTGCTGGAGACAGTTTTTTCAGTCTTGTCCACATTCCGCCTTTATTGTATGTCAAAAAGGCCGAAGGTTCCAATTCAAAAGGTTCTCTATTTTTCGGTGAATATTCGATTGAAAAATTTGTCAATAGCGACACTATACCTTGTTTTACCGCCATTAACCCAAGGCGCATGCCTATGCACATCCTAGGTCCTTCACCGAATGGAAGAAACACGTATTTTGGACGATTAGCTTGATTTTCCGGACTAAATCTTTCTGGATCAAAAACTTCAGGATTCGTCCAATACTTGGGATCGTTGTGCAGGCCTAGCAGCGGAATGAAAATAGGATCGCCCGGTTTTAAATTGCAACTCATACCATCGGGACCTGTAAGAGTAATCTTCTCCGTGCATACCTTTTGCAAATTTCCTACCGGCGGTGTCACACGCATCGACTCATGTATCACCTGATCGAGATAATCCATGTTTTTTAACGAATCATAAGTAACTACACCATTACTGTTATTTAACACAGACTTGATATGATTACGAAGTTTGTCCTGTACTTCCTTATTTTTAGACAGATGATAAGATAAAATAGCCAATACAGTACTTGATGTCTCGTATAGATCGCCGAAAAAAATAAGGATGTCCGCGATAATACTATCCATACCTTGCTCACCACTTGCATCCAAGACGTATTGTAAGTAGTCGTTTGGAGGGGTTTTCATTTTCTTTCTCTCATCAAGAATAACTTTCAGATTTTGTCTTAAATATTTCTCTATTCTCTCCTGCATGATACTTAATCGTAGAAGGTTTCCAATAGTGGGAAAATAAAACAGAACAGTCAATTTGATGCCATTAATCAACGTCGGAGCAAATATATCGCTGACAATTCTAGCGAAAGATACCGGGTTTTGATTATCTTCGAAGCTCTGTCCTTCAATTGCAAATGCAGCATTCGCTACAAATTCACCGGTATACTTATAAAAGTAGCTTTTCATTTCACTCTCGTAAACGCCGCCATTTTCTGTAATCATTTTATTGGTGTGTGCTATCATTTTAGTACATATTTCTTGTAAAATGACGTGAAGTTGACTTAACTTTTTATTTGTGAGATGGGTAGTCGTACGTATTCTTGCTATTTTCCACTTTTCAAGGTCTGTTGCGAAGAAAGGATTTTTGATAAACACAGGATCCGTTTTCTCATTCAGCTGTGTAAGATTGTTATGAAAATTCGTAAAATTAGTATGCATGACGGTTTTCACTAACTCAGGATCACGCACAATAAGCCCTGGCCTTTGCACAAAATAAAATCCAATCATACTAGAGTCTGTTTGTTTATATAATTTATCAATATAACTCGTCATGCTCTCTCTAAGGGTCATGACAGAGAACATGTTTCCGATTCCAGGAATAGGTTTATCTGCGACGCACAACACATTTTGTTTTTGCCAATAATTATAATTTTTTGTCAGCCACCAATATAATATTGTTAGTATTAGAATTAAAACGAGGAGTAAGCTCGTCGTATCCATTATTGCAAACGAACTGTTGAACGGCCAAAGGCGGACTGGTGAGTTTGCCCCTGACGAAGCTAAAATAGACTTTATCGTTCTATGATGTAACACCTCATGAATGAGCGTCAATAACAAGACTATTATAAATTAGCATCTACGATTTAAAATATCTTTATAATTCAAGAAACGATTTATCGTTTTAAAAGTCATCTAACAATTTAATATAGATTTTCTTATTTGAACATTATTAAATGTGAGAAATACTATATATTTATTAATTATTACGAGGAAACACTAAATCCAAATTGTTTATAGATGTTTTATTCCGACATGAAATCAATTACATCTTTCAAAATGGCTAGTCATGTTATTTCTCAATTCCAAGATAGCACAGAAAACTTGCCTTAAAAACTTTGGTTACATACAAACTAATTATTGTTATACCAAAAATTTTCCTCATATTTAGAAAAGGAGGAATTCAGGAAACTGCAAAACAGAAATTACTTTTTCAATAATAAAACATGAAATAAGAACCTTTTAAAATAACATATATTTTCCCAATAAAAACAATCACATCGTCATTTAAGTCCTTTTAAATTCGTTATTTAAATTTCATTACATCACCATATATATATATATATATATATATATATATATATATATATATATATATATATATATATATATATAGTGATGTAATGAAATTTTCTTACTCGCCCACCCGAAAGTACGTACTTTCGGCCCGCATCTCCGGGCCGAAAGAGAAACTTTCGCATCCTATTTTAGACCAACCGCGCGCTCTGATTGGCTGCCGAAATTGCCTGACCCGCGGCGCTTGAGCGCCCGCGCGCATGTCTGACGAAAGATGTTTGTGCGGTGTGAAGGTTAGACACGTACGAAATAAACAGAGGAAAGTGCACAGGTGACGACAAAAAAGAGTTAAATGAAATAAAAAGTGGTGTTGTTTGATCGTGGTCATTGTTTTTTCCTCTTGTTTCCTACACGTACTTTCGAGTCGTGTAGAAACAATTAAGTAAACGTACGGACGGAAGTGTTCGAAGAATAGTATATTACGATACGTGGGCCGGAAATTGGATTTCCGGGCCGTGCGTGGTACGACGCCCGAGGCGAAGCCGAGGGCGTCATAACGCACGGCCAGGGCATCAAATTTCCGGTCCAAGTATTGTATACTATTTTTCTTACTCCCCGGCCGAAAGTACGTTCTGTAATTGTTAAATAATTGATAAAATTGCGTTGTCGTCTGCTAGCTGTGTTTGAGTGTTAGTTTTTCTTTCGGCCCGCTCGATAGTAGTGCCTCTGTCGGCCGCTTTGGGTAGCTCGGTCGATATTACCGACTGTTTTTTCTTTCGGCCCGGCGTAGAGAGCTGGTTTTTTGGGCGTCTGCTACTTTCGCTGTTACACAGATGGTCTGATGCCCGCCCGACATTTGCAAGACCGAGGCGAAGCCGAGGTTTTGCTGGTCGGGGCGGGCATCAGAAACATATTCATTAAAAAAAGACAACACCACTTTTCATTTCAACTAACTCTTTTTTCTCGTCACACGTGCACTTTCCTCTGTCTATTTCGTACGTGTCTAACCTTCACACCGCACAAACATATTTTCTTCGGGCGCTCCCGTCCATACGTTTACTTAATTGTTTCTACACGACTCGAAAGTACGTGTAGAAAACAAGAGGAAAAAACAATAACCACGATCAAACAAAACCACTTTTTATTTCAACTAACTTTTTTCTCGTCACCCGTGCACTTTCCTCTGTTTATTTCGTACGTGTCTAATCTTCACACCGCACAAACATCTTTCCTCGGACATGCGCGCGGGCGCTGAAGCGCCGCGGGTCAGGAAATTTCGGCAGCCAATCAGAGCGCGCGGTTGGTCTAAAATAGGATGCGAAAGTTTCTCTTTCGGCCCGGAGATGCGGGCCGAAAGTACGTACTTTCGGGTGGGCGAGTAAGAAAATATGTTTGTGTGGTGTGAAGGTTAGACATGTACGAAATAGACAGAGGAAAGTACACTTGTGACGAGAAAAAAGAGTTAGTTGAAATAAAAAGTGGTGTTGTCTTTTTTTAATGAATGTGTTTCTGATGCCCGCCCCGACCAGCAAAACCTCGGCTTCGCCTCGGTCTTGCAAATGTCGGGCGGGCATCAAACCATCTGTGTAATAGGGATGGGCGATATTTATCGATATTTATAAATATCGATATTTCCCTTGCGATATATCGATAATTGTAACCGATATTTTTGTCACCGATAATATCGGAATATCGATATCATACTTAAGATATCGGCTTCCGATATTCAATAGACTTATGCCAAATAAAAATTTTTAATTTACTAGCAAAATGCAAACGCGCTTCGCGCGTACTAATTTATTTTTGGGGTTATGTGCACTGTTTTTCCCTGATTTAATTTTAATTAGTTTCAATGATAATTAGATACATTTTTCAATCAATAAAACAAATGTTTTTATTCTATTTTAATTATTTATTAGTTGTATAAATATTTGAGTGTTAAAATTCAAATCTAGCACATGTTCAATCTAAAAAATTCAAATACTCGCACTTTTTTCAAATAACCAATCACATCGAGTCTTTAAATGAGCCACTACTTCCGGCCATCATTTTTTTAAGAGAGAATATTTTGCGCTATTTGAAATTGAAAATCGTAACTCGCAAAAGCAAATGTGCTTGTGCGACCTCTATCGTCTATCAAAGATTTTCGAATATATTAGATGCTTAGACGTTGGCAACACCGTAACCGCAACGGCGGCTCAGTTCGTGTTCGTCTTCGTTTTCGATTCGAATTTTTAGTGTCGTTTAGTGTTCAGAATAGGAATCGGTTAACCCCACAACACTTTCAAGAATTACTTTTTCTAAATTTATTACCATTAAAATATTGGAATCTATAGTTTGTAAAGTTTCAAATGTTTATTAAAATTATTTTGAAAATTAATAAAGTATTTTTTAAAATTATTTTTATATTTTTTTATTGATATTTGTGAATATCGATATTTTTAACCCGATGTATCGAAATTATCGATATTAGCTATACCGATATTATCGATACGCAAATATCGATATTTTTGTTTAATATCGCCATCCCTACTGTGTAACAGCGAAAGTAGCAGACGGCCAAAAAACCAGCTCTCCACGCCGGGTCGAAAGAAAAAACGGTCGGTAATATTGACTGAGCTACCCAAAGCGGCCGACAGAGGCAGTACTATCGAGCGGGTCGAAAGAAAAACTAACACTCAAACGTCTCAAACACAGCTAGCAGACGACAACGCAATTTTATCAATTATTTAACAATTACAGAACGTACTTTCGGCCGGGGAGTAAGAAAAATAGTATACAATACTTGGACCGGAAATTGGATGCCCTGGCCGTGCGTCATGACGCCCTCGGCTTCGCCTCGGGCGTCATACCACGCACGGCCCGGATATCCAATTTCCGGCCCACGTATCGTAATGTACTATTAAATAACGAATTTAAAAGGACTTAAATGACGATGTGATTGTTTTTATTGGGAAAATATATGTTATATTAAAAGGTTCTTATTTCATGTTTTATTATTGAAAAAGTAATTTCCGTTTTGCAGTTTCCTGAATTCCTCCTTTTCTAAATATGAGGAAAATTTTTGGTATAACAATAATTAGTTTGTATGTAACCAAAGTTTTTAAGGCAAGTTTTCTGTGCTATCTTGGAATTGAGAAATAACATGACTAGCCATTTTGAAAAATGTAATTGTTTTCATGTCGGAATAAAACATCTATATATATATATATATATATATATATATATATATATATATATATATATATATATATGTATGTATATATATATGGCAATGCTATTTTCTAGAGATGTACACAGCTTGATTTAATCTTATTTCCCATATTAACTTTCATAAAATTAGAAGGGTTTATATCATGGTAATGTCGCTACTTAATTAGGTGGCATGAATATTTGTGTGTGTGTGTGTGTGTGTGTGTGTGTGTGAGTGTGTGTGTGTGTGTGTGTGTGTGTGTGTGTGTGTGTGTGTGTGTGTGTGTGTGTGTGTGTGTGTGTGTGTGTGTGTGTGTGTGTGTGTGTGTGTATATATATATATATATATTCATGCCACCTAATTAAGTAGCGACATTACCATAATATAAACCCTTCTAATTTTATGAAAGTTAATATGGGAAATAAGATTAAATCAAGCTGTGTACATCTCGCGAAAATAGCATTGCCACAAACTATGACGTTAAATAAAGGAGCATAATTTTGAAGCTCACCGTCGTATTGACGCCCCTCCCTTTGCCATCTCACATATAAAAAACTAAGTCAACTTTATATCATTTTGCAAAAACTGTGTTCCAAAATGATTGCATACACTGATAAAAAGGTTAACGAAAACGGAGCGTAGTCCTTTAAATTACATAAAAAAAATTGAAATAAGTAAATCTATAACGGAGATCACAGATTTAACGCTAGTCAACGCTATAGAAGAACCCGACATCCGGGAATTCACGCATCGGTAGCCCAGCGGCTATAATGTAATAATTATGAAAATCAAATGCTATTGTAGCTACATGAGCTACGAATTTGACTACTTCTATATAAACACAATATATACATACAATCCAAATTTTTTTTCAGTGTATAATAAAGAAAATAGACAGGAAAGTAAAGAAAAATATAGCTGGAAGAAAAAAAACTTCAAAAACGCGAATGCCTCGCAATATCCGTCGTTACAATAATAGTCTTTATCGTCTAGGAACTTTCGTTACAGCTTGCAGCACTTTTTTTATAAAGACATATTCATAGAAGAATTTTTATATAAGAATTTTAATTATAGGAATTGAAAATTAATAAAAGGAATCTGCAGATTCAGTTTGAGGAAGCCGCGTGCCAATGAATCGGCAGAGGTTTTTTTTTTTAATTAAATCAGTGGAAATTAAAAAATAACTTTAACAAAATATGAAAATATTTTTAATGTAATCTTGATTTTAGTTAAGATATTTATTGTAAAATTAAACTCAAATAACTATTTGTCGAAAAATATATTGTTTCAGTCGACATTGATTACATTTAGAAAATTAGAACTTGTGAAGTTTTCTGTATGCACTATCAGGTGATTAATAATAACTATTCCAGATTTAACCTTAGCACTCACTGTTTGATAAGATTATATTAAACAAAAACATGTTTTCAAAACATAATACCTACTTTGAAATATAAATATAGTGTTTATAATTATAATTAAAATGTCGATTATACTGAATTCGATGTATTTTTTACTGAGGTTAAAGTAATTACTATATTATAAAACATGATTTTTTTATCAAATATAAACAATTATAAAATTATCATTTACAAATCATACATTATATAAACTATTTTACAAAGAGTTCAAGTATAACACTGTAATATTCTGGAGACAGCGTTTTCAGTCTTGTCTACATGCTGCCTTTACTGTATATCATAAATGACGTAGGATCCAATTCGAAAGGTTCTCTATTCTTCGATGAATATTTTATTGAAAAATAGGTCAGTAACGACTCCTTGTTTTACTACCATCATCCGAAGGCGCATACCAACAAATTTTGTTTTTGTCAATGATTGTCGCATTTTTTGTCAATATCCAATACACTATTGTTATTATTAGTATTAAAACGAGTACTAAGCACGTCGTATCCATTATTTCAAACGAACTATTGGACTGTCAAAGGAGGACTGGTGGATTTCTCTCTGCAGAATCTAAAATTAGCTTTAGCATTCTAGGACGTAACGACTCGTGAATGAGCTTTAATAAGAAGTGATTATTATAAATGGGCATCTTCATTTGAAATATTTATAATTTTAGAAGTCACTTAACAAATTTATACATATTTTTTTTCAGTTTTAATTTTACAAACTAAAAACTACTATATATTTATTTAAAAATTATTCATTCACGTTTTATGCTGCTATAAAAAGAATTACGTCTTTCAATATGCTTAGCCACGTTTTATCTTAATTTCAATATGCTTAGTTACGTTATTTTCAGAGTAAACTAAGTACTCAAATATTTTGACCGCAAAAAAACATTCATTGCAGCCGAAATTTTCTTCACATTTAATAAATAAATAATCATAAAATTATCATCTTTTCAAATAACATTCATTTTCCCAATAAAAACAATCTACCTCGTTATTTAAGTATTTCTAAAGCTGTCATACAAGATTAAATATTTTATAACATCACCATATATACCTATACAAATATATCGTGCCTCCTAATTAAGTAACGACATTAGCGAGCTATTATCCCTTCTAATTTTATCAAAGGTAATACGGGAAATAAGATTAAATCGGGCTATGTCCGCGCACCTTAGCGAAAATAGCATTGCCACAAAGGATTACGTTAAATAAAGCAGCATAATTTTAAACCTCACCGTGGTATTGCCGCTTCTTCCCTTTGCCTCCGCCCCTCTCTCTTATCCGTGACAAAGAAGATAACAAATGTCCCGGCACAGCCGCGCGGTCTATTCAATAAGAATTCTCGATTCCGATTCCGAAGTCACAAAGGCAAGATTACGAGGTCCGCGGCCTTGCATTACGTTCGCGACTCGCGCAGAATGCGCCTAATGGATATATATGACGCGCCTCGCCCACTTTTGCATAATACTGCGGAAAATCTGGATTTCGGCGTTCAGGTTTATCCCTTTACTTGGGCGCACTAATTTTTCTCGGCGTATCGTGTGCTCAGTCATGTACTTGAAGGATTTAAAATTAACATTTGAATTAATTCATTTGAAATTACAGGGATCAATTTTTTATTCGCTTAGCGTTTACAGGATTTCTTTTATTTCGTAGAGTGATTCATCTTTCCATATACTTAATGAGAAAAACAACATGACAATGCAAATCTAACAATTGAACGACGCATAATATTAACATTATTCTTTTCCAGGGCGTATCGCTCAAGCTAATGCCATTATAATTTATTCCGAAGTATAGTTACCATTCGTATACTGATATTTTCAATTATGAATCTATAATAACGAATAATATAGAAAAAACATTCACGCATCATACACGTTTTAAATTTCATGTCTATATTCTTTTATTATATTTATCGAAACTTTTTTTACATTTATTTAAGATTAGTCAGATTCGCCACTGGCTTTGCCACTATAAAAATTTAAAACGAACTCTCAACCAATTTCTTATTTATATCCAACATTCCTATTATTACTGTTATACGTGAAAAACACTTCACTTCCTCGTTATTAAAAATAATTGATCGCCGCGAATGTTTTATATACGAATTCCAGACCGTCGGTACACACGCGCACGCACAGCTATCGCAAGGTAAACAAATTCCGCGCGCAACGCAGTAGCGCGCAGCGCGAACCACGGCAGCCTTTTTTTAATTCCCCGCAAATAGCGCACCCACACACACACCCTTTTAAATATTCCTCCTCACCACGCGGTAACGCAATAAATATCACTCGATCAACATGCGCGCGCGCCCGACCAGTGGCTTGTACACACATACGCACACAGAGAGCTTTCCACTCTATAAACTTTCCTTTCAGCGCGCGGCCGCCGAAAAAAAGGGTTAAATGGTGCACGCCGCGTAAATAAAAGAGTACGCATAGAGAAAACGCAATCGAGCCCCCTATAATATACGAGCGTGCGCGCGAAAAAGGGAATTGAGGTGTGTATAGATATATACATAAATGCTGCTGCTGGTGGTGAGCGAAAGTTTGCATGGCAAACGTATATACGCGCGTGAGCATCGCCGTAATTTATTCCATTCATCGTCAGAGAGCGCGTCTTTCGCGCTTTATCGGTCGCATATCCGCACGTTCGCACGACTGCGCGCGTGCGCGGCGAATTGATATACCGTGATTGGTGCATAGTGTTTGAATGTGGCTGATTTCTTGATATAAGTAGTTTAATGCAGTTTGAGAGCACGCGTAATAAGATAAGATGGGTATTTTGCACCTTTGTCGAGCTAGAGATCATATTGTCATGTTGATATTTACAATTTTGTTGTTGTAGTAATTGAAACTTATTTTATTTTGTAAACAATAATGCACGTAGGAAAATTATTGTCTGGTAAAAATTACAATGATTGTAGCTACGTATCAACACACAAAATCTGAGAAAATATCTTGCAGTGAAAATTGCTATCTTTGTATAAATATCCTATATGTGTACACATTTTTCCACAATTCATAGTAATTTTGATAAAAGTGCAAGTGAATTCAAATGTGCTGTACAAGTTTTTAGCATATATTTTTTCATAAGATGAGCTATAAAATAAACTTACACCCTTCGATAACAAACCTTTTTCAGATACTTTTATCATGCTTCTCCTATTAGCCCATGACGTTTTATATGTTTAAGTGTATCCTATAGAGTTGTAATAAGACATTATATATAAGATTATAATATTAGGAAATTTATCTCTGAATAAGATTATTTCACTTAATTAAAGTTTTATAAGCGAAAACGTTTAAAATGGCAATGAAAAATGGTTCAATTTTGAACTTGAATTCTCTTTAAGGGGGTTAGTGCGATATTGGCTTTTCTTAAGAATTTCTTGAAACTTGCAGGGTAGACTCATATTACTATTATACGCAGTATCTGTAAATTTCAGAAAGCCTAGCTTCCCCGTTTGTGAGATATAAGCTCTCAAAGTTACGAAATTTAACACGGTGTCTTATGGGACCGTCGTCATGAAATGTAAACAAATGAACGTTTTCGTCAATAACTTGGAAAATTTTCTTAAGACTTGAAAGAAAAAGAGATATGTTACTAAGAACAATACTTTGAATGTCCTCTGCAAATTTCAGGAAGCCTAGCTTCACCGTTTTCGAGATACAGTTGTTTAAAGTACGTAGCCTCAGGGTAGACGACGCCGCACGTGTCCTTGTGTGCGTGTAAACAAACGAAGGCTCGCTGCGTGTGTGTCTACACAGACGTAGCGCTTCTATGTGTATGTACACACAGATGAAGCGGCGCTATGTGTGCGTGGACAGTCTCGCGTGAAATTTTGAGAGTGGGGAGACTCGAGAGAGCGTGAGGCGTACGGCGTTCGACCAGCTGTACTTTTGGCTTGTATGTTACCGCACTAACCCCCTTAAACTCAATACTGTAGAAAAAACTGTACCTTTTATTTGCTATTCAAAGTAACTAAAGATCTACAACTGATTGACTGTTTCTCTCATATACGTTCAACCTTTGAAGTGCATAAATGTCAAACCAACGAAATGAATACCAATTTTATGAAAACTGATATAAAAAAGCTAAATCTAAAGCTTTTAAATTTTTTAACAGATAGTCAAATACAAAAATAATAATAAATAATGTAATAAACAATAAATAATCAAATACCTGATGGAAATCCAAAATATTTTATAACTAATAACTGACTATTTATATTAGAATCTTGCTATTAAATAGGAATTTTTCTTGTCCAGTTTCTAGCTCCCAGTGAAACGTTTTTTCTCCTATTATTTGGCCATTTAATAGATTGAAAAATAGAATGAGTTTTTCGAAGACAAGCACAAGCTTGTTTTTGAGTATTGTAAAGGTATTAAAACTGATCAGTTTCTTTAGTCTGGAAATGGCTAGTAGAAAGCTTGCTGTTATGCCAAGGAGTGAGAGAGACAGAATCAAACGGAGAAATAATAGTTTTGTTGAATTATTCATAGAATGAGTACAACAAATGATTTATTAGTTAATATTACTTATTTATATTTTGGTAAGCCATCCATTGCATCCTATAATGCTCCTTCATTAGAGATAAAATTAGTAAGTAAATCAAATATGAATATTTTGTTGTTACGTTAATCTAAGAAATAGGCAAATAATGGTCGAAAAATCGTTTCATCTTAGCTATTAATTAACCCGTTTTACTAACTATTTTTTAACTTCTTGATCATTTCATATAGATGAATTTCTATCAGGGTATACATTTATCAATAAATCCGCATTATGTCATAAATCAAATAACCTTTGAATGTTTTAGTAAAACTATTTTTTACCTCCTATTTTATTTCTATACATGTATTAGTTATACGTTAAAGCAATATCAATACAGACTATTAATACCTTAATAAATATTTATTGATATTTCTGAAATTAAATATCCTGAATAAATCGACTTCTTCATTGCGTGGAACATGCCAATAGTACTTTGAATTAGAGAGATATTCCGTCGAAACGAGTAAGCGAGCCGTGACTCGAAAAGCCGCTGCGGCATCAAGTTTTTGCATAATATTTACCTGATTATATAGGCAGCTGATTCCACTCGTCATTTGAATATACCGTAATCGCAGAAGAGCGGTGGAAAATTAATGACGAAAAACGCTCCGCTTTGGAAAGTTCCAACCAGCGCAAGCTTTTCTGAATTTGTTTCCAGATTAATTTATGAATTCGAGAATCCGTAATTGGCTCGGTTCTTGTTTGTTTCCATTTGAATAATTCGTCGGAAAATTCCAGCGATGTAATTTACATTTCTACTTACAAGAAATAACGTCGACATTCGCCCCGTAACGCTTTTGCGTATTTAACCCATCAAGTAAATAAGAACATAAAACTTTTTGCGAAAACATGGAATTGAAAATAATTTATTATATTTTTCACGAGACATCTCAAAATTTTACACGTTGTAAGTCGCTAAAATTTTAATACTTCGTTTATTCAGACCATAAAATGATAAATACGAGCGTTTGATTACAATGTTACAGGCAACATCGGTGGCATATGCGGTGTCTTCATCGGCTTCAGCCTCATCAGCGCCATCGAGTTCATCTACTTCCTCGTTCTGTCAGGCGCGACGCTGCTCACCGGCTCCGGGTACAAGCTCAGATCCTTCGACGAGAACGACGAAGAAAATACCGTCTCCAACGAGGTGCGACCCCTCTACTGGGACGAGCTAGCACCGATCAACAACTTCCGGGGTATCGCGCAACAGAGCTCTAGAAGACGCATGCAGGTGCAATAAGGGTCCGATTTTACGATCCAAAATTAAAATATGGTATAGCAATGGATTTGAAGAACAAATTATCAAAAACTATTTTATATATTCATTCGATATCTTTTTCAACTAAATAATATAAATAAATAAATGATCTCGTTACTATTAAAATAGTTAATATTATGCATTGATAATTCACAAATATTTGTACATCAATTTTATCTCTTCACACCGTTAAATAATACTCTATTGAAATATCAATTTATTGAATGGTCAAATGCCCTACTTCTTTTTTTTCTTGTATATAAAGACTATAATTGAAGATATAATAAAAAAAAATATATAAACAGGTACTTATTTCATATGTTTATTTAATTAAAATATTACGAGAATATAATACGCAACAAACCTCTTTGAAAAAAATTTGATCATGATCAATATCGACAAAAAAATATTCTCTAAAAATTTCTTCCCTGCACTTAAAAAATTTAAACGGGTAAGGATTCATGCCAAAATCGGCGATTGTGGAACAGCCATCCATGCAGGAAAAGTCCAAAAGAAAAACACGAACGTACAATACTTCACCAAAGCACCCATGCAAGTATGATAAAATTGAAAAAAACACACCAACGTTTTTCCGCATCTTTCCGCGGTATGTCTTCACAGCCAAGCTATAGCTATATTCGCATTCCATGCATATATATATATGAGTGGCGCCGACGCTGTATTGGAAGACCGTCATGAATTATTTATAAAAGTCCAGGCGCGGTAATGAGAGACTATGAGCGCGTCGCGCTTGTTATAGTTATTGCTATCGAATCGCTCAAAAGACGTTCGCACGTGCAAGAGCGCGTGTTTTTAACGAGTTTTCGCCGCCTACACGCTGTTGCGCGAGACTTTGACATGTGATCTAATCGCATCACAACCGTGCGAGCATAATTTTGCGACTCTAGTTTAATTTTTATTCTTGTTTTACTTTTTATGAACATGTATATTTTAGCAGTTGTTAAATCTAACTATACCATAACGGTACTGTATCAAGGAGCGTGGGAGCGCTCCGAAGGCAAGTATAGAAGAAGCCTGAGGGTCGACCGTGCGATGATATACATTATGATATAAAATAAAAACAGCTATTTATTATGGCTTATGTAATACTAGATTTGCCATTTAAAATAAACTACGAATATGCTATAAATAAATTTTTCACAAATAAAAATACTATTGAGGACGTTGCCTGGAGCTGATACCTCATAAGGAAGAAAAAAATAATAAAAATACTATCTCGATGAAGTTAGTCGAAAAGATGATTAAAAACTTGTGTACACGCATGGAAATTCCAAAAGAATCATTTTTTGCTTTACTGACTTGCTAGTATATGGGTCTGTCAGCTAAATATTTCGGAAAGAAAAGAACCGGTTTCGAACGGACAAACATTTTTTTCGATTTCCCAGCTATGCGTGAAAACCTTCTTTAGTGAGTTGATTTTTTCCTGATTTTCCATTTTCAGTTTTTTGCTTCCTCATAGAGGAAGCTTTGTGATAGTAATTTTTTAAGTTGTTGTAAAAACATGTTATAATTGTTTTCCGAGGTGTTAGGAATCAAAATACATGGTTTTTTAAAAATGTCTGTATGGATGTGTGCGTGCGTGCGTGCGTGTGTGTAATGTGTATGTGTGTGCACGGCTAGATCTCAGCTTCTACTCGGTCGATTTTAATCGGACAGGTCTCATTTTTTTTTTTGTTTTTTTTTTTGTGTGATTGCGGGTCAAAAATCCGTTTTTTAATTAGGCCGATGCGTTTTTGTTTTATTCCAGATTTTCGATTTTCTCAAAATTTATTCTTGCTTTTTTTAATGATAGGACCGAGATATTTTAATCGGATGGGTAGCATTCGAAAGAGAATTAAAATACCTATATTTTTTTAAAACAAAATTTTCTAGCTATCACGGTTCTTTTGTTATTGACAAAAACGTGTTTTTTTTTTTTTTTAAAGATTAATCAGCTAATTCCGTCCATTTGTTCAAGAGTTATGCCGGGGACAAAATTTGATTTCATACATATATACATACATACACACATTTTTTAAGAACCTATTATTCTGACTCAGGAACTTCAAAAACATCGTAATTCATCAAAATCCTTGATTCGAAAATTTTCACCGTTAAAAAGCTTTCTCTTTGAGGAAGCAAAAAAAATAATACATAATACTTTATTCATATTTTATACATAATTTAAAAATTAGTACTTTTTAATCTTCATAAATGAAATTAATTATAATTATGTAATAAATTATTGCAAAAATTATAAATTTTGTTATTAAAAATTAATTAAAGGAATCAGCAAATTAAGTTTGAGGAAGCCACGGGCCAATGAATTGGCAGTGGTTTTTTTTATGCGAAAGAGTTCTTTTCTTTAGTTATGCTTCGAGTGTCTTTTAAAAACCTTTCATTTACCTAAATTTTCTATTATCTTACATACGTTCTATCTTACTGCGTCTTCATTAATATCGGTTCATAACGATTTTATCATGCATAATATTTACCTATTGGTACAAAATGAGGTTCGGATAACTGCATAATACAAGGAAAACTTGAAATAGGGTAATCCGTGATACTTAAAACAGATACACCGCAGTGAGCTTTCGCAACCGAATCTCTTTGAGCCTTTAATTTAATTAAGCTTGTTGAATCAATTGGAGCTCTTTTCCAGTACCAAAGAGCATCGGCTCTGTTCTCGATGGTAAATTTAGTATGAATTAGAGTAATAGACGCAAAAATATTTCAATTATGATATAATGCTAAGTTATAAGCATTTGTAATTGAAAAATTAAGTCTAATTAATAAATGGAAATCTACGTAATGACGGTTTTATATATCCGAAAAATTTTTGACTTACCTATACGATTGCACCACCTAGTGATCAGATCAGACCTATACTTGTATAGGAAACATCAATGAAAAATTGTAAAAATCTTTTAAATGTCAATATTGAAGCAATATTAGAGGGAAGGCAGAATTTCTAACAACTATCTAATTAATATTAATTTAAAAAATGAACGTATACTATACTACGTACAATACTTGTTGACGTCCGCGACGTTTGCGCACGTTTTACTTTTTTTTTATTTAAATTAGGAGAATTTTGTCTATCCGACTTTTTCCCCGAACTTCGTGAGTATCGATCCACTCCGCGAGCTTCGGAGAAGTTCGCGTCACGACTCGGTCGACGGACCGCGCCCGCGGACTTACGGGGAGGGGAGCGAGCCTCTCATGGCGGCTGGCGCGCATGCGCGCTACGACTCCGCGCGCGAACTTCGCACGCTTACACTCGAAGACTATACATTTTCTCGGCTTCTACTAATCAGAATTTCATTATTTTTTATTTTTTGAGCATACATCTGTGAGTGCGTTAATTAATATATTAATTTCATTCATAATGTCAATTAATATATTATTTGAATGCAATAATAAGGTCGCAAAGCAGTAAAATAACATGAATTTTTTAGATATTAGAGTCTTACTTGCAATTATAAATTTCTTATTATTATTATAATTAATTATTTCATGAAACAAATTAAACCAATACTATGTAATAATAATAATCGTATTATTCTTTCTTATTTTAATTTACTGTGTAAACTACTGTTAGTTATTTATGTGTATAATTATTCAAAAATTTACTTAGAGTATATTTTGAATGAATAGTATTTGATTTGAATAGTACTACAATATTGCCATTTAAAATAAATTTCATTCGTTAAGAACCCTAATTACAATAAATTTCTGAAGAACCGGAATTTTTGTATTATTTTAAAATATAATTTATTGTGGGGAAACCCTGTACAAAATTAAGACTCAGATAGGTAGACAGATATTATTTTAAAGTATACTTTATTGGGGGGAAACCCTGTACAAATTAAGACTCAGATAGGTAGACAGATATTATTTTAAAGTATACTTTATTGGGGGGAAACCCTGTACAAATTAAGACTCAGATAGGTAGACAGATGTGAACGTTAATGGCACGTCCTTTTATGACGGTAGAATATTTTGACACCCCTGTAGGGTCAGATGTTTGAGCAGGTATAAAATTTTGTGATGAGAGGGGATATGTAACGGGAATTCTGCAGTATATAATATATACTGAAGAGCGCCATCTGCAAACATCTGCGAAATTCAGTGTTCAAATGGAAGTGATAGTTTTAGTATTGTGCCAACTGTAGCAGTGACAACTACTCTGTTGTCAGTGATTCTTTGATTCTATATTTGTTGGGCCGTATAGGAACGCCATCTACCCAACCGCTGGAGTCGGCTATAGTCGACCAGCTGCTTGACGCTCAGAAGTTCGGGTTCCGCGCAAGTGTTTGTAGCCGCGCATAGTGCATCACAGCACACATCGCAAAAACTCGTCGTCAGTACGCTACCGTCGTCAGTACGCTACCGTCGTCGTCGACAAGTGGCTGAATTGGATAAAGGCAAATCGTCATCTACTTGTTTCTTCCTCACCTACTCGGGCGAATTATACATAGCGGCAAAATGCTCAAGCATAAAATTAAGGTATGTACGTTCAGTTGTTACTCTCTCTCTCTCTCTCTCTCTCTCTCTCTCTCTCCTCTCTCTCTCTTCGTTCTATATATGGTAGCGTCCGCCAGAAACCAGCCAGCGGGCGCGCGGGACGCATTTTTCATGCAAAACACGCTCTGTTCAACTCACTCGTAATCGTATTCTGAGTCTCTCAGAAAAAAACAAAAGACATATATCGATAGATTTTTTCCTGCTCTTTCCAATGGTGCTATTGCTTTTACTCCGAAACTTTTTCTTCTGGTCGAAAATTCAAGTTGAAAGTTTAGAGACATTTTTCTCAAAGTATATCATGTTTTTTTTCAAAATGCATATGACCATTCGAAAATACAAGTCTTAAGCTACAAACCCCTAAATTTTCAAATTGGAGAAATGAAGGGCTCAAAAGTAACAAGATTAAAAAGACAGCGGTGAGTGGCCGCGCGTGCTCTTCGCGCTGCGCTCGGACGCGCCGCACGCTCGGGCTTGTAGGCCAATCAATAGAGGTTTTTTGCGTGCCATAAATCTTATTAGTAAGCGGTAAACGCTATTGTACGCAGAATAATCCACAGTATAAGTGGTATATAAACTCGACTAGCAGCTCCGTTCTATATATATTGTTATTAACAATTTAATGCAAAAAAAGCGCTTTTTTATGGTTTTTTGCTTTTATAGCCGAAACTAGTGGACCGATCTTGATAGTCCAATGAGATAAATTGTAGTAAATGAAATTACGAACAAAACTAGATGTTGATCGAATCGATCGGACGATTAGTTACGGAGAAAAACGTGAAAAACCGAAAAAATAAGCTTTTTTTGAAAAATTCATATATCCGCCATTTTTAAAGATGTGGCTGATATCTCTGGCGAATTGATAGTAATTCACATGTACTTTATGTGTGCGAAAACCAGGGACTGTGCGATTATTAGTTTTTGCGTAATCGCGATTTCAATTTTTGAGTAGGCTATTTTTGAGCGAGGCTGTATGCTCAACAGGTTATCCGATTTCAATTATCAAAAATGATTTTGAAAGTTCAAATGTTGAACTATAAAACATCTATCTTGGATTTTTGATTAAGTACTGTTTTATACCTGAAAACAGCTGTCAAAGTTGACCAAAAACGCCCGAGCGCACGGAAGTGGCGGAGTGGTGGGGGGCGCGCGGCGGCTGAGGGGAGCCGATATATATAGTAATAGAACGCGCTGCGCGCAACGCACAGATCTTTGCTTTTAATTTCCTCAGCAACTAGAGGAGCTATTTTAATCATTTTTTTTTTTATTTCGAGGTAACTCAACCCAACTAAACCGATTCTGCACTTTTATTTGATGAAAAACGAACAGAAAGGCAGTTATTGGACGTTTTAATAGGTTGATAAAATAATAAATATAAACTTTCTATTTTTCTTAATCTACATTATATTTATTAGAAAAATTTACAGTGTTACTTAAAAACTATGTTACATTAATTAGTTTTTTCCGCTTCGGTGGTAGCAAATCGATTTCATCCTCGCAGTGATACGAGTCGAGTTCGCATTCGTTCTCGTCACTCGAATCATCTTCTAATTCTAATAATGTTTTATTTATGACTAAGTTATAACATGTATCTTCGTGGCAGTGTGCATAAAGATTTGTGCACTTTAAGCCGTGCTTTTTGCAACTGCACGAAGCATCTATACATCCCTTTTTCGAGCAAGTGCATGAAATTTGCGATAATAATTTTTGGGGTATCGGCGGATCCGTCGTTCCTACCGGGAGCAAACATTTATTTTTTATTTGCCAACCCCAATCAGTAGGTATTAAAGAGTTATTACCTAACCATAATTGGAGTTGGTAATACACTCTAAATGCATGTTGCTTAGCGGATCCCTGCGTTGGTGGCACAGTTTCTAAAGCAAATTTCGTTTTCGCTTTGGCTTTGCAAAAATGTAAGTATCGCAAATCATGCAGTGAAAAATTACTGCTTTTTTCGATTAATTTCTTTTCTGCTTTGTTGCTGTACAGGTCGATTATTAACTTATAGGCATTGCTAGCTTTTTTTTCATAAAATACTGCAGATAAATCTAATAATTTTTCGTGGTTAACTGTATCTATTAATTTATTTTTGCCTATTCTATAAAAACAAGAGGTTGTATCGCAGCCAGAAAATGCATGTAAAAATGTTATTCTATTTCTTAAAAAGGGATATTTGAAACTATTACTATTAAAATACTGATTTGGTGTTGAGCCTTTGTTTTCTTTACAAAAATAAATGTTGTTAATGTTCTCTGCCAGTTCTGAAAAAATAACTAGCAAGTCTATGTCTTCGCCCACAATCACCACAGTTGTTTTATAATCAACGCGGGCATTATTTATCGCAGTCATTACTATTAACCGATCCGCGTCCTCCGGGGCTATTTTTGTTTGAAATCGTACAGCATTTAGAGTTAAACAAAGCATATTTATTAATCTCGTTTTATTTTTTTCACTGCTCCAATGAAATCGAAATGTTCAGGGTCATTAACGAGGGAGTTTTCGAATCGTACTGTTTCTGCGTAGGACTCACAGAGCCCAATATTGTAGAGACAATCTATTAAACCTCGTGCTGCAAATTTCGTATGTATCATACATGAAAGTCCTAATAATATAGGCGATGAAAAGGATCGTTGTCGCATAGATGATATTAAAATATGGGCTGCGGTAACAATTCTGTTTTCCCACTTATCCCAAGATCATTTTTTCGCTCATGTTTATGAGTTTTTATAAGAATTTCGAGCATTAATTGCAACGTTTCCGGAATATCTTTAATGTTGTCACGTCCTAAAACATGACACGACTGGGATTATTAACTCATTTAAGAGTCAGTGCTCTTTTTGGTCGTAGTTGCGCCAGCTAATAGACCATGGACGAGCTAAGGAAAGGAGTGTAGTAACAAAATTCACTGTTGTCGTTAAAATCTGAGTTTGATTAATTTCTTCTTTTGGACTCAGGATTTGGGTTTTACAAGGACCAACAGAAGCAGCACATTTGTCTCGTAAAAACAATTTTTGTTGCGCATGCCTCTTGTATGGATAGGAGAAAGGTCACGAGCCCAGGAATTCTGTATGTTGGATAATACTAAATTTTTCCCATCTCAGGTTATTCTCAGTTTCGCCCTTCCCTAACCTATCAAAATTAGAATTTATTTCTTTAATATTTCTTTTCTATTATTTTAATGACAATTGATATTGGAAACTCTCTTTCTTGAAATAAAATTTATACTATTTTGTCAAATCAAATTGCACCAAGTTCGTAAAACTCGCACTAAATGATTTGTGTATCGTGAATAACTCCTGTCCATTAAAGTCCGTAAGACCAAGGCCAATCGGATATTCACAATCCAAAATAATACAATAATTTATTTATTTGAACCTGAATTTTAATGATATTCTCAACTTAGAAATCTCAATTTTTCTAAGAAAAATAAAATTTATAACATTTTGTCAAATCAAATTGCACCAAGTTCGTAAAACTCGCACTAAATGATTTGTGTATCGTGAATAACTCCTGTCCATTAAAGTCCGTAAGACCAAGGCCAATCGGATATTCACAATCCAAAATAATACAATAATTTATTTATTTGAACCTGAATTCTAATAATATTCTCAACTTTGAAATCTAAATTTTTCTAAGAAAAATAAAATTTATACTATTTTGTCAAATCAAATTGCACCAAGTTCGTAAAACTCGCACTAAATGATTTGTGTATCGTGAATAACTCCTGTCCATTAAAGTCCGTAAGACCAAGGCCAATCGGATATTCACAATCCAAAATAATACAATAATTTATTTATTTGAACCTGAATTTTAATAATATTCTCAACTTTGAAATCTAAATTTTTCTAAGAAAAATAAAATTTATACTATTTTGTCAAATCAAATTGCACCAAGTTCGTAAAACTCGCACTAAATGATTTGTGTATCGTGAATAACTCCTGTCCATTAAAGTCCGTAAGACCAAGGCCAATCGGATATTCACAATCCAAAATAATACAATAATTTATTTGTTTTTTATTTTTGACTTTATTTACCTTTCTTATTTTGTAAATCTCCTTTTTCTTTATAATTTTTTGAATATAGTAATTTGGAATTTGGTAAAAAGAAATTGAACTAAAATTTTGAGTAATTTGAATATTTTGAATTTTTTATTTTTTCTCTTTTAAATAGAATTGAGTTGGTACAGTATCGTAAAGCTTGTGAGACTTGTGTCGATCTGCCCGTACAGTCAGCAAAGCTTGTGAGGCTTGTGTTGATCTGACTGCGTCAGTTCAGCAAAGCTTGTGAGGCTTGTGGTGAACTGCACCCTGGACCAGTCAGCAAAGCTTGTGAGGCTTGTAAATCTGACTGACCGGCGAGCAGTGCGCGTTCAGCGTATTTAAATGCGTTGCTCCTCCTCTTCTTCGGCTGGAAAAACTGCGGTGTCGAATCGGGTAGTTGCGTCATCTTGCGTTAACGAATCGTTGGTTGCCAAGTGTGACGGCGGTTGATAGTCATATATCCTGTAATGTTAATTGAGGCTAGTGGTGTGAGAAGACGGTATCCAATGTTGCGGGGTGGCATCCCTTCCAAACGTCGATTTTTATGAAAGTGGGGAAAATCCTATGCTTTAACACAGGGAGCGGCAGAGAGCGGTCCCTTATCCCTTCTCTAGGGTATTTTCCGGCGGCTCGTATCTTCCTTAAGGAGCGAGAGAGAACGATATATGTGCGACAGAGAAAGAGAGATGAGAGAGATAAAAGATATATCCTTCTCTTTCTTTCGAGTCAAAAATGATCAATTTTCTGTTACTTGCTGAAAATTATACAATGTTGGCAGCTTATAAATTATAAAATATGTTATTCTATTACATTTTGTTCTAAAATGAAAATACAAATTTGAACGGAAGTTATCGGTCTATTACAACAGGAGTTAAACGCATTATAAATTTTATAAACTTAATTATACATTAAACAATGAAATTTCTTATGCAAACTTTATAAAAACATTAGACTATTCATTCTAGCTAATATATCAATCATATTATTAAGTTATTTTATTAAATTAATACATTTTCCTTAGATTTCCTATTATTTATTTAAAATATTTGAAATTTAATTAGTTTTCGTAAGTAACAATGTGTTAAAATACTGGTATTGTCCAGTAAAATGTTTCATCTAATGTGTATATTTCATAAAACTTGCATTAACAATGAAAATTACTTATAAATAGTCATAATAGTTAATTATTATTAAGAAAACGTACGAATTACAAATGTATTATTCAAATTCTAAACAGTTTATCATCTAAACTTAAAGTCTAGTTAGTTAATCTAGTAGAAATAGACAAATGGATTATTATTACTATAAAAACATATTATAATAATGGATTTTCTCATCTCTTAATTTTTACTTAACGTAATGCAACTTTTATCTTAAACAAAAATTATTTTTCTAATTGTAATTAATGAGATATCTAGCGTTATTCTAAAAAAAATACTCTTATGCTATAGTACATTAAGTCCCAAAAGATGCTGGAAAATGCGTCTCCGCGCAGGAAGACTGAGAAAAATCTATTTTTAGACGAGCCATGTGTTTTGGGGCTGATGTAGCTGACAAACATCTTCTTTGTCTCGGTTTTTCCTATAATTAACAATCTAGATATTCTACCATGAATTGAATTATTTATCTTACTAAATAATTATGTAGCGAGATATTACAACTTGAATGAAAATGCTACGACTATTTTAATGATAGTTATTCGGAATACAAAATTTTACTAACTTAATAATCTAATTTACAATGAAATCATATATGATAAATTTATAATAACAGTCAATTATCTAAAATAAACTAAAACCTAAATGCTTTGTTATCAAAACTTGTTGATTTATATAATATAATAGCTATTATAGTAATTATTTATTGTTGGTTAATAAAGATTCTTTACATGGTTATAGGTTGCGTTTATAAAATGCATATGGTTACTCATAGAGCTATATTTTTGGGTTCTTGTTAATAGATCTTAATATTATTAATACGGAAACAAGCAAAAGCTGTTGATTGCAATTTAACAAAGAATATGGAATTAGTATTATTTTTCCTAATTTCCTTACTGTTATATTTAATATCTGTTGTTGTTAAAATAATTTTATTGATAACGGTTTGAGAGATAATGTAAAATAATATTTCAATGTATAGTATAAGTCATGTTTTGAAAAACTCGGAAAAGCGCGTCCCTGCGTGGGAAAGCGTCGTATCTATATTTAGTATGGGCCATGTGTTTTACAGCCCCAAGATTACGCATCCGCTAGTACTATCGTCTTCTTAACGCTAATTCCACATTTTGAAGGAATATTTCCAACTCACATGTAATTGTTCAAAATCCAAAAATGTTTGTTAAATTTGTGATATGTAATAAAACAGTTTATTTATTTATAGCAGAAGAAAAACAGAAGGTTGAATAAGTTTCATTATTTGAGTAGAAAAAATATTCTTTCATGAATGTGTCTTAAAGTAGTTATTGTAATTTTATATTTGTTTGTGATTGTGAATGGAAAACCTTATAAACTCTTATACCTCGCGTTTGGAACGGTTTGTTAGTTAGGTCAAACGTATAAAGGAAGAATTACAATTGTGATTATTGCACAAGGGTTTGTTTAACAATTCGTACTTAAATTATTATTTAAAATATATCCTTGTAGAAAATTAACCCTAATTTATAACTAACTCATTAATACAACTGAAGTATTTCTAAATAAAATTGTATTGCAGAAATATTGTAATTCAACTAAAGGTTTTACTATTGAACATTTTTTTATTAGAGTGAGGTTACTTACTTTTGTACAAGAGAATATAATAATCTTCGATAAACAATTGCGTATTATAATTTTACAGTATCTGTGATCGTAGGTGTAATCGGATATAATTTTTATTTATTTAAAAGTAGTGTTTGTCTTTATCAAGAAGAAAGGAAAGTTTACAGTCCGTTTTTATATTAAGTCTAAATATAGCCTTTTAAGGAAAAGGAAATTACAAGATTAAAAATTCAGAAATTTTAAAGCATGCGCCGCGTCGGTGTTTTATGACAGCTTGAGACTCCGAGAAGCGCAGGTTACATCTACAACCCTTGGTGCAATAGTGTCGGTAGGGTAGTAGGTGTTCAGGGTTATGACTATGGTTCATCGCATAAAAATATATACAAAAAAAATTTTCCCATCGTAGACGGTTCCGTTACACCCCCCTACTAAAACGGTTGCTACTACAACAAGTGTAGCAAGCGTTACTCTGAGTAATAATGATAAGATATAATTTGGAATGATAAATGGATTTTATGATTATTGTGAAAGTACGAAAAATGAAAATATTTCTTTCTTATATCTTGATTAGAAGAATTAAACTAATTTATAAGACTTTATATCGAAACGTTGATTTTCGAGCAATTCATCAACATAATTTTGTATTTGTTATAACAAAAATACTTCTTTAGATAACAGTAAAAACAAATATCAATCATTTGTATCACAAACAATATTGAATTGATTTTTAAACTAACTTGAAATTCAAATGCACATTATTTCTAAATAATTTATAAAGGTAGTAAGGATAAAGATTCTTTGTTTTTATTGTCATCATCAGATACAACTTTGTCTCTCATAGGCTGAGTCGCAATATAGGTTTTATGCCTTTATGTTGGCTGACTAGCATTTGGTTAAATCTGAGCTTTAAAAACGGATTTGCCGCACGTGCTAGATTTCGTTTGTCTGAGATTGTGACGTATTGATCGTTATTTAATTGATACAATAGCCTTTAAGGTTTTCAAAAAGAAAACTTCTCATGATCTAAACGTAATAGAGAGAGTTTTGTATATGTGCAACAAGACATTTTTGCATGGTCACAAATTGTGATTCCAGAAGCTTTGTTATCTGCCTGTGTAATAAATAAATTAGAAAATGTGCTGAAGGTCAAATTTTGTTTTTATAAAAAAAAAAATTCTATTTCTATTGTTTGTGACTTCATTATCTATGAAGCAAAGATTTTGTTAAACAAATTTATAATTAATTAATAATAAATATGTTATTTCTGAATTTCTCGAAGATCTATGTCTTTAGAATATTAAAAATAATTTGTATATATAATTCTTCTCCCATAATAATCATCACCATGCATCCTGAATCCATCAAATAATTAATATTACAATAATAATGTTATTTGTTATATTATTTGAATTTCGGGTTTTTCAATATCAATTTAAATTTCCAAATTATACCTTTTGACAAATATAAATTTACAGCACACCTTTTAGGATATATCTTGCATACACTCATTTGATATTCATGGTTGGGGTAATTGTTATAATTATTATTTTTTTTTTATTTTACTTCATCTGTAATCAGAGAGAACTATTAATATTTGATATAGAATGATTTAAATTTTAAAAATTATAAATAAGAATAAGCTGGAAATCTGGTAGAATATTGGTTAGGAAAAGAAAAAAAAAAGAGAAAAATTCAATCTTTAGTCTAATTTTAAATGTCATTTGGGGAAAAAAAGAAAAACCAAAAAAAACGATAATTTTTTTTCAAATTGGTAATAATTTTAATTCAAGATTTATTTCTGAATTAAATTCATGCTTTAATAAATTCTGTATAATATTTTTAATGTCGAAATGGTTATATATACAGTAGCTGGACTGGCAACACATTTGTTTATGCAGATTATTTAGCAATGAATTACAAGTAATCAAATTTTTCTTCGATTCATTCGAGTTGATATTGAACTTGAAAGGTAATAGTTTGATATCCCGTGAATATCCAAATGGTAATTTAAGTGGCTTGAACATTAATTGAATCATAGGTGTCCTCTTTAATAAATTATGAAAATACTTCAAAGCTTGAAAAATAAAATTACATTTTGAAACTTTACCTTTATTGGTAAGACAATTATTTTGTAAATTTTTATCTGGCTTTGAAATGTGATATGCTTTTGTATCCTTCGTTTCAAACGTATTGCAATCAGGTGAAATGCAATTTGTTTGATATTTGGTTTTATCATCACTTATATTTAAAAGGAAGTTATGTCTAGGAGAACTGGTGTTATTTCCAATAGCGTTATCAATGCTAAAATCAGAACCTATATTTTGATATTTTGAAAGCGCAGAAGCTTCGTCAAATATAATATCTGAGTTTGAAACTGGAGAATTAGAAAATGCTTTTAAATGGTTTGCTTCCTTGCAGCCTTTAGGCGCGATTGATGTTGGTAAAATTATAAATGATGTAAAATTATAGATTTTATTAGTACTATGTGAGTCACTTGAAACAACCAAGTCACTAGTGGAGTTTGGAATTACAATTATTTTATCTTGATTATTTAATGTCTTAGCATATTCGAGTGCTGCAAAATCAGATTCAGTAAGTGAATTGCTACTTGTATTGGTTTGATGTGATTTTCTGGTATCACAAGGATTTGATTTTGAAATTTTAATTGACTTGTTGGAACTAGTAATATTACTACAATCATTGCTACGTTTACTTGAATTATGAATTACATTATTTAAAGAATTTCTGTTAGAAAAATTGTTCTTATTTGTCTGAAGATTAGAAGAAACATCATTATTATTCGTATATAAATTTTTAAATTGTAATTTAGTTGTACAGCACTTAATTTCATTTGAAAATGATTGAGAATTATTACATGATTTAATTTTTTCAATGGAAACAGCATTCTGAACAGTTTCACGCAAAGTTTTACATGGTTTACAATATGAAACAGATTTTAATCCTTTTATAAAATGTTTAATAAGTACATTCTGAGCTGTTCTACCAAATTTTATGTTATTAGTTAGTGTAGTTTCTGGATCACATTCTTTTACCACTTCATTAGTTTTAATAATTAATCTATTCGCATACTGAATAATACCTTCGTTGGGCAGTTGGTAAACGTTCTGTAAGGAATCGTTTAATTTAATTAGTAAGTCATTTTCTAGAACTTCTTGAAACTTGTTAGCATCTGATTTATTTAATAGCTTATTGCTATCATTTAAGGTATTGGGTGACCAAATTTCGGATTTTTTATTTATTTGAATGGAAGACGATTGAGATTTATAATTAGATATTTCCTGTTCTACCGAAATAGCATGCTTAACGGTTTCGGTGAAAGTTCCACATGGATTAACGTGAGACCATAAATGAGGTTGTAGTCCTATTAGAAAATGTTCAATAAGTACATTCTGTATTGTTTTATTAAAATTTATGTTATCGTTTAGTATAAATTCTATGTCACATTTTTTCATTACTTTATTAGCTTTAATAATAAATCTGTTTGAGTACTGAGTTATACATTCAGTAGAAAATTGACAAATATTTTGCAAACATTCATTTAATTTAGCCAATAGATCATTTTCTAAAATTTTTTGAAATTCATCAGTATCTAACTTGTCTAAATGTTTAATGTTGTCGTTTACGGTATTAAATGACCGGGTTTCGGATTGAATCGGACGATTAGAACAATTAGTCGCGGTATGGCCTACTCCAGAGCAGAGTTGGCATCTTACTAGTTTGGGGCATTCTAAAGCTATATGCCCTAGCTTATGACATAGTTGGCAAATCTTTATTGTAGAGCATTGTGGTGCAATGTGACCACGTTTATGGCACAATTGGCAAACGGAAAACATTTTTAGAAATAGTAAGATACAGTGAGATTGGTATAGTAAGTAAATAATTTACCTTGAATGTGTAATAATTTTGTTTAAAAGCCTTTTACAATTTAGTAGAATAATAAAAAAAAAACTATCATAATAAAATTCGGAGGATTTGGAAAGAGTAATAGTTTTTCAAAATTTAATAGAACAAATTTGAACGATCTAACAATTTAAAAGAGCATAGTAGGATTTAGAGAATTCCGAAAGAATAGTAATTTTCTTTATACAACTTTTACTTTGACAAAATTCAAAGGGTTTAGAAGATTTTCTTTTATTAAGTTCATATAAATAGCAAAATGCAGAGATGCAGAATCACTTCCGCACCCTTTAAATACCAATTTTTCAAAAGGGTAAATATAATAAAGAATAAAACTTTAATTTTCAAATTGGCATAAATTTTTTCCACGATATTTAGTTATAATTTTAATTTCACAATTTTAATTTTATTCTCGTAAGGTTTTTAAATATGTTTTGAATTCTAATGCCTTTAATTTTTAATCTACAATAGTTTGGAAAACGTTTCATTAAAGATAAGTTGTAATTTAGAAGACTTGTTTTTTTTTTTCAAATTAAGTTTCACTTAAGTCAAATGCAAAACTGTCTTGTGAGTTATATACTTATTGTTAGAACATCATTCGCTTTGTAAAGTAGTAAGGGTTAGAAAAGGTAAATGCAGATTTACTTTAATTTAGTAAAATTTCTTTTGAATAGTTATTATTGATTTAAAGATTTAGAAAAAAAAAATTTAGCGAATATTATTTTCACTTTTTGAATTCAAATAAAGACTTAGAAAAATAAAATTCAGTTTTGTAGATTAAAAACTTGAAATCTTTTTGTAATTTTTGTTTTTGTTTGTTTGTTTTTCAAAATATAGAATTACGATACGGTGGATTCAGAGAAAACAGTGGGTTTAGAATTTTTCTGATAACATAGTAGTTTCAGTTTCCCTTTTTTGTAAATATAAACGTTTATAACACTTATCTTCTCTAAAATAGAGGTTTCTTTTCAATTTTTAATGCTTTAAGATATAGTGAATACAGTGGATTTGGTAATAAATTTTAGAAATTATTTTTCTTAACTTCTCTTCTCAATAATAGAGGGTTTTTAAGTTTGTGGATTTAGTAAGTTAAATTTTTAGATTTAGTATACTTTTGTATAGAAGTTTAATAATACTTCTCTTCCCTAATTTTATAGAGGATTCATAAGTTTGTAGATTTAGTAAATTTTATAGAAGTTTAATAATACTTCTCTTCTCTAATTTTTATAGAGGATTCAGATTTAGTAAATTTTGTAGAAGTTTAATAATACTTCTCTTCCCTAATTTTATAGAGGATTCATAAGTTTGTAGATTTAGTAAATTTTATAGAAGTTTAATAATACTTCTCTTCTCTAATTTTTATAGAGGATTCAGATTTAGTAAATTTTGTAGAAGTTTAATAATACTTCTCTTCCTAATTTTATAGAGGATTCATAAGTTTGTAGATTTAGTAAATTTTATAGAAGTTTAATAATACTTCTCTTCTCTAATTTTTATAGAGGATTCAGATTTAGTAAATTTTGTAGAAGTTTAATAATACTTCTCTTCCCTAATTTTATAGAGGATTCATAAGTTTGTAGATTTAGTAAATTTTATGGAAGTTTAATAATACTTCTCTTCTCTAATTTTTATAGAGGATTCAGATTTAGTAAATTTTGTAGAAGTTTAATAAAACTTCTCTTCTCTAGTTTATAGAGGATTCATAAATTTTGATTTAGTAAAAATTTAATAAAAATTTAGTTGAGAGGCCGTTGCGCATAGTCATCTTCTTGTGACTCAGAGGCTTTGGGGCGTACACCAATATTTTGCAAAATTATTATTTTTTTTTGATTTAGTATAACGTTAGTTAAAGATTTAGTCGAGAGGCCGTTGCGCGTGGTCATCTTTTTGTGATACAGAGGCTTTGGGGCGTTAACTAATACGATAAAATTATTTTTCAACTTAGTGAAAAATTTTCAAACATGTTTTTTTTTGTATAAAATGTTTTAATTTTAGATTTTGAAAATTTTGTTATTTGAGAATTCTTTAATTTCATTTTTTTTTTTATTTCATTTCGTTCAATTTCTTTAATTTTAGATATGTATATATATTTTTTTTCAATTCTCTTTTATTAGTTAGTCCAACTTATTTTTTTATCTCTTTACTAACATTTTCTTCAAATAATATTTAGTATAAGTATATTTCATCCATTTTGTATAATTTAAAGATGAAAAAGAATTCAGTAGGAGGTTGTTAAAAGAACTTGGGAAAAGAGACATTATAATTTTTCAGATTGTTACTGGAATTACAGAAATCAGAGATGGAAGATGTTTGAAGTTGAAATTTATTCACTGTTTTGATAGATACATAAATGCAGAACGTTCCATATTAATGGACACGTAGACGATCAAGTGCAACTAATAATTTACTAACTTAAAGCACGTTGAATCAAACCCACTAATGGCAACATAACTGAGGTTTCAAAGATTCACAAGGAAAACACTACGAACACGAATGTTGAACACATTTCCGGATATCATTGAAAGTACATTGACGAAAGGAAAAGTGCAAATTTGCACTCCTTGTGAGACTCTGATTTTACCACTGAATGATGGGGTGAAGCGGTCTGCAGCGCTGCCACGTACTTTTCCTAGCGGCCGAAGTAATAGAATGCGCACAAACTTTCACTTATTTCTTTCCTACCTGAACAGTAACAGATTTTCTAAATTCACAAAAAACTTTTAAATTTATAATTTTCTTAGTTCGATTTGTTCATTTCCTTATTTATTCATTGATTTTAATATTATTTATTAATTCATTTATTTATTCACGTATTATTTAAGTTTAGAAAAGTAAATGAGCTTGGTTGTCTTTTACACTTTGCACCAACTTTCATTAAATTTTACACTTTATTAGTTCTTTTATTACATAATGTAAGTAATATAACAGAAAAACAAACGCATAACATGACACTAGTTTACACATCCTTTCCAATTCCATCCCTCCGGGGCCTCGAAACTTTTTATTGTCTTATGTCACGTCCTAAAACATGACACGACTGGGATTATTAACTCATTTAAGAGTCAGTGCTCTTTTTGGTCGTAGCTGCGCCAGCTAATAGACCATGGACGAGCTAAGGAAAGGAGTGTAGTAACAAAATTCACTGTTGTCGTTAAAATCTGAGTTTGATTAATTTCTTCTTTTGGACTCAGGATTTGGGTTTTACAAGGACCAACAGAAGCAGCACATTTGTCTCGTAAAAACAATTTTTGTTGCGCATGCCTCTTGTATGGATAGGAGAAAGGTCACGAGCCCAGGAATTCTGTATGTTGGATAATACTAAATTTTTCCCATCTCAGGTTATTCTCAGTTTCGCCCTTCCCTAACCTATCAAAATTAGAATTTATTTCTTTAATATTTCTTTTCTATTATTTTAATGACAATTGATATTGGAAACTCTCTTTCTTGAAATAAAATTTATACTATTTTGTCAAATCAAATTGCACCAAGTTCGTAAAACTCGCACTAAATGATTTGTGTATCGTGAATAACTCCTGTCCATTAAAGTCCGTAAGACCAAGGCCAATCGGATATTCACAATCCAAAATAATACAATAATTTATTTATTTGAACCTGAATTTTAATGATATTCTCAACTTAGAAATCTCAATTTTTCTAAGAAAAATAAAATTTATACCATTTTGTCAAATCAAATTGCACCAAGTTCGTAAAACTCGCACTAAATGATTTGTGTATCGTGAATAACTCCTGTCCATTAAAGTCCGTAAGACCAAGGCCAATCGGATATTCACAATCCAAAATAATACAATAATTTATTTATTTGAACCTGAATTCTAATAATATTCTCAACTTTGAAATCTAAATTTTTCTAAGAAAAATAAAATTTATACTATTTTGTCAAATCAAATTGCACCAAGTTCGTAAAACTCGCACTAAATGATTTGTGTATCGTGAATAACTCCTGTCCATTAAAGTCCGTAAGACCAAGGCCAATCGGATATTCACAATCCAAAATAATACAATAATTTATTTATTTGAACCTGAATTTTAATAATATTCTCAACTTTGAAATCTAAATTTTTCTAAGAAAAATAAAATTTATACTATTTTGTCAAATCAAATTGCACCAAGTTCGTAAAACTCGCACTAAATGATTTGTGTATCGTGAATAACTCCTGTCCATTAAAGTCCGTAAGACCAAGGCCAATCGGATATTCACAATCCAAAATAATACAATAATTTATTTGTTTTTTATTTTTGACTTTATTTACCTTTCTTATTTTGTAAATCTCCTTTTTCTTTATAATTTTTTGAATATAGTAATTTGGAATTTGGTAAAAAGAAATTGAACTAAAATTTTGAGTAATTTGAATATTTTGAATTTTTTATTTTTTTCTCTTTTAAATAGAATTGAGTTGGTACAGTATCGTAAAGCTTGTGAGACTTGTGTCGATCTGCCCGTACAGTCAGCAAAGCTTGTGAGGCTTGTGTTGATCTGACTGCGTCAGTTCAGCAAAGCTTGTGAGGCTTGTGGTGAACTGCACCCTGGACCAGTCAGCAAAGCTTGTGAGGCTTGTAAATCTGACTGACCGGCGAGCAGTGCGCGTTCAGCGTATTTAAATGCGTTGCTCCTCCTCTTCTTCGGCTGGAAAAACTGCGGTGTCGAATCGGGTAGTTGCGTCATCTTGCGTTAACGAATCGTTGGTTGCCAAGTGTGACGGCGGTTGATAGTCATATATCCTGTAATGTTAATTGAGGCTAGTGGTGTGAGAAGACGGTATCCAATGATGCGGGGGTGGCATCCCTTCCAAACGTCGATTTTTATGAAAGTGGGGAAAATCCTATGCTTTAACACAGGGAGCGGCAGAGAGCGGTCCCTTATCCCTTCTCTAGGGTATTTTCCGGCGGCTCGTATCTTCCTTAAGGAGCGAGAGAGAACGATATATGTGCGACAGAGAAAGAGAGATGAGAGAGATAAAAGATATATCCTTCTCTTTCTTTCGAGTCAAAAATGATCAATTTTCTGTTACTTGCTGAAAATTATACAATGTTGGCAGCTTATAAATTATAAAATATGTTATTCTATTACATTTTGTTCTAAAATGAAAATACAAATTTGAACGGAAGTTATCGGTCTATTACAACAGGAGTTAAACGCATTATAAATTTTATAAACTTAATTATACATTAAACAATGAAATTTCTTATGCAAACTTTATAAAAACATTAGACTATTCATTCTAGCTAATATATCAATCATATTATTAAGTTATTTTATTAAATTAATACATTTTCCTTAGATTTCCTATTATTTATTTAAAATATTTGAAATTTAATTAGTTTTCGTAAGTAACAATGTGTTAAAATACTGGTATTGTCCAGTAAAATGTTTCATCTAATGTGTATATTTCATAAAACTTGCATTAACAATGAAAATTACTTATAAATAGTCATAATAGTTAATTATTATTAAGAAAACGTACGAATTACAAATGTATTATTCAAATTCTAAACAGTTTATCATCTAAACTTAAAGTCTAGTTAGTTAATCTAGTAGAAATAGACAAATGGATTATTATTACTATAAAAACATATTATAATAATGGATTTTCTCATCTCTTAATTTTTACTTAACGTAATGCAACTTTTATCTTAAACAAAAATTATTTTTCTAATTGTAATTAATGAGATATCTAGCGTTATTCTAAAAAAAATACTCTTATGCTATAGTACATTAAGTCCCAAAAGATGCTGGAAAATGCGTCTCCGCGCAGGAAGACTGAGAAAAATCTATTTTTAGACGAGCCATGTGTTTTGGGGCTGATGTAGCTGACAAACATCTTCTTTGTCTCGGTTTTTCCTATAATTAACAATCTAGATATTCTACCATGAATTGAATTATTTATCTTACTAAATAATTATGTAGCGAGATATTACAACTTGAATGAAAATGCTACGACTATTTTAATGATAGTTATTCGGAATACAAAATTTTACTAACTTAATAATCTAATTTACAATGAAATCATATATGATAAATTTATAATAACAGTCAATTATCTAAAATAAACTAAAACCTAAATGCTTTGTTATCAAAACTTGTTGATTTATATAATATAATAGCTATTATAGTAATTATTTATTGTTGGTTAATAAAGATTCTTTACATGGTTATAGGTTGCGTTTATAAAATGCATATGGTTACTCATAGAGCTATATTTTTGGGTTCTTGTTAATAGATCTTAATATTATTAATACGGAAACAAGCAAAAGCTGTTGATTGCAATTTAACAAAGAATATGGAATTAGTATTATTTTTCCTAATTTCCTTACTGTTATATTTAATATCGGTTGTTGTTAAAATAATTTTATTGATAACGGTTTGAGAGATAATGTAAAATAATATTTCAATGTATAGTATAAGTCATGTTTTGAAAAACTCGGAAAAGCGCGTCCCTGCGTGGGAAAGCGTCGTATCTATATTTAGTATGGGCCATGTGTTTTACAGCCCCAAGATTACGCATCCGCTAGGGCTATCGTCTTCTTAAGGCTAATTCCACATTTTGAAGGAATATTTCCAACTCACATGTAATTGTTCAAAATCCAAAAATGTTTGTTAAATTTGTGATATGTAATAAAACAGTTTATTTATTTATAGCAGAAGAAAAACAGAAGGTTGAATAAGTTTCATTATTTGAGTAGAAAAAATATTCTTTCATGAATGTGTCTTAAAGTAGTTATTGTAATTTTATATTTGTTTGTGATTGTGAATGGAAAACCTTATAAACTCTTATACCTCGCGTTTGGAACGGTTTGTTAGTTAGGTCAAACGTATAAAGGAAGAATTACAATTGTGATTATTGCACAAGGGTTTGTTTAACAATTCGTACTTAAATTATTATTTAAAATATATCCTTGTAGAAAATTAACCCTAATTTATAACTAACTCATTAATACAACTGAAGTATTTCTAAATAAAATTGTATTGCAGAAATATTGTAATTCAACTAAAGGTTTTACTATTGAACATTTTTTTATTAGAGTGAGGTTACTTACTTTTGTACAAGAGAATATAATAATCTTCGATAAACAATTGCGTATTATAATTTTACAGTATCTGTGATCGTAGGTGTAATCGAATATAATTTTTATTTATTTAAAAGTAGTGTTTGTCTTTATCAAGAAGAAAGGAAAGTTTACAGTCCGTTTTTATATTAAGTCTAAATATAGCCTTTTAAGGAAAAGGAAATTACAAGATTAAAAATTCAGAAATTTTAAAGCATGCGCCGCGTCGGTGTTTTATGACAGCTTGAGACTCCGAGAAGCGCAGGTTACATCTACAACCCTTGGTGCAATAGTGTCGGTAGGGTAGTAGGTGTTCAGGGTTATGACTATGGTTCATCGCATAAAAATATATACAAAAAAAAATTTTCCCATCGTAGACGGTTCCGTTACACCCCCCTACTAAAACGGTTGCTACTACAACAAGTGTAGCAAGCGTTACTCTGAGTAATAATGATAAGATATAATTTGGAATGATAAATGGATTTTATGATTATTGTGAAAGTACGAAAAATGAAAATATTTCTTTCTTATATCTTGATTAGAAGAATTAAACTAATTTATAAGACTTTATATCGAAACGTTGATTTTCGAGCAATTCATCAACATAATTTTGTATTTGTTATAACAAAAATACTTCTTTAGATAACAGTAAAAACAAATATCAATCATTTGTATCACAAACAATATTGAATTGATTTTTAAACTAACTTGAAATTCAAATGCACATTATTTCTAAATAATTTATAAAGGTAGTAAGGATAAAGATTCTTTGTTTTTATTGTCATCATCAGATACAACTTTGTCTCTCATAGGCTGAGTCGCAATATAGGTTTTATGCCTTTATGTTGGCTGACTAGCATTTGGTTAAATCTGAGCTTTAAAAACGGATTTGCCGCACGTGCTAGATTTCGTTTGTCTGAGATTGTGACGTATTGATCGTTATTTAATTGATACAATAGCCTTTAAGGTTTTCAAAAAGAAAACTTCTCATGATCTAAACGTAATAGAGAGAGTTTTGTATATGTGCAACAAGACATTTTTGCATGGTCACAAATTGTGATTCCAGAAGCTTTGTTATCTGCCTGTGTAATAAATAAATTAGAAAATGTGCTGAAGGTCAAATTTTGTTTTTATAAAAAAAAATTCTATTTCTATTGTTTGTGACTTCATTATCTATGAAGCAAAGATTTTGTTAAACAAATTTATAATTAATTAATAATAAATATGTTATTTCTGAATTTCTCGAAGATCTATGTCTTTAGAATATTAAAAATAATTTGTATATATAATTCTTCTCCCATAATAATCATCACCATGCATCCTGAATCCATCAAATAATTAATATTACAATAATAATGTTATTTGTTATATTATTTGAATTTCGGGTTTTTCAATATCAATTTAAATTTCCAAATTATACCTTTTGACAAATATAAATTTACAGCACACCTTTTAGGATATATCTTGCATACACTCATTTGATATTCATGGTTGGGGTAATTGTTATAATTATTATTTTTTTTATTTTACTTCATCTGTAATCAGAGAGAACTATTAATATTTGATATAGAATGATTTAAATTTTAAAAATTATAAATAAGAATAAGCTGGAAATCTGGTAGAATATTGGTTAGGAAAAGAAAAAAAAAAAGAAAAAATTCAATCTTTAGTCTAATTTTAAATGTCATTTGGGGAAAAAAAAGAAAAACCAAAAAAAACGATAATTTTTTTCAAATTGGTAATAATTTTAATTCAAGATTTATTTCTGAATTAAATTCATGCTTTAATAAATTCTGTATAATATTTTTAATGTCGAAATGGTTATATATACAGTAGCTGGACTGGCAACACATTTGTTTATGCAGATTATTTAGCAATGAATTACAAGTAATCAAATTTTTCTTCGATTCATTCGAGTTGATATTGAACTTGAAAGGTAATAGTTTGATATCCCGTGAATATCCAAATGGTAATTTAAGTGGCTTGAACATTAATTGAATCATAGGTGTCCTCTTTAATAAATTATGAAAATACTTCAAAGCTTGAAAAATAAAATTACATTTTGAAACTTTACCTTTATTGGTAAGACAATTATTTTGTAAATTTTTATCTGGCTTTGAAATGTGATATGCTTTTGTATCCTTCGTTTCAAACGTATTGCAATCAGGTGAAATGCAATTTGTTTGATATTTGGTTTTATCATCACTTATATTTAAAAGGAAGTTATGTCTAGGAGAACTGGTGTTATTTCCAATAGCGTTATCAATGCTAAAATCAGAACCTATATTTTGATATTTTGAAAGCGCAGAAGCTTCGTCAAATATAATATCTGAGTTTGAAACTGGAGAATTAGAAAATGCTTTTAAATGGTTTGCTTCCTTGCAGCCTTTAGGCGCGATTGATGTTGGTAAAATTATAAATGATGTAAAATTATAGATTTTATTAGTACTATGTGAGTCACTTGAAACAACCAAGTCACTAGTGGAGTTTGGAATTACAATTATTTTATCTTGATTATTTAATGTCTTAGCATATTCGAGTGCTGCAAAATCAGATTCAGTAAGTGAATTGCTACTTGTATTGGTTTGATGTGATTTTCTGGTATCACAAGGATTTGATTTTGAAATTTTAATTGACTTGTTGGAACTAGTAATATTACTACAATCATTGCTACGTTTACTTGAATTATGAATTACATTATTTAAAGAATTTCTGTTAGAAAAATTGTTCTTATTTGTCTGAAGATTAGAAGAAACATCATTATTATTCGTATATAAATTTTTAAATTGTAATTTAGTTGTACAGCACTTAATTTCATTTGAAAATGATTGAGAATTATTACATGATTTAATTTTTTCAATGGAAACAGCATTCTGAACAGTTTCACGCAAAGTTTTACATGGTTTACAATATGAAACAGATTTTAATCCTTTTATAAAATGTTTAATAAGTACATTCTGAGCTGTTCTACCAAATTTTATGTTATTAGTTAGTGTAGTTTCTGGATCACATTCTTTTACCACTTCATTAGTTTTAATAATTAATCTATTCGCATACTGAATAATACCTTCGTTGGGCAGTTGGTAAACGTTCTGTAAGGAATCGTTTAATTTAATTAGTAAGTCATTTTCTAGAACTTCTTGAAACTTGTTAGCATCTGATTTATTTAATAGCTTATTGCTATCATTTAAGGTATTGGGTGACCAAATTTCGGATTTTTATTTATTTGAATGGAAGACGATTGAGATTTATAATTAGATATTTCCTGTTCTACCGAAATAGCATGCTTAACGGTTTCGGTGAAAGTTCCACATGGATTAACGTGAGACCATAAATGAGGTTGTAGTCCTATTAGAAAATGTTCAATAAGTACATTCTGTATTGTTTTATTAAAATTTATGTTATCGTTTAGTATAAATTCTATGTCACATTTTTTCATTACTTTATTAGCTTTAATAATAAATCTGTTTGAGTACTGAGTTATACATTCAGTAGAAAATTGACAAATATTTTGCAAACATTCATTTAATTTAGCCAATAGATCATTTTCTAAAATTTTTTGAAATTCATCAGTATCTAACTTGTCTAAATGTTTAATGTTGTCGTTTACGGTATTAAATGACCGGGTTTCGGATTGAATCGGACGATTAGAACAATTAGTCGCGGTATGGCCTACTCCAGAGCAGAGTTGGCATCTTACTAGTTTGGGGCATTCTAAAGCTATATGCCCTAGCTTATGACATAGTTGGCAAATCTTTATTGTAGAGCATTGTGGTGCAATGTGACCACGTTTATGGCACAATTGGCAAACGGAAAACATTTTTAGAAATAGTAAGATACAGTGAGATTGGTATAGTAAGTAAATAATTTACCTTGAATGTGTAATAATTTTGTTTAAAAGCCTTTTACAATTTAGTAGAATAATAAAAAAAAAACTATCATAATAAAATTCGGAGGATTTGGAAAGAGTAATAGTTTTTCAAAATTTAATAGAACAAATTTGAACGATCTAACAATTTAAAAGAGCATAGTAGGATTTAGAGAATTCCGAAAGAATAGTAATTTTCTTTATACAACTTTTACTTTGACAAAATTCAAAGGGTTTAGAAGATTTTCTTTTATTAAGTTCATATAAATAGCAAAATGCAGAGATGCAGAATCACTTCCGCACCCTTTAAATACCAATTTTTCAAAAGGGTAAATATAATAAAGAATAAAACTTTAATTTTCAAATTGGCATAAATTTTTTTCCACGATATTTAGTTATAATTTTAATTTCACAATTTTAATTTTATTCTCGTAAGGTTTTTAAATATGTTTTGAATTCTAATGCCTTTAATTTTTAATCTACAATAGTTTGGAAAACGTTTCATTAAAGATAAGTTGTAATTTAGAAGACTTGTTTTTTTTTTTTCAAATTAAGTTTCACTTAAGTCAAATGCAAAACTGTCTTGTGAGTTATATACTTATTGTTAGAACATCATTCGCTTTGTAAAGTAGTAAGGGTTAGAAAAGGTAAATGCAGATTTACTTTAATTTAGTAAAATTTCTTTTGAATAGTTATTATTGATTTAAAGATTTAGAAAAAAAAAATTTAGCGAATATTATTTTCACTTTTTGAATTCAAATAAAGACTTAGAAAAATAAAATTCAGTTTTGTAGATTAAAAACTTGAAATCTTTTTGTAATTTTTGTTTTTGTTTGTTTGTTTTTCAAAATATAGAATTACGATACGGTGGATTCAGAGAAAACAGTGGGTTTAGAATTTTTCTGATAACATAGTAGTTTCAGTTTCCCTTTTTTTGTAAATATAAACGTTTTATAAGACTTATCTTCTCTAAAATAGAGGTTTCTTTTCAATTTTTAATGCTTTAAGATATAGTGAATACAGTGGATTTGGTAATAAATTTTAGAAATTATTTTTCTTAACTTCTCTTCTCAATAATAGAGGGTTTTTAAGTTTGTGGATTTAGTAAGTTAAATTTTTAGATTTAGTATACTTTTGTATAGAAGTTTAATAATACTTCTCTTCCCTAATTTTATAGAGGATTCATAAGTTTGTAGATTTAGTAAATTTTATAGAAGTTTAATAATACTTCTCTTCTCTAATTTTTATAGAGGATTCAGATTTAGTAAATTTTGTAGAAGTTTAATAATACTTCTCTTCCCTAATTTTATAGAGGATTCATAAGTTTGTAGATTTAGTAAATTTTATAGAAGTTTAATAATACTTCTCTTCTCTAATTTTTATAGAGGATTCAGATTTAGTAAATTTTGTAGAAGTTTAATAATACTTCTCTTCCCTAATTTTATAGAGGATTCATAAGTTTGTAGATTTAGTAAATTTTATAGAAGTTTAATAATACTTCTCTTCTCTAATTTTTATAGAGGATTCAGATTTAGTAAATTTTGTAGAAGTTTAATAATACTTCTCTTCCCTAATTTTATAGAGGATTCATAAGTTTGTAGATTTAGTAAATTTTATGGAAGTTTAATAATACTTCTCTTCTCTAATTTTTATAGAGGATTCAGATTTAGTAAATTTTGTAGAAGTTTAATAAAACTTCTCTTCTCTAGTTTATAGAGGATTCATAAATTTTGATTTAGTAAAAATTTAATAAAAATTTAGTTGAGAGGCCGTTGCGCATAGTCATCTTCTTGTGACTCAGAGGCTTTGGGGCGTACACCAATATTTTGCAAAATTATTATTTTTTTTTGATTTAGTATAACGTTAGTTAAAGATTTAGTCGAGAGGCCGTTGCGCGTGGTCATCTTTTTGTGATACAGAGGCTTTGGGGCGTTAACTAATACGATAAAATTATTTTTCAACTTAGTGAAAAATTTTCAAACATGTTTTTTTTTGTATAAAATGTTTTAATTTTAGATTTTGAAAATTTTGTTATTTGAGAATTCTTTAATTTCATTTTTTTTTTTATTTCATTTCGTTCAATTTCTTTAATTTTAGATATGTATATATATTTTTTTTCAATTCTCTTTTATTAGTTAGTCCAACTTATTTTTTTATCTCTTTACTAACATTTTCTTCAAATAATATTTAGTATAAGTATATTTCATCCATTTTGTATAATTTAAAGATGAAAAAGAATTCAGTAGGAGGTTGTTAAAAGAACTTGGGAAAAGAGACATTATAATTTTTCAGATTGTTACTGGAATTACAGAAATCAGAGATGGAAGATGTTTGAAGTTGAAATTTATTCACTGTTTTGATAGATACATAAATGCAGAACGTTCCATATTAATGGACACGTAGACGATCAAGTGCAACTAATAATTTACTAACTTAAAGCACGTTGAATCAAACCCACTAATGGCAACATAACTGAGGTTTCAAAGATTCACAAGGAAAACACTACGAACACGAATGTTGAACACATTTCCGGATATCATTGAAAGTACATTGACGAAAGGAAAAGTGCAAATTTGCACTCCTTGTGAGACTCTGATTTTACCACTGAATGATGGGGTGAAGCGGTCTGCAGCGCTGCCACGTACTTTTCCTAGCGGCCGAAGTAATAGAATGCGCACAAACTTTCACTTATTTCTTTCCTACCTGAACAGTAACAGATTTTCTAAATTCACAAAAAACTTTTAAATTTATAATTTTCTTAGTTCGATTTGTTCATTTCCTTATTTATTCATTGATTTTAATATTATTTATTAATTCATTTATTTATTCACGTATTATTTAAGTTTAGAAAAGTAAATGAGCTTGGTTGTCTTTTACACTTTGCACCAACTTTCATTAAATTTTACACTTTATTAGTTCTTTTATTACATAATGTAAGTAATATAGCAGAAAAAAAAAACGACTAACATGACTCTAATTTACACATCCTTTCCAATTCAATCCCTCCGGGGCCTCCAAAATTTTTATTGTCTTATGTCACGTCCTAAAACATGACACGACTGGGATTATTAACTCATTTAAGAGTCAGTGCTCTTTTTGGTCGTAGCTGCGCCAGCTAATAGACCATGGACGAGCTAAGGAAAGGAGTGTAGTAACAAAATTCACTGTTGTCGTTAAAATCTGAGTTTGATTAATTTCTTCTTTTGGACTCAGGATTTGGGTTTTACAAGGACCAACAGAAGCAGCACATTTGTCTCGTAAAAACAATTTTTGTTGCGCATGCCTCTTGTATGGATAGGAGAAAGGTCACGAGCCCAGGAATTCTGTATGTTGGATAATACTAAATTTTTCCCATCTCAGGTTATTCTCAGTTTCGCCCTTCCCTAACCTATCAAAATTAGAATTTATTTCTTTAATATTTCTTTTCTATTATTTTAATGACAATTGATATTGGAAACTCTCTTTCTTGAAATAAAATTTATACTATTTTGTCAAATCAAATTGCACCAAGTTCGTAAAACTCGCACTAAATGATTTGTGTATCGTGAATAACTCCTGTCCATTAAAGTCCGTAAGACCAAGGCCAATCGGATATTCACAATCCAAAATAATACAATAATTTATTTATTTGAACCTGAATTTTAATGATATTCTCAACTTAGAAATCTCAATTTTTCTAAGAAAAATAAAATTTATACCATTTTGTCAAATCAAATTGCACCAAGTTCGTAAAACTCGCACTAAATGATTTGTGTATCGTGAATAACTCCTGTCCATTAAAGTCCGTAAGACCAAGGCCAATCGGATATTCACAATCCAAAATAATACAATAATTTATTTATTTGAACCTGAATTCTAATAATATTCTCAACTTTGAAATCTAAATTTTTCTAAGAAAAATAAAATTTATACTATTTTGTCAAATCAAATTGCACCAAGTTCGTAAAACTCGCACTAAATGATTTGTGTATCGTGAATAACTCCTGTCCATTAAAGTCCGTAAGACCAAGGCCAATCGGATATTCACAATCCAAAATAATACAATAATTTATTTATTTGAACCTGAATTTTAATAATATTCTCAACTTTGAAATCTAAATTTTTCTAAGAAAAATAAAATTTATACTATTTTGTCAAATCAAATTGCACCAAGTTCGTAAAACTCGCACTAAATGATTTGTGTATCGTGAATAACTCCTGTCCATTAAAGTCCGTAAGACCAAGGCCAATCGGATATTCACAATCCAAAATAATACAATAATTTATTTGTTTTTTATTTTTGACTTTATTTACCTTTCTTATTTTGTAAATCTCCTTTTTCTTTATAATTTTTTGAATATAGTAATTTGGAATTTGGTAAAAAGAAATTGAACTAAAATTTTGAGTAATTTGAATATTTTGAATTTTTTATTTTTTTCTTTTTAAATAGAATTGAGTTGGTACAGTATCGTAAAGCTTGTGAGACTTGTGTCGATCTGCCCGTACAGTCAGCAAAGCTTGTGAGGCTTGTGTTGATCTGACTGCGTCAGTTCAGCAAAGCTTGTGAGGCTTGTGGTGAACTGCACCCTGGACCAGTCAGCAAAGCTTGTGAGGCTTGTAAATCTGACTGACCGGCGAGCAGTGCGCGTTCAGCGTATTTAAATGCGTTGCTCCTCCTCTTCTTCGGCTGGAAAAACTGCGGTGTCGAATCGGGTAGTTGCGTCATCTTGCGTTAACGAATCGTTGGTTGCCAAGTGTGACGGCGGTTGATAGTCATATATCCTGTAATGTTAATTGAGGCTAGTGGTGTGAGAAGACGGTATCCAATGGTGCGAGGGTGGCATCCCTTCCAAACGTCGATTTTTATGAAAGTGGGGAAAATCCTATGCTTTAACACAGGGAGCGGCAGAGAGCGGTCCCTTATCCCTTCTCTAGGGTATTTTCCGGCGGCTCGTATCTTCCTTAAGGAGCGAGAGAGAACGATATATGTGCGACAGAGAAAGAGAGATGAGAGAGATAAAAGATATATCCTTCTCTTTCTTTCGAGTCAAAAATGATCAATTTTCTGTTACTTGCTGAAAATTATACAATGTTGGCAGCTTATAAATTATAAAATATGTTATTCTATTACATTTTGTTCTAAAATGAAAATACAAATTTGAACGGAAGTTATCGGTCTATTACAACAGGAGTTAAACGCATTATAAATTTTATAAACTTAATTATACATTAAACAATGAAATTTCTTATGCAAACTTTATAAAAACATTAGACTATTCATTCTAGCTAATATATCAATCATATTATTAAGTTATTTTATTAAATTAATACATTTTCCTTAGATTTCCTATTATTTATTTAAAATATTTGAAATTTAATTAGTTTTCGTAAGTAACAATGTGTTAAAATACTGGTATTGTCCAGTAAAATGTTTCATCTAATGTGTATATTTCATAAAACTTGCATTAACAATGAAAATTACTTATAAATAGTCATAATAGTTAATTATTATTAAGAAAACGTACGAATTACAAATGTATTATTCAAATTCTAAACAGTTTATCATCTAAACTTAAAGTCTAGTTAGTTAATCTAGTAGAAATAGACAAATGGATTATTATTACTATAAAAACATATTATAATAATGGATTTTCTCATCTCTTAATTTTTACTTAACGTAATGCAACTTTTATCTTAAACAAAAATTATTTTTCTAATTGTAATTAATGAGATATCTAGCGTTATTCTAAAAAAAATACTCTTATGCTATAGTACATTAAGTCCCAAAAGATGCTGGAAAATGCGTCTCCGCGCAGGAAGACTGAGAAAAATCTATTTTTAGACGAGCCATGTGTTTTGGGGCTGATGTAGCTGACAAACATCTTCTTTGTCTCGGTTTTTCCTATAATTAACAATCTAGATATTCTACCATGAATTGAATTATTTATCTTACTAAATAATTATGTAGCGAGATATTACAACTTGAATGAAAATGCTACGACTATTTTAATGATAGTTATTCGGAATACAAAATTTTACTAACTTAATAATCTAATTTACAATGAAATCATATATGATAAATTTATAATAACAGTCAATTATCTAAAATAAACTAAAACCTAAATGCTTTGTTATCAAAACTTGTTGATTTATATAATATAATAGCTATTATAGTAATTATTTATTGTTGGTTAATAAAGATTCTTTACATGGTTATAGGTTGCGTTTATAAAATGCATATGGTTACTCATAGAGCTATATTTTTGGGTTCTTGTTAATAGATCTTAATATTATTAATACGGAAACAAGCAAAAGCTGTTGATTGCAATTTAACAAAGAATATGGAATTAGTATTATTTTTCCTAATTTCCTTACTGTTATATTTAATATCGGTTGTTGTTAAAATAATTTTATTGATAACGGTTTGAGAGATAATGTAAAATAATATTTCAATGTATAGTATAAGTCATGTTTTGAAAAACTCGGAAAAGCGCGTCCCTGCGTGGGAAAGCGTCGTATCTATATTTAGTATGGGCCATGTGTTTTACAGCCCCAAGATTACGCATCCGCTAGGGCTATCGTCTTCTTAAGGCTAATTCCACATTTTGAAGGAATATTTCCAACTCACATGTAATTGTTCAAAATCCAAAAATGTTTGTTAAATTTGTGATATGTAATAAAACAGTTTATTTATTTATAGCAGAAGAAAAACAGAAGGTTGAATAAGTTTCATTATTTGAGTAGAAAAAATATTCTTTCATGAATGTGTCTTAAAGTAGTTATTGTAATTTTATATTTGTTTGTGATTGTGAATGGAAAACCTTATAAACTCTTATACCTCGCGTTTGGAACGGTTTGTTAGTTAGGTCAAACGTATAAAGGAAGAATTACAATTGTGATTATTGCACAAGGGTTTGTTTAACAATTCGTACTTAAATTATTATTTAAAATATATCCTTGTAGAAAATTAACCCTAATTTATAACTAACTCATTAATACAACTGAAGTATTTCTAAATAAAATTGTATTGCAGAAATATTGTAATTCAACTAAAGGTTTTACTATTGAACATTTTTTTATTAGAGTGAGGTTACTTACTTTTGTACAAGAGAATATAATAATCTTCGATAAACAATTGCGTATTATAATTTTACAGTATCTGTGATCGTAGGTGTAATCGGATATAATTTTTATTTATTTAAAAGTAGTGTTTGTCTTTATCAAGAAGAAAGGAAAGTTTACAGTCCGTTTTTATATTAAGTCTAAATATAGCCTTTTAAGGAAAAGGAAATTACAAGATTAAAAATTCAGAAATTTTAAAGCATGCGCCGCGTCGGTGTTTTATGACAGCTTGAGACTCCGAGAAGCGCAGGTTACATCTACAACCCTTGGTGCAATAGTGTCGGTAGGGTAGTAGGTGTTCAGGGTTATGACTATGGTTCATCGCATAAAAATATATACAAAAAAAAATTTTCCCATCGTAGACGGTTCCGTTACAATGTTATTTAAGAAATCCGTTGGCGTATTATAATTCTCTAAGTCAACTTTCATAGCCCTAGCATCTTGTAGAATAAAATGACTGGCTAATTCCACTATTCTCAACCTTTCTTCTTTTTCATTTACTTTGCGATTTGAATACCAGCTATCTTGTATACATTTACCTAACATTTGTTTAAAACAAATAAAACGATCATTTGAGCTAGAATAAATTACTATTTCATCTTCGAAATGATTTTTTATAAGTATTTCTATACGACCAAGTCGGGGTAGATCAGTATCTCCGAACTTATTTACATATATTTGTAATATATCTTTTAAAGAAAATTAACACTGATCGCTATTCTCCAATAAATAGTTGATAATAAAAGATAATAAGTTACTCATATCTTCGGTTATCGGTCTACCCTTAACATTACAAGGACTATATGAGTAAAATACGCTTAAGCATTTCGAGTGATAATAAACGGTGTTTTCTATATAATAATTATCAGATTCTTTTTCAAATTAGATAACCGCGACGCTAGAATTTTATTCTCTTCGCTTTTAGGGAGAGCTTGTAACTGCGCCAAAATATTATCGATAGTCTCCTGCTTTGAAACGCGGGTTAAATTTTGCTTACAACTGTGACATTGATTCGAACAAAAAAAACAATGAGTTGAGAAAGCGAACCCTCGTCCTTCTTTACAACGATTTCGGTCTTTTAACCATGTTAATGCCGATGCTGCTAACGCCCTTTTTATATTAGACTCCCTCGTATAGAGAGTTTGACAAGTTTTATGTACTGTGATTTCTTTTAATTTTTGTAACTTTAAATGCTTCTTATTTTTTCTTTTATGACTGGCTAGAATAAGATTATTAATGGCCCGTTCTTTCAATATGTGCGATTTAGATGGTTCATTAGGCTTGTCGCAAAGTAAACAAATTTCATCGTCGTCAAGCCACTCCTGTTCGTCTTCCATAGCTTGTGTATTTTCATCGTGCCTGAATAAAAAAAATATTAATGGAATACGTAAAGTTAAAATTCATATATGTGCAAATCTCACGAAAGATGCGACAAAACCTGAAATCACGTTTTGAAAATTTTTTTCGAGCACACCTTCGAAACCTGGTTTTTCCTATTGTTTGTAGTATATAAAATGAAGATCCGCAGTTGTACAGCGTCCATCAAGTTGCCTATTTTTTCTAGAACAACTTCTTACTTTTTAAGGAAATGGCAAAAAAAGCCCTTCTCTTCAAACCTCAGCTATTTAGCCCAGAAACGATCTACTCAAAGTTTTCAAACAGAAATTAAAACTAGCAAAAAAGAGCTTTAATTCCGTTTTTTAAAAATTAAAAAATGTTGATTCCTTCAAAAGTTACAAGGGTTTGAAGTTGAACGTCGAAAAGGCATAAAAATGCTCTCAAAGTCGGCGCGTCCGATTCCTGCGATTTTTTGCATTTTTATGCTTTTTCGACGTTCAACTTCAAATCCTTGTAACTTTTGAAGGAATCAACATTTTTTAACTTTTAAAAAAAGGAATTAAAACTCTTTTTTTCATGTTTTAATTTCTTTTTGTAAACTTTGAGTAGATCGCTTCTGGGCTAAATAACTGAGGTTTGAAGAGAAGGGCTTTTTTTGCCATTTTCTTAAAAAGTAAGAAGTGGTTCTAGAAAAAATAGGCAACTTGATGGACGATGCTCAACCACGAATTTCTCTTATACATACCACAAACAACGAGAAAAACCAGGTTTGGTAGGTGTGCTCCAAAAAAAATTTTCAAATCGTGATTTCGGGTTTTGTCGCATCTTTCGTGAGATTTGCACATATACGTTCGTCGTGGAGAAAATTAGTATATGCACCACGGGAGTAAGTAAAGAATCCATCAGATCGCATATAATTGTCGCCCGAGCCTTCGGCTCGAGCGACAATTATATGCGATCTGAGACATTCTTTACTTTTACTCCTTAGGTGCATAATCTACTATTAGTGTGAACACGAACGAGTAAATAATTTTTCATTTAATTTTAATAAGACTGTTTAATTTGGGTGTTTTTGCAATAACATTTACCTAACATTCGTAGATGTAGATGTTTCTGCCTCGTCGGTAAGCTCCATTACGATGTTTTGTATACTGATCTTGTATACTGATTATCTAGGAATTTTAATAAAATATAATTAATATTTACGACTCTTATATTAAATTTAACTAATGAGAATCAGTATTATATACCACTTGTATAACAACACACATCGAGTGTTTTAAATACTTTCAAAGTCTTATTAACAATCTAAATTATTATTAATTTTTAATTCTTATTTATAATGTAAATTTATAAAGTAATGTTTCTTAAACTCAAATAACAGGCACAAATTAATAAAACAATTATTGGAAAGAAATTTTGAAATATATAAATATGCGTACAAATACGCCACACTTACACACTATATACACATAAATAAAAAAAAAAAAAATAAAAAAAAGAATTAGAAAAAATGGAACCGTGATAGTATCGGGGATCGAACTCCGGCCGCTTGAGTGAGAATCAAGTGTCTCTGCAACTTGGCTATCCTTCACACTGCTATTTGCTCTTTCTACTCGAATGATTAAACCGAATGCCGGCAATACCGATTCCATTTATACTCATACACTTTCAAACTTATTCTGTTCATGAATCTATATTACTTATAATATAACGCTACGAATTAGAAAAAAAAGTTTTTCAATTCAACAAAGATTTTTCAAAAACAAGAACCTAAAGTAACCGGATTTTAACATGCTACTGATAAACTAAAATATTTTACAAGAGACTACTTGATTAAAAATTATCCTGTTTTGATTTCTGATTGTTACAAAGACTTTCACCTATACTACATATACTACAATAAAAATTATACATACTTTTGTGTGCACCTCGTATAATGAATGTACAGTACGGTGTCGACTCCACTCCAAAAACTTGATATTACACAATAAAATCACTGAACTTATTATTAATTTAATACAATTAAAATTAAGAAAAATTAACAATTTTAATATTTTAAAATAATTAAAATATTAGTAATAATTAAGTAGCTATTTATAAAATAAACACATGTATCAAAGATGCTTTGCAAAGGTATAGTAGCTAGAGTCTCGGTGGCAACTGTAGTATAAACAGCTGAAAAGACCGTTGGTAGCGTCGCTTTCTCCTTCTTTGACCGCTTCAGTCCACGATATACAATAGTATGGTATAGTGGAAGAAAGTGGGGACAGAACAGAGTGGAGCGAATAGCATTACTATACTGTATATACAAGCAGATGTTCCGAGCGTAAACGTCCTTGATTATATAATACACGCCCGAGTAGATACGTATATAGCTGCTTCAAATCTCAAGCAAAATTAGCGTTTCTGTTCATTTTTCATCAAATAAAAGTGCAGAATCGGTTTAGTTGGGTTGAGTTACCCCGAAATAAAAAAAAATGATTAAAATAGCTCCTCTAGTTGCTGAGGAAATTAAAAGCAAAGATCTGTGCGTTACGCGCAGCGCGTTCTATTACTATATATATCGGCTCCCCTCAGCCGCCGCGCGCCCCCCACCATTACACCACTTTCGTGCGCTCGGGCGTTTTTGGTCAACTTTGACAGCTGTTTTCAGGTATAAAACAGTACTTAATCAAAAATCCAAGATAAACGTTTTATAGTTCAACATTTGAACTTTCAAAATCATTTTTGATAATTGAAATCGGATAACCCGTAGAGCATACAGCCTCGCTCAAAAATAGCCTACTCAAAAATTGAAATCGCGATTACGCAAAAACTAATAATCGCACAGTCCCTGGTTTTCGCACACATAAAGTACACATAAATTACTATCAATTCGCCAGAGATATCCGCCACATCTTTAAAAATGGCGGATATATGAATTTTTCAAAAAACGCTCATTTTTTCGGGTTTTCACGTTTTTCTCCGTAACTAATCGTCCGATCGATTCGATCAACATCTAGTTTTGTTCGTAATTTCATTTACTACAGTTTATCTCATTGGACCATCAAGATCGGTCCACTAGTTTCGGCTATAAAAGCAAAAAACCATAAAAAAGCGCTTTTTTTTGCATTAAATTGTTAATAACAATATATATAGAACGGAGCTGCTAGTCGAGTTTATATACCACTTATACTGTGGATTATTCTGCGTACAATAGCGTTTACCGCTTACTAATAAGATTTATGGCACGAAAACGCTGATTTTTTCTCTATTGACCTGGTATAATGAGCTCGTAATCGTATTTTGAGTCTCTCAGAAAAAAACAAAAAACATATATCGATAGATTTTTTCCTGCTCTTTCCAATGGTGCTATTCTTTTTACTCCCAAACACTTTCTTCTGGTCAGAAATTCGAGTGGAAAGTTCAGAACCATTTTTCTTAAAGTATAACATGTTGTTCTTCAACATCCAAAGATTCTCAATTATATCCACCAGTTAAAAAAGCCGAACCCTCTAAAACTCGAATTAAGAAAAACATGAGCATTGTGAAAAGACCAATAAAAATAATCGCAAATAAAAATAAAAGAATTAAGGTTTAAATAAAAAATTAATATATTTAAAACGTAATATATGATGCACTGATAAAACATTGTGTAATGCTTTTAAATAGGAAACAACGAAAATATGCACTACGTTTATAAAAGCACACTCGGGTCCAGCGCAAAAAGTTTGCGCAGCTGCTCGCCGCTGTCTTTTTAATCTTGTTACTTTTGAGCTCTACGTTTCTCCAACTTGAAAATGTAGCGTTTTGTAGCTTATAACTTGTACTTTCGAATGGTGCTATGCATTTTGAAGAACAACATGTTATACTTTAAGAAAAATGGTTCTGAACTTGCCACTCGAATTTCCGACCAGAAGAAAGTGTTTGGGAGTAAAAAGAATAGCACCATTGGAAAGAGCAGGAAAAAATCTATCGATATATGTCTTTTGTTTTTTTCTGAGAGAGTCAAAATACAATTACGAGCTCATTATACCAAGCCCGAGCGTGCGGCGCGTCCGAGCGCAGCGCGAAGAGCACGCGCGGCCACTCACCGCTGTCTTTTTAATCTTGTTACTTTTGAGCCCTTCTTCATTTCTCCAATTTGAAAATTTAGGGTTTTGTAGCTTAAGACTTGTACTTCCGAATGGTCATATGCATTTTGAAAAAAAACATGATATACTTCGAGAAAAATTTCTCTGAACTTTCAACTTGAATTTTCGACCAGAAGAAAAAGTTTCGGAGTAAAAACAATAGCACCATTGGAAAGAGCAGGAAAAAATCTATCGATATATATGTTTTGTTTTTTTCTGAGAGACTCAGAATACGATTACGAGCGAGTTGAACAGAGCGCGTTTTGCATGAAAAATGCGTCCCGCGCGCCCGCTGGCTGGTTTCTGGCGGACGCTCCTATATGACACGTTTCACGTCAACTGTCCCAGCGCGGCGCACGAGCGCCAAATCGTGCTATATCTAGCTCATGTTTACGATACTAAAACGTACTTAAACAAATTTTATGATAAGCATTTCCGACGTATTTTTTCCTCAGCTTTCCAATGATGTAGGCAGTTTTCCCGAAATTTTCCATTTTCGCCTTCAAAAAGTACAAAACGTGTTATATCTTAAAAAGTGTATTTTTAATATTTTTTTTTACCCTCTAGATCGAAAGCTGAGCATTTTGTACGTAGGAAAGGATAGTTTCCAAAGAGTGCCCGAAAGGTTTTCTGCGAGAAATAGAATGCGAAAGAGTAGACGCATCGCCTTTTCGGCGCGCGGGACTACGCGGTACAGCGAGCGGGCTGCGCTTGCTTCGTTGCCTAATAATAATCTTTTATAATCTTTAATTCTTTACCTGTTTTTTTTTTATTCTTGAATAACGCATGGAATAATATTTTATTAATTATTTCATAAAAAAATTAAATTTTTAAATTAGCGTTTGTTTTTCAGTGTAGATAATTTTTTTGGTTTTTGGTCTCACAGCTTTCTTAGGGAAGATTTTATACTCAGAACTAAGAGAGGTTTTTTTTGAGGTTCAATGTACTTTTATCTATTGGAATAATATCATGATACAGTAACGTGCCTGGTATAGATTTAGCCTTGTTCAGTCTTGGTTTTATTTTCAAAACCGTTTCTTCATACGATTCTTTACTGCTATAAAAAACTTTCGTTTCTTTGCAGTAATCTTTAGCCCAGTTATACAGCTCTTCTGGCGTTAAAATATGATTACTAGAAGAAACTTGTAAACTCGCTCATTTTACACCTCTTTTTAGGTTCGCGTTTATACCATCGCACGCACCTTTGCCATGTGCTATGGCATGAAAATGTCACTCAGCTGTAACTCCAAAATCTTTCTCGTGAAAAAAAAGATTTTGAAAATTGAATTTATTTTTAAAATGCTGACCTGCTCCATCAGTCAAATAATAAACTTTCTTGACTGCAAAATTAGTTTTAAGATAAGATATTACTATTTTTTGATATTCATAAACGGCTATGGTATCATGATTTAAGTTGTCGGAAATCACAGCAATGCTTACATGTTTGAGTTCATCGTTTTGTTTATAGTACACTACAACTGTAAAAACTGTTGCTTGGTTGTTATTCCAGTGGAAGGATTGTGTATAACGAAATAAGAATTTTGTATAACGAAAGCATAATTTTCTGCAAAATCGCAAGTGATTGTTTCTTAGCAAAAAAATCGTGAGTTTTTAATTTCATTAATTTCTCCCCCAGTATGTCCATAAATTCGTGCACATTTACAGTGTTGGAAGCTATTGTACACCTATCTGTTTGAAACCACGATTGATACTCGATTTGAAAAATATCATTTTCATCAAAACATTTAAGTAAATGTTTTCGTAATATAGACGTATTGGGGCAATCCAAGCAGTCACCCAAATAACATCTATCGTGTGAATCATTGCACACAATTGCTTGGATGCAATCGTGATAGTTTTTCAGGGGCAATTGGATGTCTTTAGTTAAATTTTCTATGTCCATAGCAGTTAGCATGAGCTTCACATTTTCGTGATGCCCACGCACGCATATACTATGTGTACCGCTACTCCCAGCTAAAACACAATATGATGGCCTCAATTCTGTAAATTTCGTAAAACCAATGTTAACGTACTCATTTTCTTTTTTATATAAATTATACAATTCATTTAAATTACCAAGCAGTAATCTTTTTTGAATATGTTCTCTTTTGCCATTACTCTGTTTAATAGATAGATAATCTTTTGAACCCGGCATGATTCGATTTACATCATCTCTCTCATAAAAAGATTTAACAGAATTTACAGTATCAGCTGGAAGTAGTTTGCCACGTTTCTTAGCAGGTATTGAAAATATTCCGCTATTTGCTACCAAATCTTTCGCTTCACGAGCCTCCCGTTCACTGCAATTGAATTCTCGCATCAAGTTCTTACGAGACCAAAACTCCGGTGCAAGAGTTAATAGCTGAATTCTTTCTTGCTTATTTGTTAACTCTGAAAATTTTTTCTTAATTTGTTGGAGAACTGCAACACCAGCTTTATGATATTCATCATCGCACACTATTTTAGCTTTTTTAGCATCAGTTATTTGAGGTAAATTTGATTTCTGATTATAAATTTGGCGTCGACAGGTTAAACATATTTTAACATTTTCAGGTACTAAAGGAAATGCACTTCTTAAAAGTGTTGGAAAATCAGTCAAATTTTTAGATGCAGAGTGATCATTTTTATTTAAAGGATTTATACATTTCAATTTCCAATGTGAATCCATTTTAATCGTTTATAACAGAAATGGCAAGCTTTTTCTTTGCTATCAACGACAAATTCGAAAAAATTCGAGGAGGAAAAAGATAAAAAGTTATGGTAATTATATACTTTTGACGTGACAATTTGCATACAAGTAAAAAGTGTGGACGCCACCTACCGAATGAAAAATAAATGATTCCGTGTCGCACGGCAAACCGCGCTGTACCGCGCGTAGCGTAGAATATGCTTTCGCCCTGCCGTGCATATAATCTTTCGCGTTTTATTTGCATAGCATAAAACATCTTGGAAACTTTTTGGGAAATATCCTTTCCTACCTAAAAAAAGGATAGCTTTCAATATTATGGGTAAAACAAAATACTAAAAATATATTTTTCGAGATATAGCACGTAAAAAAAAAAACAACAAAATTATCTACACTGAAAAACAAACGTTAGTACAAGAGTTTGCACATATTGCTGTTAATTTTGAAATTTGATTTTTTTATGAAATAATTAATAAAATATTATTCCATGCGTTATTCAAGAATAAAAAAAAAAAAAAACAGGTAAAGAATTAAAGATTATAAAATATTATTATTAGGCAACGAGGCGGGCGCAGCCCGCGCGCTGTACCGCGTAGTCCCGCGCGCTGGAAAGGCGATGCGTCTACTCTTTCGCATTCTATTTCTCGCAGAAAAACTTTCGGGCACTCTTTGGAAACTATCCTTTCCTACGTAAAAAATGCTCACCTTTCGATCTGGAGGGTAAAAAAAAATATTAAAAATACACTTTTTAAGATATAACACGTTTTGTACTTTTTGAAGGCGAAAATGGAAAATTTCGGGAAAACTGCCTACACCATTGGAAAGCTGAGGAAAAAATACGTCGGAAATGCTTATCATAAAATTTTTTTAAGTACGTTTTAGTATCGTAAACATGAGCTAGATATAGCACGATTTGGCGCTCGCGCGCCGCGCTGGGGCATTTGACGTGAAACGCCTCATATATAAGTATAACGTACCGGTATTTTACGGCCGTTATTATATATTCGTTATATTGAGTTCAAGGGTTCTTTTTTATTAATCGGCTGGGAAACTCTCGCCATTTTCGATAGTTTTATCTTGATTGTTTCTAATATCAGGCATAATCCATATATCATTCCTGAATGGAAGAGATTTTAAGATAAAGATAAAAGTGTACTGGAAAAGTACCTGTAGCAACTTAGATCTGCATTTATTTTTTCAGATAATTTTCCTGCATAATGAATGTAATTAATATAAAATGCAATGTGAAATAGAATATAATTTAAAAAAAATCTTTCCAGGTTGGAATTATTGGAGGATCTGGTCTGGATAATCCAGGTAATCAAATCCTTAAGTCCCGTACAGAGATTAAACAAGAGGATGCCAAAAATGAATTTGGCTTACCATCAAGTAATCTCTATCAGGGAACAATTTCTGGAGTGGATGTTGTGCTTTTATCTAGGTATAAACAGACACATTTTTTTAATTTACACAGAATTGTGAAAAACACTTAATTGATTAATAATTTCTGAAATTTTTAATAGACATGGGCCTGGCCATAAGGTGACACCAACTTTAGTCAATTATAGAGCAAATATAGAAGCTCTCAGGCTTGCTGGATGCACTCATATTGTTGCATCTACAGCTTGTGGCTCATTATCAGAGTCAATAAGCAGAGGTCAATTAGTGGTTCCAGACAGTTTCATAGACAGAACAATTCACAGAAAGAACACTTTCTATGATGGCACTTCAGATAATTATTCTGGTAGAGTATCTTTCCCATTATCTTAATAGCACTGAAAGTATTTCAAATATAACTATAACTGATCAATATTTCAGGGGTCTGTCATCTTCCAATGGAGCCAGCTTTCGATCCTCATACTTCTGAAGTTCTTCTAAAGGCAGCTAAAAATTTAAATATTCCTATTCAAAAGGGAGGTACTATTGTTTCAATAGAAGGACCTCGTTTTTCATCCAAAGCAGAAAGTAACATGTTCAGACAATGGGGTGGACACCTGATAAATATGACTACTTGTCCAGAAGTTTGTTGAAATGTCACTATAAAAATTATTGGTTAAAGAGTTTTCAATAACAATAACTATATCGGTTTTTTAGGTGTATTTAGCAAAGGAAGCTGGTCTGCTTTATGCTGCAGTTGCAATGGCAACTGATTATGACTGTTGGAGAGATGCTGAGGACACTGTATGTGCTGGTGATGTTTTTAAAGTATTCAAACAGAATGTTAATAAAGTAAAAGATATCATTGTGGAAGCTGTTAAATTAATTGGTCAAGAAAAATGGGACCATCATATTAATAATTTAAAAGTACTTATTTTTTTATTATTTTTTTATTTTAAAAACTAATTATATATTTAACAAATTGTATTTTTGTTGCAGGATCTATGTCAGAGTAGCAATGTCTCTTCAACCCATTAAAATTCAAAATGAGACGCTCATTATTTATAAAACAATGAAAGTACACTTTTTGTGCTGTAACGGATTAAGGATTTGAAAAATAAATGAAAAAAAGTAAAGCGGAGACATCGGAAAATGAACTTGATTCACCCGGATGAGAAGCAAGTGCCCGTACCACCGGGCTATCACCACACTGGCAGTACCAATGCTACATTAGTCCAGGAAAACTAGCTCGAAAAGGGGCAAAATCTTACCATAATTGTAAACAACAATGTCTCAGCGGATTCCTATAGGTTTCGATAGTAGAAACATAATGTATATAAGTGCAATTAGAGAATAGTGAAATTTCATTGTTTAAACAATGCTCAAAGTTGAAAAAAACGGTTTTTTGCTTATATATTTGTAACTATTGATCTGACAGACACAAAAGTCCTAATTAAAAGTTGTAGATATTAAAAAGATCTATCGAGTAAGCCGCTTACCGAAACTATATGTTAATTAGTTCATTAGTTATTGCAAATAAACCGTCTAAAATCGCTGTTTTTTAAATTATCAATAAAAATATCAGATTTTGTCATTGAGGCTCGAAAAGTACTTGTAAAGGTAGGTCTTACCCACCTTTATTACCAGTCATTAAGCCGAATCTGAAAAATTATTTTTGAAGGTTGTACGTTATAATTAACTAAAAAAAATTTTTTTTTACAGGAATTTCTACGTTTTTGAGCAATCGTACAGAAGTCTGGGAGGGCTCATTTTAATCTCAAAGAGTCGTACTTTCACGTCCAAAAAAGACCTAAGCGATGAAGCAATTAAAAGTTGCTTAAAAAACGCTTTAAAAAATGTTTAGTTTGGAAGTTATAAGCTTTAAAAAAAAAAAAAAAAACTCGTTTTTGTTAATAACAAAAGAACCGTGATAGCCGGAAATTTTTTTTTTAAATATAGGTTTTGTATGCTATTTCGAATGCTACCTATCCGACTCAAAAATTTAAATCGGATCATTAAAAAAATTCAAAAATAAATTTTTGAAAATCAAAAATTCGATATAAAACCAAAACGCATCAGTGAATCATAAAAAATTATGTTCTTCCCGAATTCGGAATAAAAAAAAAACAAAAAAAATGAGCCCTGTCCGGTTAAAATCGACCGCGTAGATCCTGAGATAAAGTGGTATACGTACACACACATACACGCACGCACGCACGCACGCACGCACGCACACACACACACACACACACACACATCCATACAGACATTTTCTAAAATCATGTGATTCAAACTTCTAACACCTCTAATCATCTTTCTAGAGCGATTTAACGAAACTTAAAATTTTACTATTACAAAGCTTCCTCTAGGAGGAAGCAAAACTTTGTTTTTATATACCCTCGCTTCCGAAACAAAAAGCGTTATCTGGGAATCCATCTTTTTGAAATGGCATACATATTTTTAAAAATTGAATTTTCAAATAAGTTTTTCGTATGCTTCATCAGAGTCCGTTATCCGTACAAAATACAGTTTACACAATAATAGAGGTTTTATAATTATTGATGAATATAAAACTTTTTTCATGTCTTATTTTGGCATTCTTTAACAAAAATTAAACATGTTGAAGTAAAAAAATGTACATAATTATTTAGGAAATACATAATGTAATTAATAAATTCAGTTGAAGATAATGTAGTGCTACTGATCGATCTTTTAAAAATATTGGTTCTGTATGTGTGACGATAAAAACTATAACTTTTTGCTAATGGATCACCGTATGGGAAATTGTATCTAAGAATTACGGAGACATAAATATATCATATTATAATATAAATATATTATATAACTGTTAACAGTGAAGCTTCGGTAACTACTTATGATGGTGCCAATAAATTGGGCATATATTAATTTAGTATAGGTAAAATAGTGTTTGTATAAAGATATAAATTTATTATTTTTAGTGACTATCTTATGTGTAACTACAAATTTATGTCGCACTTACCTTGACAAATAAGGATCATCTAAAAGAAATTTTTAATAATAAAACGTTCATTAATAAGTACATAATCATTACTAATTGAAGACTTTTCAATACCGTATCATGTATAAATATATTTAATAACTAAATTTACTTAATAAATAAGAAGGAAAAAAACATGTCTTAAAAAGTGCTTGCTTACAATTCGTTATTAAATAATAAAATCAGGGCAAACGTTTTGCATATTACATTCAGTACTGTAAGAGTTAATAATAAGGAATAATTAGAAAGAGTTAATTAACCTTACCATGATTATTCTTTGCTACAAGTAATTCGATTGCGAGTTCTCAATAGATTTTGGACATATCGGGTTCACGTATTTCGAAACAAGTATTGGAAGGGCATTTGCATATGAATTATCACGACTCAGTACGCGTCTCTTACTCGACGTGCTCTGACGGTCGCATTCATTGGAGTGGGAAAGCACCGAAACCCGAACTGGCTCGACTCGAGTCGCGGAGAGTGCATGCAGTACTCGTCTCTTAATCAGCGCGCTCTGATGAATGGTTTTGTTTGACTCTGAACGCATCGGCTTCGCGTAATTTGAAGTTAGTAATCAATCAGCCAGAGTGTCCGATCTATTTCATTATGTTTAATTACGAACTGCGTGAGCTCCAATTCCGAACTACCCCGGGACTGATTGTCCCCGACCGAACCAGCACTGGTTAAAAAGAGCTGATCCAAATCGAGTTTTTTTCAGTGCGCAACCCCATCGGCAGCCTATCTGCCGATCTTTTGCCGCCGCCTTGCGGCAACCAACCAGCAAGCGCGAACACTTGCCTCCGACCCGCACCGAGGTATTCTTTTGCGCTCCGATTTTTCGGAGCACACTCGCTCTTCCGCCAACGGCGACTTATCGCCACATGGCAAAAGGAGTGCCCTTACCCTCGCCAAGTGCAGCCTACCGCGCCGCTCAGGCAAAAAGGGGGTGACACCTCGAGCCACGCTCGGTATCACCGGGACATGGCAGAAGCCCGCGAAACGACGCGACCGCGTAACGCCACATACTTTTCAATTATTTATTGAGTATTATTTTTTAATAATCTTACTTCTATTTGATTCTTGCTCTACCGAATTTTGAAATGTTTATTTAAATTTAATCTCGTTTGTAATCTTTTTATTACCTTATAGCCTATACCTTATCTTCCTCATGCTCTTCGACGCTGAACTTACATCATTATACTTATATATTGTTGTAGCTGTACCGTGCAGTAAATACACGTTTTCTTACCCTGCTGGTTGCTATACACATCTAGTGTGGCTCGAAATTTCACTGAAACGTCGCAATAATTCTTTTTAATAACCACTCCACCAGGGCAAACAATACCATAGAGCGCCACGGACTGATTAGATCTCTTTTACGTGCTCTTACTCTTACCTCCACTGGTCGCACATATGTTCTACTGCCTCCTTCATTCCCTCATCAATACGATTTTCTGAAAAGTCCTCCACGCCCAAAATTGGATTACCAAAGCGTGCGACAATCACCGTACTTATTCCTCGAACATCTCCGTGACAAGGAAGTGTATGTGTGTGAGTGAGAGAGAGAGAGAGAGAGAGAGAGAGAGAGAGAGACGTATATAGCGAATGATGATTTTGACACGCCCTTGTCGAATCCATCGCAAAGGCTTTAATGCCACCCGTAAAGCGAACCCATAAAATCCCGACGAGTAAATCACTCGGGACGGTACGCTCGTACTCTCTTCATTCCTTCGGTGCGAGTTGAGCGAGTCGATGAGGTCAAGCACACGCGAAACGATCGCTATAAGTCTCGCTTTTGGAGCGTCTGAGACATGAACGGCGGTTTTTCGCTCTAATGCGTATTTCGTAGGTTTGGTGCTACGGCCAATATGGAGTGAGAAGAGTAGACATACTGCCCATCCCTACTGATGACTTTTCGCCTTTTTAGGCGCTGGTAAACCAGAAGGTGTCATGCTGAATCGTTTTAATCATTATTTAATAAACTTCATGGAAAATTATAAATACAAATATTTACAATACTATTGCAATATTGTTCAAAGTATTTCTGCCGTTATTATATTTTTTATTCTCCTAATTTCTCTTACTCAATATTTACATTATATATAAAAAATGCAACATATACAATATTGTGTTTCTTCCACTTGTCTTTTAATTTTGACTATTATAGTGTCATATAAAAGGTTTTGTGATTTATTTTCTTTTATTCCCTGGTAGAAAATTAATCATAAGTTGGCCAGAATATGGCTAAGCCATATGCTGGTTAAGCATATTCTGGCCAACTTATGGTTAATTTTCTACCAGGGTTTATGAAATCTTATTAACAGATTTTTCCTTTATTTTGAATACCACTATGAATTTTTTAAAATGTATAATTAAAATTTTTCATTTAGAAAGTATTTGCAACTATATACTTATGTCTAGACAACATTTTATTGTATCTAAAGTTATCTAATAATTTCAAGCATTTTGAAGTTAATATTAAAATCAATTAATATAACATGAATATTTGCAATGTATCTATAATTATTTTTGAATTATGTATACAAAATCGGGAGATTTCATTGGTATTTTATTAATAATTTTAATAGTATATATTTTTATTATTTATTAGATATTAATAAAACGAAATTTGTATTCAATCATAATAGTATATTTCGCACCATGGGAGGAAAAAACTTGAACAGCCCACAGCTCGTGTAAATTGCCACCCGAGCCGAAGGCGAGTACTCCCGTGGTGCGTATACTATTTTTCCTCACATCGAGGCCGAAAATGCCATATTTCCGTTTCGGAGCCGGGCGGAAATGAGGCACTTTCGGCCCGATGTGAGGAAAAAAAATTTGAAATAAGGTGACTTCCCCAGTGAATTAACAAATAAGGAAATTGTCATTTTTGTTATTCAATTAAGAGGCCTAAAAATAATGGATTAAAAGTAAAAATCTTTTTTAATTACTATTTTAAAATGTTCAAACTTTACGTCGGTGAAAAAATGTTGAATAAAGAATGAAAGTGGAAATTTTGTTTAAAGAAAAACTATAAATATCTCCTAAAACAATTAAACGAACATGCGATGCTAGTGACTGAACACTTTTAAGACAGCGAATGAACACTTATTTTTTATATATTTATATAAGTTCAAACAGTAATTTTACAATCTGAATGTTGAAAGTTGAGGCCAGGATGATAATGATACATTTTATGTATTAAAACTAAATATTAAATATTAAACAGTATTGATTTTTCATAAAGTACAGCATTAGGTGCGAATAACGTTCGTTCACTGAATTGTCGGAATAAGACTCGCAGCCCGGCAAAGAAGCTGTTCGTTCGTTCACTATAGATTCGGGAGTACGAAATGAACCAAAGTTTGAACACGTAAATTTTATTTAAATAATTAACTATTTGGTTAAAAATAATGTCGAATCGTCGACTAATTAGTATAAAACTTTATTTAGACGTAAAATTTTTGCACAAAACCTTTCGATTTTAAAAAAACCACAGCATATGCCTACAGTGCATCTGCGTCACCCTTATAGCGAATGGCGCATATCATCTAATTCTCATCACGATATCGTAATTTTAATGATTTTGTCTTCTAAGATAAATCATTAATTTCATATCATGTACAATATATAAAATGAAAGGAAATTTCGCAAAGATTTCAAAAATATGATTATATTTCATACTCATCAAAAGGTACAAATTTTATAATTTCGAATATTTTAACAAAATGTTCATTCACCGGTGAGTTTTCCAATCCTGGTGTAGTCACCCTAAGTAAATCTATAACGGAGACCACAGATTTAATTACAGGCAGCGTTATAGAAGGGCCCGACATTTTGGGAAATCACGCATATATTGGGGGTAGATAACAGTGCAATCGGTAGCCCAGTGGGTATAATGTAATAATTATGAAAAGCAAATGCTACTGTAGCTACATGGGCTATGTATTTTACTACTTAGTAGAGGAAGAAGGACTTCTAAAACGCGGAGGCCCCGTATATAGTAGCCGTCGTCGCAATAATAGTCTTTATTGTCTGTGGCTTCCGTTACAGCTTGCAACACTTTATGATGAATCATTTTAGTCACCTGGCACGTCTGATCGACAAATTGATATTTCTTATAAGAATTTTATAAAGGATCTTTATAGAAGACTTTTTGTATAAGACTGTTAATTATAGGAGTTAAAAATTAATAAAAGGAATCAGCAAATTAAGTTTGAAGAAGCCGCATGCCAATGAATTGACAGCGGTTTTTTTTGTATGAAATGGGTTGAAATTAAAAAATAACTTTAACAAAATATGAAAATATTTTCAATGTAAATGTAAGATTTCAGTCAAGATATTTATTGTAAAATTAAACTCAAATAACTATTTGTCGAAAAATGCATTGTTTCAGACAAAATTGATTACATTTAGAACTTGTGAAGTTATCTATATGGACTATCAGTTAACTGATTGATAATAATTAACTCAATAACAGTCACTATTTTATAAGATTATATTACACAAAAATTTGTTTTCAAAATATCATAATACTTACTTTGATATATATATATAGTGATTATAATTATAATTAAAACTTCGATTGTACTGAATTTGGTTGTCTTTTTACTCAGGTTAAAGAAATTAACATATTTTGAAAAATTATTACTTTTTTAGTAAATATAAACAATTATAAAAGTATCATTTACAAATCATACATAGTATAAACTATTTTACAAAGAGTTCAACTATAACACTAATTTGCTGAAGGCAGTTCTTTCAGTCTTGTTCACATGCCACCTTCATTGTATGTCAAAAACGACGTAGGTTCCAATTCGAAAGGTTCTCTATTTTTCGGCGAATATTTTACTGAAAAATTAGGTCCTTCACCAAACAGGAAAACACGTATTTGGGACGATTAGCTTGATTTTGCGGACTAAATCTTTCCGGATCAAAAACTTCAGGATTCGTCCAATACTTGGGATCGTTCTGCAGGCCTAACAGCGGAATGAAAATAGAATCGCCCAGTTTTAAATTGCAACTCACATCATCGGGACCGGTAAGAGTCGTCTTCTCCGTGCATACTTTTTGCAAAATTCATAGCGCCGGCGCCATACGCAACGATTCACTTATCACCTGATCAAGATAATCCATATTTTTTAACGAAACGTAAGTAACTACACCATTACTATTCTTGAACACAGATTTGATATGCTTACGTAGTTTGTCCTGTATTGCTATATTTTTGGACAGATGTTCAGATAAAATAGCCAACATCATACTTGATGTCTCGTATACATCGCCGAAAAAAATAAGGATGTCCACGATAATACTATCCATGTCTTGCTCACCACACGTATCCAAAACGTATTGTAAGTAGTCGTTTGGAGGAGTTTTCAGTTTCTTTTTCTGATCAAGAATAAGTTTCAGATTTTGTCGTAAATATTTCTCTATCCTCCCCTCCATGATACTTAATCGTACAAGGTTTTCAATAGTTGGAAAATAAAACATAAAAGTCAATTTGATGGCATTAATCACCGTCGGAGAAAGTATACTTTTGACAATTCGAGCGAAAGATACCGGGCTTGGATTATCTTCGAAGCTCTGTCCTTCAATTGCAAATGCAGCATTCGCTACCAATTTACCGGTATACTTATAAAAATAGTTTTTCATTTCACTCTTGTAAATGCCATCATTTTCGGTAATCTTTTTAATTGGTGTGAGCTGTCATTTTAGAACAAACTTCTTGTAAAATGACGTGAAGTTGACTCAACTTTTTACTTATGAGGTGAGTAGTCGTACGTGTTCTTGCTGTTTTCCAGTTTTCAAGGTCTGTTGTGAAAAAAGGATTTTTGATCATCACTCTATCCGCTTTCTCATTCAGCTGTATAAGATTGTTATGAAAATTCGTAAAATTAGTATGCATGATGGTTTTCACTAACTTGGGATCATGCACGACAAGCCTTGGCCTCTGCACAAAATAAAATCCAATCATACTAGAGTCTGTTTGTTTATAGAATTTATCAATATAACTCGTCATGTTCTCTCTAATGGTAGTGACAGAGAACATGATTCCCATTCGAGGAATAGGTTTATCTGCGACACACAACAGATTTTGTTTTTGCCAATGATTGTAAGTTTTTGTCAACAACCAATACACTATTGTTGATATGAGAATTAAAACGAGTACTAAGGACGTGGAGTCCATTATTTCAAACGAACTGCTGGACGATCAGAGGAGGACTGGTTCATTTATACCTGGAGAAGCTAAAATTACCTTTTCTTACTCGCCCACCCGAAAGTACGTACTTTCGGCCCGCATCTCCGGGCCGAAAGAGAAACTTTCGCATCCTATTTTAGACCAACCGCGCGCTCTGATTGGCTGCCGAAATTTCCTGACCCGCGGCGCTTCAGCGCCCGCGCGCATGCCCGAGGAAAGATGTTTGTGCGGTGTGAAGGTTAGACACGTACGAAATAAACAGAGGAAAGTGCACGGGTGACGAGAAAAAAGTTAGTTGAAATAAAAAGTGGTTTTGTTTGATCGTGGTTATTGTTTTTTAAACGTATGGACGGGAGCGTCCGAGAAAAATATGTTTGTGCGGTGTGAAGGTTAGACACGTACGAAATAGACAGAGGAAAGTGCACGTGTGACAAGAAAAAAGAGTTAATTGAAATAAAAAGTGGTGTTGTCTTTTTTTAATGAATGTGTTTCTGATGCCCGCCCCGACCAGCAAAACCTCGGCTTCGCCTCGGTCTTGCAAATGTCGGGCGGGCATCAGACCCTCTATACAATAGCGAAAGTAGCAGACGCCCAAAAAACCAGCTCTCTACGCCGGGCCGAAAGAAAAAACAATCGGTAATATCGAGCGAGCTACCCAAAGCGGCCGACAGAGGCACTACTATCGAGCGGGCCGAAAGAAAAACTAACACTCAAACACAGCTAGTAGACGACAACGCAATTTTATCAATTATTTAACAATTACAGAACGTACTTTCGGCCGGGGAGTAAGAAAAATAGTATACAATACTTGGACCGGAAATTGGATGCCCTGGCCGTGCGTTATGACGCCCTCGGCTTCGCCTCAGGCGTCATACCACGCACGGCCCGGAAATCCAATTTCCGGCCCACGTATCGTAATATACTATTATCATTCTACGACGTAACACCTCGTAAATGGGCGTCAATAAGAAATGACTATTATAAATGGATATCTCGATTTAAAATATTTATAATTTTATAAGTCATTTAAGAACTTGACATATATTTTTCAATTTTAATTTTACAAAACTACTATATATTTACTTAAAAAACATTCCTTGCAGCCGAAATTTTCTTCATACTTAGAAAATAACTAAAAAAACCGGTAATTACTTTTTCAATAGTAAATAAATAATCATAAAATTATCACATTTTCAAATAACATTCATTTTCCCAATAAAAATCTACAACCTGTTATTTAAATCTTTCTTAAGCTGTCATAGAAGATTAAATATTTTATAACAGCACCATATACCTAAACAAATATATCATGGCTCCTAATTAAGTAGCAACATTACCTTGCTATTATCTCTTCTAATTTTCTCAAAGATAATACGGAAAATAAGATTAAATCGAGCTTTGCCCGCCACTTCAGCGGAAATAGCATTGCTACAAAGGATTAACTTAAATAAAACAGCATAATTTTGAACTTCACCATCGAATTGCCGCTTCTTCCCTTTTCCCCCGTCCCTCTCTCTCTTATCCGTAACAAATCCCTGGTGGAAGTCCAAAACATTTTATAACTAATAACTGACCATTTATATTATAAACTCGCTATAAAATAGGAATTTCTCTTGCCCATTTTCTAGCTCCTGATGAAACGCTCTTTCTCCTAGCACAACCTTGTTTTTGACTATTTTAAAGTTATTAAAATTGATCAGCTTCTTTAGTCTGAAAATGACTAGTAGAAGAGAAATAAAAGTTTTGCTGAATTATTCATAGAATGAGTATAACAAATGATTTATTAGTTAATTTTATTTATTTATATTTTGGTAAGCCATCCAATGCACTTTAATGCTCTTTCATCAAATATAAAATTAGTAAGTAAATCAAATACGAATATTTTGTTGTTACGTCAATCTATGAAAAAATCAAATAATGGTCGAAAAATCGTTTCATCATGGCGATTAATTAACTAGTTTTACTAGCTATTTTTTAACTTCTTGGCCATTTCATATAGATGAATTTCTACCAGGGAGAAGATATCAAATGTCCCGACACAGCGGCGGTTTGGCCCATTCAATAAGAATTCTCGATTCCGATTTCGAAGTCACAAAGGCAAGATTGCGAGATCTGTGGGCTTGGTTTTAAGTTCGCGGCTCGCAGCACACAATACCCTCAATGGATACATATGACGGTATATATATGGATACATATAAAATGTCGGTGTTCACCCTGGTAGAAATTCATCTATATAAAATGGCCAAGAAGTTAGAAAATAGCTACTAAACTGGCTAATTGATGGCTATGATGAAACGATTTTTCAACCATTATTTGCCTATTTCTTAGATTAATGTCACAACAAAATATTCATATTTGATTTTTTTACTAATTTTATCTTTGATGAAAGAGCATTAAAGTGCATTGGATGGCTTACCAAAATATAAATAAATAAAATTAACTAATAAATCATTTGTTGTGCTCATTCTGTGAATAATTCAGCAAAACTTTTATTTGTCCATCTGATTCTGTCTCTCTGACTCCTTGTCATAACAATAAGCCTTCTGCTAGCCATTTCCAGACTAAAAAAACTGATTAGTTTTAATGCCTTTAAAATACTCAAGAACAAGCTTGTGCTTGTCTTAAAAAAACTCATTCTACTTATCAATCTATTAAATGACCATATAATAGGGGAAAAAGCGTTTCACCGGGAGCTAAAAACTGGACAAGATAAATTCCCGTTTTATAGCAAGTTTCTAAAATAAATAGTCAGTTATTAGTTATAAAATGTTTTGGATTTCCATCTGGGCAGGTTTATCTCTGTACTTGCACGCACTGATTTTTTTCGGCATATTGTGTGCTCAGTTATGTACTTGAAGGATTTAAAATTATCATTTGAATTATTTCATTTGAAAGTATGGGGACCAGTTTTTTATTCGCTTAGCATTTACTAGGTCTATTTTATTTAGTAAACAGACTGATTTATCTTTGGATATTTAATGAGAAAGATAATATGACGAAGCATATTTAACAATTAAACAACGCATGAGATTAATATTTTTAACGCCAAAATGCACGTAAAATGGTCGATTTTCGGTTGTAACTTAGCGCAGGATTTGAATTTATACAAAAATGTTAAATGCAAAAGTTATAGATAACATTGAAACAAAACTGTTTTCCATTTAAGATTTCCATGTACAATCAGTTTCTATAAACTTATAAAAACAATTTTTAACGCTTAAATACACCTAAAATAGTCGATTTTCGATTATAATTTAATAAGATTTGATTGAACGTCTTTGCGTAAAACAATTTCTAGTAAGTTAAACCTGAAGAAACGACTAAACGCTTAAATATAATCAAAATAGTCCATTTTTGGCCATTAAAGAAAACAAATAATGTTTCATGAATGCGTTACAGTTTTCGTATCGCATACAGCAAAAGGTCGTGTTCAATTCTCCGTTTATTGACGTACAGAGAACTCCCAAAGCGACAGTCGGAGTGTACTGAATCTGAAACACTGGTATACAAAAGTGTACCAATATAAAGCATATTGCGTAAGCTTGTATTTTGAAATCTTTAGAATTGTTTGTGACCCAAACGAAAAAACAACTGACGCATTATTCTTCTTCTGAAGAATGGTGAGCTTACGACAAAAACTACAATGCACTTCTCTCCGAAATTGCTCTAAAACCTGCATATGAAAATTTGAAAAGCTCAAAAGAAAAAGCTATTTAATCTGAGGAACAAGCACACATTTCGTGTCCATATATTATCGTGGTTGTGAATAAATAACCAAATATAGAATAATAGAAAATGCGGAAATGTTGGTAAGCACGTAATTCTAAATAGATTTTAAAATCCTCTTAAACTCATTAAAAATATTACTTATGTCGACTGCAATTTAATATCACTGATAAGAATTTTTCCATCGGTCTTACAGTCTTACAAACTCTTACAGTCCTCTTAAACTCGCATTAAAAAAAATAAAATAAACTCTTTGCAAAAACACCGAGAAAATACGTAATTAGTTAAGCACTCAAAAATAAATTTCTTTTGCAAGTTACTTATGACAGAAAAGTTTCCTATCCTTTTTGAACCTCCGTGTTAATTTAAGTCTTCTAGGATTTACGCACCCCCCTGCGCCAGCCCTTCGAAACTAAATGAAACTTCCTGGAAGTCGCTTTTTTTTGGTATTTACTTCTCAAAGGGAGATTGCACTGTGCCGCGAGTCACACTTTTAAAAGTTGAAGCTTGTGCGTTCGCTACCTTTGCTTTATTCGAACAGCTCACCGGCATATATATATACGAACACGCGAAGCCGGAGAAAAGGTGTACTGTAAAAGCGCAGTTTGAAAGAAAAGCCGAATGAGAGAAAGAGAAGGAGAGAGAGAGAGGAAGAGAACGGGACTAAAAGTAACTTGGCTTTTTGTTTCGTTAAGTGCGCCGAAGGAGCTCGGCGCAAATGAAAATGAGACGTTCTAGCCGTTTCCACACGCTCACGTGCTAATTGAGCGAGTGCATGATACTTGAATACAGAAGATCGGCATTAGGAGTTTTACTTGTGAACAGAGGAATCAAACTTTTTGTATCTCATCTGTAACAAGTTTTTCGGGTAGTTGAAGCAATTTTTTTTTATAAAATTTCAAGTACTAAGATTTTAGTCAAGTAGTCATTAAACTATAAAGAACTGTTAGTTCACAGTAGGAATTGTAAATGATGTAAAAGGAATTTTTTCAGGGGTGGGAGTCTCTTCGCTCTTCTCTGTAATTAATCTATAACTTAATATCTACAGTTCTTTACTTAAGTAAAAATTGTTCAAACATTTTGAAACACAAAGGTTTTTTCTTAAAATAATACCACACTGAAGGAAAAATATAGTTTATTTTCACATAAAAGTACTATAAAATATATAGTATTATTATATTTACTATATTTAAAAAAAAATGATATAGATAGATACTGTATAGACAAAAGTATTCGACATACAATATTAATATTGTAAAAAATACTCATAAAATTTAGTTCAATTTAGTTAATTGAGTTAACTGCTGCAAACTGCATTAGCAGATTGCTTTCTCAAAGAGAATTCATACTTATATAATTTTATTTTATTCATTATTGCATCTTTAATAAAAGAGCGATCAAATGAAACTTTTGAAATATACGTGTCATTATCCAATTTCATACAAAAACTTATTATTTAAAAAAAAGGAATTTTTTGCAATATAATTAGAGAAGTCGGTAGAGGTTTGGAACTGTGCTAGTCTTCGTAAAGGGGCGCATATAATACATGGTCGAAGTGTTCGGGGTAGCCGATGTCGATGTCTAGGTGGTGCACTCCGTAGTTTTTGGCCTCTAGGTGTTGGAACACATTGAAAACATGGTGAACGAGGAAAACTACGGAGCGCATCACCTTGACACCGTCATCGACTATAACTCCAACCACCTAGATCACGCATGGAATGCATTCTGATACCTAGAAGCAAAAACTACGGAGCACACCACCTAGACTCCGTCATCGGCCACCCCAAACATGTAGACCACGCATTCGATGATTTCCATCACCTAGAGGCAAAAACCTACGGTGCGCGCCAGCTAGACTTCGTCATCGGGCATGCAGAACACCTAGACCACGTATTGCATACGTTCCGATACTTAGACACAAAAAGTATGGAGCGCACCACCTAGACTCCGTAATCGTCCACCAGTTACGACGCAAATGAACCATACATTTGCATCAAGAAATCACTTTTCTGAATGCAGCATTCGTTGGCCAACTGCAAGGATTATTCCGTGACGAAATAAGCGGTAATTACTACCAACCATTGGTTAAACAGTTGGCCAAACCTTTGAGATTTGGTGAGCGAATGGCGAACGGTTGGTGACTATTTCTACCAGGAAAGATTCGCAGAAAATGGGTATCATTGATTGACGAAATGTAGGACTAAATAGACGGTTGACAAGAACTTTTTAAGGACATCTCATCTGCCAGAGTTATTTTGATATGATTTGATATAATGTATAAATATAGAAAGCAATGAACTATATAGTATACCCGCCGTAAATGATAAAATATAGTTATAATAACCAAAAAAATATAGTTTAATATGACTACGACTATAAAATCTTGTAATAACAACAAAAGTTTTAGTTAATATTTATTATAAATTTTGCTAACTTTTCCACAATGTATTATTGCCACATTTATTGTACTGAAAACTTAATATTTTTTTTAAATAACTATAGAAATATGTCAAGTGGTACTATTTGTATATTGTATACATAAAATAAAGATACATAGTTCAATATTTAATAAAATATAGTTTGCATTACCATATTGTTTGAGATGATGATTCTAACGACAGCTGCTTCAAGAGTTCTTTGTTCTATCGAGCGATACCACCAGTCAATTGAGTATCGCTGTGACCACCTAAAAATTTGTTAGACTATTGTTTCTTAGTCTTGAGAAGGGACTCAATAAAAAAAGAGTCCGAAACGTCGACATTAAGCTAAACACACGGCTTGTCATTTACCATCCTGACTCCTTGGACAGCACGACCGTTAGTATCGATAGAACAAATTACCATATTGTATTAGCTATAATGTATAGTAATGTTTACTAAACTTATATTTTTATTATCAACATATTATAGTTTATTCTACCAAAAAATATGGTAAAAGGAACTATATTTTATTTTACTATGCAATATAGTAACTACCACTAACATCTTTTTCTCAGTGCATGTAATATATGATATAAGATAATTGTTACATTGATTACGTTTTATTTAAATTATATATACGTGTTTATATCTATATAGTAAAATACTACCTACGTTTCCTCTGACTTGATGAACATTTATTATTTTAATCTTGACAAAATTTTTTAATTCTTAATTTTTTCGGTTTGTCTACAGCTATAATGCCAAAACTTCATATCATCTGAAAAATGTTGACTAATATATATTCAATATAATCGCCAGCAATGTCCATGCATATGAATATAAATTGCACGCGAATCTCACTTAGCTGGCCTTCACGTAACCACCTCCAAAAGAAGCGTGGACAACGAAGGACAACCGAACCTCCATCAATGCCATCGCATTCTAATAAGCAAGAAATACAGGAAAACGCATCAATACTCGTTTCACTATTTCATCCTTCGACGTCTTTTACATACGCTCGTGGATATACATATACCTCTACACATCATGGCTCTCCGTTGGCGCATGGGATCGAGGAGGACGAGAGACGAGCGCGTATTCTTCTTCGGTTATGTGTCAGCCGACGAAATTGTGTCTGGCAGTTGCGTCGTAAAACTGCGACGCGCTCACCTGCTTTGACTCTGAGAGATATGAAATTTTTTTGCGAGCCTGCATCGCAAGTCCTCATCCGAATTTATTTGATCTGCGTCTTACTGGCTAATCCGAGCAGTTCTTGTATATTGGCATTCAGTGAGTGAAATTGCGTGAAATGATTAATTGTCAGAAGAGCTTTAAAAGAAATTCTCAAAATGCTGATGAGTCGCACAAAAATAGATCTCTTGGTGTTTGTTCACTTAAAATTATGGTAACAGAGCCACTAAAGCGTTTCATATACTTTTTTATATAATATGTTAGTTTAAAATCAATTTATGTTATAGATTAAGTCAAATTGATAGTTAAATAATTTTCGCAACATATTACCACCTTAAAAAGTGAACTTTAGAAATGATTTTTTTTTGTACGTACACTTTCTATACAAAATCTTTATATAATGAAAAAATACTTTCAAGTTGAATGAATAACTTGTGTATTTCCATATTCATTTTTATTAAATAGTAAACTTTCGTTTTCAACCACTTTAATCTTTCTGAGTAGTATATATATATATGTATAAAGTAAACCGTAATTATCTAGATTTGATTATTTCCTCCATTTTCTGTTATATCAACGAATTTTTTTTTTTTTAATTTAAGTCGTTTGCAGTCATTACTTTCCATTAACAGTTTTAAGTTCATTTTTAACATAAACCTAATTCATGTAATAATAAACGGGTCGACTACCTATTATCAAAAAAGCACCGAAGAACGTTAATTTCATGGAAGTAACGAAACACTGTACCAACAACTATCCCCTTCAAATAAAATCCATACTTTAAAATCACATACTGTTTGGAAAATTTTCCACTACACTCTCCCAACACGAAGATCCCCTCGAGAAGGCAACCATACACATCCTCCGCCCCCAGCCTATAGCTTGGCAATTCGTCACAAAATGATCCGTAAAAAAATGTCCCTACCTTACGTATATACAATAAAAGCACCGCGGTCGTAAAAAAGACAGACCCATCCATACAAAGCAGCGATAAGGCAGAAAAAGCAGCGGGGCCGCGAGCGGGGCGCGAAAGAAGAAGCGACTCGCATGCACGCATCCTCTTGTGCTCGCACCTCACGCCCGGCCTGTTTATGAATCTATTTCTCGCGCGCGCGTAAGGCGAATAAATTCTTTCTTCGCTGAAATTTCCGTCCTCCTCTCTCTCTCTCTCTCCCTCTCTGGATAAGCGAGCGAACAGCTGCCACGAGCGCTACAATACGTTTGGCTCGGCACAAAAATAACTGTCATGCCGCGATGGTCGTCTCTTTCTCTCTTGGGTCGAGAAAGAGCCGCTGAGCTGCTCACGCTGCTGCCGGAGTTCTGCGTGTACATGTATATAACCTGTGTGCGCGCGCGCGCGAACGGCCAAGGAAGCGCAACTCAATTTTCCGTCCCTTTTCCCCGGGTACGCGACTTCGGCAAATGAGGTTACGCGCTTGGGCTCTCCCTGGTACTCGCCTCTCTAGTCTCTCCTGGCTCTCTCTCTCCCTCTCTCTCTCTTCCTTTCCCCCTGCCCGACTCTGTACAGAGAGAGAGAGAGAGAGAGAGAGAGAGAGAGAGAGAGAGAGAGAGAGAGAGAGAATATGTGTACGCGATTCACATTTGGCCAATCTACTGTCCTTCCTATTTCTCATCCCTAAAGATTTTATGATCGCGTGTAGATAAAGATGGCATAAAGTAGCCCGAGAAAATATTTTGGACAAGCTCGTATAATGATGTGATAAAATCGATTCATAAAAAGACAAACAATTGCTCGTTGGTATTATTATAATATTATTAATTTTAATATCGTAAAACATGAGATAGATAATAGAATGTAAAATTGTTTTGTTACAATATGATAAGGGAGAAAATTGAATCGCTATTTCATCCCCTTATTCCTAAACTTGTGAAAAATATGTGTTCCATATCCTTTATCAGTAGATCATAACTCGCTAGGAAAAATCCAACACCAAAAGCGATCCAAACTCATCCACTTTTTCACATCATTGTCGATGACTCAGGTGTATAATATACCTATATACCGTGCCAACATCTCGTTACTCGCGCACTCGCACACAACGACGACTCGCTATGGTCTAACAAAGTCGTAACGCGCGCGTCGGCCGAGAGCCCAGATAATAATCCTTGATGAGGAAGTGCCGCTTTCTGCCGATAAGCAAAGGACGCGACGACGGGGTTCTGTGCGAAAGGATGTCGCATTGCCGCACGCCCGCCTCGCACGCACTTTGCCTTTTATGGAGAGTAAAATACCGCGCATCGCCGCCTCCCCACCGCGTACATTAAGGCTATACGCCGCATCTTCCGCCCTCAAGCTTTTACAGCTGATGTGGGAAAGCATGAGGGTGGGAGGAGTGGGAAGCTGTTACCACGTTGTCGAGGGCTGAAGGTACGGGGCGACGGGGTTGAGAAACTCCGTCTCTCTCATTCTCGCTCCGGGAACTTCATGCTCCGGAATTCCAATGCCACGTGATTTTAGCTGGCGGAGGGTATAGGTGTGGCGCCAAGGGAGATAGTGGAGAGGTTTAGTTAATTCAAGTGTTGATGAAAGTATGCGCTGTAATGAGTCGTGAGTATTTTTTGAATGCTTAAATTGTTTTTTTTTTAGAATGTAACTCGTATTTTTAAAGTATTTAAAACATTTTAATTGAAGTATTTTTATAGAGAAACTTAATAGAAAAGGCGTGGAAGAGGAAGTATTCTATTGTAAATGCTGGTTCTTTCTACAGAAAGTTTTGCGCTATAGTAGAGAGAAGAATACATTATTTATAGAAAATGTACGTACGAATCTACATAACGCAAAAACTGTAAAAAAATATACGGAAAAATCATTTACCCACTATGAAAAATTCGAGATCATTTAAAATTTATCATCTGAAAGAGTAAAAAAGATTAAAAATATACAATTTTTGTTTTATTAACTCCTAAAAATGTAATAATTTCTTATTTCGAATAGTAAATTTTATGAAATGACGAATCTTTCGATATCATCTACATCGATACTTAAACGATGGCCACAAACATCAGTATTTAATAACTTATTAAAGATCAGTATAACTATTGAAGGAGAAAAATCATACCACTCTTGTTTTATTCACGAATATCGTGTGTATGCAAAACCTATAGACTGCCATGCTATTAATCATTTCGTGGGTAAAAAAAACCACAAAGCGCGCGTCGGCGACAGCGGCTTCTGTATAAGCAAACAGCAATAAAATCCGAACCCCGAAAGGGCTGACGCTGGCAAAAGTCTCCGCGCAAGAGCTAGCCGGCAGGCGAACACGCGTGCCGATATTTAAAACGAAAAATAAATTCGTAAATTATTATACGTATGTGTAAGCGCCGTGGCCCTTGTATTTCGACCCCATGCGCATACATATGCATAATTCCTCCTGCAATCGAAAGCGTGGCGATTGTCCGTGCGAGCAGTAAATAATTTAAAATCTGGCAGGCTACCAAACGCGAGCGCGCGCACACACACGCGGGGCTTTAACGCAACGCGTTCTCGGCCCGTTCTATATCGCTCTCTCGTTGCTTTTCTCAAATACAATGAATAATGGATCGCGCCAGCGAAAAACTGTCCATTTTCTATTTACTATTTCAAAGAGAAAAGCGTACGGCACTGTAAGCGCCTTATACTTTTTTTTTTTTTTTTTTTTAACACATCTTTTATGGGCTTTCGATTTGGTAAAGGCGATTATGAAGACGAATTGGCAGTTCTTTAATTTTTTAAGGTTTCCTTTTTGAAAATGCAGTGCATAAAACATAAAACGTATAATATTATGATTCAAAAAGTGACTTGAAAACGCGTGTAAATGTGATTTATGTGACTGTTATGCATTTTTTTACCACTACCTAATTTTGTACAAAAATTGATTTATCTAAAAGAATTTCTAAAATCTCTCCAAAAATATACATATGAATATTTATAGCCGTAAAATCTACTGTAAATGCTCAAAAAAGATTCTGAATACCTATATGTCAAACGCGAATTATACCAACAGTTTGGCAGGTAGCGCAGTCGCCAACTCGGCCGATCATTGAGGTTAAGCAGTATTGTGCGCGGCCAGCACTTGAATAGGTGACCGCGTTTTTTTCTGTGACTACCTCGTGCTTAGGTGCGTTGAAATTGCTTTCTGACAAATTGAGCGGGAGGTGTAGTTTTGGTATGTAAGCCTACGGAATGTGAACTAGACATTCAAACTAAATTATTGCAATACACCGACCATCCTGGGGCGGATTTTTCTAATTAGGATTTATTCCATGTGGTTTGTCTATAGGTTTTCCCCACCCCATAGGCATACCCCCCCCCCCCCCCCCCCCCGAGTAGAAATTTTCAAACGACAAAGACGCGGGATGGATCCGACTGCCGTGATTCCTGATCCGTGTACCATACAAGGCATGTAACACTAAACTTGATTAGGGCCGGATGATTTTACTTATCGACATACCTATATCCGGTAAAACATATGGCAAGCAAATGAGTTCTATAACAAACATTATTAAAACATTTAATGTATTATAATTATTTTATTTCTTTTAGTCAGAGCTCTATTTATTCTAAATTTTCTGATACGATATTTAGTATATAACCTTTTTCCTTCATTGTTTATCCATACTTATTAATAGAAAAACGGAGCACTATACAGGTTTGAGGTTATGACGCGCGCGTAAACGCAGTGTGCTCAAGTACTAATGCTAATATAATATAACGGAAAAATAACACGTACCTTATCCGGGAAATTTTACGGTGTTATACCGGACCGGATAAGGTTTCCAGGATATTTGTTTATCGCACGGCAGAAACGCAAGTGCCTTATAAAAAAAGCGTTACATGTCGCGCAAGGGCCTTGCACGACATACCCCATCCGGCCAGTGTGATACCCACGGCACGCCGTATTTCATTTCTGCTCGGGCCTGGGCGAATGCGGAATGCGGAAGTTTATAGGAGAAGAGAGAGGTCTACAGGAAACATCTATCTATAGGTTATGTGTAATAATCAGAAATGGAAAACAAAGGTGTGAAAGGATACGCGCTAGGCCAGTACAGACTTCGTGGAAACCACCAATTAAATGATAAGCAGGCATTATTACATGTTTAAGAAATTTATTTGTGAAGTAGAAGATGAAAAAGACCAATGGTAGTTCGATGCAGCTTGCAGAAATGATAACATTGATTTAATAAAACCAGAAGCTATGTTTTTAAAGAATCAAGGTTTTGCGGTATTTCATATAGCAAGAAGCGGAGTGATCGAATCTGAATATTTTACGCCTGGCATTTGTATAAGGAGATAATGGAAAATTAAATGAGATACGAGAGAAGCTATTCATACTGATTTTATACGTATATTGTTGTACTGATGGAATGTATTGTTTTCAAATTTATTTATGTAAGTGATTACTATATTAAAAGCATAAAAATTAATGGACACTGTTGTGTGCTGGTCATAAATTAACAAATAATACAATTAATATACGCAAACTTATTAATAGCGGAAGAATCGTCACTTTTACGGAAAGTGTCGCAAAATGACTCCCGCGTGAAAATATGATTAGTATTTCATTAATTGAAAAAAAAAAAAATAAATAAAAAAAGTAGATTTTACAAACTTAATAAGCAGTTATATAACATTATAATGTAAAAATCTTGTAATATTTTGAAATACATCGTTAATATATTAATATAAAACAGTGTTCGGAATTGTAGTACGCGAAGTGACCGCTAGATGGCAAGCGCCAAGCGCGCAACCTTCAATGAAAAACATCACCCCGCGTGCTTAAGGGGATGTGCAACCCTAATTTCAATATTTTTTTAAATCAACATTCTAACATTTATTTGGAAAAAGACGGCTGTGAAGCGCTCCGTACACGCAAACATTATATGCAGATTTTTTTCTGGATAATTCTATTGATATTTGCGTGAGTTATGCTCGTTTGAAAAGTAGGTCAATTGTAGATTCCTACTTACCGACAGTATGGTTTTTATTTAATTAAATAAATTCTCATCATTTTTTTGGAAAAAGTCGTCTGTCAAGCGCTCCGTACACGCAAACACTATATGCAGATTTTTTTCTGGATAATTCTATTGATATTTGCATGAGTTATGCTCGTTTGAAAAATAACGTCGGTACTCACATCCCCTTAATTCGTTTATAGCATTTTTGTCTGCGCTCGTCTCTAGCGAGACTTTCACACCCAACGCCACGTTAGCTCGATCAACAATATTCAAACCGTGTTTTTAATCAAATTTCTTTAATCTACTACATACTAACCAAAAAGCACATCATTTACGTAAATAGAATTAAACCAATCTTTATAATAACTCCTAGGAAAGTCCTTAACATGTTCGGCAAATCGACTGCTTCGTCAGCATCCATGCCTGAAACGGGGATAACACGCGATAAATAAGAAAGAGAATAGAAGCGAAACACAAAAGAAGAGGTGAAATAAAAAGGACGACATGGAGAATCGGGCGATAAGCAGTGACAGGCCTGCGCTGCAATTCAGCGAGGCGAAAAACGATGCGCGCGCGCGCGCCCGGCGCGTAATCGTCCACTTGAGTTTTTATTGGCCTCCGTACGTCAACCACCCGTCACATGATCAGACAAGCCAGATTACGGATAAAGCCGACCTCTCTCTTCGAACTTCTACGTTTTCCTTGCGCCGGCAAAAAGGTTGCGCGCACGACAGACTGTTGAGACGAAATTTATCACCCTTCCACGCGCCGTCGCATCCGTGCCTTCCTATGTATCCTTCCGTAATGTACATGAATATAAGTACGTAAGAGTGCGAGCCATATTGTGATGACGATGTATTATCGAACACTTATTATTGATGTTTCTGACAAATTTTGTCTTTAGTTTAGACTTCATGTTACATATTATTGTATTATTGTAATATTGTATTATTGATTTTTATAAAGGCTCTGAAATGGCATTGTATCAGGAATGTTTATAAATATTACCTTTCTTAAATTTAAAGCAAGAATTAATTGATGATAATATGTGATTAGATTAGATATAAGTATGGTACTAAGTTGCTAAAAATAAGATTGCTAATTTTTTAACCGACTTCGAAAAAGGAGGAGGTTCTTAATTCGGCCTGGATTTTGTTTATGTTCGTCCAGCTATTATTCTGAACTTACATGACCGATTCGGATGAAATTTTTTTTACATGAAAGGTAATTATCCTCCATTGGTCCCATTTCAATATTGCAGCGGTTATGTTTCGTGCAAACGGTCTTTCCTCTTACACGTGGCATCCTTTGTTGGCCGACCCATATTACCAATACAATTTTGAACTAATATTTAATTGGGTCCAATTTGGTTAAAACTGGAACGAAATATGGGTTCTCACTATCGTATACCCCACTTCAAGTTAATAACTCGTAATCTAAAGCACTGCTCTGACAGAAAACTCTTTTAAAAAGAACTTACAATGCAACAATCTTCTTCAAATGATAGTAATTATAACTGCTGGTGCGAACTCTTATATATAAGTATATATACATTCCCTAGGCCAATCTTAATGCGCTAGTGCGATACTTAGGCCGTTGCCTCCTACCGGCGGTACGCAAACTACGCTCGGTAACTAAACTACGGACACAATTCAATATTAGTTCTAAATTGTATTCTTGAGCAAGATACTGTGTATGTAAATTTGGAATTCGGTGTCGACTTCGAGAAGATTTTTGTGAATTATTTAACACTTTTTAGTGAGTTTTTTTATTTTTTATTTCATTTTTTTATTTTGTTTCTTCAAAAGATTTTTATTAGTGTGTTTTTCGAAGTCGGTTCTTTTTTTATCAAAAAATTTTTTTTATCCTGTTATTTTTCTACATTTGAAACACGTGAAAGTTGGTCATTATTTGAAAATTTCGGTTTTTATATTTGTATTTAACTAACAAAAATATTATTTCCCAAAAATTATTTCAAAATAGAAAATTTAATAAAATTAAGTAACTGAAAATATCTCTTTTAAATCAATAAAATTTTATTTTTGATCGATAATACAACGAAATCGATAATGAAATTACAAAAATGATATACAATAATAATGTGGAACATTGCTGATGTAGCGGATTCCGAGCATGGCATCAGGAAGAATGGTGTTGATCCCACAGCCATCTATCTGTGCCCACAAAGTATGTTGCTATTCACCCAGCTAGATGAGTTTGCTGATGCTCTCTGCACACTTATACTTATACTTTGGAAATAAAGTTCCAGTTTTCTTTGTAATGAAGATCGCCCTTAACGCAGAAACGTCATCCTGTGTTCTTTTAATGCCACTCTGAGTTGACAAGATGACAGTCCGTCAAAGCGAGGTAATAGGGCTAAGTATGGTCGAGCCTTGTTTATGTTCTCGGGCATGATTGAGTGCCAACTTTTTTCAATGAGGGAGATCGGTGGTGATATCGTACCTGTGTGTTGACTTACATCGTATAACTATCCTATAGTTGCTGGTCACTAGCAGGCTCTATACTATTTCTAATATCTCTAGACCCTTGCGTACTCCCTTCTTTTCACCCCCCAACAACTTTAAACGACTCGTGTCCCATCAATTATTTTCTATTTCCTATTATTTTTGATCAAATAAATAACAAGTAAACACTGATATAACAGATTTGCAGTTATCCTTTGAAATGCGACAGCACAGCCAATTACAGGCGCCGATAGCAGCTGCACGCCCATACGATATATGTACAGGTCAGATTAGATACGCATAGAAATCAATTACAGAAGTGTACGTCCTTGCGGTTGATTTAATTAGAGATACTAATTCAGCAATTTGTATAATTGCTGTAATTCCCCTCATGGGGCGTATCGAGTAAGGAGACGCAGAGAGCGAGAGAGAACCAGAGATTTGGTTGGAGGATGAGACAGAACAAGAGAGCCTAAAAGGCATACAGATTATAATCGAGGGACATAATTCAAAGTGGAATTCACGCGAAAATAGGATTTTAATTTATTATAGTTTTTTCTATTGTGTAGTAGCGCTCTTATATTGATCATTCCGAAAATAATCTATGAAGTTTATTTTTATATTGAAAATTTTCGGAATCATAATCTCATAAATACATAAAGAAATAATAATTACCTTTAAGAAAAAGCCTAATTCACTGTTATTGACCTTTTTCATTAAATAGCATTCAATCAATCCTACCGTGTTGAATATTCAACGACAACGCCGAGCACTATTTGGAAATCCAGCTTTTTGTTCAGCCCCCCTCCGTAACCGTGCAATTAACATCTCAAACATCGATCGATTACGCCCGGCGCTCATCGATTTTTTCCCTCGCCAACCAAAAGTTTCGTCGAACGCGGCGCGCATGTACATGTTGTCCCTCGCGCGTTGCGTTCCATTCGTATATATGCGCGGACTCTTGTAAAACAGGCACCTGGACATCGGCGTCAAACAAGCGCCGCAGCAAACACTCGGCGCCGACAACTGCACGTATATATACATATACGAAAGTAACGACACCGCCCCCTCCCCCGAGTTACAAGCGCCGATAACAGCTGATGCTGCTGCTGGTGCTGCTGCTGCTACCGTCGGTTCCGGTGTGCCTGTCCGTCCCATAGAGCATCAGATTAGATTCGCATAGAAATCAATTACAGGGCGGGGGCACGCATCGCTGCGGCCGATTTAATTAGGGGCGTCGGGTCAACGATTTGTAATTGTCGCTCATGTGAGCGCGTTATGCTGATGGATTCGTGCGTAAGTGTGCGAAGGTGGCTAGAAAATCGAAAATTTTGATAAAGGTAGCGGTTGATCGTGTCGAAAGGTTTATCTATTTTTATTATGGTATATTTTATAAGTTCATTAGTAGCATAAGTTATGCATAGTCGTCGCATGGAAATGGTAAACTTACGCATGTTACACGAAATAGTAAATGTACTTAAAAAGAAAAAATTCATGAAGTAAGCGTATATTTAAATGTTTACTGTAAAAATTAAAGAATTTGTTATTATTTACATATCTCACTAACTATGAAAGGAAGGCTAATTAACGTGACAGTTTTTTATTATTATTTATACAAAGCTATCTGTGATTATATTCTGAAAAAATTAGTATTTAATTTTTACTATAAATAAAAAAAAATTCTTTTCTCTTTCTCCGTAGTATTTCAAGCATTATCATCGAACCGTTCAAATAATCTATCCCGATGGCACAGCGCCCCTAAAATTTCGAAAATCGTAAATTGAATATATCACGGCTCGCGCTCGCCGCTATCTGTAAGCGGCCTGCCAGCACAAGCTCCGCAAATCCGCAAACCATCTCCCCGAGGCCGACTTTACGAAATTGATTTTCGCGGCCAAAACCGCGCTCCCGCTACATACGTATGGGTAATTAGGACCATAAGCAGCGCGATGAAGAATGAAAAAGTGGGAATATAGGCTCGCTCACGCACGCATAGAAACCTACATTACGAGAGGAGAGGCGTGCAGTAGAGGGCCACGCGCGCACTAATCTCAACTATGAACGACCGTTTCCATTAGTCGTTAAATTAACGCGATAAACTCGCGTATATTTGCCAAAATAATTCCCGTGGCCTTTCGTGTTTATGCGGTTCGCCCGGTTCTAATTGGCTGAAATTATTCATTCGCTCTACGTAGCCTCCTTGCCAAAATTTTAGGTCCCTAGGCTATATTTATTTCCTTAGTTATTGAGAAAAATGTGATTTTTTATTTTTATTTCTTTTCTCCGCAATTTTTTAATAAAATATCTCGACAAAAATTCGTAATGTTGTCATTTTTTTTCAGTAAATTTTCTGTGAAATTACTGTTTATTTTCATCCTAAAAAACTGCCAACAATTTTTAAGGTAATGTGGAGTTCAACCGTAGATCCCTATCTTACACGCAGAGAAATGATCTGTTAGTGGCAAGAGGAAAATCCTTTTCTGAAATTCCTGTTGTAGTAAAACGATAATCGTTTTAAATCTAGCGTATTATTCTTGAGGAAAAAAATTAATTTTTTGTTTCAAGATTATACTTTTCTTGTGCCAAAATCTTATTTTTTAATGTCACAAATAGGTTCCTTTTTAGACAAAATGATGTCCTCTTGCTAAATGAGGATTTTTCTCTTGAGAATGGACCATGTTTATAAAGTTTTTACTACAAAATGATTTTCCTTTTGTCACAAGAGGAAATGAGAGTAATCACTACAAATAATTAATCATATAATTAATTACAATACAATTAAATATTAGTTATACTTATGGAAAGTATAAATACAATATTTAATGAATAAAAGAAGAATTATCTCTTCAAGTTAAGTAACTGTCGAGATATGAATTTTTAAAAATCAGTTGATTCTTCTGAAATATATAAAGCCTTTTTTGATACTCGCCGTCAGAAGTTTAGTTAGTCGTGTGGTTAAGGTACCGGCTTCCCAATCGGAAGGTCGAGGGTTCGATTCCCAGTCACTGCACTTCCAGAACAATCCTCGAAAATATTTTTTCTTCGGATTTTTCACAAAGTTAACCAATTTTAATTAATTATTAAAATAAAATAAGTAAAATAAAATATGTAAAAAATATAAATAATAAAATAAAATACATAAAAAATATAAATAATAACATAAAAGTTAAAATAAATAAAATTAATAGAAGTAAAATTTTTTTTTTTATTTAAATGGAAAATCAGTTTAAACTTTTTTTTCGGGAGACAAAATTCTTCTTCACACAAAACGATTTTGGTTAGAGAGGATTTTCCTATTGGTCAACTAGACCTTTTATTTCCTTGAAGAGGAATCCTTTTTGTGCAAGAATAATTTGCCAGAAAAGGATTTTTCTCTTGTGGCAAGAGGAATTAATTTTGGCAACCAAAACAAGATTATTTTCCTCTTGGATCAAAAGGATTCCATTTGCTACCAACGAACTTTTCTCTGCGTGTATCAGCACGTTAATTATACTGTTTTTTTTTTTATTTTAATATAAAATTTTAGATAAAAGAGTATTATCAAGCCCTTCGCAATGGTATGAAGAATATCCTATTAAATTTTCGAACGATTCTATCAGCTACATTTTTCTGAAAACGTTTCGTGTAAACGAAATCATTCAAAAATTTAATAGGGTATTCTTTATACCACTGCGGAGGGCTTGACAAAGCGCTTTTTCATTTTTTATTAAATGCGTAAAAAAATTAAATTAAAGTGCCGGTAAGGTAGTGGTTTTTTTGATTTTTTTTTTTATAAATATATGAAAAGCATCAGATCAAGACGTCGTAATGTTTACCTTAGACAACATGACGTCAACTGGAAGGTTATGTAACACGGTGATACTTATCTTCAAGCCTGAGAGGTACTCTACTGCTGTTTCTCTGCTGTCGTGCTGCTACCTGCAAGGAACACAACACCACACAAAAATAAACGTTTCGTCCGACCTTAGCTGCTACCTCGAATAAATTATTACTTCAGAGTGCTAGCCTGTTATTATCGCGCTCCTTCATTTAGAATTTTATTCTGCAAAAGTGTAGTCACAGCGCCATCTACAGTAATTTATGAAAACAATAAAACGTAAACATATATAGTGCATAAAAAATGGTTGGTACGACTTAGTTTGCACCGTACACAACCATCTTACGTTAGTGGTATGGAAGTACTGAACAGTTTTGCCAACCTCACAACTTCTTGTCGAAAGTTTATATGTGAAAAATAATAAAATTATACTTTTTGTTGATTTTCAAAAAAAGCGCAGGCACTCGCAAATGTTATGGCGAGCATGTGTATAAAATTTCAGGCAAATCCGATGTATATTCGAGCTAAAATCCTTTTTTTAGATAAAAAATGTGACTAAAATACAAATATCTCGATGACAATCATCATTTCTGTTCTGAAAATTTAATATAACCATCTTCAAAGAATTTCCAAGGACCTAATTAAGCGTTTTTGTCATAAAAATTATTGTTAATTAAATTATTGTTTAATATATTATAGGTTACCGACATATCGGTAACATAGGGATTTTCACTTGAGTATCGCATGGCAACAAAATTAATTTATTTAACGCAGATATGGCGAAAAATTTATCTTAAATAATTTATACACACCGTAACAACTTCAATAGTTAATCTATCCATAATTATTCCATAATTATTGACGAAAAAAAAGTACAAAACTCTTAATTTTATTAAATTTTATTTACTTTTTTTTATTTTCTCATTTTATTTTTTAACTTACTTCTTAACTCAACTATTAACTTTTATAGATAATTTTTTCGGAGTAAGTAAGCAAGTTTACATGCTATGTGGGTCTAATTGATAGGTTAAGTTTTCTCACATTTTGGAGCAGGTCAGTTTATTCTTTTTCTTTAAAATTTGCAAGGTTGGCTACAGCCAAAGATATCAACCTTATCATTAGAAGTCAGCGCGTACGCGCGCGCGTTCGCGTCCGTCCACGCTTATGTGGCCGCGGCCTTTACGAAGAGTCCTAATTACAAGGATTGCCTTGTTTTTATTATCCCCGTTACTTACAATGGGGGACTTAAAGTTTTACGTCATATCTGCGTGAAACAAATTAATTTTTTTTTTTAAAGATTGAGTTTAAAACATAAACACTTCAAAATTAAAATTTAATATTCCTTTCATGTTATTAAGTCTTAGGGGAATATTTTGCAGTTTTCAAAAATCAAAAGAAAAATATTCAAAAATAATAAGTATAGTTATACTATAGTTATCTAATAAACCATTAAATGGTATCCGAAAATACTACTGACAACAAGTGGTTCGACAGAAGTTCATCCAATAGTTTAGGCAGTAGTTGAGCGAATAGTTTGGCCAGTAGTTTAAACTGCAGTTTATTTTCGTAAGGGAATGTAAATAAAAAGCATTATAGTTGTGTTTACAAATATTTTAATGCATGTATATTTAATATTTTAAAATAAAATCACTATTTTACATGATGTGGAATATAAAAATCATTAAAACTTTTCATTTGATTTCTCAGGTTTAAATAACGAATTGGTTTCTGACAAGATGCAAAATGAAAAGGTATATTTACTTAAAATAAATTTTTTATATAAATATAAAATGTATATGTAATAAATAAAAATATAATAATTTCATAGATACGTCTTATAAAAGGATTCGATGTTTTGTGGATAAGGATGAAATAGTTTATTTAAAAAACCATTGGCGGAAAAAACCAAAGGAATTAGTTAGAAGGTTGATGTTGCTTTTAGTGGGCCGAGAAAAATTGAAAAAAATTACGCCTACAGGTAGAGATAATACCTCAGTGATTCCGAATGAAATATTTGAAGCAGTTTTTAGTAAGTTACATTTATAATAAATAAATACAGCAAAAGACTGTTTGAATAATTACTTTATCATTCTGGATTTATTACTCTCTAAACTTAAATCGGTATAATCCATTAAAATGGTATACTTATAATACTTATTATTTGTCAGTTATAAATATACCATTTGAGTGCATTTTCACTTATTCAGATTTAGAGGGTATGCCAACAGTTTAAAATATAACAGAAAATATCATATATTTTCATTTGATATAATTTTCAGAGTATGTTAATAAAAAGAAGCCTAAAGACATGCCCAAAATGATTCGTCCCAACTACAGAAGGCTATTGACAAATATATGTAATACACTCCGGAATCCTCGAAAAAGGAAAAGTAACACAAGATGAAAAAATTTAGAATTAAACATTCAATTTCTTAATTAAAGTAATAACATTCAGTAATATTAAAAAATGAAACTATGTTAAGTTAGTTTGTATTTAATTGTGCTTATAAATACAATAATTTTGGAAGGATAATTGTAATGAAGAGTCTGGGATTTAGTCTAGCTGAGATATACCAGATTTATTGTATGGCATAAAAGTCTGGTGAATAGTCTGGCTTAGAGTCGTGCTAGAACATGCCAGACTTTTTATATGATATATAAAAGTCTAGTGAAAAGTCTGGTATATAGTCCGGCTGGGATATACCAGACTTATTTATATGACACATAAAAGTCTGGTGAAAAATCTGGTATTTAGTCTCGCTGGGATATGCCAGACTTATTTGTATGACATATAGAAGTCTGGTGAGAAGTCTGGCATTTAGTCGCACCGGTATATGCCAGGCTTATTGTATGATTTATAAAAGTCTTGCAAAAAGTCTGGTATTAAGTCTGGCTCAAGAAGTCTGGCAAAAAAGTGGCCGTAGCCAGACTTCCGCCAGACTTATAGGAACCAAACTAGTGCCAGACTTGCGCCAGACTAATTTTTTTTACACAGGTTTTTATTTACTACAAAATTATTTAATATACGCATTATTTCTAAACTTGGTTAATCAATAACTCTATTTTTTTTAAATACAGCAAAACAAAAACTAGTACAAATACCGTTAATAAAATAATTAAATTGTCGAAATGCTATGTACAATCAAAATATATATATTCCTATACAAATTCTAATGTATAACGTATGCTATATTTATTACGTAACGTTTTATTAATCAGTTGTTATATACAATTAAATTTATGTACGAACGAAGTAAGACTACTCGTTTATTCCATAGTGATCCGCACTGTTATTTGAATGCTAGGAAAAATCCGCATTAAACGTGCGATACAAAGTAAAACCATAAGTTAAGTGTAGTCTAGTGTTAGGAACAAAAATAATTTATTTATTTTATAGAAATATATAGACCATACGAAATTTTGTTTAAATTTATTGAATTTTTATTATTGTTTTTATTATATGAATTTTCATTATTGTATTTATCATTTGAATTATCATTTTATTATAATTAGAAAAATCCTGTAACAGAAAATTACTGATGGTTCAACTATTCCTAAAATTGTTAAATCTCTACGATATTTAACAGTCTAAGGGGGGAGGTGTTACGTCCGTGACGTATCCTTAAATTACATTTGGTATTCATATTCTCATCAGTAATTTCCTGACCCACAAAATTATGTGATTGCGAATTTAAACGACGCAGCATTTCGACAACGCAACCGCGAGATGTAGCGAGTCACAAACTTCGCGAAAGCATACGCGCGTCGTAATTTTGTTTATACTCAGCACTTTTCAATTTGAAATCGAACTACATACGGCTTACGCTCATTTAACTTGTTTAAAAAGATGATCTCGACTCATCGTCAGATCATGTTTAACCCAATTTATTTCCGTCATAAAAAAGCGAGGTGTGCTCGCACGAGTCAGTTACAGCGTGGACAATAAACCGATCGCGAGCTCCGTCTGCCCCAAACGACATACGAGGACATAATTTTATTAATAAGCGACTATAAGTGCCAATCACATTATATACACATAAGAAGAGCAATTCAAACAAGCGATTATACAGCGAGATTATACATAAAATCAAGGATCCATTGTTCATCAGATCTATTGATAAATAAAACTACTTGATACATAAAAATTTATATCACAATTATTATTTGTCTTTTTCTTAATTCCGGACTTCACACCTTAATGTGAATTCTTCTTTATTATAAAATATACAAAATATTATTGAATCATTTTCGATCTATATTTGATTACTTTTAGAAGAATTTTTTTTCACCACCCATTTGACTAAAGAGTTGCTGTAGAACCTCCTTAAATATTAAACATATTTATTACTTTTGTAATAAAACTATTTTTAGTAGTTATTATTATACTGTAAATAATGTTGAATGAATGACCATGCACATACAAGTAGCACGAGCAAAACTTATTTGACAGCTAGGCGTACTAGTTTTTAACATCGAATGTGATATATGTCACGACTTCATTTAAATGTAATAAATTCTTTCTGGGATGGAATTCTATTACATAGTAGATATTTTGTAGAAAAAGCAACAATCTAACCTATCAAATTTTATGAAATAACATTAGCTGTAATATGACTATAATCATATTAGATGTGCCAAAAATTACCAAAAAATGTGTTTTTTTACTTTTTCAACTCTTTAAAAACTCCATAGCTTTTTTCTGTAACCTTCGACCATTATAAACAAATTTTTTTCTAAAGATAATAGATTAAAAAACTTTTTGGTCTTTACTACAGAAAATAGGGTCTATCGAGTACGCTTTCTACATAAAGTGAAGGATTTCTATTCAACAAAGACAAAAATTTGTTTGATCAATTTGTAAAAATTCTACTTAATTCTACTCACAATTTACAAACTTTTTCTTATTTAATGTGCTATAAAAAAAGTTTCAACTTTTTGATTTAAAAAATCATAAAAATTATTGAAGATTTATGAAAAAAATCCAAATTTTCAAGTTTTTAATTAATTCTAACTTTAGAACGCGATTGCATATGTGGCTCTAAAATTTTATATTTGTATTTTGGTACTAATTTGGAACGAGTCAAAAAATTTTGAGCAATTTTAAAATTTTGGCCTACAATAGTTGACGTAAAGTTACCCACATATATATATTACTAAAAACGATATAACTTGTTTGAAGAATGATATGGATATTGAGTAAGAAAAACCAATTTTAGAAAATGAGGAAGTTGACGGAAAACAAAAAATTGTATGCACTAGTATAAGGGACAATTCAAATAAAGAAGAATTCGCATTAAGGCAAAGTCCAAAGAGTACGTATTTACAAATGCTTAAATATTTTTAAATAATTTTTTAATTTTAATTTTTTTGTTATTACAGAACAAAATTTCACAAACTGGAAAAATGTTTCTATTGAAAAGATTAATTGTAACGTAGATATTATAAAAAGTATTTCATTTGAAATGAATAAAAAGGAAAAAAAGTATTCCTTTTTTCAATGTCAAGTAAAGAGAATAGAGAGAGGGCAAAGCATTACCAAAGATTGATGAAAAAAGGTCTATAGCCAGGGATAGTAATATTATAGCTAATCAATCAGTATTAGGTAACGAAATAAAAAATATGGAACTATTTGTACCTATAATCGTCGAAAGAAATGAAATAGAATTTTCATCAAATGTTTTAGCAAATGGTTCATTTGGAACCGTACCCGAAGGTGTTCTTCATGGGACAACAATAGATATCAAAAATATAAGGTTGTCTGTGAACAACAAATATATTATAAGGGAGATGTAAGTTTTGGATAATATTAGGCATCTAATATTATTATTAGTATTATCTCAATCATGGTATAGTGGTCATTGACAGTACTCACTGTCATAAAGTGATGGAGTATTTTAAAAGTGACACTCTTAGAAAAATACTTTTTCAAGATACAATCAAAGAAAATTAAGATAAAAATTGTAGAACAGTACTTAGGACAATAGATTTAAATAGTAATGTTAGATGTTTCAAAAAACATACTTAGGAATTAGAAAAAAATTATTATGTAAAAAGTGCGCCTATACCAACCCCAGTCTCCCCTACTGCGCACAGTAATAAGAAATTTTAAAGTAATAATAATTTATGCACTAAAAATATATATCGCTGTAAAAAAATACTTACAATAGTGAAATTTACTGTGCTGGCTTTGAGTGCGGCATTGTTGTGCATAATTTTATCGTTGTTACTTTTTACCAGTACAAAATATGCACATTGCATACTACACTTTGCAATTGTCAACTGGATTTTTACAATTACAACTACACTGACCCTTTTATAACTACTATTTGCAAGGGGATTTTATTTCTTGTAATTCTTTCAGGATTAATTATACAAAAGATCTTTTATTGAACCAAAGTTGAACAAACATCAATACAAACCAACTTAAGACTCTCACCGAATCCTGCGACCATGCATAACCAAAATCTCAATAACTCGTGCCAGCGGCGCATACGCTTGCAATAATCATGTATGCCTGCGCTCAGATAGACTGTTCGAGCCACAGTCCGGCCAACTCTATTAAAACGCGATGATGGATTGATGATCAACGATAGGCAGGTATTTATGCACTCGCACTGAGCGTTTGCTCATCAATCGAGGCTGTATATACAAGCGGCTTATGCGCTTATACACGGTGAGTACGCGCGTACGGGGGAGGCTTTAGTTTTACGAGTCGCTCGTAAAATTCTCGTGTATTTTTGTCGGTGTATTAATGTCAGGGTATTAAATTATCAACCACGCGCGCGCGCGTGGTACGGATTAACAGGTTCATTTTTTGAACGCAGATTTGATGGTGACTTTGATGTCGTGGCAATGTTTAACGGTGAAATGGTGTGAATTTGGCAATTTGCTCGATTTGCAACTATAAAGAACAATATATACCAGTATTCAACAATAGAAGAACAACGTTTGAAATTTAAAGCGATAATTGATTGCAATAACAGTATAACACCTAAAAACAAAACTATTAAAATTATATAAAATGTCATTTGTAAAAATCGACCAGCATATAATTAGATAACAGATAATAAATTGAATTTTTATTTTTCGTTGACCGATATATCCATATTACTAGTTTACAAAATAAATTGTAAAAAAATCTTTTCTGCCCTCCGGCCGGAAAGCGCCAACTTCTCGGCCGCTGCGCGAAACGAAGTTGCCGCTTTCCGGCGCCGTCGAACAGAAAAATAGTATACACACCTTGGCCAATAAAAAAGAAAGCCTCAGATCACATGTTTGTCAACCTCGGCTTCGCCTCGGCCGACAATTAAATGTGATCTGAGACATTTCTTATTTTACTGGCCTAGGTATGTAATATACTATTCAATTGGATTTTCCACAGAACACTCAACAAACTTTTTTTAAGAGAAAAATTGCAAGAAGCTCGCAATACCAATCTTAATGATTAATTAATGAACTACCAGTCTTTTACTGGAAATGCAGCAATTTCTAACTTTTCGTATAACCCTGCGGACATTTTAACTCATACATACGCTCGGCCATCATCTAACCCGTGGCAGCTACTACTTCCCCTATACACACCACTCCCATCAATCGAAATATAAAACTTTTTACCGCTCAAACAGATCACTTATCGGCGATTTGAAACGCGAAATAAAAATCTATCCCCTCCTCCGACGACTCCCGATTGAAATTCCACACTCGAGCGCAAAATTAACCTCGAGCCATCGAAACTCCACGATTCCCCTCACGCGCGACCCATAACAAAAGCGCAAGTGTTTCGCCGCGCGGGCGCGATATATTTCCCGCAGCGCTGATCGCCTCCAGTAGCCGCGTTTCCGAAAGGACGACGACGACGAGGAGGAGGCGGCAAAGTATAAAGAGAAGAACGCCGGCCCGAGGATTACGAGCGAAAGTAATATCGGCGCCCGGCCTCGCGGCTCGCGAAAATGTTTCCGTCGCGCTGGTGCTGCTGCTGCTGGCCCCCGAGAAGAGTTATCCCGAACTTAGCGCTCGAAATTCAGATAATTCGAAAGTTTGACGATGGAAACTTTCTCGGTCCAACTATCTCCTAACACCAACTTCTCACTGTCCTGCAGCTCGAGAGCGCGCGCGCGGAGAGCATAATCTAAAGTTAAAGAGACGCCGCATCAATCTTTGCCGCTACTGCCGCTAAGGAAGAGAGAGAGAGAGAGGGGGGGGGGAGGGGAGTGGGAGTGAAAGTAAGAAAGGAAAACGGGGCGAAATGAGAGGGAGACAGAGAGTGATACGGACGGCGAACGGAAAATAAAAACTTGGCGGGAGCGGAGGAGTAGTGGCGTGGGATAGGAAGAGGCGATAGTAAACATAAGAGTGTGCATAACAAAAGTTTTCACGTCGCGCGCGAGTGTATGAATGATTGTCCGTTTGAATACGCTAGTCAGAGAGAAAGAGAGAGAGGGAGTCGGTCTTTTTCGAAATCTATGAATGGATGTATTCGCCGGGACTTCCGCCACCCGAGAGATTGAATTATATGATAAACTTGATTAAAATCATCTTATTTTTAGAAAAGAGCCTTTTTCAATGATGGATTAATTTAATATTAAATAATATTTCGCGGAGAAATGAAGGAAAATTCAGAGAACGGTTGAAAGAGAACGTAAGTAAAAGTACTGACTACGATGTGAAAGATAAGTAAATGAGCGTTGCTGTTTGAAACTTTGATTAAACTTCGAACATATAGAGAAGGGAGTAAAAGTGAAAAGTATAGAAACAAACGAGGAATAGAAATAAAGTGACAGAAATTCAAGAGTACCAGCGAGATAAGAAACAAAGACATGCGTGACTGAAAGAGATGAAAAGTATATAAAAGTATATGAAAGGTAGTAGGACAAAGGATAGGAGACTCGTAAAGCTCAATTTTCGTTAAAACTACTTTTATAGTTTTAATTGACATTATTAAATAACAGAGTAAAACCATTATATCGGAAATACCTACAACGCAATAATCAATCTGTCCGTTACAAATATATACTTTTTAATTAAAAACAGAAATTAATTAATAAATCATTACACACCCATTATCACTTATATTTATTTCACCAATAAATTTTCCAAATTCCTCGCAAGCACAACGGAGTTTAAAAAACACAGTCCCTTTGAAATCAAAGTACCTATAACGCGCTTCTCTGATCTCTCCCTGAAATTGCCACACTCGCATCGAAAAAGTGCCACGCAAACAATTTCGCATTTCCCGCAGCAAAAAGCCGCAAAACAAAATGACAACGGGCCATCGAAGCGAAGAGTCGTCGCAAAGAGAGAGAGAGAGAGGGAGGCCGAGATAAACCTGCTGGGGAAAAGAGCGAAATAGAATAGACCTCCCCCCCAGCGCCGGCCGTGAGCGGATCGGCTGACTAAACTCGTTTTTTACCACTCAACGCTTAATCGAAAAAATCCCGCGAACTTCCTCCCTATACCTCCGCACGCGCACGCACACATACAGTGGCGCAATAGCGCACGAAAGACTCTTCGGGGGCCATTTGCATTTAAAGCGGAGAACGCGCGGCGCTGACATTGATATATTCCTGTCTATATCGCACTTAGGATCGGACTTATTTATGGCTCTTTGCGAATGGCTTCCCCACGCGCCCCGAAGACGCGGCCAGGGCTTTAATCGGAGAGCTCGCGGAGATGTGCGAAAAAAGTAGGCCAGTGTACGTCTTTTGATAAGTTTGAGGGATTTGCCGATGACGCCAACGTACGCCGCGGATTTAAGTGTTCATGCGCCGCCGCCGCCGCGGTATTTCACGTTCTACTTTTCTGACAAGTAGACATTAGTGGGATTGGATATATGTGTGTATTGGCGCATATCGACGCGTCGATACGGTTTCGCGTGGTTTTAAAGTGGTTTTTGTGAGAAACAGTAGATGTAGGATGATCGATGGCGTGTCATGTTGACAGCTCGTTATTATCGTATTACGATATTTTCAAAATTAACATAATATATGGGGAATAGATGTTTTAATAATGGTTTTTGTTAAAAATGGATGAAAATTCGCAAGAAATTTGTTTAAGCCGAATCACCATATCTATATATTGATTGAATAATTAATAAAAAAAAAACTGTACGTAACCGATGCAGGCAATGAAATTTCTTAAAAAGGCATTTATTTATTTCTGCAAGAATTTCCTTCAGCGTGAGAATAAAAGGAAAAAATAAATAAATTTTAAGAAATATTATTGAAGATCTGATGAAATCTTGACTTCTTTTACGTATTTTATCAAACGCCCTTATTTTTTCAATTTCACCTTCGCTTTCCAAAATCAATTTTCCTTAAACTTCACGCTTTACTATAAGCTTCTAAGTAATAAAATTGATTCTATACATTCTTCTTTTCTCCTCTATTAAAATTTTTTAAAAATATTTCTGATAAAGAATTTTTTCAACAAAAATAAAATAGATCGATAAACTAAGCATATCAACAATACTATACTCTTGTTATTTTACAATCCACTTAAAAAACTCAGCAATAATTATTATTTTAATAGTCACTACCAACCTGTCGAACCCAACTCTTTACATTAAAGAAAAAAAACGACCATTCTATCCCACCACCACCTGTCTCTACCACATGACGAATCGAAATCAATTCGCAAGACCGCAGCGACCACAACCACACCCTTTGGCGGGCGACCCAACCAAGCCTCGGAATCAGGCCGAAAGAAAAGGCGCGATTGCTGAAGAAAGAGAGAGAAAATCTCGAACGCGCGCTCGCGACGGAGAAGAAACCGATCGTCGACGATTCTCGCCCCGATTATACGCCTTTACGAGCGACGAGTGAAAGGAAATTCCTCGCCCTCTCTCTTTCGCGCGCGGGGGCTTAGTCGACGATGCTTCAGACGCTCTCTTTTAATTAAAGGGTTTTTGTGTTTGTCGAATGCCACCGCCCCGTCGCTTTTTCACGCGCGCGCGTGTAGGGAAATGTAATTGGGTGAGAGCCGTCCAAAATACAAAGGCGAGCTCGACGGCTTTTGGCTGGGTGGGGGGTAAAACTGTTTAATTAGATTTTCGCCCAGGCTTTGAGCAAGCGAGCTTTTTGGAGAGGTGAGCAGACCGCCGCGGCGAAGGCGCGCGAGAACGTGTGTTCGGCTGACAAAGAAGAGAAAGAGTGGGGAAACGTGCATAATCAGGAAAAGTGCGAGTGTGGCTGCGGTTGAGTGAAACGCTTGGTATAGTTGGAACGTGTAGTGTTGTAGGTCTGCGCGTTGAATTCATGAATGACGTTTAAGTTTTCAGTAAAAATTATAAATATAAATCGTGTGACTGCGGTTTTTCTTTCGTGCCATATAGAGTAAGGGTCTCCTTCACAGGACGTGTCAAAGAGAATCTAAAAATACGTAATGACCAGTAAACCACAGCTAATCACTCGAGGTATTTACAACGATAACATAGCAATCAGGCCATCTTTCACTCGTCAACTTCCGACATATCAATCTCCATCTCGCAAAATCAATAAATCGAACCAGCTATTCGGCAATTACCTAAAAACAGAAGAATGTAAAGTCGTTTGATGTAGCAGTGGTTGGTTAATGTGTACATACGCGTGGATACTCGATCAAAGCTCGCCACACTCTCTTCTATAGCAGCGCACACTTGCGTTAAAATATTCACTCAGCCTCGCTAATCCCGGAAAATTAGGGATTTCCAAACGCGCTTTTCAGAAATTCAAGCCAGTGAAACGACGATGTCCGCGGCATGTGATGTGGACACGTTCGAAATTACAAGTTGAGCTTGACTGTTTCTTTTTTATAACGGAGTTTTCATTTTTCTGGATAATTCGGATAGCTATATAAATACGATAAATTGTAAATATCAAGAAAAAGTTCAGATTTATTAATAATACTTTAACATAATACTTGAGCAATACAAAAGAGACCGAAAATCACGGGTCACCCAACAGGCGCATATAGTGCCGCTCGCTTCGTATCGACCGCTGTAATGCAACTATAACCGTGCGCCCTCGATGTTTACAAGGAACGTTCATGCGGCAAATTTGTTTATCATCGGTACGAACAATGCCGAGAGCATGTCGAGTATGTACCAGTAATTATCAAATTGACGCCAGTGTATAGTCACCAAAAACGGAGAAAATTGTTATAACAATATTTATACATCTAACGTAACAATACATTTCTTAAATAACAACAAACTTCCTAACGAAACATTCTTCATTCAGTGAAAATTCCCATTTACAAAGAAAGTCCACTATCGGACGTCTTCGCCAAGGACACGAAGTACAGTCGCGCCTGCAGGTTCATTCTCTTCAGCTTTCGGAGCAGCTCGTCGTCGTAGACGACGGCGGGCGTGGAGTTGCGCACGAGCTCCTCGTGCATTCTCGCCTCGCGTCTCGCCGCCAGCAGCGTGTTCCAGGGCGACCAGGGCGTCTCTGCGTCCAATCGCACCAGTTGCAGCTGCCCAAGGTCGTCGCACTCCGAAATCGCCGAGCGACCGTGCCAGATGTCGTTCACCAGGTAGCGGATGGCCTTTGGTCCTATGACGAAGGCTAGGCTGCTCTGGCTGTCCGGTCTGCGAAAAGACCGATTGAAAGTGTGTGAAATGGATGGGTTGAATTATTTTGCCACTATACCCTAGCATAAATAATAAATGTTAAATAACAGTTAATAATAGTAAATATCTATAAAATACTGTAAATTACTTTTATTTACATTGTCAATTCCAACATTTTTTAACGGTTACTTACAGTTTATAGCAGAAAATTGAAATTGTTATTTACAGTTATTTACAGATTACCACAGTACCATCGCTGTTTCAAATAGGTATATCTGTTGTATTTACAGTTATTTACAATTTTTGAGATTTTTTTACTGCTACTTAGGATTTTCCACAATGTTTTTACGGTTATTAACAGATTTTCATAAAAAACTGATACTTTTTTCTTTAATTACTATTTTTAAACTTTGCGGTTACTAACTGTAAATAACAGTTAATTTATTTTTCGATTTTTCGATCAAATTATTGTTGGAAAATGTAAACAAGTGTTAATAACTTTAAATATTGTAAAAAACTATTTTAAAAACTGTAAATAAATATTCTAAAAAAATTGTAAATAACTGTTAAAAACAGTAAATGACTGTTATTTCCATTGCCAATTCCGACATTTTTTTACATTTATTATTTCCACTAAGAATATGATTAAGGTGATGTGAAATACCGACATAATTTCCAAACATGGATATCTCATGAAAATACCAATAGAATCGTCCAAAAAAAAATCTGAGTATAGTATTAATATATACGGAGCGCTTGACGTTCGTGTTTTTCCAAAAAAATGATGAGAATTTATTTAATTAAATAAAAACCGTACTGTCGGTAAGTAGGAATCTGCAATTAAGCTACTTTTCAAACATGGATATCTCATGAAAATACCAATAGAATCACCCAAAAAAAAATCTGAATATAGTGTTTACGTGTACGGAGCGCTTGACGTTCGTCTTTTTCCAAATAAACTTTTAAATGTTGATTTAAAAAATATTGAAATTCACGGTTTCACATGGCCTTAAAGTTTGAACAATTTTAAAGCGTGAAAAGTTTTAATGAAATAAATATTCATGGTGATGAAATTTATCGAAATATAGAGCGATTTGAGTTGACTGAAAAAACCGTTGCTTAATTACAAAATTATCATACGCCTCCAATACAGTGAATAAAGTGCCAACATCTAAATTAGACTACTATTATATAGCTCAACTAAAGCTAAATATTCTGTAATATCATCTACAAGAAAATTATTTTTGCAAAATGTGTCAGCCACGAACGCATGAGCTTACGAACCGAAATAAATACAGAAGTGACAATGAATGTTTCAACTTTCAAACATTACTTAAGTAGAAGTTTAAGGTGATGCAATACTGACACTATTACCCAAAATTTGGTTCCCGTTTTTCTCATTCAATTTTTAATTTTAAGAAAAAAACTCTTTGATACGTTGTAGTTCTTTATTAAACTTAAAACGTGTCAAAGAGTTTTTTTCAAAAAGTTTAAAATTGAAGGAGAAAAACGGGAACCGAGAATTGAGTAATAGCGTGGGTATCACATCACCTTAAGGTGATGCGATACCCACGCTATTACTCAAAATTGGGTTCCCGTTTTTCTCATTCAATTTTTAATTTTAAGGAAAAAACTCTTTGATACGTTATAGTTCTTTATTAAACTTAAAACGTGCCAAAGAGTTTTTTTCAAAAAGTTTAAAATTGAAGGAGAAAAACGGGATTCCAGAATTGAGTAATAGTATGAGTATCACATCACCTTTGATGTGATACCCACGCTATTACTCAATTATCGGTTCCCGTTTTTCTCCTTCAATTTTAAACTTTTTGAAAAAAACTCTTTGACACGTTTTAAGTTTAATAAAGAACTACAACGTATCAAAGAGTTTTTTTCTTAAAATTAAAAATTGAATGAGAAAAACGGGAACCAAATTTTGGGTAATAGTGTCAGTATCGCATCACCTTAAAGCTATAAGTATAACTTCTACTCAAAACTTAATTGTACAAAGATCCTGCCGACCTTTAATAAATCCACTTCTGCACTACTAAATTTATATTATTATAATCTACTATAAATATGTACACAATATTCAGCTCAGAAAGTTTTTCTTCTAGAATAATTTAAAATAAGGGTAAATACACTTTTATCAAATTAATGATCCTCTTTATTTTTTTAAAAAATCTAAAAAGTTAACCCAAGTAGGAAAGTGCTACCTTCCGCTTCAACACATAAGTAAAATTCTCAATCAACCAAAACTCAACCTACCACAACGACTCACACTCCCAATCCCATTTTTCCCCTCATCATCAAAACCCATTAACATCCAACCTGTCACCAACCCCACCGAGCAATACCACCTTTCTCGTCCTCCACACCATACCAAACCCCCAGAAGCTCGCGCGCACTCGGCGCGGCATCGACAAACTTCCGACCTATCACGCAGTAAGAGCTCTACTCTCTCTCTCTATCTCCCCGAGCAACTCTTGCAGCAATTACCTGACGGCCTCGTTCCTCCTCAGCTCCTTGAGCATGCCCTCGTAGATCTCCAAGCACACTTCGGGTCCATGGCGCATCCTCCTCGGCCGTAGCGCCGCGCAATCGACGCACGTCCTCGAGATTCTCTCCCGGTGATCTGTCTCGAAGGCCTCGACTCGGCGCAGCCTGTCGCACGACGGGCAGAGCCGCATCCTCTTCGTGCTCGACGTAGCCGTCACCTGCGGTTCAGAGTGTACACGTTAGTTGTTACATATGTATAGCGTGTGCATGTAGTTTGGCCAGGGTTTGTTGTTTGATACGAGAGATTGTTGGCATCTAGTTTGTTGGTCGGTCTGTTGGTAGAGGGATTGGGTGGAAGGGAATGGCTGTGATGTGTAATGGGTGTGTGCTATTGTTTAAGGACGCTCACCTGCTGAAAACGACCTCTTGCATGAAAATTGATGTGATAACAGTAATAGTTCTTATAAATAATATATGAATTTTATATAATACTTGGCATGATGGAACCAAATTTTTTAAATAAAATTTGGAACGTTTAAAGAGTAAATATTTTTCATTAAAGGAAAGTCACTTTGACTGTCAATATGGAAATTTTTAGTTTTGATCCGATTTTAACGGCGTTTCATTGTCTTGTGTAATTTCAGGTAGGGATTGCGGGAAATCATTCGGAAATTACGTACATTTGTTTATACACTCTTTAATAATGTCTCAATGATTTTTCCGTAACCCCTACGTGAAATTGCACAAGGAAGACAATGAGCCCTATCTCATTACATGCGGATAAAAATTAAAAATTTCCATAGAAAGTTAAAGCGTCTTTTCTTTAATCAAAAATATGTGTTTTAGTATAATACCAAAGTCATGTATTATTTATTAGAACTATTAAAGTTACTATATAAAATATCATGCAAAAAGGTTGTTTTCAGCAGGTGAGCGTTGTTAAGTAAGAGATTGTGATTGGTGTGGCTGTTAAAAATTAAAAGAAAAGCAGTTGAAAGTGGCATCTTATTAAAGATGCCGTTAGTGACTTTCCTGTATGTGTTAACAAGACTACTTTTTGCTTCCTCATAGAGGAAGCTTTGTGATAGTAAAAAAAAGTTTATGAAATAATGTGTTAGAAATGTTATTTAGCAAATTTGGAATCGAAATACACTATTTTTAGAAAATGTCCGTATGGATGTGTGTGTGTGTGTGTGTGTGTGTGTGTGTGTGTGTGTGTGTGTGTGTGTGTGTGTGTGTATGTATGTCCGCATACGCTGATATCTCATGATCTACTCGACCGATTTTAACGGGAGAGTGATCATTTTTTTAGATTTTGCTTCCACAATTGGGGTCAATATTCTATTTTTGTAAAATTTAATTTTTTTTTTATAGCCATTTTTTAATTTTCAAAATTTTTTTTTTTCGATTTTTTTAATATTTAGAACAAATATTGTTTATATATCATGAATTCTCTGTATGTAGGATAAAATTATCTACAATTTAAAAAAAAAAAAAGTCGGTAGCTATATTTCGTCATAAGTTATTGATGAAAACGTAATTTTTTGTAAATAGGTTATATTTCGAAATTAAAAAAGATATTAACATGAATATTTTTTTGGTTATAAAGGATATTAAGTACTATAACTTACTAAATTTTTAGGTTTTTTTATTCATTATTTTTTGAGAAAAAAAAATAATTTATAGAAAAAGTGATTTTTTTTGTCGTTCAATAACTATAGTAAAATTGGCTTAATCACTTTGAAATTCTTTGTAGGGGTAGATTTTGTATACCAATCGAGTGAGTTCTTTGGGCAAAAGGATTGATCCATAAATTTCGAAGATATTTGAGGTTAAAATTTTTTTCAATTTTTTTTCAAATTGTAATTTCTCGAGAACGGCTCTATGTATCTAAATGGGGTGGGTGGTATTCGAAAGAGAATTAAATTACCTATATTTTCTAAAAAAAATTAATTCTCTAGCTATCACGGTTCTTTTGTTATTAACAAAAACGTAAAAATTGAAAAATGAAAAAAAATGAGTTTTATATGTTCAACTATTACAAGAGTAAAATTGTCTTATTCGCTTCAAAATTCATTGTAGAGGTATATTATTGATAGTTCTCGGATGAGTTCTTTTGGCAAAGTGATTGGTTCATAAATTTCAGAGATATTTGAGGTTAAAATTTTTCTAGACATTTTTAAAATCTATTTCTTGAGGATTTTTTTTAATTTTTAAATTTTTACATTTCTGTTAATAACAAAAGAACCGTGATAGCTAGAAAATTAATTTTTTTTAGAAAATATAGGTAATTTAATTATGTTTCGAATGCTATAAATTACATTCAAATACATAGAGCTCTAAATATCAGTTGCAAATTTATAGGCAATTGTGATATATATTTTATGTATGTGAAATTTTGTGGAAATGTATAATCTATAAAAATTTGAATAAATTATGTTGGAGTTTTGTTATTTCTGTCTTTCTGAAGTATTAAATTTTAAATATTGGAATTAAAAATTAATCAAAGGAATCAGTAAATTAAGTTTGAGGAAGCTACGTGCCAATGAATTGGCATCGGTTTTTCTATTTATCTTCTTTTGCGCTCCAAATTTTAAAGTGAGTCACAGTGTGCTTACTTGCACGCACTCTCTTCCTTCGTGATAGTATGTTATTTGAGCAGTAAATCGATTAAAATCTATCGTGGTGTAATAAAAATATAATGTTTTTGAAATGAATAAAATGTAGCCAATATTAAATTTCAACAATTTTAAAAGCTTTATTTGCAGCATTTGCATTTCCACTTTTATTTATATAACGAATTTATTAAAAAAATATTCTTTCTCATATAATATAAATGATTTTTCCATTTTCGACAATTTTGCAAATATGGTTCGAGTATCGATACTAAAAAAATTTTGGAAATGATTTTCACATTTTTCTTTACAATCTTGATCTTCAATTACTATACGAACATAAAATTATACTTAGGTCGATAAAAATTTGAGTTTCAAATATTTTTCCCTTCCACATATATAAGATATTTAAAGTCAACAATCTAGATAAGAAACTGCACAATCGTAGAAAATAATATATCTTTTATTCCTACAGTGTATTGAGTATATCAAATAATAAGTACGATATACCAATATAATATAAGCTTAATATCAGCTTAAATTTAAACTTTTAAGACTATTTACTGCGACTTCATATATCATCAAGTGCCTCGCGAAAAACAACATTAAATACCATCAAGAACCGAGCCAACTGCCGGCAATTCATACCTCGATCCCCTAAGACGATCATACTCATCCTCTTGTAATACACCAACCTCTTAACTGTCTCCCCCCTCCTCTGCTACCTCACAACAATTGTTCGTCTCCTCTCAAAGCGCCGCGAGAAATTAATTCTATCGATGCTACTACACACCGCGGGCGCGCACATGTATAACGCTCTATATATACCTTGATCCGATTAGTCTCGAGGCGCAGGGCGCCGTGGGCCAAGCGCAGAAAGCCGAGGCGCACGCGGCTGCGCAGGTACTTGAGGCGCGCCGGCTCGACTCTCGACGACAGGAGGAACAGCTCCTGATCGATCAGGCCCTCGAGGCTCGAGGACGCGATGCACGTGTGCTGAGCAACGATCTTTTTCAATCCGAAGAGCAGTTCCACCCGCTTGTCCTCGTTGAAAGCGGCAGCCTCGTCGTCGTCGTCGACGAGCTCGTCGTAAGCGAGCAGCGTCTCGTACAGGTCGCGGAACTCACGCGCGCGCTGCACGCCCAGGGTCTCCATGCGCACAGTGCGCTTGCCTTTGTCGGAGCCGCGGGTTACTGGAATTATTCGGTGGTTTGAGAAGGGGGACGTTTTGGGATGAAGACTTTATCTTACCGGGAGAAGGTCGGGCTTTCGGGTGACGGGTTCGGCTCCAACTAGACTATTTTTTTTGGATGTAGAAATGATATGATGAAAGCCGCAATGTTAGAGCCTATGGTTAAAACAAATTCAAGTACTGGCCATTTTTAACTTCATTTTGAAAAAAAAACTTGAAAAAGTCCTTTTCTTGAAACGGTAACAATTTCATTTTAGAAAGTCTCAAATATTATTTGAAAAAAAAAAAATAAAACTAGAGAATACGAGCTTTCATTTGCTTTTCTTAAAATTAAAAAATATTGATTCCTTACAAATTTATGAAAGTTTAAATTTGAGCAACAAAAATGCACTGTTACACCCCTAAATTTCGCTGTTAGACTTTATGAATTTGGTGCATTTTCATTGCTCAACTTTAAATTTTCATAAATTTGGAAGGAATCAATATTTTTTCATTTTAAAAACAACATATAAAAACTTGTATTCTCTAGTTTTATTTTCGCTCTTTGAAATAATATATGAGACCTTCGAAAATTAAATGAATACTGCTTGAAAAGAGGCCTTTTACAATTTCTTTTTTCAAAATAAAGCTAAAAATGTCCGGAATTTGAATTTTTTAGCGTTAAAGTCTAATATTGCAGCTTTGTTCATATTTCTACATCCAAAAACATATCCCAAAATTTGAGCCGGATCCGTGCTTCGGAGGCCTGACCCTCTGCTAGTTAGTGTAGTTTTTAGAAAATGTTTGATAGTGTAAGTGTAATATATATTTTTGTTAGTAGCAATAAAATAGAGTATACACTAAGTTTGATGTTGAATGCAATTGAGGACCTGGAAACGAAAAAGGCACATTTATTTAACACGCGTTATGTACCCTTTTTGTTTACAAGCTCTCAATTACTATTCACGTAAACTTAAAGTAATTTTCCAGGAATTTGTAAAACAGAGTTTGGTCAACATTTATCATACACTAAAAATAACCAAGAAGCCTGAGAAAACTCTTCATGCCAACACGAAGAAATTATTTTGTTTATAAAATCGCCATTTCGTAAAATAATAAAATTCATTCCACTTTTAATTTTTGTTTTCTAATTCAAATATTAACCTCATTTGAGTTTAAAATAAATAAAAAAATAACATAAAATTAGATTAATTAATCCACATTGTTAGACCAAGCAGAGTGTGAATAAAACTAACAATGCCTTTACCGTCCAATTTGAGATTCTATGGCGTTTTAAAAATGGCTTTTATAAATGGCTTTTTCATAAATGGAAAACTATAGAAATTAATATAATAATATAATTATAAACTACTACATTATATATCAAGCAGCGCGGGAGCGCTGCGAAGGCAAGTTATGTGTCCAAGAATGTAGAAGAAGCCTGAGAAACGACCGCGCTACTTATATACATTAAAATGGGTGCCAGAGTTTTTGAAATATTTACTACGATTTTAAATCGCTTCTAAATGAATCAAAATAAGTTAACAAGGCACTATTTTTATTTACGCTATTTATAAAGAAAAGTTTTATGCAAAAATATGTTCTTATATTAGAGATATCAGACGATAAAAAAATCTATGTCCCGTTTCCGATTCTGACATTTTCTCCATGTTTCATCGCCATCAGACTCTCGTTTTCTTCCCACATTCGACTTCCGGTGTTTACGTACATTATATATCTTCCTATATTATATAGTTGTTTTGAAAATTAGTAGATTTTCACCCTCCTCGACCCTCCTCTCACCCTCCCCTTGCCCTTTCCTCACCCTCCTTAAAATAACGTAATATTGTGTCAAAATTTACGTTATTTTGAAACCCTCCTCAACCCTCCTCATCCATCCTCAACCCTCCTCTCTCCGTCCTATCGTTCCTCCTCCCAACCCTCTGCACTACCCTCCTCATTACCGTCCTCATAATTTTTTGATTAGCTTCTGATAAGCTTTTGGAAATTAAGCGCGTGAGAAAGATACTAGCTTTTTGGAACGGTTTTTGCAAGTTGTTGAATAAATCTTATCTTAACTGCGCCTTTGATTCTGACTTGCTTAAAATGACTAAGACGAATCGTAATGTTCGCATCGTTCGCAAACAACTTCATGATGATAATACAACTCTCGGACCGACTACACCAGCCTTTGGTTGTATTTCCCCACACAGTGAAAGGTACTCCTTAAGTATAGTGCGTGAGAATGAGGCTAGATTTTCGAACGATTTTTGCCAACGGTCCAATAAATCTTATTTTAACAGCGCTCTTGATTCTGACTAACTTTAACTCTGACGGTAATTTAAAAAAAAAAAAGTAAGTTGTTGACACTGCCTGATACAAAGCGTTACCGCGAGATAGTCGACGTAATGGACTTGAAGAACAAGGTCATCGAATAACGTCCACTGAAAAAACTTCATGAGGATTTGATTTTGTTTCTTAAAAAATGTTTGCATAACTTAATCAAATATCTTATTTATCTCAAAGATAATCAATAGAAAGGGATTTGTAAGTTATTGACGCAGCCTACTAATATAATGTCACGTCCTAAAACACAACATGACTGGGATGGTTAGCTCAATGAAGAGTTAAGAGTTAATGCTCTTTTAGGCCGTAGCTGCGTTAGCTAATAAACCTTGGTTGAGCTGTGAGTCAGAAGTATAAAGGCGCAAATACTAATTATATTATTTTAGGTAGGAATTTTGGTATTAGTCAGGACCGACAGGAACGGCACATTTGTGCCCTTAAGAACAATTTTTATTGCACTCGCTCCTTGTATGGATTGGGAAATAGGTCACGAACCCAGGTATGATAGGTGTTTAGGAAAAACTAATTTTACCCACTCTCAGGGAATCTCAGGTTCGCTCTTCTCTTTTGAGAGCTAAAGTTCATAAGCCACTGTGCATTAATTTATTCAGAAACTGAGAATAAGAACTTGGGCTCCAAGTTAAACAAAAATAAATGTTATTAATTTATTTTCTTTAATTTTTTTCTTTCATCTAAACGTTATATAGTTAGTATAGTTTATTGAATAACTTTACTAACGTCATAACTGATAACTTGACTTGTACTTTGTTTGAAATAAATTAATATTGTTTTGTCAAATAAAATTGCATAGAGTCAGTCCTTAAGGCTAACACTAAATGTACTTGTGTATCGTAAGTAACTTATGTCACTTAAAACCTTTAAGGTCAAGGCCAATCAGTTATTTAACAATCCAAGCCAATTATAAATTTATTTATTAAATTTCGACTTTAGTTAGTTAGACTTTTCTTATATTCTTGTTATATTTGAAATAATATTTTTGACATTCAATATTCATATATATTTTCTTTTTAATTAATAATAACTCTCAAAAAAAATCTTTGAAATAAATTAATTATTGTTTTGTCAAGTCAAATTGCATAGAGTCCTTAACACTAATATTAAATGACTTGTGTATCGTAAATAACTTCTGTTACTTAAAACCCTGGCAAGGCCAATCGATTATTTAACAATTCAAAACCAATTATGAATTTATTTATTAAATTCCGATTTTAATTTACCATTCTTGTCTTTGGAATCTCTTTTTTTTTTCTCAAATTGCTTTTATTTTTATTTTGAATAATTTTTTAATTTAGTCAAATTGGGAATTTGGAAATTTAGAAATTTGGTAAAAAAAATTTGTTGAAGATAATTTTTAATTCTTAGTAATTTTGAATATTTTTATTTTTGAGCTCGATTTTGTGTACAGAATCTTTAAAGCTTGTGAGGCTTGTGTCAATCTGCCTTGAGCAGCGCGCGCTCGGCGTATTTACTTAAATACGTTGCTCTTCCTCTTCTTGAGCTGGAAAATTGCGGTGTCGAATCGGGTGACTTCATAATCTTGCGTCAACAAATCATCGGTGATATGTGCGGCGGCGGTTGATGGTTTTACATATCTTGTAACGTTAAATGAGGCGAGCGGTGTGGGAAAACGGTCCCCAATGGGGCGGGGGCGGCATCCCTTCCAAACATCGTACTTTTAGCCAACTGGGGAGAGTCCTATGCTTTTACACAGGGAGCCAACGCTCATCTCTTCTCCAGGGTATTTTCCGGCGGCTCGTATCTTTCTTAAGGAGTGAGAGAGAACGCTGTATGTGCGACAGAGAAAGAGAGATGAGAAAGACAGATGATATGTCCTTCTCTTTCTTCCAAGTTAAAAACGATCAATTTTTCTATTATTTGTATAAACTATTCAATATTGACGGTTTACATTTTATAAAATATTTTACTTGATTGGGTTTTTTCCTAAGATGGCGGTGCAAATTTGAATGAAAATAATCGGTCTAATATAACGGAAGTTAAACGCATTACAAACTTTGTTAACGTAACTATGCATTTAATTCATGAAATTTCTTATGCAGATTTTATAAAACATTGAATTGTTCACTCTAACTAAGAATTCGATTAATTTATTCAAATATTTTATTGATTATAATACAAATTCGTGGACTTGCTATTGTTTATTTAAAATATTTGAAGTTTAACTAACTGTTTAAAATAATGTTATGTCAAAATACATATTATTGCTTAGTTAGAATTTTTCTTGATATATATCCTCTCTTAAAAAAGTGATGGAGGAAATCTGTCATCACAATAAGACTGTTTTGATTGGTTGTTGCTGGCTCATTTGATTGGTCTACATAGAATAAGCGCAAAAATCGAGTATGTTTGAATTTTGAAGATTGGATTCTTGACTTTGAATATTTAAAACTGAATAGTATAAGAAAAATTTCATGATTTTATTTATGAGACTTACGTTATTATCGTATAATTTAAACTATTTAAAACAAACTTTTAAAATGAAACTTGATCATGTTCATAACCTCAAAAACAAAAAAACAAAGAGATAAATGATACGCGCGAAGCGCGCTAAAAGTAGCTAGTTTTATAAACTTTGCATGAACAAATTGAGATTTCTTTTTAATAGTTGAATTATTTAATTATCGCTAGAAAAACATACAATTTATACTATTATTTAAATTTCGAATAGTTTTATTATTTGATTTCTAAAAGAAACTTTACTTAAACTAAACGAAGTAAATTATTATAAACAAAGGATCATTATTCGCTACAAAAATATACAAACGCAATTATGTTTATTTATTACTAATTTGTTATGTTCCATTGCCCAACATTTGGTATAAACAAAATAATTTTGCTATTTATAGTTAAGGAGATACTGAATATTATTCCCAAAATAATATTCTCATGCTGCAGTATGTTGAGTCCGAAAAAATGCTGGAAAATGCGTCTCCGCGTGGGGCTGATCTTACCGATAAAACACGCTCTTTGTCTCGGCTTTTTCTATAATTAACAATCTGGATATTCTACCATGAATTGAATTATTTATCTTACTAAATAATTATGCAAGATATTACAAATTTGAATGAAAACGCTACTACTATTTTTACGATAGTTATTCGCAATAAAAAATTTTACTAACTTAATAATCTAATTTACAATAAAATCATACATGATAAATTTATAAAAATAGTCAATTATCTAAAATAAACTAAAACCTAAATATTTTGTTATCATAACTTGTTGATTTATCAAGGAGCGCAGGAGCGCTCCGAAGGCAAGAATCTGTCCAAATGTAGAAGAAGCCTGAGGGACGACCGCGCTATATATATACGTATAATATACTAGACATTACAGTAATTAATTGTTGTTTATTAATAATTAATCCTTCATATTAGAAGTTGCGGTTACAAAAATACATATTGTTAATTGTAAAATTATATTTTTTTGTTATTAATATAAGTTTTTATATTAGAACACAGAAATAAAGAAAAGGCTGTCATTTGCAATAGAGCATAAGAATATAAAATTTATTATTTTTCTTACTTGTCGTAATCAACATTTGTTGTTGTTAAAATAATTTTATTGCTAAGAGTAAAAGTGGTATGGAATAATATTGGAAAATAATATTTCAATCTATAGTATATGTCGAGTTTGGAAAACTCTGAAAAGCGCACCTCTGTTTGGGAAAGCAACGAGATCTATTTTTAGTATGGGTCATGTGTTTTGCAGCATCAGGATAACGCATCCGCTCGAGCCAAGCGTCTCCTTAAAGCTAATCTCACACTTTGAAGGAGTATTTTTCTTCAATTACAGCATAGTTATTTAAACCAAAAATATTCATTTATTTATTTAGTATATTGTTAACAATTTTATTTATTTATAACAAAAAAATTTATATAAACCAAATGTTTTGCAGTTTTGTGATTTTTATAGAAGTAAAAAATAGGAATAAATAAAACAAAGAAAAATTTTTGGAAGAGTTTTATTACTCAGGTAGAGAAAATACTCTTTCAAGAGTGTAATTTGAAGTATCTATTATAATCTTGACTTTATTTAATAAACGTTACACCTTATAGGCCGTTACAATAAGAAGATTAAGATTCAATCTTTAAACATTCTCTAGCACATATCATCAATAAAAAGAAAAAGTGGTTGTATGGCTACTGTCGAAAAATACCACTTCAAATATAAATCTAACGTGCCTATTAACAGTACCTCTAAGATGGCGTGGAAAACTATTGAATGCGTATCAAAATGAGGAGGGGGGGGGGCTATCATAACAGTACCCCAGTGGTCGTGCAGAAAGCTGTTCTAAATGTAGTACGACTTGAAAAAAATACTAACAAAATCTGAAAAACATACTAAGCAAGATATCTATAAGGGATAGATTAGGTGTGGAGGGGTAGGTTGAGCAGTAGGTGGAGGGGTAAATGGAGGGGGCGCGGACGGGGTGTGGAGGGGATGGTGGGGATTGGAGGAGGATGGACTGGGTCGGTTCCCATTTTGATGCTTACTCCTGTATAATATAGGAAGATATACACAAAATATGCATGTATAAGTGAAAATAAGTGGAAAATTATGATACAACATGATCAACTATTGTATATTTCGTTATAACAATTCATCATCAAAGTTTACAAGAAAGCATTAAGAAATACACAATAATAAAATTTAGATGAGTATCAAAGTTTTATACAAAAAAAATTATGATGTTAATATAAGTTAAAGGATTGTTATTTTGTGGAAACTTTTTTACAGTGTACCAGAAATTATGGATTATTTTAGTATATCGAAGGCTGAGCGGAAGACTATGCTATCTCGGTTGAGGCTAACAGAAGATGCTATCTCGGCCGAGGCTAACAGAAGGTGCTATCTCGCCTATATAAAAAACTGGCTTTTTTTCGTCTGGAAGGACGCAAACTGGCTTTTCTTCGCCTGGGAGGACCCAAACTGGCTTTTCTTCGTCTTAGACGCGTTTTTGGCTTTTCTTCGCCTGTAACTTCCAAGTTGGCTTTTTTTCGTACCGCGCGACGATATATGCTACGCTGTTGTTGAAGAGTTGAACTCTGCTGGATACCATCTTGGATACAATGCATGCATTTACATAACGCCTCTATTAAACGTACGACAGATCTGTCATACTATAACATAAAAACATATAAAAACTTCTGTTTTGAGAGTCTAACATCCTTGATTATTTTTTTTTAACAACGGCCTTTACATAAATATTGTAATAACATATATCATTAAATTAATTAATAAATACTTGTTTTTTTTTTATTTAATAGCATGTGTTGAAGAAGAAATGTACACGAACGCTAAAAGTAGGATGGAAACATAGGAATAGTATTCAAGATAAGTATTTTCAAGTAAAAGAGCCAACTGGAGGATTAAAATGTTTTGAAGTAGATATTAATAACGAATATACGTATAAGGAAATAAAACATCTGGCAGTTCGTACAATGAAAAATAAAACCGCTGCCAATTTATTGGCCCGTAGTTTCCTCAACCGTAATTTGTTGATTCCTTTAATTAATTTTTAATAACAAAATTTATAATTTTTTAAAAAATTTATTGCATAATTATAATTAAATTCATTTATGAATATTAAAAATTGTTAATTTTTAAATTTATTTATTTATTTATTATTTATTTATATCAAATTTATATAAATTTTGAGCTGATAAATAAAGTTATCATTTGAAATAGAAGTAAAATATCTATATTTTATAATAAAACAAATAGCTATCACGGTTGTTTTGTTATTAACAAAAACGTGTTTTTTTTTATATTTCATAATTCATATTTTTTAAGAAAAAAAAATTTATAGCTATCATTGTTCTTTTGTTATTAACAAAAACGTGTTTTTTTAAAAAAGTTCATAACTCACGAATAAGTTATAATAATGCAGAATATAATGCATTCATAATGCATAATTTATAATTATAATAGATTATAATAGATATAATTTTTAAACATTTTAATTCATTTTGTTGGTTGGTTCCTCATTCCACCCCACCTAGCGGTAGATATCGTATCGGTATAGGTAGCGGTAGCAGAGTTCTGAGTTTAAAAAAAAAAACATGTTTTTGTTTTTGATGATAACTAAAGAACCATGATAGATAGAAAATTAATTTTTTTTAGAAAATATAGGTATTTTAATTCTCTTTCGAATGCCACCCACCCCATTCAGATACATAGAGCAGTTCTCGAGAAGTTACCATTTTAAAAAAATATCAAAAAATTTTTAACCTCAAATATCTCTGAAATTTATGGACCAATCATTTTGCCCAAAGAACTCGACCGAGAACTATAAAAAATCTACCCCTAAAAGGAATTTTGAAGCCATTAAGTCAATTTTACTCTTGTAATCGTTGGACATACAAAACTGATTTTTTTCATTTTTCAATTTTTTACTCAAAACCTAGCCTAGAGAATGTATTCAAATTTCAACAGATTATAGCTATTTATATTCTGTATTATCATGATTTTTCTCAAAAAAATTGACCGTTAAGTTTAGGAGTTATAAGCTTCTAAAAAAAACACGTTTTTGTTAATAACAAAAGAACCGTGATAGCTAGAAACTTTTTTTTTTAGAAAATATAGGTATTTTAATTCTGTTTCGCACGCTACCCATCAGATTCGAATAACTCGATCCTATCATTAAAAAAAATCAAAAAACTGTTTTAAGAAAATCGAAAATTTGAAAAAAAACAAAAACGCATCGCCCCAATCAAAAAACGGATTTTTGACCCGCCATCACGCAAAAAAAAAACAAAAAAATGAGACCTGTCCGGTTAAAATCGACCGAGTAGAAGCTGAGATCCAGGCGTACACACACACACACACACACACACACACACACACACACACACACACACACACACACACACACACACACACACACACACACACACACACAGACACACACACACAGACACACACACACACACACACACACACACACACACACACACACACACAATTAATAAACGTAGAAATTAAAATAATTTCGTTTGTTAAGGGGATGTGCAACCCTAATTCAATATTTTTTAAATCAACATTCAAACATTTATTTGGAAAAAGACGGCTGTCAAGCGCTCCGTACACGCAAACACTATATGCAGATTTTTTTCTGGATAATTCTATTGATATCTGCGTGAGTTATGCTCGTTTGAAAAGTAGGTCAATTGTAGATTCCTACTTACCGACAGTACGGTTTTTATTTAATTAAATAAATTCTCATCATTTTTTTGGAAAAAGACGTCTGTCAGATTTTTTTCTGGATAATTCTTTTGATATTTGCGTGAGTTATACTCGTTTGAAAAATAACGTCGGTACTCACATCCTCTTAAAATGAAAGTAAATGGCTAGTACGACAGTAATGATTAAACATTATGCACACTTGTGATGTAGGCAATACGTGTGCAAAGTGTTATCAAGATCATAATATATAATGACTTTTTGAGATATTCGATATTTAAAAGTTTGGTTTTTTAAAAGTGATTTTTATTGTCGCTCAGTAACTGGACTGAAATTGGCAGAGTTGGGTACTAATTAGTTTAAAAGTTAAAAGTTAAATTAGAAAGTTAAAAAGTTAATAACTTTTAACTTAACTTCGTTAGTTTTAAATCTATTAACTTTTAACTCAAGTAATAATTAGTTAAATATTTTCTCAATATTTGCTAAATATTTATGCTACACATTTTGATGAGTTTTCTAAGTAATGCGTTAATCCTAATGCAATTTCTGAATATATGCAACCTTGAAATTAATCTGTATTTACTATAAATATTGGTAGTGACAAAATAGTAGTAGCTTTCTTTAGTAAATTTGGCTAGTAACTAAAGTTAACTATGTGTTTAGAACTGTAGTTACATTTGATAAATTTGATATTTACAAAAACTCTAGATTCACGTGAAACACCTATTGTTTACCTCATCTACGCGACACGACGAAGCTATGTTTATAATTGTTTCTTATGTCTCTGTATTACTGGGAATAGTGAGCAACACCTATCACTACCAGCTCACAAGTATACTATTCTATCAATAAACCAGTTTGTTTTAACCAGAATTAGTTTTCATTAATATTTATTTCCATCTACATCTTACTAGCGGCGAAGTAACTTAAATATTATGTGATTTCTTTTTCTGAAGTATAGCTAAAAAATAATTTATATGGAACTGTTTTACATCATAGGAAAATACTAATTACATCGTTAACTACATTACGCTTTACTCCATGTACTTAACTATAAAAAATGGCAAACTTTTCTTTTATTTTCTCTACTCTCTAAAGTTGAATTAGTGAAAATTTCTCCACTCACACATACATCCATACAGACATTTTTCAAAAACCATGTATTTTGATTCCTAACACCTCAGAACACAATTATAACATGTTTTTACAACAACTCAAAAATTTACTATCACAAAGCTTCCTCTAGGAGGAAGCAACAATGCAAAGTTTTTTGATGATTCAGTAATTAAACTTGGTAATTATAACAATGAAGTTTTTAAAAAATTTACTAATGAAGATAGCGTGGAATGTGATTTTTGGAATTTCTCATTCAAAATACACAAAAAAAATCGAGTAATGAAAATTTACCTACTTACTACAGAGAAAGAGGATGAAATAGAACAAGCAATTCCTTCAAACATTCACACAGCTGTAACAAAACAAGAAATTTATTCAAACATTCTTAAAGATGTTACTACTAACAGTCCGATGCAAGAAACCTGTAATGTTTTGAAACGTCAATCAAAATATAAGTCGAATTGTGAGACAAATGAGATTAAGGAAAATCTTTTCAAATCCAAGAATAATACTCCTGCTAAAACAGTTTCAGTTTCAAATTGTGTAAAATATAAATTAGATACTAACAATAAAGTTCAGATTGTTTTACCTACTGAGCAAGTAAACAGTACAATTTTTAATAAATCTGAATTATCAGCTTTAAATCTATCGATACCCATCATCAATGCAGAGGACATCATTCTAATCAGTAAGTTAGGACAAGGTGGCTTTGGTTATGTAAATCTTGGGACCTGGTTGGGTACTGATGTGGCAGTCAAAATGATAAAAATCGGTGTATCGGATAAATACATTCTCAGAGAAATACAGATGATGGATAGGATTCGACACCCAAATATTGTCTCTATTATGGCTGCCGCATTTAATGTTATTGATGCATATATCGTCATGGAATTTTTTGAAAGCTGTACTTTGCGTCGCTTACTTGCTAACAGTAAATTAGATATCAAATATAGATTACATGAAGATCATAAAAATAAAATTTTACTGCAGTTATGTAAGGCAATTACTTTCTTACACGAATTATCGCCTCCAATAATACATAAAGATATTAAACCAGAAAATGTGCTAGTAAACGAAAATGCTTTGACAAAATTGTGTGACATGGGACTGAGTAAGAGTGAAAACTTACCTTCTGAATTAATGATTACAGTAGGGCATTATTGTAAAGGTACATACCATTACATGGCACCGGAAATTTTGAAACTTAACGAGCCAGCTACTATCAAAGCTGACATATAGTTATTGGCTTGTGTTATTTTTGAAGTATATGCAGAAGAAGTTTGGGATCATCATTTACAATTAACAGAAGGAAATGATGATATCGAAAAACTAAGAAATATTTTTGATATGTTTTTTATATAATATATCAGATATTTCTTTATGAGTTAAATTTTTGTAAAAATACTATTTTATTAAGTTTTCCATCTTTATTTATGTATTTAATACTTATTTTATTTATTTAATTTTAACAAGAATATCCTTTCTTGGGACCTGGTTGGGTACTAATTAGTTAAAAAGTTAAAAGTTATGTTCGAAAGTTAAAAAGTTAATAACTTTTAACTTAACTTAGTTTGTTTTAAAACTATTAACTTTTAACTCAAGTAATAATTAGTTAAATATTTTCTCAGTATTTGCTAAATATTTACGGCACATCTTGATGAGTTATCTAAGTAATGCGTTAATTCTAATGCTATTCCTGAATATATGCAACCTTGAAATTAATCTGTATTTACTATAAATATTGGTAGTGACAAAATAGTAAATTTGGCTAGTAACTAAAGTTAATTATGTGTTTAGAACTGTAGTTACATTTGATAAAGGACCCCGCACCATTAACATTGGAAAAGTGACTGAGGTGAAATAGCTTAAAAATTTGGTGATAGGTAGATCAAGACTTTCTAAACAAAAAATGTCCTATGAACTAGGAGTCTGGATGCCCGATAAAAAAAATTACGGATACCTGAAGTTTGAGAAAAATAATCTATGCTTGACTTACAAATGAATATGTATACATATTGTAACACACACGCACACGCATACATTGTACACACACACACACACACACACACACACACACACACACACACACACACACACACACACACACACACACACACACACACACACACATACATATATATATATATATATATATATGTATAATTATATAATATTTATTATATTATATAGCGGTAAACCAATAAAAAGTCCTGAAACGTAGCGTTCAACATATATCTTCCTATAGTATATAGTTGTAAGAGGCTTGTAGGGTACCCAGCCCCCCTCCCCCTCCTCCCTCCCTCCCCCCTCCTTACAGCCCCTCCTCAACCCCTCCTCAAAATAACGGAAAAATGAGATTAGAAATAGGAGTTTTTAGTATTAAATTTGCTCCTCAAAACCCCCCCCCATCCACCCCTCCTCAAAATCCCTCCTCCCCCCTCCTCCTACCCCTCCTCTTAATATTGTATTGTTTTTCTCATTTTGTTATACATTTCATATATATTACGAATGATTTGATATTATTAATATTATTGATATTGTTTCTATATTATTAAATAATTATAATATCAAATGTTATCAATGTGTTTTAAAAAATTTGTATAAGTTCCCCGTTCCTTTTTGCATGTAAGAAGCCTTAATCACATCTATGGCTTTAATAACGTTACTAATGATTATAGTTTAATTTAATAATAATACATTAATACTATAAATATAGTGTATTTAACATGACTAAAATAATTTTTTTTTATCAAAATGTCGATATTTTAGAAACAGCACAAACAATTATTGATAATAAATCCCTATCTTTTTGGTTTCTTAACAAATTTTAATTATCGAGGTCTCATTTTATTTTTTCACGGGGACTTGCCCAAGGAAAAATTCAAAATTATTTAAGACCCAGAAAGTTATAGCCAATTGAAGATAATTATTTTTATAACCTCATTCGTGATTTTATAAACAATTATAACTACCTTAAATGTTATCAAATGTATTGGAGGGTGTACGTAAGCGCTGTGCGGTACTGTGCTGTGCGATGCTGCGTGATGCCCGTGTTATTGGTGCGTTGGCTACTTACGGAACTACTTTTCTGATTGGTCGGTATTTAAACATCAACCAATCAGCGGCGTAGTTCTATAAGTAGCCAATGCACCAACAGCACCGGCATCGGAAACGCACCGCACAGCACAGCGCTTATGTACACTCTTCGTAAGGTCATGTTTAAAAAATTTGTATAAGTTCGCCTTTCCTTTTTACGTGTAGTCTTAATGTAAGCCTTAGTCACATTAGGGTATCCCTTTAATAACGTGACACATAATGTAGGACAGAAAATAGAACACACCCTCATATGATTGTGATATTATGGATTTACCAAATCTAAAGTATGGAAACGTAGAGAGCGCAATAAACAATTTGATGCGATTGGGCGATTAAATATTGTTTTACCTAAAGATAATGAAAGATTTTTTCTTAAATTACTGTTGAACCGCATAGAAGGTGCTACTTCTTTTAAAGATTTACGAACATTTAATAACGTCTCATATGAAACATATAAAGAAGCAGCACTTGCTATGGGTTTAATAAAAGATGATTCCCAAATTTATATTATTTTTGATGAAGCAAGTAATATCATGCTTCCTTTTCAATTACGTAAATTCTTTGCATGGTTTATCTTAAAAAAAATTTTTTACTGAAGATTTTAAAGAAAATAAAGAAAATAATGCTTTGTCACACATTCAAAATATATTACAAACTGAAGATAAAAGTTATAAAGATTATAGTTTACCTGAACCAATAATAAATAATATCGAAGAAAGTCCTGAAAATTTAGCAAACAGTAAAAATCTTTTTGAAATTTTGTTTAATCAATTAACTACTAATCAAAGATTAATTTTTAATGAAATTATAACTAACAAAAATAAAATTTATTTTATTGATGGACCTGGAGGTTCAGGAACAACTTTCATATACAAGACTTTAATATATCACTTTTTATCTTTGAATAAAAAAATTTTATCTATGGCTTGGACAGGAATCGCATCTATTTTATTACCTAGAGGAATGACAAGTCTAGACTTCCTTTAGATTTAAACAGTATTGAAAGTGCTTTTGTAAAATTAGAATCAGATAAAAAAAAATTACGGGAAGTAGATATTATAGTTTGGGATGTAGCATTAATGATCCCAAAAAAAGCTTTGGAAATTGTTGATCAAACACTCAAAGATATATGTTACAGTGATGTTCCATTTGGTGGTAAATTGATAGTTTTAGGAGGTGATTTTAGACAAATTCTGCCAGTCCTAAAACATGGTTACCGAGACAGTATAGTACAGGACATAATCAAATTTTCTCATTTATGGCCTCTCTTTAAAGTTTTAAAATTAACTGAAAATATTCGCTCAAAAAATAAACAATTTGCTTCATTTTTATTAGAGTTAGGTGAAGGTAAAATTAATCCATTTATAGTTCCAAATAAATGGAAGACCGAAAATGTATGTAATAAAATTTATGATGATATCAATCTCGAAAATTCCGTAGATCGTATAATATTAGCTCCACATAATGACGATACTAAACTTATAAATAATAAAGTTTTGAACTTATTACATGGTAAAACACATACATATTATAGTTTAGATTACGCAACGCATAAAGGAGTTGATCAAACAGATGAAAATATTCACTTAAATTACCCAATAGTAATGCTTAATAATATTAGAGAAGTTAATTAATAAATGAAGCTAATGGCTATTACGGGCAATCGATAAAGGATAAGGAAGGTACCTAACTTATCAATCATCGATTTTATTCTTTTTACATGTGTATACTTACACATCTCTAATTATTCTAAGCTATTAGAGTAAAGCAGTCAAGGATATTAATGCACAATTATTTTAATAATTTTAAAGTGCAGTCAAGAATTTTTTTTTTTTAAAGGATGAGGAAAGGAAAGGTAAACGTATAGGAGGAAAAAATGAGAACGAAAAAAATAACGGCCCAGGTCGGGATCGAACCGACAACCTTCTGCATACCGGGCAGCCACGCTACCATTTGCGCCACTGGGATGACGATTCTATCAGGACCCTAGCCGGTTCTTATTAAAGTCCTGATAGAATCGTCATCCCAGTGGCGCAAATGGTAGCGTAGCTGCCCGGTATGCAGAAGGTTGTCGGTTCGATCCCGACCTGGGCCGTTATTTTTTTCGTTCTCATTTTTTCCTCCTATACGTTTACCTTTCCTTTCCTCATCCTTTAAAAAAAAAAATTCTTGACTGCACTTTAAAATTATTAAAATAATTGTGCATTAATATCCTTGACTGCTTTACTCTAATAGCTTAGAATAATTAGAGATGTGTAAGTATACACATGTAAAAAGAATAAAATCGATGATTGATAAGTAGGAAACTTCCTTATCCTTTATCGATTGCCCGTAATAGCCATTAGCTTCATTTATTAATTATGGTTAATGGTCTACCACCACATGAATTAAAATTAAAAATAAATGAAATTGTAATGTTAATTAGAAATATAAGTATATCAGAAAGAGTGTGTAATGGTGCACGCTTGAAAATTACAGGTTTATTTAATCACAATATTAAAGCTGAAATAATTACGGGGGAAAGAATTGGTGAAGAAGTTTTTATACCACGAATAACATTAAATACTGGAGATTCTTCTTCATTTCCGTTTACACTTTTTAGAAAACAATTTCCAGTTGTATTAGCTTTTGCTATAACAATAAATAAATCTCAAGGTCAAAGTTTTAATTCTCTAGGTATTTACATTAGACGACCTTTATTTTCACATGACCAATTATATGTTGCTTTATCCCGATGTAAAAATCCTAACAATATATTTATTGAAAATCTTTTAGAAAATTAATCAATAATTAATAACATTGTTTGGAAAGAAATTTTTGACATTTAATCTACACTTTTTAATAAACTTTTTCAAAAATTATGATTTTTTTTATATATATTTTTATTTAAATTTATATAGATCAAAATAAACCCAACTAAATTTATATCAATAATCATTTTATTTATAATATTATTCTTTTACGAAAGTATAAGACATGTTGTAATTTCTTTTAAGCATAATATCATATAAATAATCTGATTATTTTATTATATATAATAAAAAAAATTTCAATATAAAGAAATATTTTTTTATTAAATGTAATAAAGATGAGAATCAATTTTCATTACATTAATTAAAAATTATTAATACAAATTATTTAAAATTAATTAAAATTGATAAAATTTATTAATGAAAATTGATTCACATCTTGCATGGTGGAGGAAGGATGGGATAAGTTGGAGTCAAGGAGGACGGAGGGACGACTCCTATGGTTTTTAGGGTTATTGACGATGAATTCCATGGTTGTGTTTAGGCTTATTATATAAAAAATGATTAACAATAATCTTATATTATTTTGGCATGTCCCATTATCCTATCTAATTATTAATATTTGTTATATAAAACACCTAAGCACAATAAAATCAAAAATTCAACGCGCTTATAACAGTACCTCAGTGATGGTGTGAAAAACTGTTAACTTTAGTAAATAACACGCTAAAAAACTGACTATACATTAAAACACATATAATAATATGAGCATGACCTTACACTATTAGGCGTAATAAACAGCACCACCATTTTTATAAATTTTTTGCACACATAAGTAAAACAGTAAATGTATATGTACTGTACACATATGTATACGAGGTCATGGTGAAAAACCGGCACTTAAAATGCTCAGAGAATCGATCTACAATATAGGCACGCAAATTTAGAAAAGAATTTTTTAAATAGAAAAAAACATCGTAGTATTTCTAGATTTAAACAACAAAATTGAGTTTCCAGTTGTATTAAATTTTACTATATTTTTTTTAACAATTCACGCTAAAAATGGGGGTTGGCGAGCGGAGCGAGCAGGGGGCGGAGCGCCCCTAGTGTGTGTGTGTGTGTGTGTGTGTATGTGTGTGTGTGTGTATACACATATATATATATATATATATAAAAGTATGTGGGTGAACCGGTTTTGGAGAGGTATAGTCCTTTTTCTCAGAGTTGCTATAGGTCCTTGACTAAAGAAATAATGGACCCTGGGGTTATAGACTCTAGAAAATGACCGAAAACTCTCCAAAACCGGTCATATATATCTTTGCCGGTGTGAAGAGGCTCTTCAAAACCGGAGAAACTCTTCAAAACCGGTATATAATATCTCGAAAAACTCGTCAAAACCGCAAAAGGACATAAATATAATAATATATTAATATGTTTAGGCCGATATAAGCTACAGTTAAGGACGTTCTCCGACTCAAATTCGTTAATATCGCGAAAATTGTGATTTAAAAATATTATTCACAATGAAAACCCTTCATGAGTCTCTATACATTACTCCAAAAATAAAAAAAATGTCAGTGTAAGATAAAAGGTGTCAATATGATATTTAAATAAATAGCACTTACATAGGGTGACTATATATAGATATACAAATAACATGGGAGTTTTTGTTTACGTTGCTATATCTCTGAAATTAATATCGCTTGCTATATTGAAAATTATACCATATTATTCCTCTCGGTTTCTAGTTTTATGGTTTACGGTTGAAAAAGAAACACAAAGAAAACTTTTTTTATAGTAAATTAAAATGTAATTTTAAAACTAGCTTAGATAGGGATCCCGTGTTAACACAATAACTTTGAAGTTAAATATTTCTATTTTGAATACCGCTATGGACGTGGGGCTTTCAAGCACGTACTAAGCACACAAAATCAAACGTTCTCTGCAAGTTTCAGGAGAATCACAAGAAAATCGTTTTCTCGGAGAACGTCCTTAAACCGCGGGTCTGTCTACGCGGTCTCGCGAGTTCTAGAAACATCTAGTAGCGTCGCGGGTCTCTCCCGCCCCCCTTGTCGCGCAATTTTGACTCTCGCGCCTCGGTGCGAGCTCGCGCTCGTCCTTCATTGACGAGCCTTTGCCGAAGCCGGACGCTCGACAATTATCTTGTAAGTGGCGATTTTCGAGGCCATGCGTCCACGACTTTCTTTTAATCTAGCCCTAGTAACGCAGCACTGTATATTTTAAATCAGCGTGATTATAGTCGCTCGGAATAAACGTCTTTAAAGGCGATCTTCAAAACCACTGAGTGAGTTTATTTCTCTGCCCTTTTTTTCCGAATATTCCGAGATCCACCTCACCAAATATATATCTATATTAATATATGTATACAATGTATGCATGTGCGTGTGTGTTACAATATGTATACATATTCATTTATAAATCAAGCATGGATTATTTTTCTCAAACTTCTGGTATCCGTAACTTTTTTTATCGGGCATTCAGACCCCTAGTTCATAGGACATTTTTTGTTTAGAAAGTCTTGAACTACCTGTCACCAAATTTTTAAGCGATTTCACCTCAGTCACTTTTCCAATGTTAATGGTGCCGGGGAAAAACTACTAATTTATTAATGCTTATACACTATTTCATTAGTAGTTATTAAAAACCACCTTGACTCCGTCGTCGGTCGCCCCGAACACCTAGACCACGCATTCGTGGATTTTCAACACCTAGACGCAAAAACCTACAGTGCGCACCACCGAGACTCCATTATTGGCCACCCCAAACACCTAGACCACGCATTCCATACGTTTCTTAACAGTTAAGAAATGGCACTTTGTAAAGTACTTGTGGCAATAGATTCATATATCTTAGCTACTAATGCACGTGACTTTAACTTTTTTCAAATGCCTGTCTATTAACAGTTAAGTCACCGACTGTATCGGAAATGATTGTTTCTATCAGTATACGTAAAAATGGAAGAGGGAGTGACGAAGAGCGAGTGAGTGCAAGATGCGGCGAGAGAGAGCGAGAGAGAGAGTTGGGCCTGCTGAACGTGTATTTGGGTAGCCGTGTATGCCCTCTCCAGCGGCCGGACCTCTCTTTCCCCTCCAGCCCCGAGGCATTAGCTCCGCCCACTTCTCGCCACGCGCCGCACCGGCGACGTTCATTGGCTGTTCATATTAATTTTTAGATAATAACAACACCTGTAAATATTGATCCTATGAAAAAATTGTAGAGGAACTTTTTTTTCAGAATTTTATGCTCTGATTCCGTTGTGTTCGTGAGTGAATACGAGAACAGGTTGTGTGTGTGTGTGTGTGTGTATGTGTGTGTGTGTGTGTGCGTGCATGCGTGCGTGCGTGTGTGTGTGTGTGTGTGTGTGTAATAACTATTTATTTACAATAAATACATTTGTACTAGAATATGAACTATTATTACTAATTATAACTATTATGAGTACAATAAATCTTCAGTTCCACATTCATCCTCATTTTCAATATCGTCAGTCGATAATTCTACATTACGATATTTTATAGAACAAGAGCAAAGATCGCAACATTTAAAATCTTTAGACAAGCCAGAACAAATTTTTTCATCACTGCAAGGTGACTTTCCACTGCAGGAACAAATGAATTTCTGTAACATTTATAAATAAATTACTGACCATCGGAACGAAAAAATGTCATAAGGTTTTTTTATTCGTAATGAAATAACCCATCGATCCCAGTAAGTTTCTTCCTGGCGTTTTTGCGTGGTTGGTCAACTCGTTTTTTATGCGTCTTTCTGGGGGTGCGCCGCTCGCTCATCAGGCTATATATGGCGACATAATGAAAATGATACAGAAGATACGAATGATACTCCAAAAGAAGCAAGGATTTAATAAAATTTAAGTATATGTGATTTGGTAAACTTGTTTAAACGCATATATTGATTGATGTTCGGATAAATTAATCTGTAATAAATTCCACGATCTTCTGAGTCTAAAAGTACAACAATTAAATGTCGAGGCTAATGAATCATTTTTTTCTATGAGTACACGTGTACCTCTAATAGGATATGTGTAAGATTTAATTTTACAGATTGATTTCCAGTGTTCAGCTTAAGAAGTTTAAAAATGAACACGGCATCGTATTTATCATGAACAGATTTGACAGTATGTATAATAAAATATTTAGATACAGAGCAGAAATCATGGTCAAATCTATTTATGGGTACGTGAAATCTGTAAGCTAGGTGTTGGAGAGGCTTATGCTGAATCGCCTCAAGCTTATTAATCGATTCAATAGTATATGGTGTCCAGATAATAGAGGCGTATGTTAATGCCGGTAACACCATAAGCTTTTATATAATGCAATTAGTGAAGATGCGCTAGAGAAAAATTGAGTATTGCGATAAATGAAACCTAGTAGGTTGAGTTCCTTAGAGCACGCAACGTCGATATGAGACTGAAAAGAAAGCTTAGTGGCAAATATGACGACTCCTAAGTCTTTCATTGAGTCTATAGCTTCAAGGCTCTGATTATTAATATTATAAACTATATTCGATCATTTTATATAAAATGAAAGCATCTTAAATTTTTTAATATTCAAAAGAAGACCATTTTCTTCAGGCCACTCAACTAAAGAGTCTAAAGCTCTTTGATGTCAATAGCATTTTTTTTTGAGTTAATTGTTTTATATAGCTTGGCGTCATCCGCATATAATAAGAGCTTACAGTTTGCAATACTTGAGGAGATATCATTAATAAACGCTATAAATAATAATGGGCCTAAGTGAGACTCCTGAGGAACTCCCGATGGCACTGAGAATGGAGAAGATATTACACCCTTAATGTTGACGTAATTAACTCTACACTCAATGTAAGACAAGATCCAAGATAGACCTTTAACACCCAAATTGAATAATTTGCTAATTAGTCTGCGATGATTGACAGAGTCAAATGCTTTGCGAAAGTCAAGATATTTATATGGAATTGACCTATTCCCCATTCTCTAGTGCACCGGCGATAAAGTCTGTGTATACCAAGAGATTAGTTAAAGTAGATCTGACTTTAATAAAACCATGCTGTTCCTGAATAAGTGTAATCAATAAAAACTCACTTAATTTTTCAGTAACTATTGAATCCAATATTTTGGAAAAATGATTTAAAATTGATTTAGGCCTGTAATTGGATACGTCTTGTTTTAATTCTAACTTATAAATTGAAGTTATATAGAATGTTGTCCATATTTTTGAAAAAATTCCAGTACTCAATGATTTATTTGTGACGTACACGACCAGCTGTATGATACGCACGCACACATTCATGAACAGAATATGCGAAACATCAACAAGGGCCCAGCTCACCGATCGCGAGCGCCCCAGCGCAAACGAAGCAGACTCGTATTCTCTCACGGGTAATTAAGGCGTATCTGACGTCACGACGTAAATACCTTTATTGTCATGCGCGAGAGAGAAGAATAGAGGGTCACCGAGTATATATAGAGCCCGAATTCTCGGTATCGGGACGCACTTGTGTCCGAGCTTGCCTTGAACGCTCACCCAAAAGCATTGCGCTTAGGTGAGTGATGCTGGCGACCCCTTGCGCTCATTAAATATTGTAAATATTCTTTTGTATTTTTTCTCTTTATTAAAATAAACCTAGTGAATATCATATTTGTCTTTAAGTAAAATGTTGATTATAAACCTAACCTTAACATACCCAGGGAACTCTACCTTACCGACCTCCTACGGCACGATAGTTGGTCCTCAGCGCCGACTATTTACCCGGCAATCCTTTCTATCGGCACGGTAGCAGCCAATCAGTACTAACTACTTACCCGATTCCAACTCAGTACGGTAGCAGCCAATCAGCGCTAACTACTTATCTGTATCATACCTTATCACTCTATATCAAAGGCACGGATTCCGGCACATTGCGCGCCGGTATCTTACCCTGAGATCGGAGGAAAATCCCGAAACCGATAAATCGCTCGAGTCCAGTACACGAACTCTTAAAAATTATTAATAACTACCAAGTAACGACATCTAGCTTCATACAAGTAAACTCAATTATTAAGGTAAAGACTCAAATCTGAAAGCTGTCATTACTTCGGTACGTTACATATTATATAATATAAATAATGGATAATACAAAGTATTCGCGCATTTTTTTTACAAAAGTACCGATAAGTATAAGATCAGGGTCAAAACCAATACTATCTTTCATTCTAGAGATAGCCCTTTAGATATCATCCATATCAACATTTAGTACATTTATACTATTAGAACAGTGAGTTGGAACAGCAGGGTCAATTACATCGTTATTAAACGTAGATTTAAAAAATTTTGCAAATAATGCATCAACTTCGAGGTCATTGTGTGTAATATCTTTATCTAAAAACATTTTTCTGGGAAACCATTAGATTTCTTTAAACCTCCGTGACATGTGACATGATATATGACCAAAAAATTTTCGAATTATTTGGTAGGTGTGATTCAACTTTTTGAATATAATTTTTGTAACAATCTTTAGATAGACGAATATATTTTGCACGCAGTCTCTTAAATTCAATAAAATCTGATCCTAGATTAAACATATTCCATTTCCTATGAAATTTCTTTTTTTCACCAACCAGTGTTTTTCTAACCATTTCGGGTAGGAATGATTAGATTGCTTAACTCTAGGCACATGCTGATTTAAGGTTGTATATAATTGGTTGTAAAAACAATTTAGATTATCGTCAATATCATTGTAAATGAATACACTGTCCCAATCAATCAACCCTAAGTCAGCATTAGTAATATCATAGTCCGCTACCTTAAACTTAAATTGTCTATTATCACTTTTTAGCTCGCATTTTGAAGAACACAGAAGTATGGTGAGGGTCCACTTCGACTAAGGTGTCGGGCGAGTTGATTAACTCGACGTCGGCGTTAGTCCATAGTAAATCTAAGGTGTATCCTTTAGTTTTATGCGTTGGATGGCATTGACGAAGACGAAGTGTAGAACAGCAGTCGCTTATCTTCGATGCCGCTTCTATAATATGCTTTTGAATGTAGTTGATACTATGAAGAGCGATACGCATCTCGTGACTCCATTTAATATTAGTTAAATTGTATTATCCGAATAAGGCAAATGATGTGTTAGGATTGGTTTCCGCTATCCTCTCGATCGTAAGAACATAATCAGCCATAAAGGATGGACCCTTCTGTTGTTCGGGTGAGATATAGATAGCGCCAATTATGAGTAATTTTGTGAAGAGCTTTATCTTCATAAATAAATGTTCCACCACTGTTTCTGGTATTATGCATCTTGAAGACTGTATACAAGATCTAATTAATATCATGACACCGCCTCCTTGCATGTAACTTCCGGTTAAAGATCTGTCTAATCTGTATATAATATTAAAATTTGGTAATCCTATTTCAGCATCTAAAGTTTTGTCCCTCAGCCACGTTTCCGTTAATACTATTACATCTGGAGATGGAGAGCATATGGTAACATTTCTTGATAAGTCGGTTCTTTTTTATTTATATTCCGAACATTCTGATAGTAAAATACAAGACTTTCGTTCACGCTGTCGGAGTTGCTTCGTCGTTTTTCGGATCACTTTTGAAATTAACGATACGAGAATCGCAACTTGAGAACACAATTTTCTTTTGATCACCAGGATTCTCTGAGTTATGTTTTTTACAGTTGCTTAATAGTTGTTTATAGTGGTTTCTCTGTGCAGGAGTTTTGTCGTCGGATATTTTTAAATTTTCCGAAAGTTTATACATTTATTTTTTAGCACGAAAACGACCTCCTCCTTCCATTGTAGTCTAACAACAATAGGGCGATTTATATTGCTCCTGTATATTCCAATTCCCCTGACACTTTTAATATGTATCGTGTCTTTAAAAACCGTTAATAAGTTTTGAGCGTAACTTTGGTCACTCATTAACAGGTGTTTCTGTCCAGCATCTATTGACTTTTTTAGTTCTTCGATATCATATAATAAAATATTATAGGATCTCTTTTCTCTATCTGACAATTCATTCATTATTGTCATAATGCCATTTGATGGATTTCTCTTATTAGACTCACTAATTTGTCGTACCTCTTGTGGTATAGTTTTAATATAAATTTTGACAGTAGTTATCTCATTTACATACTTATTAATTATTTCTGAATGTTCAGTTACTTCGCAGTTTAATGATGAAACTAAATCAAATACGTTGTTGATCTTAAGAATAAGTGGACCCATACTAGTACGAAATAACTTACTCATACCATCTATAGCAAATTATAGTTTGAATCGTTTTTGTCAAAATGGTCAAATATAGAGTTAAAGTCGAAATTAAATTTCGCATTAAATTGTACTAAGGCGTACGAACATTTTATGTATAAAGAAAAACAATTTTTGATATATATAATATTTAATATAAAACTTTTAATATACCGACCTTCCCTAGAAGACTAATTAATAATTCTACAATTTTTGTAAAACTATTTCTGACCGCATTCCTTCGATTCGTTTTAGAAAACCAATAGAAATTTCCACGCTCAATGTCCATTCCTCAGCCATCCATAATAATAAAATCTGATCAACTCCCATTCTCAATACCTACCCCATTCCTTCACCAACCCCTTTACCTCCCTCACTCAACCCACTAATCCAGTCTTACCTTTAATAGGCTTGGCGAGCTCGTCGAGGAACCGCGCCCTGGCTCTCTCGGCTCTCCTGCGCGCGCATCCTCTGCGCGCCGTCTCGATCGTCCTCAATAACTCGATCTCCTTCTCCAGTTTCTCGAGACGCTCCCCCTCGTCGCCACCTGCCGCTCGCATTCTCGCCTCCTCGGCGCTGGACCAGCGGTCCAGCAGGCTGCGCAGTACCGCGAAACTCGCGCCGTCACGCGGCCCCGCCGCATCGCTCGGCTGCATTATGTGATGGAACTCGCCGAGGACGGCGCCGGGTAGCAGTAGTTGCGCTCTGCGGTAAACGTATATATGGGTGGAGATGAGAGGTGTGATGGAACGCATGTGTGAAGAGAAGAGTGGGGATGCTGGGGGTGTGGATGCCGGTGTATGGCGGGTGTCAAGGGGTTCGTGATGAATTGTATGCTTTTGAATGTCGTAGCAATGGATCATTTTTTTTTTTTTTTTTTAAGAAATAATGATGTGAATACTAAAAATATTTATAAAAGTTTGGAAAAATGAAGTAACGGTTTACTTGTCACTGTCGATATCTATTGTGTAAAAAAAGTTATTGTTTATATACTCATTTTGAATAAAAATCGCAGCATATTCTAAAGTTAAAGAACTACGAACCATTTCCTTACTTTATACTAAAATATATAACGCACTGATTTATATTTTTTGACATTTTTCACGTACAAAGCCGAAATACAGACGCTCTTAAATCATCGTAAAAGGATATACTTCTAACGCATAGAACGGTAGCTGAATCTTGACCACTTTATCGGGTCACGGATGCATACCGTCAAAAAATGATTTATGGCGCAAAGAAAACGGATTTGAATGAGTATGATAAATTATTCTTTTATATCACGCACTGAATTAGACATTTACATGTTACTCATATTTTGTATACCTGCCACGATTACACCGTCAATTTATTCGATAATCTGAAGAGCGCGAGACAAGCTTACAGCTTTAATCAAAATGGGATTTAAAATACGCTCTTGGTCTTTTACTTAAATTTAATGGTAGGTTTCTTTGTTTAAGATCAATATGGCTTTAGTAAGCTTAACACGTTTCAACTTTTAATGTAAAAAATAGCACGTTTTTTTATCGATTTTATTGAGAAGCGACTGATTTTATAATTATTATTTTATCGATACATCGGAAAAAGTATGAGTCGACGTTGATTAAATTTTAACACATTTGTTCGCGATAATTAGTCGAGTGCCGCTACTCTATGTATTGCAAAAAATTGAAGTACGCTAGTATAAGTCAGTCAATATACCGACACATTCTGTTGCTCGCAAACAACTATTCTGTTACTCGTAAACAACTGAAATATATGCTATTTCCATTAGACAAAGATTTTTGAAAGTATATATAAACATTTGATTTATTAAAATAACAATATTTCTCAAGTATACAATTATGCAACTAAAATAAAAAAAAAAAAAACTGAAAAAAGCTCACACAAAAACCATCGATTTCCACTAACTAACCCAGTAATTTTCCATCCCATTTGAAACCCTCTAATAAAACTCCGACACCAGAAGCAACTCCCATAAAAAAAATGCTGCATCGACATTCACGAGCATAAAACTTATCGGTGCAAGAGGAAATCAGCACTCGTCACTGACCTGTGATAGTCCTGTGACTTGGTGACGGAATCCGATCGATCCTCGTCAAGGTCGTTGTCAGCTTCCGATAAGTCGACGAATTTTCCGGACGAACGCGACGCGTCACCACCGCCACCCTCATCCTCCTCCTCCTCGTCGTCAACGCTCGACTGACGGCTGCGATGAGCTCTGCAAATATTTGTAGCGTTCTGTCAGCCGGCGTGTGGATGTAGACCGACCGAGTCTGCTTATTCAGTCGTAAGGGGAAAATAGGCCGGGGGAAGTGTGCCTCTGAAGGGCGAAGTAGCGCTGAAGTGCTGAGTCGAACGTGAAGAAAATGTGGAAAAATGGGACTCTAAAAAATTGAATGATTGCTTCCAGCGTAAATAGCTTATCGAATGTTTTACTTTATTTCAATTTGTGAAGTAATTATGTAATTGGAAAATTAAAGCGATTAATCGTAGGTTACGTATATATTCGTCATATTTAACAAATGTACATATTTTGATGTATTGCAAGTCGCTTGATTCGGTCATTCCTGTTTAAAGAAAACGTTGAATCAATGTCACTTAATAAAATAGTTCCTTTTTAGTAAGTAATTTTAGCCGAATTGAAGGACCAGAATATTTTATTTTAGTATCACTTTTATCTGAACTCGTTTCTTACCTTTTCACGGAAACTTTTCGTGTATAAAATAACAGTCCTAAAATACCTTATAATATTTCAAATACTATATAAGATGGATATTTCTTTTTATGTTTCTATTGCAAAGACAACTTTAGGAAATCTAATTAATGTATCCAAAACCACAAACCAAAAGCCCTCGTTTGCCGGATCTTTAAAAACATTCTCTTCCCTACTACTAACCCACCCTCCTACATTCAAAAACATCCCACCTCCCCCCCATTTGCGATTCGCTCATCGATATCGACATTCTCCTTCCGCGGTGCGGGTTTATCACCATCTAAATTGCCAACCGCATGCTGTACACGCCCGGACGAAAGTCCACAGCGGGCGCGTGATACCGCCGCTGGCCAGTCGTAAAAGGACGCGCCGCACTGTCTCTCTCTCCCCGATTCGTTCGCCTCGCTAGTGAGTTCCCTTATCGAGGCGCTAATCGAGCACGCGCTAAACCCTCAAGGCGATGCAACGCCGATGGCTTTTATCGAGCTGTCGCGGTGATAGTGGCTCGGTGTAGAGGTACTTGCGAGCAAGAGTATCTCGAAAATGCGTACCTTTTTTGTGCGAGCGATGCGTAGGTCTGAGATTGCGTGTACGGTGGTGAAAGAGGGAGAAGTGTACGCGCTGTTGAATAGATTTTATCGTGAATGCTCAAGTAACGCAAAAGAAGGTTCAGCACTTCTGCCATAATTGGTATTCTTTAATAAAACATTGTTGATAAAATATTTGTCATTTCAACGAAGAAACATTATTCACTATAAAAAAATTATTGTTATTTATATGATAAGATGATTTTTTTGCTATAGATGTTTTACTTTCGGTTGATTTTATAATTGAAAACAATTTCTCAATCTATCTTTTAAAAAATACTTCAAAGCAGTAATTAACTATATATAATTCCTCGGTTAATTAAAATGGATAATTTTAATAATTTTCAAAATAACGTGGCAGAATTTTTTTTTTTTTTTTTTTTCCTCATTACCGCCGCAGCCTATTGGCCTAGCTGGCGGGGGCCTTCCACCACCTTGGTGTGGAAATAGTAGTGCCCATCCTATAACCTCACTATTTTTCCTCTTACATTATCCTACCTATTTTTATAACCCTCCTGGAAGACTTTTCCGGTGAGGACATATTTCAGTCCTGCACCGTGTTGGTTAAGCCAACACTCTCTGTCCCCGGAGGGGGCATCGGGTCCGTCTTCCAGGGTAAACCTCTCCGGAGAAGGTCCATATTTCAGGGCCAGCTCCCCGCCGGTAAGGCCGGTGTTCCCTGCCTAGTGCATCGGATCGGCCTACCTACCTTATCGACCTTCCTATTTCTCTAACAACTGCTTCGCATTCGCCCAGGCTTGCGCCTGAAAGTCAAGGAAAAACCCGGGATTCTACTGAAGGGAAATCCCGAGGAAAAATCTGCCTTAAAGCAGCCGGTGTCTTGGTACTTTTCCCGCTGAAAAACAGCTCGAAAAAAATCCGAGTGATTTCACCGGGAATCGAACCCACGACCCCTGGAACGACGTTGTTTCCGTGACTAGTATGCTAACCACTGAGCCAACGCCGCTCTTCTTGGCAGAATTTTATTAAAATTCCTTATTCTAATGTGATGAGAGTGTTTAATTTGCAGGTTGTTAGAGACCGTCTTAGACGTGTACTGAGAACGTGATTTATATTAATTGTTGTATGTCAAGACGAGAGAAAATTTGGGCACTCCATTAAAATTCACATTTCGGAATAATAAAGAACAAATCGTTGTAACGAAACATGAACAACAAATTAAACAATCTATAAAAGAAATAAATGTTACTGTATTTAATTTAATTGAGAACAAATCTTTTTGAAATCCATATTTAAAATATGAGGTATCTTAGTTCTTTTAATATGATATTAGACAAAAGGAATTATATAAATTAACAAACGACTTTAAACTTACGTTATATTATAACTAATAAATTGAACAATACTTAATCATACAACATTTGCATGTCCATAACAAACTATACAATTAAACATTTTCACTTTTAGTAGAAAAGCTTTTACGGATCTTTATTGACCAATTTTTCTCTTCAAATGATTATATACCTGTCATTAATCGCCACTTCAAATGCTACAGCACATAACCATACAAAAAGACAAGCCTACAAAATACACCCACCACATTTCAACCTCCCTTCGAAATCGTGATCACCAGCACTTACCTAAAGAACCTCTGTATCTTCACAGCAGCCTCAAGGCGCCTCCTCGCCTCCACAACATCCTTCACCCAAATGATGCTTTCACCGGGCTCGGGAAATGGCACGGGATCAGCCTGAACAGCCCGTTCGATACCGCCTGCCAACACCGACCTGGACTTTTGCTTTGGCTGGGCGGAAGTCTGCACAGGCCGGGAGACGAGGTTCCGCGGCCAGGGCTTCAAAGGCGTCTGCGTGACAGCGTCGTAGTACTCGACGTTCGTGTCGACGTCGCGCCAGCCGCCCAGGAAGGGCTTCGGCGAGGTGCGGTCCTCGATCTCTACTACGAAGACCATTGTGATGGGCTAGCACTGGAATGGGAAAGAGAAGATGTGTGTTGTAATTGGATATGGCTGAGTTGGATAGTTGAATATCTGTGCTACGTGGTATTTGAACTAATAGATTGATAATAATTTGGAATAATTAATAAAAATTTTATATTAATTTTTTTATGCGCTAATTTTTTTTTTTTTTTTAAATAGCATTTTTTGTGCTTTCTTTGTTTATAAAAAGAGCCATTTACGATAAGAGGTTCCTGAGAGCCACACATTGTTAGGTATACGTTTGAGGATCAAGTGAAAACTTATTTTATGCAAAAATATCCAGAGAGTGAGGTTTTAGAGCTGAAAAACTGCAAGGAAAAGGTGACAAACATAACAAAGTGCAGCTAAGAGTAAAATAAATACTGGGATTTGATTATAAAATTAACATTATTTATATTAAAATAATTATAATATTTTTAAAAAATATTAATGCTCTTTTAGAACAATAATACTGCATCACAGAAATAAATAGCTTTAAGACGAATTGAATATAAATTTTAGAAATACATCTCAAATGCTTATTTCTTCTGTTAAAATGGGTGTAAAGCCTTAATTAGAGCAAAGTAAAATGATGCTAGTAGCGACACCCTTATTACACATGTAGACCCACTTACACTTTGACGTAAATTACATCCTAATTAAAAAAAATGTTCTTTTGCGCCCTACTTTACACACTTCTAGAAAACGACGTTATAAACTTTAACATTAAATGTTAAGGCGATAAAAAAAAAATATCCTAGCACACATAATTAGACGAGCAAATACGCTTTCTGTCTTAAAAATTTTATTTAAAATCTCTCTCTTTTCTCGACTATTCTCGTCTATTATATTTCAAGTTCTCTATATTAAACTGTATAACTCTATATTAAACTGCTCACGTGTTCGTTACCAAACGAAAAAAGTAAGCAAAAAAAACTGACAAGCAAACCTTTGATTTTCAACTCCACCCGTATACATTTTTTCAAAAATACGTCCGATCCACCTCTTTTCACTCTTGATTCTCCCGGCTCTCATCCAAAAAGCATTACACCATCCAGTCGAAATATCCATCATATAACGAAACGCAATTTCCCCTCGCCGAGAAAAAAAAATCTCTATATCTACAAAGCTAACTGGTCGCTTCGAAAAAAAGGGCGCGAAATTCGAGCGCGCATGTACGACGAGCTGCGCCGCGAGCTTCTGAATTCACCATACATACGTTGGCGGCTGCGGGACCACAGAGTGCAAAGAGCACCGCACTGCCAGCCCTCCGGGGGCTGCTATGATATATTCAGAATCTGGAGGAGGGAGTGAGAGAGAGAGCTTTACGACATTCCTCGAGCGCGAAATTCCCCGCGTAAATAGAAACCGCAAGCGACACGCGTATAACGTATATATATGGGCGCGCGTGCGAAAAAGGCGCGAGGAAACGCGCCGCTGACAAAGTAATTACGCGCGAAAAGAATGTGAGCGCGTGAGTGAGTGGAATGGGGGAGAAGGAGAAAAGGGGGGAGAAGCGAGAGTTCAAAAGGCTCATATAAGGACTATTTGCGATGGTGTGTTTTCTATGTGGTTATATGAACGCTTTATACGTCGACACGTTAAATTGAGGGCATGTTCTTGTTTGTGCACATAAGGATTGTGCACATATTTATTGTGCACAGATAGCATTGGTACAATCTATATATATATATATAGATATATGCCAATGTTAAAGTGTGCACAATTAATATGTGCACAATCAGTATGTGCATAAACAAGAACACGTCAAATTGAGTAAATTTACTACCGACGTATTCTTTTGTTTTATTTTTGTAGGATTATTTTAATTTAAGGACGCTTGCTCATTGCAATCGTAGCCAAAAGTACGCAGAGTCGAACGCCGTACGCCTAGCGCTCTCTCGGGTCTCCCCACTCTCAAAATTTCACGCGAGACTGTACACGTACACATGGCGCCGCTTCATCGGAGTGTACATTACATCGAAGCGCTCCGTCTGTATAGACACACGCGTAGCGCGCGGGCACGCCATTGGTTTGTTTACACGCACACAAGGACACGCGCGGCCGAAGTTACCTACTTTAAACAACTGTATCTCGAAAACGGTGCTGCTAGGCTTTCTAGATTTTGGAGAGCTTATTTAAAATATCATCATTAGTAAAATATCTCTTTTTCGTTCAATTCTATAGAAAACTTTTGGCGTTATTAATGAAAACGTTCATTTTTTCACGACTTTTTCATAAGACACCGTATTAAATTGTCTAACTTTGATAGCTTATATCTCATGAACGGTGTTGCTAGGCTTTCTGAAGTTTGCAGATGTTGCACATAATAACAATAAGAATCTACCTTGCAAGTTTCATAAGATTCTATAGAAACTCATTTTGTGAGCAAGCGTCCTTAATAACATTTGGAACTTATCGAAAGTCATTATAGCTATAGGTATACGCTCGGTTAATTAAAATGGATAATTGTAATGATTTTCAAAATAACGTGACAGGATTTTATTAAAATTCCTTATTCTAATGTGACGAGAGTGTTTAATTTGCAGGTTGTTAGAGACCGTCTTAGACGTGTACTTTGTACGTGATTTATATTAATTGTTGCATGTCAAGACGAGAGAAAATTTAGACCCTCCATTAAAATGCTCATTTCGGAATAATAAAGAACAAATCGTTGTAATGAAAAATGAATAACAAATTAAACAATGTATAAAAGAAATTAATGTTACGATATTTAATTTAATTGAGAACATATCTTTTTGAAATCCATATTTAAAAGAATATGAAGTATCTTAGTTCTTTTAATATGATATTATAGATAAAAGGAATTATTTTTAATAAGAAAATTTTAAAAATAAAGATTTTCCAAAATGTTTAGTAATAATAACGAAAGGTGAAAATATTTTTTTAAACAGAATTTCAAGGTAAATCTTTTAGAAAAGACAGCAGACGCATAAAGACAGAGTTATTAAAATATAAAATGAGTGAGGAAACTAAATGAGGGAAGATCTAACAGTAAAACTAATTAGAATAACTTAAGTAAAAATGGCACCGCACTTTATTATATTTGCATAAAACGTGACACAGTTTGTTTTCCAGAAATAGTCACAACTTTATAAAACGGTACTTTTTCAGTTTACTTCATTATAAAGCATAAAACGGAGCGGCAAAACATTTTAAAGAAAACTTCCAGGTCGCCATATGGGACAACTAAATGATGAAAAACACTTTTTAAAAAATGTCACGCATATTTTGCACAATGAATCACCTTCAATGTTCATTTTAAAGCTTTCCTCGTTCCCGCAAAAAATACCTATATAAAGAACCGCCGCATTCTTTAAATAAATAATTAAATTAAACGCCGGCCGTCAAAAAGGCGATCTCGTTACGCCGTAAAAAATTGATCGCTCGGCGAGCGCGCGCGCTCTTTTTACGACATTTATTTTCCGATGCGCTGCGGCATCGACGACAGCACCGTTAACAAGACCAAAAAAGAGACCGCCATAACGTTTTCATTAAAGGACTCGGAAAAAGCTCCCCCTCTCTCGATCCGGCGCTGCGAAACGTTAGATTTTACGAGGCCGAAGTTCGGGGGAAAGACAAATGGAAAAAAAAGAACGCCGAGAGGGAGAGGGAGAGAAAAGCATCAAGAGAGCGGAAAATCCTCGCGCAAGCCTTCTGGACTTTCGACTTTGGCAATCATAAAAGTTCCCCCGGCGGTGGCAGCGCAGTTGTCGCCCGACCGCGCGTGCGCGCGCGAACTGACGTATGACCCCGTGAGAGTGCGAGTCTCCTTTTGATCCTCGCGCTTTTTCTTTCCGCCGCGGTAAGGGAGCTTTTTCCAGGGCTTTTCATATCGAAAAGGGGGAAATTAATTTTTTTGACAGAGTATGTTTTCACTTGGGTATGGTTTTTTGTTGGTGGCATTGATAAGGTGCGTGTGCGAGGAGTTAATAAGGTTGGAAAGATGATGTAATCGATGGTATAATTAATTTTTTGAGTATTTTGACATTTTTCATTAGGAATATGCGTTTAATTAAATATAGCTACGTAAATATTAATGAAATCTTCTGAAAAAAAGATTTTTATTAATCCCCAGAGAAAAATTCCATCGTTAAAATTACTATAGTGCTCTAGTAATTTTTTCACAGACTGACTAAATGGACTTTTTACGAAAGTTTTAACAAATTTTACGAGGCACAAAATAAATTTTACCATGTACTATTATAATTTTTCGAATGTGAATCATAAAAATTATTTTGTACCTCGTAAAATTTGTTAAAAATCTCGTAAAAAGTCCATTTGAGTCTGTGACAAAATTACTAAAGTAAACGTCCCAGTGGTTGGACAATATCATACATTTTAATTAAAATAAAATTAAGAAAAGATGATTCCATAGATAAAAATATTTTTAAAATATCCTTAATTATCATTTATAACGATAGTCTACAAACTACGGGGCCAGTGCGCGATCAAATTCTTTAAAAAAATATTATTAGATAGCAGTAATGAACTTTATGCCCCATACCGCTTGTGTAAACGTTTAAACTAAGATTAAAGATGCACTTTTCAAGCTCTTAAATAATGAAGAAATGGTGTTTTTATATTAAGTTTGTTTAACATATTGGGGCCCATATAAATCATGACAATGATTATTTTTAACAAATATTTTGATTTTCATTATCAAATTCGCGCGTCTAATTACTGGTACGCAAGAATGGAGCTTGCGGAGTCATTGGACGCTCGTCAGGGCCTCGATTCAGTGCGATTTTAAGGTATTAATTATCTACTTATTGTCTTGAGACAATAAGTATTTATTTGCATCATTAATACTAAAAATATTATATTCCTCTATTTTTTTAAAACATTTTATGCATATGACTCATGAATTTTGTACTTAACGTAATGCTAACCACAAATATATATCTTATCCACATATATACCTTCGCAGGAGTAATTGCAATACTATTTAAAAAGGAAAGTTGCAAAAAGAAAACGTAATTGAAGATAAAAAACAAAAAACTTAACCTCAAAGAACGAAAACAGCAAGATCAAGAATTAAAGAAGCGTATTAAAAAAGAGAAAGTAGAAGACAATAAAAAACTAAGCAAAAAAAAAGGAAACAATCCTCCAATCTTTAAAAAATGATGGATTTGTTATGATATCAATTTATTCGTGATTTGGTTGGTGCAAGTTATGGGTTGCTAAGTTACAAAAACAAAAGTGGCGCGAATTAAGTGTCGCCAAAATTACGGCGCGCGCGACGTGAAGCGCACTTAGAGATGACTACCTAGTTACAATTAAAAACAAAAAAAATTATAGATATAAGAGTGATAAAATTTATAGAATTATTCTAAAATATTCTAAGTAAATATATCAATATAGTTAATATTTATGTATTAATGTAATAAGTAAAATGTTTGTAATAACTTTGAGAAAATTCGATGTTTGAAATAAAAATGTAATGTTTTAAATAAAGTTTATATTTTGTCAGGAGAGATTTATTATGTACTTCGAATTTACTTTTCTTATTTTTATTATAAATAATTAATTTTTACTTTAAAATAGTTTAAATAGACATACATTTTATAAATTAGATTGTGTGTCTAAACACTAGGACAACTTTGTCTAATTACTGGGACAAATGAACTTTTTAGAATGTGGCTAATTTGTTGTATTAATTGTGTACAAATATACTTTTGAAATAATGTTTCTAAAAGAGGAAGACCTGATCTACAATTTTAATATACTTTCATGTCAACGTATATTATTTGAATGCATGAAAATAACTTCTATCTAACATATTCATCTTAGATGACCAACCACTGGAACATTTACCTTAGAGAACTCTGGTAATTTTAACTATGGAATTTCTCTCCGTGTCCTTATAATAATACATTATATGTTTGAAACCATGCTCATGCATTGTATAATGTAATTATAGAAATATATAAGAATGTAAATTCCAATCATCTTAATATTTACTAACAAAGATATAGCCAAGTCCATGATCCGGATGTGAGAAACTCTTCTTATAAGGATGGATTATGATTGCTCTTTTTGGTATGGCGATTTAGCTAGACCTTCTTTCGGAATGCAAGATACAATGAATACATAACGCCACAGAATATCATTGTACCAACACGCACGTATACAAGTACAATTATAAGGTGGTGACTGAGTTAAAATTTCTAAAATTTCTTCAACATAATTATTTACACTTTTTATAGTATAAATATTTATATTGTAAAAAAAAGTTTTAACGCCTTTCAAGTTTAATTCTAATGTAGAAGAAGTCCAAAACCAAAATAAAAAAATTTAATTATCAAATTTTTATTATCTCCGATACAAAATTTTCAAAAATTTAATCAACGTCTAATATCTAGTCGCCATTCAGCGTGACCCACCGAAAAAGACGTCCGCGTATACTCGACACTCTTAAAAGGTACCCGCGGGTTTAAAGCGCGCGCGCGTTACGTTCTGCTTGCGTTATTAATTCCGCCTCGTATAAGCGTGTGGAGCGCGCAAAAAGAAACAGTCCGCCGCTGGGATATTAAACGCTTTAGCGGCGTGATGTACCTACTTTTATTATTAGAATTAAAATTCTTCGCGGTGACTACGGCGCGCGCATAGCCCGCCGCCGACACTTTGCGCTAGATTGGTGCAAGTTTTGAATACATTAGAGCGATATCGCGGATGGCGGGCGGGAATTTTTCTCGAGTGATTACTATATAAACGAGCGCGAAAGTAATATCCGTGAGGGATATTGGCTTGGTTAATTAGACGTGGAAATTATGGGGTCGAAAGAATCTGGGATGGGCTGCCTGATAGCGAATTAGTGCCATTAGTTTCCTACTGTTTCACAAAATTATGCGAAATATCCTTCGTGAGGTGCTATCGCGAGATTAGATTGGCTATGAATTAAATTATATTATTTTGTAAAATGTAATTTTCAGGATGTACTTACAGAAGCATTTTCTGAAAAGAAAACATAATATAATATATAATATAGTATTCGATTATTTCTTCATCACATTATCCGTGTATATTTATTCTATATATTTTATCTTATCGTGCATTAATGAAACAATTTTCAAAAATTATGAGTTTTTATTCACCAGTGCTCAAAAGCTGACAGAAGAGTTTAGCTAGATAAGCAAAAAGAACAAAAATATAAAAAAATTAATGGATTCTTCTAATTACATTCAAGAATAATTTAGAAAACAGTTTAAAATTCAAAAGATAAATTGTTATGAATTTAATAAAGAAATTGTATGGAAAATAAATGTAGGATATGATATTGAAAAATTTCAAATGAAAAATACATTGCAGGTCGACATGTTTACAATGGTAGTCCAATCAAAGTATCATTAACACCGGGATTTTGTCGATGAACCCGGTAGCACTAATGAGCACACAGAGAAGAATATTTGCCTTCACTTTCTGTTACAATGTTCTGTTGACAATACAAATCATAAACTGTAGAGTTGAGCCACTATAAAACCATCATAGTGGGCTAACCTTTAATATTTTACTTCCGTACACTGAGAGACATTTTTTCTCATAATGTTTATATTTAATATGGCATTGTAACTATTAAAATATATATGTTAATAGTTACAATGCCATGTTAATAGTTAAAATACCATGTTAAATATAAACATACTCTTCTCTCAGTGTACAGATCTAAAACCTTTGCGCTTAATTTTGCACAAACATCGAATTCAACCATAATATTACTCATACCTGATACCCAAAGCCTATAAACACCCAATCCTCTACCCCATTACAAATATCTTTACCTCCTCCTTCTCCTCCTACTTTTTCAAAATTATCGCATTTTGCGGGCGCTCTCTCCCCCGGGTAATCTCCGCTAATGTAGTCGCGCCCTGATGCGTGTCAGGCGCCGCTCGCTTGCGAGAGTTTCCAGCCTCAGCTCAGCCGTCGCCGCAAATTATCATCATCCTTCATAATTATTATTCGGCGGCGCTCCTCTCACGCGTGCGTAGACTACCTACTCGCGTGTGCCTGCGCGCGCGCTCGAGGCCCCAAAAGTCAGTTAATCTCACCTTGCCTAATTTCGAGTGCAAAAATCCAAAGATGCGAGTTTTTTTCGCGGAATATAGTTGAGCAGTGGAGTATATTTTTTGAGCTATGATTGGAAAAGTGGGGAAAGGAGAATCGTTGGTGATAATGGATTATCGTGAAATTCTTTCGAAAGATACATTATTTTCAGCTAAAGGTTGAGTGGTGGGAGGCTCCCGAAAGACGTTAAATATCGTAAGTGAGATTAAGTGTTATGGTCTGACACAAATCAATTTTTACTCCTTAGAAGTTACGGAGTGTGAAGATTATGATAAATTATATGCACGGTAAATTTTATGTTTGTTACATTATAAGCGTATTTTTGAAAAATTTGTGTCTTCTCGAAAGCTAACGAATAATAATAACATTAATTTTAATTATGCAAAACTATAACACCTGATAATAAATTACGCACATGTAACATAATGCGTTATAATTTCAAGAAGTGAATAATAATTTTGATTAACCTTTATTATATTACATGTGTAAATAAAAAATATTATAGAGTTTCATGTTGAATTTAATAAATCCAATAGTTTCATGTTTAATGACATAAAGCAAAATCAATTCCAAACACAAATTATTTTAATAACGCTTGTTAGATCGCTTATTTGTACTTTAGTCAAATAGGAAATGCAATACCAGGTATTTGTTAAAAACTCTAATTTAAATAATAATAATTGTAAGCAAGTGTTTATTAAATACACAACGATTGTGAATTTAACACACATTTAGTGATTGCTAAATTCGTATGACTTAAATTGAAATTTTTAATTGATTATTTAAAAACTAACTTCAATAATATTTATCTGCTATAATATTGCGCCGTTTTAAAACATTATACAAAATATTTAATGCTTTTAAGCGCTGCAAGACTCCGGACTCTCGACATTTTTATTTCATTTTATTACGTTTTTAAGCATATAAAATACTCAATTCTTATGCTATTTTGAATTTAATATAAATGGAAGAAAACATAACTTGAGTTTGTAATCGTATTCACAATTTTACTCCCCATTGTCAAATGTAAAAATTGTTTTGGTCAATTCTGACCAGATCCGTTGGGAGCAGGAAAGAAAACATTACTCGACGAATCGCTGTGCGATAACTTAGCCTGAAGAGGTCGACAAACCCGTCGACGAAACGTTGCAACTACTTAACATCGTGGTCTACTTTCTTTCCTGCTCCCAACGGATCTGGTCAGAATTGACCAAAACAATTTTTACATGGAAGAAAACATGTTTTCTGTAAGAAAAAAAAAATGAGATCAGAAACAAAAATTACAATAACCATTACACTTTTTTCTCGATTAATAAATTCCATTTTCGTCAATGTAGTATATATTGGTTGATTTTCATCCCGTAAAATTTTCTTATTACCGCAATATTTTGATTAACGTCGTATCTGAGCTTATTAAATGTGGAATGGTTATTCCAAGAATTCGCTGTGCGTTTATGTACAGCAAAGATGTCTCTCGCGCGCACGCGCGTTACTTGATGTGACATCGCGGAATGCTGAAAAGCCTGGCGTGAGCGCGAGCGTATAACGAAATATTCGAGTTCTGCATTCAATATGCGAATATCTCGTGTAGGTAGACAATGGCATTTATTAAATTTTTCCACGCCTGCTCGGGCAATCACTGCCGTTCAAAAATCTTGAATATGAATTTTTAAGAATGTAACTTTTACCGTCCGAAACAATGGGCGGGATTCAAAGTAAAAGTAATGATTAAACGCGCGATAAATACAAAGAAAATCCTCTTATTAAAAAATGTTAGTACTATAAAGAATTTTGTAAATGTTTTTTAAAGCATATACTTTTAAAAATCGTTCAATTGCGCCTTTATAATTTCACAGATACAATACAAACCGAAAAACCGTTAAAATGAAATATTTTCCTATAAAAACATTTAAAAAACAGTTCTCTCGAAGTAGGTAACTGCAAGCCCAAACTCGCCATCCGTTCATTACCAGAACGACTCAGCACACCCTCTCGGGGAGAAAATAATTCTGTTTATTACTTCCCTCCGCACACAGTAATACAGCGCGTGCGCGTGCCGGCGCCTTCCCTCAAAAGAACAAAAATAATTACCAAACATACCTCTTTCGCTCCTCACCAGGAACAAAGAACAGCAGCACCGGCGACCAGCGGCGCGCAGCCTCTCACCCTCTCACTCACGAGAAAAGCGCCGAGCGATCCGGGAGAAAATCGCTTTTATTTGTCCACCTTCGTAATCGCATTTCTTCGCTCTCGAGGCTCGCCGCAGCAAGTGCAGCTCCAGCCATCGCTGTGAAAAAGAGCGAGCGAAGTCGTCGCTCTCTCTCTCAAGCCAATAAATAAGTTCGAAACGCCCTTCGCCGCAACGCGAGTGGGCTAACGAGTATAATTCAATATATCGCGGTTGCCGCTGCGAGCAAAACAAAGAGTCGCGGAAGAGCTCCAGTATACACACACACACTCGTGAGGAAAGCTCGACCTCGATAAGCTGCAGCTCACGTTGCGGGGAACGCTGAATTATCATGTAGCGCGTGATAAACGCACCTCCGTGAGAGAAGTACAAACAGAGAATAAGAGACGGGCGCGAGAGAGAGGAGTCGAGCGATTTAAATGAGAAAGCTCGAGCGGAGTATATAACGCGCGAGCTTTCGAGCCGGTTACGTGTGGGTTGCCAGCGGCAACGTGCAGCTTGGTCGATCGAAGTCAGTCGCGTGCAGGTCGCGTGATGTGGGTGTGTACGTGCTTTTTTTTTCTTGCTTCGTCTCGGCGTCGTCGTGTTTGTCACCGTTATCGAGTGTGTGGCAGGTGCATTAAGGGGAGTAGTGGAGGAATTTGTAGCTTTGGAGGATGCGGGGAGGAGGGTAAATGTTTCAGTACGAAGGAGAGGGAAGGGTTTGTTTAGCGTGTAATGAGTTGACGCTGTAATGTTGAGGTGAGGATATTGTGAGCTACTGTGATGTATTTTTTTAGTGCTTGATGAAGATAGTGAAAATGCGATAAATTGATAAAACGGTGGTGAGCGTGCTTGTTTCAATCGTATTTTCTATTTCAGAAAATATAATTCATTAAATGAAAGTATAAATTGATATATTTCATCGTAATGCTGCTTATACTTGATTAAATGAAGACGCGAATATCTGCAAATTCAACGGCAATAATTACTCAATAACCTTTTTTACTATATGAATATAAAACAAGTAATCACTGTTATCTTAACAAATATATCCTTTTATTACCTCCACAAATCAAGCAGTTCCATTTTAAATTTAAGGAAACTTGATACTCGATCTCATTTACTCTCTACCAAAGTAACGTTAAGCTAGGTATATATACTTGCTCAAAACAAAAGCAGCGGCTCTCGAATGGAATCGGCGCAAATGCCACAAATCTGTTATTGGCAGAGAAATCGGAGGCATGGAAGGGGTCAAGAAGATTGCGGCGACGTAGCGAGGCAAACGTGATGAATGTAATTCGTGTTGGGGGAAAGGGGGGGAGGAAGTGGAAAGAATTTTTCTCTCCCGCCTCTCTTTATCTCGATTTTTTCTCAATTTCCACCTGCGCGCTCGATTCTTTTTCATCCCCGGGCACGGCGCGATCATTCAATTTTTCACAATGAACTCGCTTTAGAGATTTCCAAACGTCGAAGATTTTTTCACTCGCGTGGAAGAAGTATTATCGGAATTTACATGAACATTTAGAAAGCATTTTTTTGCGTCTATGATCAAACGTATATGGAATCAGCGTTTTGGTAAAATGAATGATTTTTCAGTCATGGTAGTTTAACACACCAGAAAATTCTGAAATGAATGTTTATTGATTAGTAAATATTAAATTAAAATTATAACAATCTTTGCCTATAAATTGTTGCGTAGGTCCTTTATAAAGTATTATGATCGAGAAAGAGAAAGGGTCTCGCGACACCTCGTTCCCAATTGACGAAGACGTCCGCCTTGCCAACTTCCTCCGTCCAAAAACGTGAAGGGAGGCGGAATGGTACGGAACCAGAAATGCAAAAGGTGCGGTTATGAATTATGAATATTTCATAAAATATCACGTGAATTATACATAAATATTTTACATTTGTTAAATTGATAAAAATAAATTGATTACAATACAAAAGTTTTAATTAGAATCAAATGTTTATTCAATAAATAAATTATTCAGCAAATAAGTATAATTAATGCAGCGAAATAAAATAGTAAATATCATTATAAATGAATCTTCTAGTCCATAAAATTTATATATTTTCATAAAACTAAATAAAATGAGGTGCTGTTTTCCTGCGCAAAAAATGAAGACTGGCCAATATATTACTCGGAATGTGGGCAATATATGGGATGTGTCACTTCCCTTATTACATGGCCAAAATTTCTCCATATTGCGCTCGGTACCCTTTTCCCATAGTCGGGATGACCTATGGTCCATATATTGGACAAGTATTGCTGCTTTCAGTTCCTCGTTAACAAAAAATTTTGTGTGTGTGTGTGTGTGTGTGTGTGTGTGTATATATATATATATATATATATATATATATATATATATATATATATATATATATATATATAAGCGAAGCATTGGTCCCGCCCACCCACGTCAGTATCTCATACTTTCTTATATACCCGCACGGTTCCTATTTATCCATGTGTTACGCCATCGGGCGTGTGCCACCTAGTGGCGGCTTCGGAACTACATTATACATATGAGGCGTTTCACGTCAACTGCCCCAGATCGGCGCGCGAGTGCCAAATCGTGCTATTTCCAACTCATGTTTATGATACTAAAATATACTTAAAAAATTGTTTGATAAGCATTTTCAACGTGTTTTTTCCTCAGCTTTCCAATGATATAGGCAGTTTTTTCGAAATTTTCCATTTTCACCTTCAAAAACTACAAAACATCTTATATCTCAAAAACCGCGCTGAGACAGTTGACGTGAAAGATAAGCCAACTTGGAAGTTACAGGCGAAGAAAAGCCAAAAACGCGTCTAAGGCGAAGAAAAGCCAGTTTGCGCCCTCCCAGACGAAGAAAAGTCAGTTTGACTTGTCTCAGACGAAAAAAAGCTAGTTTGCGCCGTCCTTGGACGAAAAATCGCAACTGACGACATTTTTGAAATTTTTCCAATTTTTATATCGCTACCTAACCCTGAAATTGAACAAGGAATAAAATAAGACCTTGCAAATTAAAATCGGATGAAAAATGAAAAAGATTTATTGGTTTTGTTGATCTTTTTTTTCAATTGGCGATATCTTCTTTAACAATATTCAAATTTCTTTGAAAAATTTTTTTTGTTACTTCAAGAACCCTTGTTTCATACTACATATATTGTTTCTCAAATTATAACATGTGAAGTAAGCATCGTAAAAAATTTTAATTATTTTCAAAAATGTCACGCTAAAAAATACAAAAGAAAATCTAAGAAAATTTTAAAATATTCATAATTATTAAAAATTAATAAATAACTGAACACAAAGATATTGTTCTAAACATTACATACTTTTTTATTCCAGATAATAAAAGCAAAATAAGTCGTACATCAATTCCACTTGCTCTTCTATGCCGCGCTCACCTCGACACAGAGAGGCGGATCTCAAGAGAGCGGGAGGGCAAAATTTTCCTTCAGTCGCCGCACGGAGCTACACTCGATAAATAAAACGATCCTTCAAGGCACAAGACGTCCTATTAAATCCTCGCTTCGATTGTCACAACCCACGTCAACTGCCGCTGCTGACTTCGTCGTCGTCGTCGTCGTAGTCGTTGTCGTGCCCCGGCGCTATAGTAATCGCAGCAGCTAGTACTGCTACACCGTTGCCGGCAGCCTATCATCAATTTTTTCCGAATCGATACGCCCCTCGAGCGCAACGAGGCCCCTATATAAGAGAAAAGTAGTTCAATTCCACCGGAATACCGTCAAAAATCAAAAGCGATTGTCCCGCATGAGACGTAGAGGGAGAAGGGAAAGGGTGAACACGGACTGTGGAATTGAGAGGAGAGAAAAGTGGGTCGGGGTGATGGTGAATTTTAAGGGAACTATACTTTTTTATAAATATAAGGGGCTTATGGAGAAAATATAGTTGCAATTTTAGTAAGTGTAGGCAGAAGATTTATTCTATGACGCGTTAGGTCTATTAGGGAGGCTTTGTACAATATTAATCAATATATTAACTTCTTAGAGTAGAATTTATATTATTCAATATAGAAAGAATGAATTTAAATAACGATAAAATGAAAATAATGTGAAATAAAAACGTATCGTTCGTACAAATAAAAATAAAATGAACGAAATTTTGAGGTGAAAAATAATGTCATTGAATCAATACACTGAGAAAAAGATTTGTTTACTGTTAACATGGCATTGTAACTGTTAGCATGCGTATGTTTAAATATCACCAAATATAGGGATTGTAACAGTTATAATGGCATGTTAACAGTTAAGTTACCATGTTCTCATAAACAATTTCAATATGTTATCTGAAAACATTGATATTGTAATAGTTACAATATGCTTATTATAGTAGTTTTTCAATCTAATGGCCAATTTTTTACCAGGATAATGTTGTTTTATAACAAAAACGTTTGAAATAAAAACATTATTTTTTACTCCAACGTTTCGGACATTTTTATTGTTTATCCTGATGAGGGACATAAACAATAAAAATGTCCGAAATGTTGGAGTAAAAAACTAAATGGAGTTTTTATTTCAAACATTTTTGTTATATAACAACATCATTCTGGGAGAAAATTGGCTATTAGATTCAAAAACTACAATTTACAAGAACTTCTACCATCAGCTCCTTCAAATCTGAATATGTCTATTAGTTAATACAGATATTGTAACAATTACAATATCACATTTTATCCTTAAACATGTCAAATAGTTGTATTTGAAATAGATAAATATGTTAACAGTAACAATATTCGTCTCTGATCAGTGTAGAACAAATAAATCATACTTTCTTATTTTTATTAAAATACGCAGAATATGCAAAATACCAAGAGGCGCGTTTTTGAAGCAATGAAATATATAAGAAAAAGCAAGATGTTCATATTGCTCAAACCAGATGGCGACAAGAACATATGTTGAGGTAAAATGAGCATAAGAAGAATTTATACAAAAAAATGCTGCAGCTACGATTTCTGCTTATTTGGTATTGTGAAAAAGTATAATAATAGATATAATTCAATAAAATTCTATACAAAAAATATATTTTTTACGTTACAGTATAGTGAAAAATTTTGTCACAATAATTAATAAGGCCAATAATAATTTCTTTTGTAATTTCTTTAATAATTTGTAATATTTGATTGTATTAACGCAACTTTTTCAGAGACTATATTTATATTTTTATAATAAAAAACTTTCATATATAAAGGTTTCCGGCACTCCGAAATAACCTTTGCTCATGAATAAAAGATACATTGCTTATTAACGAGCCTCTCCTCTCCTTCTCAATTTTCTTTCTCCGAATCCGAAATATAGAACGTCCCGACGTGTTTTATATATCTCCAAGCTTATCCAAGTGTTCATTGGCCTATTGCCGACAGTTTTACTACGTACGTCTACCGTATTAGCACGGAAGGCGAAAAAAGGGAAGACACATAAAAAGCCTTATAAACCACATATATACATTCGAAAAAATAAAACATAAACCGTGAAATGTTGCGAGTACAGTTGAAGCAACAATTTTCGGATTTGTAAAAAAAAATTTAGTACGTGCGTAACTTGCGGGATTTAAAAAGTAATTCTATTTGCCAGTGTAAAAGTAAAAAAAAATACTTTTCATGTTGCCGTAATTTTTTTATTCGAGAATAACTAGCTATGTAAGGGAGACCGGGGCAAGTTGGCATACGGGGCAGATTGGCCAAATGTTAATAACTCGTGATTGAAATAACAGAGGTCAAGGGTGTTGATGTCAGTAACGTAGAATGAAATCAGGAATATTTATTTTAATTTTCAGTCGGAAAGCATATCATGCGCCGTGGAAAAACGCAAGTTTGTAAATTTTCTTACATGTCGGAGCAAATTTTACATTTTAGGAAATATCGGATAATTCTTTTAAAAAATATATGATTACCTATTTTCATTTAATATAATTTAAAATAATTGCTTTTTTATAATTTTACGACTTTTAATTTTTAATTTTTAATTTTTTAATATTATTAGCCTAATTTTTAAATTAAAATGTACCCTTGGAGCATGTTGGCTGACTTCTTTGGAACAAGCTCGCGCTTCATATAATCACTTTATTACTAGATAAAAATGGTTTGATACAACACAAAAAACCTAGCAGAGCCTTATAGAAACAGTGCTAATGAAAGTTGGATCATTTACAGTCGTTAACTCATTATAGCTTATTTTGTTGTTCAATTATTTATTATGTATTCAGTTTCATGCTCTCCAGTTTAATTGTTTTATTTAATGTAACAATATCGTTAATTCTTGTATTTTATTCTAAGATTGATCGTCGGTGAGCTTATCTCAGATCCATAGCCAACCTACCCCGCTTATGGGACAGGTTGGTCAAAAATCAATAAGTTGATTCTAGCTTTTTTGAGGTTATATCCTACAAGTTTGAAATAAATCATAAATATTCTCTACATAAAGTACTTTGAAATAATGAAAACGTTTTGTTTATTAAATTTATAGTTTTTTTTAAATAAAATAAAATGTAAAAATTCGGCCAACTAGCTTCGATCTCCAATACTTCGCAATGCTCCCTTCAATGACCGAACCACCGCCTCTTTTTCACAGTGGCATCGGCGAATCAGGCTGTTTGATCATCACCGTGTTTAACAAAGGATGGTAAAAATCAATATTTTGTAATTTCTTTAAATAATGGCATTTTAAATCGTTAGTACAACTTTGCTCGCAATAAACTTCCAGATTCTGATTCTGAAGATCAAATTATATGAGAAACAACACTTTTCATCTCAGAAAATCTTTTTGCAGCGCAGGAAATAGCCAGTGTTCGCACTACATAGACACGCGAGTCGTGTAAGTGGACGCTTGTGGCATCCCTTCCGTTTTGAAGCGAACGTCCCAGAAAAATACGGTACCGGTACGCTAGCTGAGAACTCCACGACATTTACTTGCAAATCGAGATGCTGGCACTACGGAACAAACAGAATTCTCCGTTGGGACATGCAGTTTTCATGTGATTCCTTCTTTCCATGTAGTCCTAAAAGCCATGCGCAGTTGCCTCGTGTCAGAAGTGGCTGGATTTTTTCGCTTTCCTGCCTAACTAAAGGGCGTGACATAACAGTATTATAAGTCTTGGTGACTTGTATTACCTTGCTTTCTTTTAGGCAAGCACCCCGTCTTCTATTTTTTAAATAATGTTTTATTAAGTTGATAATCAAAGAGTAAGTACATGTAACAAATATATACTAGAAGGAACATAAGACAATTTTTTTCAGATAAATTCAGGGAATAATCACTATGCTATTGTTACAATTAAAGACAAAAACTTCAATAAGTTCTCTAATTTTTTATTTTTTATCCGATCTTAACGAAATAAAGCTTATTTTGTTCGTTAAGAAATTTCAGGGGGAGTATCGGTGGGAAAATTTATGATACGAGTTACCAGTACGGCGCAATATCAATTTGTTTAAGAAAAGCAAGTCAAGTTTTAGAGTGTTTAAGATGAACAAATTGATGTTGCGCCGTACTGGTAACTGTCACGGAAAGAAGTTTTGTTGAGCCGCTCGCTAAAACGCTATTGGTGCGCTTACACTGCCGAGTGAACGAGCCGCTCTCTCAGGTTTGGTGCGTGAGACGCCAATATTCGTGCTCCCGCGCAACAAGGATTTTGGAAAGTGGTGCACTCTAGTGATTGGCAAACTACGCACTGTCTTTATGGCATCTGAACGTCCAACATCCAACGGCAACGGCAACGATCGTCTTAATTGATCATCATTGTATTGTTTTTATAAGTTTTATATATTAAATTTATAAATTAATATTGCTGTTGTAGTCTTTCAAGTTACAATGAACGAGTTCCTACAAAAATATAAGTTACCCCAAGAACTAAGGGATATTTTTCACAGTAAGTATACAATGTTTACATTCGTAAAACGTAACCTATAAGATTGTAATATATTATGATATGTGTGTGTGTGTGTGTGTGTGTGTGTGTGTGTGTGTGTGTGTGTGTGTGTGTGTGTGTGTGTGTGTGTGTGTGTGTGTGTGTGTGTGTGTGTGTGTATATATATTTATATTTGCGTGCACGCATGCAGTTTTTATTTTTGTTTGTAAATTTTGCATTTTGGTTAAATGTTTTCGTTTAATTATTAAATTTTGATGATCTTCCCGATCCTGCGCCTTGTCTCTCAATTAAAAATAGTACAACACATTTTATAGCTTCTCGATATCGTTTGTAATTATAAGTTTTATTTTCCTCGCTGAATTGTAATGCCTAGCTTATAAGTTTTATAATTTGTTAATAAATAAAAAAATTGCTAATTATACAATTTACTTTATTATTAAACTCTTTCACAAGCATATTTTTCTGTTACATGTACCGCATTGCATGGGCATGGGTAATATAAAAGTTTCGAAAAAATTAAAAAAAAAAACTTTTTATGGACGCAAGAATAAGAAACTTCTAAGATATAAGATCTGAGTCTGAAAGTGATATATCTAACGAAAAATGAGGCCTTATTTTATTTGTATTTGTAGTAGAGTTATTTTCAATGGAACAATCGCTTATATCAATCCATTTTAACGGAGCACCGTCCGCCAGCCGTTGAGTGTTCGTAACGGCGAAAATTGTATGCCAGTAGTACACCAACAGGCGGCGCCGCTCTCCGAAATCGTTGGTGCGTCGGAACTCGAAAATTGGTGCGCCACTCACCAAAACTGAGAGAGCGGCTCGTTAACTCGGCCGTGTAGTCGCACCAATAGAGTTTTAGCGAGCGGTTCAATAAAACCTCGGTATTATAAATTTTCCCACCGATACTCTCCCTGAAATTTCTTAACGAACAAAATAAGCTTTATTTCGTTAAGATCGGATAAAAAATAAAAAAATTAGAGAACTTATTGAAGTTTTTGTCTTTAATTGTAACAATAGCATAGTGATTATTGCCTGAATTTGTCTGAAAAAAATTGTCTTATGTTCATTCTAGTATATATTTGTTACATGCACTTTCTCTTGGATTATCAACTTAATAAAACATTATTTAAAAAATACAAAAACTAAAACTGCTGTTTCGACCGGGTGAACTATACCTTAAGGACGCTTGCTCACAAAATGAGTTTCTATAGAATCTTATGAAACTTGCAGGGTAGATTCTTATTGTTATTATGTGCAACATCTGCAAACTTCAGAAAGCCTAGCAACACCGTTCATGAGATATAAGCTATCAAAGTTAGACAATTTAATACGGTGTCTTATGAAAAAGTCGTGAAAAAATGAACGTTTTCATTAATAACGCCAAAAGTTTTCTATAGAATTGAACGAAAAAGAGATATTTTACTAATGATGATATTTTAAATATGCTCTCCAAAATCCAGAAAGCCTAGCAGCACCGTTTTCGAGATACAGTTGTTTAAAGTAGGTAACTTCGGCGGCGCGTGTCCTTGTGTGCGTGTAAACAAACCAATGGCGTGCCCGCGCGCTACGCGTGTGTCTACACAGACGGAGCGCTTCGATGCGAATGTACACACACACCGATGAAGCGGCGCCATGTGTACGTGTACAGTCTCGCGTGAAATTTTGAGAGTGGGGAGACCCGAGAGAGCGCTAGGCGCACGGCGTTCGACTCTGCGTACTTTTGGTTACGATTGCAATGAGCAAGCGTCCTTAAGGGTGTTCTCTTGAGCAGTGGTACTCAACTTTGATTGAAATTATGGAAATTGTAATTAACAACTATAATTTATGATGAAAGTCTTCAATACTTAGTATGTATTACACTGAGAGAAGAATATGTTTATATTTGACATGGTATTTTAACTATTAACATGGCATTGTAACTATTAACATGTATATTTTAATAGTTACAATGCCATGTTAAATATAAACATTTTAAGAAAAAATTTCTCTCAGTGTACTAAAAAAAACAGTTAAAAATGTCATTATAAAAACAACAGTGTTAAAATGATGTTTAAAAGCTAACGTGCTCACGCGCTAACACTATCTATATACTATACAAATAGCACACACTGAAAAAAATATTATCTGAGCACAGCCATACAAAGTTCGAGCAAAGGATAAGGTCACTGCAGCAATTCGTAGTGCAGCAGCTCCCGAATGAAAAGGGCTCAGAACCATAATACGAAATGTCTGTCAACATTCGTATAATTATAACCTAAATTAACTAACCAAATTTACAATTCATCATAAATAATTAACTAGCCTTTAAAAAGATTTCAATTCAATTTGTCTACAATAAAGATAACAAATATTTATGAATGTCCGACTTAATGTGCAATATTTATCGTTTAAAAGTTTAAATATTGTAAAAAAATATTGTAACCTAAAATGTCAATATAAGAAGGGGTCGCTAAATAAACGCTTATAGGTCTAGCACTCATACGATATGCTTACAGTAACTTGTTGTATATCGGTGCTATAATACCTTTTTTTCAGTGTAGGAGTTTTCTTTCGAACAGCTATATCTTTGAAATTAGTATCCCAAACCATATTGAAAATTATACCAAATTATTTCTACTATCCTGCAGTATTGCATACTAGTTTTTTTTTAAAAGTTAGACTCGATTCACGGCAAAAGAATATATGTCCTTATTTAATGCTCCGCCTATGCCTCCCATGTCCAAACTTTGAGTTCGAATAGTTCAAATTTTAATATCGCTACCCATATTTATTATTATATAAATGAATAAAGTGTAACTTATTTTATACAAATTTACAGAAAAAGTTAGGTAAAGTTGATTTTCAAGAGAACTACCTTAAATGGATTTTTTCAAATCTTTAAAAATATATCGTTCGGATGGGTTTCCCTAATTCGTATTGTGTAATGTATCGGATACAGTTGCACAGTTAGCCAAAGTTCCTTTTTTCGTGCAAAAGTTCCGAAAACTTTTTTTTCTAGTACGAGTATAATTATTATCTTTTGTTAAACCCACAAGCCGTAAATAGAATTGATGATGTAATTGATTCATTTTAATTGATAAAATTAAAATGAAATATCCAAAATAAATTTGCCACTTTCCAATACTTCTCAGCCCTCGTTACGTGTCTATCCTCATCAGACCATTCACTCACCCTTCCTTTTGGAACTCCTTACCCCGAGCGCTACCACGCAAACCCCTCATCACCCCTTCCCGAAACTCTCCGAAAACCCATCTAACCGAAAGTCCATCCGCGCCGTACGGTGAGCCAACCGTATCTTCCGCTTCAGATTGTCAGCTAGGAAGCTTTCGACGTCATCGCAATATGCTTCCATCTCATCCTCGGTCAGTAGTACGCAGTTCCAGGGGCTCCAGGGTTCGTCGGGGTCGTAGCAGGGTAGACGGAGCTCTCGTGGATCCGTGCGTTCGCTAAGCACCGAGCGCCCGTGCCAGATGTCGACCACGAGGTGATGCAAGTCCCTGGGGGATAGAGCGTTGGCGAGACTGGAGTCGCGACCCAGGGCGCGTTCGGAGTCGCGGATCGAGGTAAGCAGGTAGACGTAGGGGCGAAGGTCCACGTGGCCGAGGACATTTGTGTGGAGCCGGATACAGGCTAAAAAGAGGTTTTTATTTGGTAATGTATTAGGAGCGTTAAAAATGTATAATTCATGTTTTCTTTTGTTTTATAATGTATAATGTAAAAACATTCTGCGATTATGTGATGTCAATAATTGTATTGTCTAACAAAAATATAATAAAACTGTAATTGGCACGAAAATTTTGTATAACCTTTCCTTATCAATTCTTTATTTAGTATATACTATAGTCAGAAAAGTATAACTAACCAATATAATAGGCTCGTTAAAAGTAAGAAAAAATCACGTACATAAAATACAAATGACTTATGTTCTTATTAAAATTTTGCTACAGTATATTATTTTTTTACACTCTTACGCAAAGTGCAAGCGAGATGATTATTTCAATAGAGTGGCCGGGCCCGATTCGGGCATATAATTCCGGATTTCAGAACAGCGATTAGAACACATCATCCACTTCGATTATACCAAGGCATAATGAAGAAAATAAATAGCACCAAATCTTTGTTAATATTTTTAAGGTTGTATTGACTACACAATCTCTGAAAAAAGTTAAATAATTCGTCAATTCAACTGTAATTAACTATAAAGACTTGTTTTCTGACTTTATATTGGATAAATATACCTATATAAGTTCACTAGCAAAACAGTTTAAACCCTTAAAAATAACAAAATTATAACAAATTTTGTTTTCCACTTTCAAAAATCGTGTGCTTTAAGTATTGTGTAATTTCATTCAAAATAGTGCCGCACCTTTAAATTTTATCTAATTCATTTCTTTTTGCCTTTATATGGTTTCAGGAAGAATTCTCGATAACTCGCGGAACTAAGAAATAAAAAATAAGTTTTAAAATTTACAGTCAACCTCAAAAATGAGTCTAAAATTCTAATTAAGTAATTTTAAAGAAAAAATTTAGATGTCAGATGAAGCTGCTGCACTGTATTGAATAAAGCTATACACAATACTTAAAATATGCAATTTTCAAACGACAAAATGTACTTCTAAATTCTTGTCAGAATATTTTTTTAGGACTTCATCAGTTTATTTAGAGTATACCGATAAACGTACTGAATAAAAAACTGCAATAAATAATGTTTATTTTTATTTGACCATTGATCACTTTTAGTAATTCTGAATTTGACACGGATTATATAGACGATACAACCTTAAAGTATACTTCAAAAAAATCAGAAGTGTACTTTATTCAATATTAGTTAAATATTTCAACGCATTATTTCTTCCACATAATCCTGGAATATTCCAAGAATATTTTATGTTATCTGAAACGATTTTATAGGTCCAACCTTTTCATAATTTTATTCATTTTCTACAGTATTTGAATTACCTTTGCACTTATTTGACGGCTGCTTCCTGGCTGTTACAGGAAATTTCTTGCGCGAAAGAAGTTTTCTGCAACTCGTGCAAAAAACTCGATCCTTCTCTAATGGCTCACGAAATTCATAGTCCTCTATACCCGGAGGCCCCTTCCCGTCGATGCTTATACAAGTGCAATTGTGTGAAGTTCTTACAAATTGCAAGAAAGCTCCTGGGAGAAAATAATTTCAGACACAAGGTACAAGGTTTTAAATATACAAGATATAAATCTTTTTAAATTTAGTATTAATTAAATTTAATGCTAGCAGAAAAAGAATCATGGAATATTATGAAAAAACATGACAAAATATAAAAAGTACACCAAATTGGGAACCCGTTCTATAAATTTTTGTAACTTTTTAAAGTTCATTATAAAGTTTTCACAATGCTCTTTAGATATCAATATATTTATTTTTTAATTTAAATTTACAAACTCAAATTATTCCGAAGGGTTAGTGAAAAAAAAAAATATAAAAATCATTTTGTGAAGTAATCTGAGGCATGGTTCTATATGTCTAATAGTTTGCTTATTTTCTTTTATAGAAACGATTACGCCACTTATAAGGAGAGTGCACACCCTTCGGGCTTTAAGAGTTGAGTTCTGATATCTAAAAATGAAATCCAGTGTTTCTATTTCCATCTCATAGACCCTTTTCTTGAGATATGGTCAATCTAATCTCAAATATGCTTTATTACGTTCAAAAATGATATCCCTTCCATTGTATGTCTTAAGTTTTACAAGTATTTATGATACATAAACGAACAAAAACGATTATTAAAGTAATTAGGAAAAGCTAAAATTGAAACTTTGGCACCTCAAAAAATATTAATTTTTCAGGATGTTATAAGCAATCAAATATAGCGTAAGAAAATGGTTATAAATTTCTTTCATTTTTAAACGATTTAATTGGTCGTACCTTTATGAAAAAGGGCCTGTAAGATAGAATTGGGGATACTAGGCTTCATTTTATAGATACCAGAAATCTACTCTCAAGGCCCGTGCAAAATCCGTTTCCCGGAGAGTGTGCACTCCTTGTTAGTCGAAAATGTAATCGTAGTTTTATTATACTTATCAAAAACTAGAAAATTCCATCAATTAAAGTCTATGAAAATTAACAAAACAAGTCCCAATTTTATGAATTTCTTCAAATTTCCACTTTTCATAATTTCTCATAATTGCTGTCTTTAATAATTATTTCGCACTTTTTCATTAAATATTTTTCAGCGAGAGAAACAACGAAAACAATTACCTGCTATTCTTTTCCTCAGATAATAAAATTCCTTTGATTCCAAATTTTCTGCAAGTAAAAGAATTTCCTGATCTATGCGTTGACGAAATACATCTGCAAACTCGCAGTCGTGATTTTCTATCGAACTCCTAGCCTGGAATACATATCGCATCAATTAATTTTATTTTTACATAGTAGTGTATTTTGTCGCATTTCCGAAAGTCAAAATTCACGAAAAACTTTTCAAGGTATTGTTGTGCGTTAATCTATATATTATTGTTGTATTTCATAATTCAGTGAAAAATTAACATTAATTTTTTTCATTAAAACTATCCTGAAGAGGTTGGCAGACCCGCCAACGAAACGTCGCTAATTTAGACAGAAATAAAGTTGTTTTATTTCCAAGTAACTCCCGCCTGATCAAGAAAAAGACTACCAAATTATTTTTACATAAATTAGTTAAAACAAAACTATCGAAAACAGGTTTTTTGTAAATTTAAATATTTCTTTTTCTGTGAAAGCTGATATTTTATAAATAAAAAGTAAACCTTATAAATTTAAATTAATTCTATACATTTTTCATTACATTTTTATAAACTTAAACAAATTCTATTTAGAAATCTAACAACCTATATATCCATCATCACACAAAAATCTCTAAAACAATAACGAAAACAATATCCTATCAACCTTGATCAACACTTCCATCCTAATCTCGATATCCTCAACCGGCGCCACGAGCGCCTCGTAAACCTGCCAGCACTCGATGGCCGCCTGGTTCCTGAGACTCAGCATCTCGACCTCGCGACCTTTTGCATCAAGCCACTTCTTCGGCCGACAGTGGCGCGAGAGAAATCGCTCTCGGCACCGCTGCTTACGCGACTCCCGCGCCTCTCGCATCCGCGCGTCCGCAGCCAGGAACGCCCGACGCCTCGCGTTCAGGAGTTTCAGTGCTCGACAGGTGTCGTCGTCGTTCTCGGCGTCGGTGGTAGGCTCATTGGGGATTTCGACGGTTTCCAGGTGGTGCACGAGCGCGTCGTGGTCCGTGATGGTGCGCGGGTTGTTCAGCGCGTTGCAGTCGGATTCGTAACGTTTGCTGGGAGATTAAAATTCCAAATCGGATTGTCTAACTATACTTTACTTTTTCACTTATCTGTAATATGCTTCAATTCCACTATCCTTACGAAAATTTCGGTGAGAAACTATAAATCTGTCATTATCAATCGAAAGAGCATTCGAAATATTTTTGGGTATAATGCTTTATACCCAAAGATTGTAAGATAAATTGTAGATTTTCAAAGAATGATTATTTACTTATATTTCTATACATTTTCTATATATATTACAACATATATTTAATAATTTTTTAATATTCTTATCTCAAAAGATGACGTGATACAAAATATCTTTGCATCTCCATAATAATATCGATTTTTTAAATCTTTAATTGGTTATTTACTGATATAGAAACTTTTCAAGAGGCCATTTGTTATAAAACAAAATACAAGCAAAAATTACTCCTATTTTTTAAGTTCAAAATCAGAAATACTAATTTTTAAAGGATTTACTCTCAAAACCGTGGCACTAGCAGCGACAAGATTTACACAAAAATACAAGTCATTATACGCCTTGAAAGAATGGGCAATAGTACCTGCGCGCGAGGCACTTCTCCTCCTCCAGCCTGTCACATTCCGCGATTTTTCTGTAGATTCTCGCGCACTCCCTTACGAATTTTAAGATCCTATAAGCTCTGTAACATCTCTGAATGACGCGCGCCTTGCCATCGACATCCGGACGCATTTCCTCGTACGACTGGTACAGACCGACGGTTACATATTTGTCAGAGACGCTCGGAATGTAACAATCCCGTCTGAAATAATAAGTGGATCCCGTCATTCTTCCCGCGGGACTTTTCTATTTCCTTCTGTAAATGTTTCGTCGGTTGTTCATATTGGATTACGATAGAGAGAAAATTTAGCAATTTTTAAAATTTCTCTTCAAGTAAACAATAATAATGCTGAAACTAAATTTGAAATTTACTGCAAGCATTACTTTGTGAAAAAAGTATTTTTTTTTTATTATTGTAAAATAATTTACAGTGTTTGCAAACCATTCTATATTATTATGAAAAGAAATATGTAACTCACTTACTCTTAAATGGTTATAATAAATAATAATTCATAATCATGGCAAGTGGTTTTGAAAGGCCATAAATTCTTTTATAATTAAAAGTCACCAAAAGTCACAATAATTTCTCATTAAAAATTTTGTTCGTGAATGTTATATAAGTTATAATAACTAATATTTTCAAGGATATTATTATACGTTCCTTTGCAATTTATATTCCAGATACGAAATCAATTTCAAACATAATATGTACAATTTTCTCTACAAAATTAAAAAGAAAAATACTACAATATCTCATTTAAATAATCTACAAATAAAAATCATCGTTCAATTAATTATCACTTATTTTATTTTTACTTTTTAATATAATAAAATCATTCTCATCCTTGTTAGTAATAAACTTTTACGCATCGTTATATAAAATTACTATTTCATCTCGAGAAAACATGTTCTTCACAAATAATATATATATCAATATCTTTTATTTCAATAAATTATCATTTCATATTACGAAGAACTACATTAAAACCTAACTACAATTCTTTTCCATCGATTCTTCTCTCTCTCTCTCTCTCTCTCTCTCTCTCTGTCTGTCTCTCTCTATCTCTCTCTCTTTCTCTCTCACTCTGTATGAGAAAAAAGCTCTCCTATTGCACTACACATGTAGACTCACCGCCACGTTTGCGTGGCCCTTACACAACTCGGCTGGCACTCTGCGTCCTGAACTAAGACGGTCTGCACTTTTTTGCTGCAAGTTTTTTCCAACGGCACTCGCTTGGGCGGCGGTCCGGTCTGCGAATCCGCATTAGCATACGTCACACCAGTTAGCTTGTTCCGCCAGCCGCCCAATCGCGGTTTCCTCATCAGATCCTTCTCAATTATCGTAAACATAACTTTTACACGCGCACGCGATAGGTACCTACGCCGAATTTCGAGTACCAAACCAAAGTTGGATTTTTCTCAAGGCTCTGCGTGAACGCTGTGTTGTATAACTGTATAACACGTTTAACCTATACATAGAATGCTCACGATCAAACGAAAGAGAAATGAAGTTTAATGCGAGTTGATTCGAACGATGAATGACAGAGATACTTACAATTTTCAAAATTTCTCATTTTCGACACTTTGATAAAATACTTTATTTTTTCCTTTTTTTATATATTTTTTAAACTATATATCTACAAGTGCGCGACGAACAATTCTTTTATACATCGTCGACATTATAGCACAAACATAAACACATTTTGTATTCTAAAAACAGATTTTTTTTTATTTTACGAGCCGAATACGGCTATAAAGAGAAAATAAAAATTTGTACATCTCATGTTATAGTTTTGAGGATCTTAGCAGAAAAACGTTAATTTTTTCTCCGACAAAGCCTCTTTTGAAAAGAACGCACATGACTTTAGTCGCTCTCGACCGTTACAGTAACTACAATGCCTAAATATATTTACAAACTTAGTCTTTCAAAGAAAATCAAACATTCGAGAGAGTCTTTCGCAAGACGTTCTTTAACAATGGACTAACTAAATCTTAAATTAACAATGAATGTTATCACTTTGTTATGAGTTTTACATATTTTGTTTAGATTGTCAGATTTGTTAGATGTTTGCACAATATACAGCAAAAAGTCGTCGAGTCTCGAAAGGAATCTGTTGTACTCCAAGGAAGACGAACTTGTATCCCGTGTATCGTGTGATAAACTTATAAAAAATCACGTTAGTTTCAGTTATTTTTTGTTCCTCTTCACTAAAATAAATAATGAACTAAACGAAGCGTGTATAAAATAATATTATTTTAAATCAGAGTTGTTTAAGTAAGCTTTATAATGGGGAAGTGCGGGTGGCTCGAGAAATCAAAGATGGGTGGTTCCTTCGAATCCTTCTTATGTCCACCAGTAAGAAGCTTTAAAACGATGAAGTTAGTTTTAGCGACTTTCAACAAATCGTTAATCTATAAATAAAATAAATTCAAATTAAATTTCACATGATTAGTTCTAGTTTTATTTATACAATCTATTATTTACAAAACTAATAATTTACCTCATTAACGGTGTTTGGATTTGCCGGATTCAATTCTAACGCACGATCTAACATATTTTTCGCTTGATGAAAATGTCGGCAGCCCTCAAAGTACTGATCTTCAGTAGTAGCTTTTTCCTATAGAGATATATTTTATATTCTTAATAAGTTACCGATGTTTAAAATGGTAATTCATATGTATTTAATTTAACGTTATTAAAAAACTTACACTCTTCTTATTGATTTGAAAATTTGTCATTTCTACAAACTTTTTATAATGAACTGGTGGCGGCGTTAACAGGGAAGAGAAAGGTAATAGTCGATGTTCATATCTAACTCGTTCACAGTCAAATTGACTTTCTGGTAACGGTATCCTATCGTCCATCCGGAAACCAACTAATGCCTGCATAAAAATAAAAAATTTAATAGAAATTAAAAAGAAATAATTCTATTTTTGTTAATAAATATTTTCCAAATTAAAACAGTAAATAATAATAATAATAAAAAAATAAATTATGTAATTTCTAATTTACCTTATAAAATCCTCCGCATATATTCTGCATTGCTTGGTACATTAATATTTCTAAATAGTAAGGTCGTGGTGTTGCTTTTTTCTTTTTATTTTTAGCACTCTTCTTTCCACTTCTGCCTTTATGAGACTCATTATGCATATCTTGCTCCATTATAAATGTATCTGCTCTTGTAATAGCAGACACAAGCCAACCGTATAGGAACTCGTACAGATACCAAAATATATAATGATATTCGTGAACCGAGTAAAGTTCAAGTTCAAAACCGCTTAACAAATACATAACCATAACTCGTAATGTATGATACAAAATCCAGGTTCCAAAGCAAGCTAAGTGCGGCCTTGGAGTATCACTTTTCAAGGATAAAGCGTGCATATAACTATCAACGCGTTCAGCCTGAAATAATTAAAAATATTATAATACATTGAATAACCTTTCGGTAATAAATAACTCATAATTTACTTAATTAAAATAATGTATGTACCTCATCTTGTAAAGCTGCAAAATTTTCAAATAAATAAGCTAGTCTATCTCTTTGCCTAGCTCTATTATGACCACTTGTTTGTAACAAAGTACTGAAAAAGTTGGCGCAATGTATTAAAAAGTTATCCACACATTCTTTAGCTTGATGATTTTGTAATAAAGTGCTTTTCGGCATCAAAGCTGGTGGTGCAATAAAATTCTTTGCTGCATCTTTTAAGACATCTGGAAAATTATGAACTCCAAATACACGGTTTGCTATAGGCAGATAAACTATTTGCAGCATTGATCTTGATAATATGCATGGACTTTGTCTCGAAAATTCCAGGAAAAAATCCTGCAAAAATAAAAAAATTAACATTTGTATATGATAAATAATAATAAAATGAGTAAAATAATAATTACCAAAGCACCATGAAAACTAGTATAATTTGTAATTTTTGTAACAACTTTGAAACGATTTATAAGTTCATCCATGTATTCGAGAGCTTCAATTCTTGGTTTTATTTTTGTGTATCTTGGAAATGTTGGTGGCAGTAATCTTTGGTTAATCATAGGATCAAATCCCATAACACTAGGATGGTTAGCTAAAAGATAATAAAAAATATTAATTATTATTTGATGAAATAAAACAAAAATAAAAATGGGTATCACATAACTACTCACTTATTTCATCAGCCTTTGCTCCTCTATTTACTGTCTTTATCATAACTTGAATCATATCAGAACAATTTGAAAGTAGACGTTGACAGCAACTAAAATTTGTTTGCAATTGCTCTTTTTTTCCCATTAATGTTAAAATCTGATAAAACATCTTTGTGTATCTTATCCTAGCATAAAGAGCTAGTCCATCATTGTACTACAAAGTCATAGATAAATATATTATAAAGAATTTCATACAATAAAAGAAAATTATGGGTATGAAGTTTGTATCGTTGGAATGCAACGAAATAATTTTTTACAATTGCTCAAGTTATTAAACAATGGAAATTTTATCCAAACCTTCGTTATAAACCTATTTTATACTATAAAACCCTAAATCAACACACACAATTAATATTAATTAGTATAAACTTGAAGTAAAATGAATTATTTTTTTATTTCGTTGCACTCCAATGTTGCAAACTTCAGACCCACAGAAAAGTTAATAATTGTTTTTAGAATCACTTATTTGAATAAATTATTTCAATAAACTTCACAATTTTAAGTACTATGGTAAATATTAATTTTGAAGCCCATCTAATAATAAAATTTTAAAGAAAATTCTTAATGTAAAGATTTCAATTATAAATTATTCAATTTAATAATTAAACATTCATCACAGATTGACTCCTTACATAATTTTTTACATTACCTCTCTTTCTGTCTCGTCATCAACAGGTTTAATTCGACTTTTTCTGTGCAACTCTTCTTCAACTTCTCTCAGCATGGAAATAGTTTTCTGTTCTGTAATATCAGATTGTAATTTATATCCACCATACAGGACACTTTGAAAATCCTCCTCTTCGTACACAGAAGCTTTAATAATAACTTCTCTAATTTCTCGAATAATTTTATAAACAGCATAACAAAACGTTTTTAAGGTTTTGTCTACAATTTGATCCGGCTGATGTAAATACAAATTAGTGAAAACAGTCTGTGCTAAGCTGTGACCCTCAAGCCATGACACTATACAAGCATATGTTGAATCAATGATTCCAATGATTTCTGATGGTGTGAGACCGTCTAGTTTAATAACTCCAGTCATAGCTGCTTGTGAAAATGTATATGGTTTGTTGTTGCCTCTATTACACAACATTCCTGCATCCATTTTTGGATCCATCATCTCGATAGCTGACATTGCATCAAAAAGTCCAAAAAGTTCATCATGCAAAAGCTCTCCAAGCTCCAATTCTTTAAACAAGAAAAAACCAAATGTAACAAAATTTATTGATAATACAGGCTCATAACTTAATTTTCTGTTACGTCAAATAAGACTAGCTTTGAAAACTTGTTGAAACAAAGTAGTTGAAACATACCTGTGATAGCTTCGAAGAACTCCTGAGTGATGTCTACCCAGTTGTAGGAATCCTGGTCAAACCTGGAAAAAAGTGAAAAAACATTCAGAATTGGTTCACAAAAGTCAAAAGTTAAAAACGAAGCATATAAATCTGTCAAATCAGGTTAAACTTAGAAGTAGTAACGCAGTCGGAACGGGCGCAAAAAAAATGATTCGCGATAAAAGAACTGCATAGGCGTGTGATAAAACACGAGTATTATCGCTAAGCCGTCAACATGACTCACGTTTCTTTTTCATCACTCATGTCAATCGAGCTCTGCTCTTCCATTAACCTCGCCATTTTTGTGGCTCCCTCGGAATTGTCTACCTCTTTCTTGGTCTCAGCTGCAATAGATATCTCAATTCTCAATCCTCGCAGTTGCTCGCCAGTCGCCAATCGCCCGAGACCCGAGACTAGCCTAACCTCTATTCTGCACCTTTCCGTAGACACAACAACAGCGCAAAAGGAAACTAGTAGTACCTGCAATTTGGAAATTTTTCGAAACCACTAAAATTGCAATCCTGTCATTGAAGTTTATACATTAATTGGTAAAATGACTGTCATGGTCATGGGCCATGGGGGGATGAAATACTCATGATGTAAGAATATAGGGTGTGCTAGATGTGCTGACTCGTTTTTGAATCTTCTGCGCATACCCAGTACCGTCCATATTGAAATATGGCGGCGCAATGTTTACGTTTGAATGTATATAGACTGCTGATAAAGGCTGTCGATCGCAGTAATTTAGTGAAAATGCCTTCGTGTTCCGTAAAGGGGTGCGAAAATAGAATAAAAAAAAAACAAAATAAAAAGTAAAGGAATTAAAAGGAATCAAGTGTATATGGCATTGATTTGGAAAAGCAAAATTCTGTATTACACAAGATGACATTTTATATTGAAAATATCACAGTAGGAAATCACAAGTTTTCTTCTTTTCCAAAAAGAAATTATTTTGAATAATAAATCCCTTCGAAAATTATTCCTGCACCTCAAGGAACGTTACAGTACTGATAATTTTGAAATTCAATATATTTTTACAAATAGATTAAATCAAGATGTAATCGAGAATTTTTTTTCACTTACGAGGGATGCATGGGGGCAGCGCACGTCAAACCATCTACTCTACAGTTTATATCTGGTTTCCAGGAATAACGACTTAACTGCATTTTTGTCAAAATTGAGTTAGCACCGGAATTTATAAGTTCTAACTACCCTTTTTCATGTAAACTTGGTCCGGAAATCTGAAAGGCGTTCAAAGAGCAAATATCAGCTAAGCTAGTGCATAACCACTTAACTACTGCACCTGTGCCCGAAAAAAAACATTTAAAGGTTGTTCTGTGGGCAGATATAGCACTTAAATATAAAATATTCTACAATAAATTGTTCTCATACTGCAAAGTGAGAATTAACCCATATAGTATCATAGACCGGTACTTTAAGTTACGGAAAAAAAATTTTTTAACGAAATTTCAGTACTAACAAAGTAGATGTCGTCAATGTAAAAAAATGATGCAACAAATCGCTTTAATTTTTTTCATTTTTGTTTCAATTTCAGTTTTCAAAGGCTCATTTTCATCTTTATTGGATTTCATTGCGAGGTATTGTGGATCAAATTAAAAAATTTTGAAAACTTTAAAAGTTACAGGCTATTGTTTATCAAGTTTTGTACGAATCTGGTATGAATTCGAGCCAAACTTGATAAACAATTGCCTGTAACTTTTAAGGTTTTAAAAATTTTTTAATTTGATCCACAATACCTCGTAATGAAATCCAACAAAGATGAAAATGAGCCTTTAAAAAATGAAATAGAAGCAAAAATGAAAAAGATTTAAGCGATTTGTCGCATCATTTTTTTACATTGACGATATCTCCTTTGTTCGTACTGAAATTCCGTTAAAAAATTTTTTTTCCTAACTGAAAGTATCGGTCTATGATACTATATGGGTTCTCACTTTGCAGTATGAGAACAATTTATTGTAGAATATTTTATATTAAAGTACTATTATGTCTTCCCATAGAACTACCTTAACTGCATCTGTGCCCGGAAAAAACCACTTAACTGCAGAATATGCTTTATTTAATCTAGTCTACAAATCAATATTTTTCAAAAAGGAGATGAGATTTCTGTCTACATAATAAAAAAACTATGTTTTGTTTAATAGAAAATTTATTCATTATATTTACAGAAAATTATACAATTATTTATTTATGTTAATAATAAACATACATTTCATTTGATGGAGTTTCTTTAGCACGTTTGGATGATCTTACTTCAGGCTTTATAATTAAATTTATTGATTGTTTATTCTGTGTGATCTCTTCATTATTACTTTGTTTTAAGTTAGAATCTTTATCTAAAATCACATTTTTTTTAAATTAGCGTCTTTTTTAAAACTGGTAACACTTTCTGCATTTCTCTTTTTTTAATTGTTTCTTCCTGTATCTTGTGTCAATTTTGCATCTTCTGACTGTAAATCTTCAAGTGTTTCATCTAATAAAGCAGTATCTTCTAGATCAGGGTCTGTAGTCTTAAGATTATTGTCGACTTTCAATTGGTAATAAAAATCTTTTGTCTCTGGGCGCAAAAGGTTTACCACATCGAGTAAATCTTTTTTTTTCTCTTTGCTTATAGGTAATGGAGTTTTGTAAGCGCATTGAATTTGATTTTGTAAATCGAAGATTAAATTTTGCTTGCATTTTTTATTGTTTCTTTTTATTTTTAGTTTTAAAAATGGATCCTCTTCCAAAAAAGTTGTTTTGTAATAAATAATTCCCTGCTCTCCTTTTTTATATCTTAACCACCTAACATCTCTCCAATCAAATTTATTCTTGTCATCATTTTGTTTTCGCATAGTAAATACATCTGGGAACAATTTTTCAAAATCATAAAACTCACTCTGTGTCATCTCTATAACTTCAAAAGGTTTGTTATTTTTTGCTTCACGGACTAAGTTGTACCAATCTTGAGGGTGGTGAATTTGAATACCAAACCTTTTTTTGGCCTTTTCAATTACGGCGTGTTCAGAATCACATTCCATGTGAGTATGTCCTGGAACTAAAAATTTGTGATCAATAGTTTCCAAACAAGATCCTTGAAAAGCTGATAGCATACCAGCTACAATTTTGTTTTCATTTTGTCCTGGGCAACAGGCGGAATAAAAAAAAACATGTTTAATAGATGGACTCAGATGTAACAAATGTTGATATAAACAAGATGCTATCTCGTTTCCTCCTCTCTTAGCAATAGCTTCATGCCACATAAAACACTTTGTATTACCAGAGCTCGAACTTACTGTCAAATTAAAAACCCATAATGGCCTCTTGTAAAACGCAACTGAGGGTTCCAAAAGGGGACACGGTAAACATTGTTGCAAATCAAAAGTATAAAAAGCACATGATCCATTAAAATCCAAAGCAAACTTTTTATCTTGTTTTTTGGCTTTATATGCTAGTTCAGCAAGTTCATGATGTTCATCTTTTTCTATCTGTAGTTCATCTTTGAGAGCATCAGTATTGGCAAATTTAATTTTTGCTTTATATTGATCACACTTGTGACACGTATCCAATTGGGAACTTTTAAACTGTAAACCAGTTGTTGCAAAAACTTGCCGGTACATTTTTAAACTCAAAGGATTTTCAGTTTGCTGTACATAAAGTCTATACATCAGCGCAACATTCAATCCTGCTGGTAAATACTTTTTACTTGTATGACTACGAGCATAATGGCTTTCATAAGCTGGAAATTGCTGTATGTGATTTTCTATTTCTTCGATTTTCTCCGGTGAACTTTTATTGAGCGGTGACTTTTTACCTCTTCTGTCAAGTGAAGGCATCATCACTTCATTCCACATCTTATTAACAATATTCTTTATAAATGCTTCTGTTTCATCTAAAGTATTTAAAAAACATTTTTTACAAACAACAGTCTTACACGAATCTTCATTCAAGTAATAGGTGACAGATAATTTTCTGAATTTTGATTTCTTTTTGCTATATGTGCGTTTCTTCTCATGCACAGAGATCATAGATGTAATAAAACTCACTCGTTTTTCATAGGTTCCTAAGCTCCAATATTCCTTGAAAACTCGCTGTTGATTGTCGTATGAGATATGTAGATGACACTTTCTTTTACAATCTTTTAAACGTTTTAGAGATCTAGCTGGAACAACTTGGCCTTTCATTGTCGTATAACTTTCCCCACAGTTTCTTTTTCGTTGATTTTCTGCACGAGAACATTTTTCAACTATGTTGGATTGCGATTCAACAGGAATACCACTATTCTGATCTTCAATTGTTTCAAAATTACTATTGTTATCTAATGAATCATGATCTTCTATTTCAAAAGAGACATCTGATTCATTAAGAACTTGTAAATTTACATTTTCTATTCCTATCTCTAGAACATGAAGAAATAAATGACGATAGAGTAATAAGTTTTTATTATGAAATATTTAAAATTTTGAAGTAATTTACCTTGAGATTGAGCAGCAGACGATGAGCCTGATCTATAGTCTTGTATAAGATCCATAATAATTTTTGTTTGTGTACGTTTATTCTAATATTCATTGAAATTATAAAGCCAAATAGTCACCATCCTACAGTCCATTATTTAAAGTTTCACGTAGGTACGTTGTCACAACTATCACTACATAATTAATAAAGAATTAATTTCATGCAAAATCAACAGAAGGTATGCTTGTTTAAACATGTCACTTAACCTCAAAGTATGTTTTATGTGTTCATGGTATAATTTATATTTAATTAAAAGCACCGTTTTGAAGTTAATACCATACAATAAACAGATTATGGCATATCTATTTTTACAGCAACAAAGATCGAAGGCACAATAGTACAATATATAACAGCTTTGATTGCGATAGGGCGAGTGTGTAACTGTGTATAAACAGTAACCGAGTAACGTTCGGACGTTCGGTATTCGGTTTACCGAATTCCGTTGACTTCACGCACATTCCGTTAGGAGGCGCATGCTTTTCTTTTCTTTTCTTTTTCTTTTAATGGCATAGACTTATACTCATAGACTGCGCGCTCTTATGGGCGGTGTGAAGCCCAAGATGGGGGCGCGGGGTCATGCTATCTCTCTCGCACACCTACAGTGGTGGGGGTAGAGGGGAAATGGTGACGACAGAGGAGGTGAGGGCGTTGAGGGCAACACTCTCCCCCCACCAAGCGCCCATTAGAAAGAGAGAGCATGACCCCCAGCTATTGTCCTCTCTCTCTCTCTTGCCCGGCTTCAGCGCTTTACAACGGGAGCGCGCAATCTATGAGTATGTCTACGTTTTAATGGCTGCGCTCGAGAGACTTCGACCGTTCAACGTGCCACAATTATGCAAGGAGGCGCATGCGCGGGAATGAATATTTAAAAAAGAATTCGTATTCTATGTTTTAAGTGTAGATATAACTATCCTATTTATCTTATTTGAACATTTTCCATAAAACCACTTAACTGCACAGTTATCCAAATAACGACTTAACTGCATTGTTTTGTTTGTTTATACAAAGAACAAAAATGTATCTAGATAGTGAGGTTCGAAAGATATTCGATACCTTTGTAAATGTCTAAATTGTTATGACTCATCTCGCGCATTTCGATCTTACATATATGAAGTATTATGACGAAATTTTAAAACGTCGATTTCTCGAAAACACGTAAAAGTCAGTTAAGAGGGTGTTGTACTCATGTACACTGTTTTATCGACGGAACACGGTGAATTATATACTATCAAAATAAATATATCGAATTTCGCCTTATAAGGAGATAGTTGCCCTGCGCAACGTAATAATCTATACTACCATCCTACGCAGTTTTGAGCCGGAATATCCATAGCACCCTAAAAAATTTTTCGAACAAAAATAACCGAAATTTCGTTCGAAAAATTTTTTAGGGTGCCGTTGATATTTCGGCTCAAAACTGCGTAGGATGGTAGATTATTACGTTGCGCAGGGCATTTATCTCCTTATAAGACGTAATTCGATATATTTATTTTAATAATATAGAATTTACGGTGTTCTATCGGTAAAACAGAGTACATGAGTACAACACCCCCTTAAGTCGTTATTCCCATTATATATATATGCTTCGTTAGTATCTCCTTGGAAAATATTGTTATGATATGTTCACAGAAAAATGTAATGTTGAAGAAGATCCTGATTCAACTTTAGCAAACGTAATAATTAGTAATAATAAAAGCAAGAATAATTCAGAGATATCTACTATGACCGAAATTATTGGATCAGTTTATGATGATGAACTGATTGATTTAGCTTCTAGTATAAATGATGAAATTTCATTGAACTCAGGTACATTGAAGCATTGAAACTGTATTTAGAATTGACCATACCATAAACTTGTATATTGTTTTTATAAATTACTTATGTATTGCTTCCTCCTATAGAGGAAGCTTTGTGATAGTAAAAAAAAAGTTTATGAGATAATGTGTTAGAAATGTTATTTAGCAAATTTGGAATCGAAATACACTATTTTTAGAAAATGTCCGTATGGATGTGTGTGTGTGTGTGTGTGTGTGTGTGTGTGTGTGTGTGTGTGTGTGTGTGTGTGTGTGTGTGTGTGTGTGTGTGTGTGTGTGTGTCCGTATACGCTGATATCTCATGATCTACTCGACCGATTTTAACGGGAGAGTGATCATTTTTTTAGTTTGCTTCCACAATTGGGGTCAATATTCTATTTTTGTAAAATTTAATTTTTTTTTTATAGCCATTTTTTAATTTTCAAAATTTTTATTTTCGATTTTTTTAATATTTAGAACAAATATTGTTTATATATCATGAATTCTCTGTATGTAGGATAAAATTATCTACAATTTAAAAAAAAAAAGTCGGTAGCTATAGTTCGTCATAAGTTATTGATGAAAACGTAATTTTTTGTAAATAGGTTATATTTCGAAATTAAAAAAAGATATTAACATGAATATTTTTTTGGTTATAAAGGACATTAAGTACTATAACTTACTAAATTTTTAGGTTTTTTTATTCATTATTTTTTGAGAAAAAAAATAATTTATAAAAAAAAGTGATTTTTTTTGTTATTCAATAACAATAGTAAAATTGGCTTAATCACTTTGAAATTCTTTGTAGGGGTAGATTTTGTATACCAATCGAGTGAGTTCTTTGGGCAAAAGGATTGATCCATAAATTTCGGAGATATTTGAAGTTAAAATTTTTTTCAATTTTTTTTTAAATCGTAATTTCTCGAGAACGGCTCTATGTATCTAAATGGGGTAGGTGGCATTCGAAAGAGAATTAAATTACCTATATTTTCTAAACAAAAATTAATTCTCTAGCTATCACGGTTCTTTTGTTATTAACAAAAACGTAAAAATTGAAAAATGAAAAAAATGAGTTTTATATGTTCAACTATTACAAGAGTAAAATTGTCTTATTCGCTTCAAAATTCATTGTAGAGGTATATTATTGATAGTTCTCGGATGAGTTCTTTTGGCAAAATGATTGGTTCATAAATTTCAGAGATATTTGAGGTTAAAATTTTTCTAGACATTTTTAAAATGTATTTCTTGAGGATGCTTTGTGTATCTGAATGGGATGGGTAGCATTTGAAAGAGAATTAAAATATTTATATTTTCTAAAAAGAAAAATTTTTTAGTTATCACGGTTTTTTATTATTAACAAAAATGTTAAACTTGAAAAATTGAAAAATGAAAAAAAAAATCTGTCTTTATCAAATTTTTTAAAATACATCCCCTCACATTATAACAGCCTTTCCACATAACGCATTCAATATAACACATGTAGCTTTTATATATCTTCAGATCGAGTTCGTTGCCCAAAAAAATCGGTCCATTACGAAAAAAGATATTTGAGGTAAAAAATTTTTTTTTTAAATTTTCGAATCGCGTTTTCTCAAAAAATACTTGATTTATCGACTTAAAATTTTAGCCACTTATTAAATTTATAAAAGACTATATTTGGTTAAAATTTCAGGAGATCTTCATTTGTTTTTTAGAAAAAAATTATTTTAGAAAAAATTTGCGTTTTCGTTGTCGCACGATAACAAGAGCAAAAATTACCCAATCGTCCTGAAATTTGGCACAGATGTAGCTTTTATATATCTTCAGATAAAGTTCGTTGCCCAAAAAAATCGGTTCATTACGAAAAAAGATATAACGCACAGTTTAAGCTGAATCCGGACCCATGACCCTCTCCTAGTTAGTCTAACCGTACAAGATAAAGTATTAAATTTTAAATATTAGAAGTAAAAATTAATTAAAGGGATCAATAAATTAAGTTTGAGGAAGCTACGTGCCAATGAATTGGCAGCGGTTTTTTTTTATTATTAATAAATTTGTTACAGTAGATTGCATATTAAATCGATATCTTACATTATTTAAGGTGATGCTAAATACCGACATAATTTTTAAACGAGTACATCTCATGAAAATACCAATAGAATCATCCAAAAAAAAAATCTGAGTGTAGTATTAACTTATATACGAAGCGCTTGACGAACGTGTTTTTCCAAAAAAATGATAAGAATTTATTTAATTAAATAAAAACCATACTGTCGGTAAGTAGGAATCTGCAATTTACCTACTTTTCAAATGAGCATAGCTAACGAAAATGCTAATAGAATCACTCAAAAAAATTCCTGAATATAGTGTTTATGTGTACGGAGCGCTTGACGAAATTTTTTTTCAGAATAAACGCTTGAATGTTGATTTAAAAAATATTGAAATTCACGGTTTCACATGGCCTTAAGAACAAAATGGTAACAATTATTTTTCTCAAATAAGTACTTATTTTTTGGATTTATGTATTTAGAAATGCAGACACCTAAATAAAAGTAGCTAAAAACTCAATTTTCTTGGATGATGGCGAATTTTATAACGATCATTTAAATTAAATTGTTGAAATATACTAAGATAATTTTGTGAATTTGTAGATTATGACCCTGGGCTACCTGAGACAGAGTTTATTCAAGATGTAATAAAAGAAGAAGCTCTTTTATATGTAGCAAGATACATGTTGCTCATCGGTTTCGATTGAAATATCTAACACTAATTGGTACACCAACTCAAGAAATGCCTGCTACTGACCCTCCAGGCTGGATTTACATGTATCCAAAGGAAATCTAATTTATCCTTCCGATGAATTATACAAAGTAGCTCAAATTTTAGAAAAAGTTTTTGAATTGTTTCATAAAAATTATTTGTCTGATAGTAATTTAATATTTCAAAAAGTTGCTGCTTTACTTCAACTACAATTAAATGATAAAGATTTTATTCCCGATGAAGTTCTTTTATATTTGACAAGAACGCGCACCTACATAAGGTTAAGAGAATTAAATAAAGCTAGAAAAGATTCGTACAAAAAATTAAGGTAGCACCAAGATCTATACTAAAGCGTAAAAATTTTGCTCCTAAATTATTCTACTTATTCTTTTTTGATTTGTTCAATGTAATATTTTATGAATTCTTTAAATGTCAAATTTTTGTAATTTGTTAATAGATTTGTTGAAGTTATACTTTATTCTGGTTTTACTTATTTAAATACCCTGCACATCACCTTTTATCAAGTGAAACGTGTATACAAATATTGCGTTTAAAATGATCAATAAAATATCAAAACTATATGTTGAAGTATTTTAGAACCAATTAGTTTTTTATTATATATTATTTAGAGTATCAAAATTTTAATTTTTAAAACACTTGTTCAGGTTAAAATAAAAAATATTTTTGAAAAATTAAAATTTTGCGGTTTAATATGGCGGAAAGTGGGTCAGGCTCAGGCATCCGATTGGTTGACATCGACGGACTGCAATAGCACACCTTATCTTAGATATACATCATGGAAATACTAAATTTTTTAAATCTCTACTTTATCTATGCAGTTGCTTCAACTGGGATAAAGATAGATTAAAAATTTGTTTGAATAAGTTACCTATATGCTGAACGTATGTTAAATTGATATTTCATTACTTTTAACTTTGAATTTAAATAAACTGCAGAATTAACAATATATGAAGAGATATAAAACTTAGTAAAATTATTTGAACTAATAAAAATTTATTTTTTAACGAAAAAGAGACAGGGCAATCACAATATAAAATACGTCTAGATACAAAATTTAACTGCCCAATGAATCTTAAATAACAGATACTAGCAAAATTCAATGAACTATAAACAAATTCAAAATACATTTGAAACAGGGCTTTTTCTCTCTGCTCCCTTTTCGTTTTTCGGCGTTGCATATCACCGATATATACCCGCACGCGCGTTGAACGGTGAAACCGCCCGACTTCCGCGAGGGAGAATCGGTCACGTGACTTCTAATAAAGTGACAATTAAATGGTCAAAGCACTCTCTCTTCCAGTAGTCCAACACGGAGAGCTCAATTTAACTATGATAGTGCGGGATCTCGTGCTATAGAAGCATCAATTTTTGTTATACTTGACTAGCATAGTAGAGCAGGCTACCGTAGGAGGAGATACCCCCATGCGCCGAAAGCAGAAAGTTTATACCACGAGAGTATGGAATTCGTGCAACGGTGCCAAACGAAACTCCTCGATTGTAAGAATCTCATACCACCGTGGTATGAACCTCTTGCTATTGACGCTCGACAGTTTCCAAGCTACACTGGTATGGTGGCGTTACTCTCCATGCACGCATTGTTTACTTCTGTGGCAGCGAATAGTATGATGTATTAGCACGAAGTAACTTTATGCTGCCGTAGCTAAAATGAGCGCTCCGTGAACTAGGCCAGTAAACGAAGGTCTGAAATTGACTTTCTCGGGGGAATGGCTGCATTTTTTTTGGGAACTCCAAAGTTTAAGCAGACAAATGAATCAACGCTCAAAAGGTTTACCTTGCAATAAAAAAAAAAAAAAAATAATAAAAAATCTATTATAAATAATGGTAACGAATCAGCTGCGTATACATAAATTAAAAAATTGTTGTTAATGTGCTTTTCCTATCGATATATTTATCTATATAGGAACAGGACACATGATCGTTGCACAATTTTTTGCCTTTTTTGTGTGTCAAAATCTTGAACTTGATTCCTGGTAGGTCGATGTGCTATAAAAATTAGCCGAAATAGAATTTCGGTATTTCGGCTGTATTACACAGGTTTTTAATTTTCTAAATTTTTAAAGGAATTTTAGGGATAAGATGTTATTGAGATTTGGTAATACGTATTGATTAAATTATCAAGGGGAAAACTAATATCCTTATCTATATGATTTTCAAAGATATTCCCTAAATATTAGTATTTGTTACTCGTAAAGACAAAATATTTTATAAACATGAGTGAGCAGCGAAACAAGTTTCGTATTAAAAATTAGTAGTGCCAATTCCTACCTGAACCATAATTTTTTATCTGTCAAGGTCAACTGCTTTATAGAGAGACAAGAAAAATAAGTTTTACTAATAAACTCTCCATCTCCCACGCGGGCTAAATAATTGAGAATCGAGGCGTGACCGCCGTGACCACCGCAGCGACGCCGCCACCGGCTGCTATACATACTTATACCAGCGCTTATATGCGCTGCGGCCTCCCGCACACTGATAAGAAGCAACCGACCGCATCGGAGAGCCGCGGCAGTAGTCTTCGCTTTTGATACGCAATTTGCAATTATATAAATATATATATATATATATATACAAATACTACCCTCGTAAGTGTTGCCTTCAACTTTTGAATTTGCATTTTATCTAAGCTGTATTTGAATGATTTGTGCATTCTTTGTTTTTTTTTAATGCTTATTTGTTTATCGCTCAACAGGTCAATTACCGCAGAGGTATAGCGTTTACTGCGGAGCTTGGTTCGAAAATCAATCGGTGGACGGAGCTTGAGTGGCGTAAAATATGGAATATTACGATAACAAATACGATAAGGTGAATATATTTGACAGTGCTTGAAATTTCTTTACTTATATAAGGAAATGATGATTAACGTTGCGGATTAGTGGATTATATTGATGTTTTATTTTTAGCTTTTATTGATTTTAAGGCGTTCGTGTTATTCTTTTTTCAGGAGCATCCGAAAAATTTGATACCAGAACTCTGCAGACAATTTTATCAGTTGGGATGGGTCACGGGAACCGGCGGTGGTATTTCTATAAAACATGAGTAAAAAATTATTGGCAATTAATTATTCATTTACTCTGAAGATCAAATATGCCTCAATGCTCCAGTTGATATTGAAATTTAAAAATATTTTTATACCACTGTAACCTCAAAATCATAACTTTAATATGATTATTCGGCTCTTGTGGTATAAAATACTGTACAACACTGGTGCGTAAGGTGATTTTTACCGCATTCGACTTTTCTCACTCGCTTTGCTCGTGCGAAAAACGTCTCATGCGGTAAATAATCACCTTCCCCACCCATATCGTAATGTACTAATAGTCAACATAGAATTAATTGAATATGAAATAAAATGTGATACATTGAACACAAATAATTATTGTTATAAATATTTTAACAAATCATTTATTTTTAGAGACAAGATTTACCTTACTCCTTCTGGAGTGCAAAAAGAACGAATCCTACCAAATGAAATGTTTGTTCAAGACATCAAAGGAAAAGACATAGAACTGCCGCCTCCAGAGAAGAAACTCAAAAAGTCTCAGTGCACACCACTATTTATGTGTGCTTATACAGCTCGGAATGCTGGAGCTGTCATTCATACACACTCAAAATTTGCTGTTATGGTTACACTTATGTGGCCAGGCACTGAATTTCGCTGCACACATCTTGAAATGATTAAAGGTAAACTTTTAGTGAATGCTTTATTCATAACTTTATATCAGTAAATAAATGAAACTTGTATTTTTTTTAATGCAGGAATTCGTAACCAAAGTTTAGGCAGAGCCTATCGATATGATGAAGAACTGGTAGTACCAATAATAGAGAATACACCTTTTGAAGAGGATTTGAAAGACCGGATGGCTGAAATCATTCAAAGTTATCCAGAATCCAGTGCAGTCCTTGTCCGCAGACATGGAATTTATGTCTGGGGTGATACATGGCAGCAAGCAAAAACAATGTTAGATATTTTTCATAAAAATAATTTATTATCATATTGAAAATAGGCTCATAAAATAATAAGCCATGTTACTTTTTTTCAGGACTGAATCTTATGATTATCTTTTTGATATTGCTTTACAAATGAAACAAAGTGGGCTGGATCCACTTATGCCACCAGAAGATCATGAACTCAAGTACCAAAGAAAAAGCACACAAGTTTAACATGTTTAACTACTATGGGCAAGTACAAAAAAAGTGCCAGAATGCAATGTCAATGTTTTATATAATTTACAATTTGTGAAAGTAATTTACATTTTTTTTACAATTTGTACAAAATGCATGGTACAAAAAATTATTTAATGTAAGTTAATTTTTAGTACTGATATTATAGCCACAATTAATGTCAATCAATTATCAATAAAGATATTAAATACAGACTGCAAAAAAATTGTGTACAAAATTAATTATTTTCATATTTACAACTATATTATAGTAAGAAATTTAAATTTACAGAATTACAGAAGAATAAAACAATTTTACAATTTAACATCAAATGGTTGGAACTTAACTTTAATTTTTTCAACTAACATATATTCTTCATCCATGCTTAGTTGGCAATCTTTCCAATCGAATCTATCAGGTATATCTAGTATTCTATCAGAGCAAACAACTTCTCGTCCAAATTGTAATGGAAAATCTTTTTTTATTCTATAAAACAATCTTTCTCCATCAGGTAATTCCACATAAAAGTACAGCATTCCTGGTTTTGCTACTTCATGAAGATCTTCATTTAACTCTTTTATTGATATGTGATAAACATTACCGATTTCCTGTTAACAAAAGAAAATAATGTCAATAAAATATAATTAATTCTCCAACAGTAACTTGTTACTGCAAGAAATATTTCCAATTATAATCTGCATATATTTAACAATCACAGTATAGTTTATATGATTATTAGGATAATTACTTGAAATGTTTCTTTTAAAGCGGAAGCTTGATTTTTATGAATAGGAACTGCTTGAAGCTGACAATGAGATGACTTGAAATTTCTTTCAAAAAAGACTGGAACACGATTATTTGCTGCATAATACTTTGTAATGGCTTCCTAGAAAAGTAAGATTAATAAATTTAAAATGATTTCTTTTATTAATACATAATTCTAATGATTAATATTTATCATTTAAGAATATATTTCTGTAATAATACCTTATACAGTCTTAATTCTTCTTTAACATTATCTGGTAATATTGACAAAGATTGATAATGTGCTACTGGTAAAACTAGAAAATGATCATCTACAACTCCACCTTTTGCTAGGGCCAAATAAATTTCCTTGCCTTTAGAAATGACCAAATGTGTAGAAGCCTGTTCACTTGACAAACAAAACCAACACTTATTTTGATCAAATTCTATTTTAACTCGTTTATGTTTTTTGTTATCATCTCTGGAATCCATATCATAGAAGAACTGAGTTCTTTCATGTGACCTTCTGTTTCCTGGATTATGTGCAAGCATTGATCTTGGATATGGGCTAGCAGTTTCGTCTGTTGTTTTCATTATGAGTTCTGACATTCTTATTCTATCTACTGGAGTTAAGTTTAATGCATACAAACATTTCTGCTTTTCAATATTATTTAACTTGGCGAGTGCTATAAATCGAGTTGCTATATTGATACCATCAGCACTTTCATTTTGATTCCTGTAAAATAGAATAGGGATATATTTAATATTAAAACTGTAATCAATTATAATATAAAAACATTGTATTACAATGATAAGGAATATACCTATAAGGTTGTCTTTCATAATGTATATTTTCCAGTCCAACAGCATGATATCTTGGCTTAATGTGAGTAACCAACCATGCTATTAGTTTTGATCCTTTATATTGAAAGTTTTCATCAACTAAGTTTGTTATTCCTTCTGGCCACTGCGCTGTTAACAAAATATCTACTCCCCGAAAACTGGGACAACCCTTTAAACAAGCATCTTTTACAGCAATTACTTCTTTTTCACCAAATAGATGGCCACCAGAATCATTAGGATCCTCCCTCTCAACTCCACTTAAGTAAGCAATTTTGAGCCCAGAACTCGTCGTGTAAACTCCATATTTACCAAAATATGTAAGATTTGTACATAACTCTGAGCCGTTACCTTTTGGATAATTTTTCACATCATCTGCATTATTGGGACCAATAATAAATGTAGGCACTGGTATTGCTTTAGTACCATTTTTGTAAGGCTCCAATTCAGAATTTTTTTTGCCAAAAAAATTTCCAGTACAAAGCAGAAACTCAAAGGGTCCATTCTTTTTATTAATAATATCTATTCTTGAAAAAAATGACTTAAAATGACCTTCAATATCTCCACTAATAAGAACCTTCTCTTTTTCAGTCATTATCACACAATTATTTTTAGGTTAGCAAAGCAATATTTCAATATTTAAGGGAGAAACAATATTTACTAAATAATCGAGACAATATATTTAAAAAAATATAAATTAATAAGTAGTACTATCGACTAAATAACATATACAAATTTAATTTACAATTAATTGATAAAATTTTATTTACACACAAACGCTAAAAGCTACCATATTTACACGATTTGGCGCGCACCAATTGGCGAAACTGCAATAACGTATATATATATGTTTGAAAAATGGCCAGCCTGATGCCAGAATAATCCCTTAGGGAGAGGCCACAAATGCACCTCACTCTCCGAATGTGCCCAGATGTAACAACTCAAGCCGGGCAGATTCGGAGAGCGAGGTGCATTTGTGGCCTCTCCCTTAGGGAGAATGTACATGGGAGAATGTACATAAGCGCCGCGCTGCGCTGCCCTGCGCCGCGCCGTGCTGCGCCGTGCTGCCGCTGCGCTGAAGCTTAGCTCTGTCGTTCCGTTCCATTCGTATATTCTTACAAAAAAATGAGCAGTTGCATGTCTATGATATTTATAAATCACGGATGATGTGTATATGCTCCAAAATGAAAAGTTAAATAAATGAAGGGATAGTTTATGAAAACACAAGACCCAATTGATATAATATACTATGAATTATAAAATTGATTAGAACATTGGAAAATGAAGCTATTGATGAATAAGATGGAATTGGGCGATAATGAGATGTCCTTTAACCAGTTCAAATAAATGATGAAATTGATTAAAACTCATGTTAATAAATCTATAAAACTCTTCATGATCCCAAATATTTAAATAAAGTGCTATAAGCACTATGAATATTTCTTTGAGGTATTGCTAAATGTGGTCGAACCCACTACCTTCTGCAAGATTGTTGTTTCTTTTTTCTTAATTTTTTTAACAATTTCAATAACTTTAATGAAATTATACATTTTTCTAATTTTTTATATTTTGGCTTCAATCATGATCATGACCATGAAAATGATAGATGTATAACATAGATCTATAGAATTGTACCATTAGCAATGGAATATAGAAACGGAACTATGGACCAGCGCAAGCAGAGAACCGCGCAGCGCAGCGCGGCGCTTATGTACATTCTCCCTTATATAAATTGAGCATTCGAGATAATCTATTTTGCCCTCGAACGATCTCGAAATCTCGAATAATCGAATCCGTCTCGAATCTCGAAAGGAGAGAAACAAAAGACGAAACAGTGGCGCGCGTAGCGCGCTTGATTAACGCTAGTATTATGAATTTATGATGATCCAGAATTTGAAACAGTATTTATAAGTATATGTATTTTCGTTTATAATATAAGTATATGCCACAGGAATACTTTATAGAATATAGTGGAAACTAGCGTTAATCAGCGCGCTACGCGCACCACTGTTTCGTCTTTTGTTTCTTTCCTTTCGAGATTCGAGACGGATTCGATTATTCGAGATTTCGAGATCGTTCGAGGGCAAAATAGATTATCTCGAATGCTCAATTTATATAAGGGATATTAAATTGTCTTCTATAAATAATATCTTGCTTGTTTTATCCGTAATTTCACGTATAAGATAAAAAAATGTACCTATCGATAACCATCTTAGGTTGCAGTGACAGTTAAGCTGCCTACACGGCGTGCCGCGAGCCGCAAGCCGCGTGCCCTAGACTGCCTAGACAAGAACACACACACACACACATACACACACACACACACACACACACACACACACACACACACACACACACACACGAACCTGCCTATATAAACCTAATAGTTGACTAGTGCATACGAGAAGTGATTTCATTAATCAAAATATTTTGGGTAATAGACTGAAAACCAAACACATAAAAAATAACAATGCTAATTATTTAATTATGTATGAAAAATGATGTTCATCATTATATATGAAAATAGTAGAGTAATTAAAATAATGGTTACTTAGCGATATTTTTCGGTATCAATTAATAACTATATTAATTTTTACATGATTCATCTGGGTTTTAAATATTTAAAAAAATGCAATTTAGTACTAGCATGCAAATAATACATAATGACTATATGTATACAAAATTAGATATATGAAACGTTAAATAAAAAGGTTTGCTCCTTGGCTGTATTCTCAAGGCAGCTGTCAAAGTTCTGCATCATGAGCGAAGACTCCGACAGAAATATAAGTTTCTTATAAATTTATATATTTCATTAAGGGGGTCCGAAAGTCAATTAAAAATTCAAATTTCGCGCCACAATATAGCAGACGAAAAAATAAGTAATTTGCCCATAACAAATAGTAAAAACAATATTACGGAAAACCAGGACTGCATTGCCCTCCGTTACATTATTATCTATCATTTAACAAAATTTGAAGTTTCTATATAAATATTTCGCTGAATGGCATTTGAATTACTTGATTTTGAGACATTATTCAAATGCCATTCAGCGAAATATTTATATAGAAACTTCAAACTTTGTAAAATGATAGATAATAATGTAACGGAGGGCAATGCAGTCCTGGTTTTCCGTAATATTGTTTTTACTATTTGTTATAGGCAAATTATTTATTTTTTCGTCTGCTATATTGTGGCGCGAAATTTGAATTTTTAATTGACTTTCGGACCCCCTTAAATCTATAAAATAAAAAATGCTCCGTAAATTAGTAGATAGTTAAACATTTCAATGTAAATCTTTTTTATGATTTATATAGTCAAAACGATGGACAATAAAAATTAATATAGACATAAATAGTTACATATTGGCAGTGGCGGATTAAGGTATACGCCAAGTACGGCATGGCGTATAGGCGGCACTTGAAGAAGTGATCAAGGGGTGGCAAGATTCCAAAAAAATTATGTATTTTATTGTTTTTGCTAATGTTAAAAAGAAATTCAAAGCGATGAATAAAACGCTGTAGTGAAACTTTAAACCATTTACCGACACGGGTGTACATAACCAAGGGCGGAGTTTAACATTTTTCCTGGCAATAATGATGCTCCCCCCCAGCGGGGGGGGGGGGGGGGGACAAACTGCCCCAGGCCCCGCGGTAGGTAAGGGAGCGTGAAGCATATTATTTTAAAAATAATTTTTTAAACCCAAGTAGACTGGGGATATGAGGTCCACGCATATTAGGAAATTACGTAGATGTGCAACAACAAGCAAAACAATTATTTTAACAATTTTTAAACCCACGTAGGCGGGGGATATGAAGTCCACGGATGTAAGGGAGTCATGTAGACATGAAAAAATAAGCAAAACGATTATTTAAATAATTTTTAAACCCTAGTAGCCGGGGGATATGAGGTCCACACATATTAGGGAATTACGTAGACGTGCAACAATAAGCAAGACAATCATTTAAATAATTTTATTCCCATCTCTACTATAATGGCCATTTTATAGCCTGAAAAGCGGAGCAAAAGTGGCGTCTGACTCCCTGTCTTCATGACTCCATTATGTGCGTGGACCTCGCGTCCATTGGCTAGTAGGGTTTACAATTATTTAAATAATCGTTTTGCTTATTGTTTTATGTCTTCATGACTTCTTCATATCAGAGGATCTTGCGTCTCCTGGCTACTTGGGTTTAAAAATTATTCAAATAATCTTCTTGCTTATGTCGCACGTCTACGTAACTCCGTTATATGATTGGAACTCGCGTCCTCTGGCTACTTGGGTTTAAAATGTAAAAAAATTAATAAAAATAAAGATAAAGTTTAATAGAATAAGCAAAAAAGTTAAGAGTTCATTCAATATTCAGTGTTAATTATTGTAAGAATGGTTTCTGTTTGCTTACATTAGTTTTATAGGTTTTTCATAAGTATTTAATTTGGGCTCTTATAAACACAACCTTTTGGTTAAGAACTGCCACTTTATTTTTTACTTCATTTGATTATCCTTCTTACCTAATTTTGTAGAAACTCCTTGCGATTCCAACGGAAGAAAACCAAAACGATGTGTTGATCGTTGGCCTAACAAAAAAATCTTAGAAGGCTCATCAAGTTTTTCTATAACATCTTTTGCAGCAATATCAAAAAGCATATTCAATCTCAAAACAAAATCATTTTCAATTTCCTTGATACAAACTTTATTTCTGTTTTTTTGTAATTGACGATATTCATTGTATAATCTATCTATTTTGGCAACGCAGTTAGTCCTTGTAATAATTGGAATTTTTGCCCTATCCCAAAATGCCCGTACTTCGTTGAATACATCAGTCATATTATTCTGTATATTCTTATTTAAATTACGAGTGTGATAAAAAAGTAATTGCAGAATTTCCTTATTAGTCGGTAACTTATTACCACTAATGTGTGTTATAATGTTATTAATTAAATATAAATTTTTCTGCTGTTTTGAAGCCATGTCGATACTGCTTATACTAAGAAGAATCCTTCATTGACTAAATGAACTAAAAAAATGAATATCCGAGTCACAGTTTTGCCATTTTTATAACAATTAAACCCTAACAAAAACTATCTGCTTTGATCAAAATCAATATTATTAAATATTTTCGTCGCGACGGCGAAAATGCGGATTTTTTCTGTTTTTACATTTCAGTTACAAGTAATTTATTAATTTTGAAAAAGTCTTATGAATAGTAACATTAAATAAAACTATTCAATTTCAAACATTCGATTTTTCAAATAATATTTCAAATAATAACTAAGTTATTAATATTTGCGAAGCAAACCGGTTGAAATGATTTTATTATTATCATTAATATTATTATTTTTACACATAATTATAATTGTCTAAAAAGTTTACTTTTTATAATATTATGACAATACTGTTTCAATATTATTTCAATATTGCTATTCTGTCTTCTTTAAAGACTTCCAAAATTCAGCTATAAATCTCATTTCTCCAAGATATCATTGAAAAACACCTGAATGATGTGAGCTAGCGAGCTTTAGAGAAATCTTAACTATTTAAATTATCCAATTTACCCACTGTTACTTGCGCAAATTCAAACTTTCCAACCGTTGTTTTAAAAATATTGTTCTATACACATGCGAGAGGTGATTCTCGACTCATGTAATTGTCACCCTAGCTTCGCTCGGGCGACAAACAAGAATTATCTCTCTCGCACTAGTATCGAAAAGTACTTTATTTTTCTATTAGTATTTAGTAGTAATTAGACTTACGATGAAAAAAGCAAATAATATTTGTTATAACAAAATATATAAAGCGATAAAAGAAGAAAATAACATGAAAATTCTTTTAAAAAATGTGAATTTGGATTGCAATAATCGGTTCAAAATTTTCAAAACTTTATATTCCCTATATATATAAATTTGTACATTCAAATATGCCATTTTAGAATCATTTTAAATAGTCGAAAATATAGATTTTGATATACAAAATTTTAGAAGGTAAGAAAAAACTAAAAACGACCAACTTTCCGTTTAAATAACATGGGAAAACAATAAGTACTCAGAGGCACGCGAATTTTTAATGAATCAAACTCTGGCGGGCGTCAAATTCAGTTTTTTTTATCAAAGAAATGACTTCTCAACAGGTATGTGATTAAAATTAAAATTGGTAAATAACGGACACCCTAATATGCAGGACATGACCTAAAATATAATGATTTTATTTGGCCAGAAATTCGTCAGATTCTGACCAGAAACTGTCGCCAGCACGCGGGGTTTCTGGTCAGAATTTTCACCATAAGCTGACCAATTATCAGAAAATTAATCATATTCTGGTCAAATTATGCTTATTTTCTACCAGGGATTGTTTTATAATTTGTATATTTTATAAATTAATTACTCAATTAAAATATATGTGTGTGTGTGTGTGTTTGTTACGGGGGGTTTATGGCGTCCAACACTGTATATTAGTACCTACAGCCCAGAGTTCCGCACTATAAGTGGGTAAGGGCGCGCGCTGCGCGCACGCCACTGTCTACAATATATCATTCATCTCAGTATTGACTAACACCATGACGCCTGCGGCGCCCCCTTTAATTTCCGCAGAATTTTTCCGGAAATTTTGTTTGAACTCTCAAAATCGGAACACTAGGTCGGGAGGCATAAACCCCTATAAACCCCTATATTATAAAAGTTTATGTCGCCCGGTAACCATAAACCTATGCGGTTGTAATAAACCTCGATATATATAAAAAAGGTTACCATAACGCCGTTAAAAGAAAAAAAAAAAAAAAATATATATATATATATATATATATATATATATATATATATATATATATATATATATATATATATATATATATATATATATATATATGTATATATATAAAATATACAAATTATAAAACAATCCCTAGTAGAAAATTAACCATAATTTGACCAGAATATGATTAAGTTTCTGGTAATTTGTCAGCTTATATAGGTAACTTATATATAGGTAACTAAACTTTTAGCTCAAAATTTTAAAATTGCTCAAAATTGTTTTACTCATTCCAAATTAACCCCAAAACACAAATATAAAGTTTTAGAGCAAAGTATGTAATCGTTCTAAAGTTACAATTAATTGAAACTTTTAAAATTTTGAATTTTTTCATAAATCTTCAATTTTTATGATTTTTTAACTCAAAAACTTGAAACTTTTTGTGTAGCATATTAAATGGGAAAAAGTTTGCAAATTGTAAGTAGAATTGCTCAGAATTTTGGAAGATCGATGCCAATTATTTTGCTAATTTATACTTGACAGAACACCCCTAGCAAAAATCGAAAGTGTAACAAATTGCTTAGTAAGTGTACAAAAGTGTAAAAAAGTGTAAGAAAGTGTAAAAAAATGTAGTTTAAGGATTTCTGACTTATTTTATTTTTTTTTTTACACTTATTTACACTTTCTTTATATTTTCCTACACTTTTGTACATTTTAATATTTTTTTTATACTTATTTACACTTTCTTTACATTTTCGTACACTTTTGTACATTTTATAAAGTGTAAATTAATGTAAAAAAAACTATAATAATCTATAAATATAAAAAAAATGTAAAAAAGTGTAAAAAAATGTAAAAGAAAAGTGCACAAAAGTGTTAAAAACAGTAAAAAAGTGTAAAAAAAACATATTAAAATGTAAAAAAAATATAAGCAACTATAATAAAGTATAAGAAAAACTGCAAAACTCTGTTAAAAAACTGTAAAAAAATGTAAGAAAGTGTAAAAAAGGTATAATAAAATGTTAATAAGTGTAAATAAGTGTGAAAACACTATAATCAAATGTTAATAAGTGTAAAAAAAAAACTGTAATAAAATATTAATAAATGTAAAGAAGTCTAAAAAACTGTAAGAATTTTTTAATTGTGAGTATCAAAGAAAGTATAACAAAATATAAAAAAACTGTACGATAGTGTAAAAAATGTAAAAAAGTTTAAAGAAAGTGTAGAAAAGGGTAAAAAAATGTAAAAAAAACGTCCGAAATCCAGCATTAGTCTACACTTTTTTACACTTTTTGACACTTTTTTTACATTTTTTTTTTACATTTTAAAATTTTTGCTAGGGACCATTCAAAATATGCTTAAGGCGAATGCGACTGTATCAATATCCTTCACCAAAGGCTAAAAGATTTGTAAAAAATGTTACCTTTAAAATGGCACCTTGATGAAGATGGAAAGATCACAGGAAAAAGTTACGGGCAATTAAAACTGGAGAAAAAGCACTATTTTCATTGTTTTTACAGCTTTAATTGCACATAAATTTTTTCAGTGATCCTTTTCTATCTTTAGCAAGATGTCATTTTAAATCTTTTAGTATTTGGTTCGGGATATTGATACAGTCGCATCCTCCTTAAGCATATTTTGAATGGTGTTCTGTCAAGTATAAATTAGAAAAGTAATTGGCATTGATTTTCCAAAATTCCGAGCTATTCTACTTACAATTTGCAAACTTTTTCCCATTCAATATGCTATACAAAAAGTTTCAAGTTTTTGAGTTAAAAAATTATAAAAATTGAAGATTTATGAAAAAATCCAAAATTTTCAAATTTTCAATTAATTGTAACTTTAGAACCATTGCATATTTTGCTTTAAAACTTTATATTTGTGTTTTGAGGCTAATTTGGAATGAGTAAAACAATTTTGAGCAATTTTAAAATTTTGAGCTGAACAGTTGACATGAAGTTACCCATATGTAATTCTTAATTAGTTTTATAACTTGATACTAAGATTAACAAAAAAAAGTTAATTAAATTTTCTTTTCTTTCTTAAATTTATATGCACGGAGAGAAATTTTAGAGTAAAAATTACCAAGGTGCCTTGGTAGTGCATGGATAGACTGTCAAAAGCCGTGATATTCCCAGGTTTCTAATACAATTTATAAGTTTCCCAGGAAAAACTACCATAACCACTTAAAAAAAATACCAAATTATCGGAATAAAAATTACCAGACACACTGGTAAAAATTGAGATCTAGTCATTTTTACAGGGTAACCTAAGAATTTTTACTAAGAAAACTGATAAATTTTGCCAAATAACCTGGTATTTGTGTATTCGCGCATGCGCACTGCGCATTATTGTGTTTCAGAAGATTGATACTAGAGGCGTGCGCGACGTTAAAATGAAAACAATACACATATTTTCAGTAAGTAATAACGGCGATTCGAATGACTGTTGGTAACAGCTTCCGTGGCGCAGTCGGTAGAACGTCGGACTCTCAACCCAAAGATCGTCGGATCGAATCCCGCTTCCGTAAAAATTTTTTTCAGTTTAATGTTTTTTCATCCTTGTTTCTGTTTCTATTTCTATATTAAAATACTATATATCCATTAATATAGATAAAAAAAGTTAATTTTTTTAATTTAAATTAACTAAAAAAAAATGTTACCAAGGCACTTTGGTAAAAAGTTTGAAATTGTCAGTCTGTCCATCCATTACCATAGAAACTGGTAATTTTGCCTCGAATATTTGTAATTTTCACTACAAAATTTCTCTCCGTGTGGATTTATCTCTAAATAAAAAAAGCCGTGAAAAATATGCACGCATAAATTTATGGGGGATCAAGTTTAATTTTGGCGAATTAAGGTGATGTAATACCCACACTATTACTCAATTCTGGGTTCCCGTTTTTCTCCTTCAATTTTAAACTTTTTGAAAAAACTCTTTGACACGTTTTAAGTTTAATAAAGAACTATAACGTATCAAAGAGTTTTTTTCTTAAAATTAAAAATTAAATGAGAAAAACGGGAACCCAATTTTGAGTAATAGCGTGGGTATCGCATCACCTTAATGCAATTTTAGAGCAGCGGGCGTAAAATTACCTTCTAAAAGATACATTTGCGCTCGCCGAGCAAACAAGTATTTTTGTTTCCTATCGTCCAAAAAAAGTCACTTTATGACCTCTTTTTAGGTAAAAAAAACGGCGACAATCGTGCATGTGTTACAAAATAGTATATTGTGTACCAAGGACGTAAAGTGGGCCTTTTTAGACCGAGTGTAGAGTTTGCAGTACGAGTTATAGGCGAGCAAGCACGAGCCGAAGGCGAGTGCGTTTTGCGAGATGAAGATGAGTACTGGAGCTTTATTGAGGTAAGCGATATATCGCGAATCTACGAAAAAACTCACAGCCATAGGCCATCAAAGCGGCGAGTTTCCCTTCGATATTCGGGATATTGTTTATTTCAATAAAGTCCCTGCAATCACACGAGGTCAAAAAGTCCACTTAGCCCTTGTGTACACGATATTTTTTGTAACACAGGTTTGGATTTTCGCTACGGCACTTTTGCGCCCGCTACGGCACTTTTGGGCCCGCTTCGACACTTTTGCGCCCGCTGGTCTAAAAACGGTTACTTTTAACCCATTTTTTATGTTCAAGAAATGCGAAAATTATGCCTGTGTTGCAAAAATTCTTTTTGAATCTAGAGAAAAATAATTTTGAAGCAAAAAATTAGATTTCAAATTTCAAAGTATAATTTTTGTTTCAAAAAGACAATCGCTTGAAATCAAAAGGATTGTTATAAAAGGAAATTTCTTTTGTCTCAATCAAAATCTATTTTTCTCAGTGCACATTGACATTATACCAATACGTTATACGGTGTTACAATGCAATTACGCAATAAATACAGTCTCAAAAATTCCATCCATGCGTCACGTTTCGAAAAGGAAAGGGAAATCCAAAGAAGCGCAGTCCATCAACAAAAACGGACTAGATCCTACCTGCCTGCCTCGGAAGCTCGTGTCCTCCCGCTACCCCCATGGCGCAAGTGCGAACATCACCAGTCGTCTCGTCTCACGGGTATCGATAACACGACGGCGCGCGCGCGAAATCGTCTCTTTCCACTTTTCCTTCCTTCCTTCCTTCCTCTCGCCCCCCGACAGAGTTGCGTGCGCGCGCTTGTCCTCAATTAGCAGCGAAAGTCTTTTCGCCGCGTGGCCCGGCATAGTGATGCACTCGTGGGAAAACTACGCGGCCACTACTACCTGCTGGCCCCCGCGGAGCGCGGAAAAGCTCGGCCCCGAACCGCATCTCGACAAGTGTAATAAACCCCGGCGCTGTTTTCCCACGCAGTTTCTCCATTGCGCGGAGGAGGCTCGCTGCGTGCTGTACCTGTCTCGATGCGATTCTGCTGGTTGGCACTTTGTTTCGGGAATGGGGAAGAATCGCGATGATTATTGAGAGGCAGTGGGGAACTAGAGAGGAGGGACTGCTCGTCGTCAGTGGATTGCTGGTGGGAACTTTGTCGGGGAATTTTCCTGACTTTGCCAAGGTTATTAGGGTCAGGGAAAAAAAATAAGGGAAAGTGTGATGATAAATTTTTAACGATTTTTTTAGATTTTAGATAAACTTGCAACAATGAATTCTTTGATGTGAGAAATTTAATCAAACGTAATTTGAAAATTCGGAGAAATTTCATGTTTTAGTTTTAATATTAAAATTTAAATATAATGTACCCGGAGATCATTTGACCACCATAAGCGGAAATATTTCGTATGTTTCGATCTGCAAGCATGTTTAGAAAAAACTTTTAAAGAGACGTCAAATTGTAGTACATCTTCAAAATATAGTATCGGGTTTTGAATAATTCTCTTGTATCAATTTATAAGCCATATTTTTTACATTTTTTAGCTATACTTCCAAATCTAATTAAGATTTACCATAAAGTAAGACGAAGGAAATGTGCACGTGACCGAATCAGGTATATAACTTGTTCGGAAAATGTATGCGTCTGTAAACATAATCCTGTAGAGCGCAAAATTCTAAGAAAAAAGTTCCTTTACTATTTTTTCATATGACTAGTATTTTTTTAGTAACTGATGTGTTTAAATTCTTTGTTTTTAATAGAAAATGTATACCTATGTTTATAAGATGATATCTATAGATATACAATTCCTATTAAAAACAAACAATTTAAACACATCAGTTACTAGAAAAGTACTAGTCATATGAAAAAATGGTAAAGGAACTTTTTTCTTAGAATTTTGCGCTCTACAGGATTATGTTTACAGGCGCATACATTTTCCGAACAAGTTGTATAGCCGAATTACCTCAATGTTACCTTATATTTTATTTCCATACCCTTAAAGTTATTTGTCTCCTTAGAATGAAACAATTAAAAAGTCGCTCGCTAATCCAAATTTGTAAAGAAATTGACTAATTTCGCAGTAAATATCACTTTTTGCACAGTGAAAATTGTATTTCTCTTCCTCAAAGCTAATATGCACTACAGAATTAGTATATAATAGACTTTTTTTCTAATTCGTATCAGCACGTGGCTTTTCACTTATTAGTTCTTAGTGATTTATATTCACTTATTTTTCGTGTATTTTATGTTTAAATAAATAAAAATATATATTTTCGTAATAAAATAAATTAAAAGTAACCTTAAGCACAATGCGAACAGACAAATTCTTGAAACATCAAACGATTATTTAGATAATACCCACGTAAATTCTTTTCGATGACATAAGTAACTTTACTGATATAGTTAAGCACTCAAAATAAATTTAGTTACAATTACATTCGAAAGTAACGTTTAAACTATACATAACAAAAAAATTCACGTGTCAAAAAAGCTATATCAAAGAGATATATTGATATTCGTAAATTTTCTCGTCATTATTATGTAACGCAGTTCTTAGTTTTATCTTCAACGTATTTTTCTATTATCAACACAACCCTGGTGGAAATCGATTCCATTATTTACCTAATAAATAGTTCATTTCCCCAATAATCGTCAAAAACTAGACACTTTTCTTGGCCACTTCTATCCATCGATGAAACGATTTTTCCGATCATATTTGCCATTTAATAGATAGAATAATAGAATAAGTTTTTTCACAAATATACATTAGCTTATTTATAAGTATTTAAAAGATCTTAAAGTTGGCCAGTTTTTTCAGGTATAGAAAATGGCTAATAAGAGGCTTGCTATGATGGCGAGGAGCGAGAGAGACAGAATCAAATGGAAAAAATCATTGTTTTCGTTTATATTCCCTGAAACACTATACTATAAACTAATTAAATACCAATAATAATTCATGTTTACGTTTTGGTTAGCTATTTTTTTTTTTAATATTTGGCTTTAAATACATGATCATTACAGAGAAAATTTAGTACAAACATTTTAACGTTATGTTATCTCCATTAAATAGAGAATATCATCGAAAAAATAGTGTCATCACTATAAAAAATTAGCTATCTTTACTATAGCTATTTATTACTTTCCTGCGGCCATTTCCGATAGAGAAAATTTCTACCAGGGATAAAGAACTGCACATCGAAATTTTAGCATACAGTAGTAAGTACTATTTATAGAACATAAGTTCATCTCAATATACATGGCGACACAAATAATACACGGAGAAAAATGGTGTAGGAAAAATTACTGTATTTATAGTGGCCATCGGACAGACTCAAATTTTCATAAAATTTTCTACAATTTATAGTAAAAATTCCTATGTGTTGAGTAATTTTTACTATGTATATAGCTATTTTTATTATAATTGCCTGTCCCAAAGTTAGTATCGAATATAGTAATTTTTCTTACGTCTATAGTAAATTTTCTTACAACATTTCTCTCAGTGTAGCGATGTATCAAACCACCGCATTATATACATATTAGCTCTCCAACACCGTATCTCTATATATACCTATACCTATATCTAAAACGAAATTCCACCGATCATATGCACGAGAGCTTGATACGCCTACGGAAACGCGAGTCGCGTAGGGGAGCCGCTGCGTCAAGGCGATATCCTCTTCCCCTCTTCCGGGTGCGGGGGAGGAGAGAGAGACTCCGAAGGATCATACGCGAAGCGCGCAATATGCCACCCTCGATGCGTGCGCGTATATATATATGTATACCTATACACTCAACGCGTCGCCGCCATCCTATACTACATACCGCCCACGTTGTCGTCGTTGAAAGTGCCGACTCGTCGAGGGGGTGCGACTTTTTTTTTTACGACGCGGAAAAATGCAGCGTTTATGGGGATGTATGTGAGCTTGAAAAATTGCTGTGTGGAATACATGCCAGTAAATTTACTGTGAATTAAATTTGAATGCGTAACGATTGTTGTTATGTTATTTAACGTCGACCATTATAAATTAGTACGTGATAAATACGCGACGGGACCTATAGTTTGTAAAGATAAATCACCTAAGCTTTAATGTTTTATAAGATGCTTGTAAATAAACAGTGGTGTACCCGCGTCAGATTGATATAAACACAACCAGGCTAGAACAAGAGCCGCTCCATGTATACCCACATTATGTATAAGATTGTGATTGAATTTAATTCAATTTCATTAGATAATAATTGTTAATGATGAATGTGAAATTACAGCGTGACGTTTCTTTATGTAGACTGAAATTTTAAAAACGAATAATTCATTAAAATATTTTTATACCACTCTAACCTCAAAATCACAACTTTGGCATGATTTTTCGGCGCTCGTGGTATAAAATACCGTTCGAAACGAGTGCGGAAGTTGATGATTTACGTCATGTGACGTTTTTCGCACCAGTGTCAAAATGTACTATTAACTTTTATACTTAATTCTATAGCGTTTTTTCTGTAACTTAATTATAGTTTGTAATTATATATTCAAAAACAACACTTTATAGCAGAAAAAAATATGTGATATTGTACATTAAAGAATTATTAATTGACAAAGCCATAGAAAAAAATTCATATTTTGATAATTTTTATGAATAAATTAAGATAAGACTTTTTACTCTTTTTCACACATTAAACCAATTTTAAAAAAAATTTGCATTTAAAAATTAGCTTGATACATATAGTTATTATTAACTCTTTCATAATATTTTGCAAAATATATATCACAAGAACTCTTCATACTACATTAAAATGACAAGTAAATAGACAACACCGTATGCAACCTGATGTAAAAAGGGAACTCGCGTGAAAACACACGTATGCGTATAAATAAAGAAAAAGCAAGCAAAGACGTAGAAAGAGGATGGGCGAGTAAAACAACGCTGAATGGAGAAGGAAAAAAATGAATGAGAGGAAAGTGAAAAGGTGTAGCACGGGGAGATACATCCGTAGTCGTCGCCGCCGCCGTGTGTGACTGGACGGAAAGAGGCGAAAAGTAAGGCGAAAAAATAATGAGAATGGAAAAGAGGGGCAGTTGTGGAAAAGAGGTGTGGATAATACAAGCCAAGAGAGAGAGGGGGATAGGGACGGAAAAACACAGCTAGAGTGAAGAGAAAGAGAGAGAGCTCGAGGGAGAAAATCCAAAAAAAGAATCCGCGCGAGTGCGCTTGTTATATTTCTTTTTTACCTCATCGCGGACGCGACACACAGGGGAAACCGACATTAAGAGCGGGACAGAGCCAACTTAAAAAGATGAAAAAGAAGACTGCTCTTTGAAATTTTTCAAGTGTAGGTGGCGCGAGCGCGAGCGCGGGTGGGCGGGCTTTTTTCGAGTAATTACGACGGTTTTTGAAGCGTTAAGTAGGCAACGGCGTTATAATAATGCTGCTACTGTGTACGTGAGAGGATCATTTTTTATAATTTGGAAGAATATATTGAACGTTAATGTTGGTAGTGAAATAATTGGAAAATTTAAAAAATGTGCAGTTGAGAACAAATTATAATAGCACTTGTACTTTGAAATGTTGAAGTAGGTTACTTGCAATTATGGAGTACATTTGTGCATTTAGAGTATGCGCGCATGTGTTGTTTTCATTTTTATTTTTCAAACAAAAATCACATTTTACTGAAAAAATACACTATATTGTTTATGATGAGTAATTTATCTGTAATAGAATTATTTATAGATTTTAATACAGGAATAGTAGCTGGACAAACATAAAAAAAGTCAGATCGAATTGAGAACCTCCTTCTTCTTCGAAGTCGGTTAAAAAAATAAATTGACATTTAATATATTAAATGTCAATTTATTTTTATATATATATATATATTGAGAAAATTTTTGATATCTCTAAAATTTCGAAGAACAAATTCAAGTACATGAACAATATTACATTAAAGATGTTATAATAGCAATAATCGAAAACATAAATTTTCTCACATTCCGAAATAACTATAAATGCTGTTATTCAAAGTGCTGTATTCAAGTATACAAACAAGTTACGAGATTTTATTCAGGCACGCAAACACAAAGAAGTGGAAGCGCCATCCACGATGATGACAAATTGCTGGAGGAAGGAATTCCAATGAAATTAGAACGGGGGAAATCCGGCTGAAAAAATGCGTAGATTTATGCGCTAAAATAACACCGAGTGATCCGTAGGGCGCGCGTGCGATAACCAAAAGGGAAATCTCGTTCCGTGCGGCAATGGGTAAGAGCGCGGGGAACGTGTAGAAAGGGGAAAAACGGAATACATCCTCTTCCTGCGCGCTAGACGCGTAAAATAAGAGCGGAGGGGAGAAGAACGCGGCGGGAAAATAAGCTAAAGAAAGATGAACGAGCGACAGGGGGATAAAGATAGAAAAAAGGCTAGATGTTTGATAATCGAGAGACGGCGGCGGGCCGAGGGTGGCCGGAAAACAAAAGAATAAGGAAGAGGGCGTAGGAAATATTCTTTTTTGAGCGGAAGTTGTGTGCGATTTTGTCAATAAAAAGATATGCATTAGATGATTCTACTTATATTTATTTATAGAAATGGCATAAAGCTTATTATGAAGATTCAGTAATAAGAAATATATAACACATATTATTTTAGTTTGGCGAAACTAATTTTATCACGGATTTGAAATGTAAAAAAAATTATAGTAACTATACAATGATAATTGATGTGTTCATAATTAAATTCTAATTTTTGAGTTCAATTAATCTCTAGATAAGTATTACACGTCGCAATACTAATAATTTAAAGCAACTACAACGTAATTAAACTGAATTTATTTTTGCAAGGGCACTGCAGGTATCCCTGAAAGCTTTTAATTATCCTTTGCAGCCTTCATAAGCGCAACACATCAACATTTCCATTTTACCGCATCAAGCAAAATCCATCACTAAATACACCCAATCCGGGAAATCCCACATTTCCACATCATAATCATCACCAACCCTTCCCACCCACTCCCCGCATCCTCCCACACAACTCGCTAAAAATCCCAACGTTCGCACAGCATAAAAAAAAAAAAACGAAACCCCGCTCCCGAGAAAAATCAACGGCTCGCGTTTATAAACAAACGACATTTTTTTCAAAGCGCATCTATATAGGTATATATAAAACACGGCGCAGTAGCAACGAGGAGCGAAAGCTCGTCGCTCTTTCTCTCTCGCTCCCGATAAAAAAAGCATCAGCGAGAGCGAGAAAGACGCTTGGTGGAAACGCTCTCCCCCGACGTTAAAATGGTGCTGGCAGGGTCCCGGTGGTGGGGGTAACTGTGGGCGTGGTCTCGACCCATTGTCTCCCATTCGCCGACGACTAGCCAATGACGTGGCAGCATAGGCGTGGCGCGGAGAGAAGGGAGACAAAAATCGCAGGCAGCGCGGCAGTTATACGCGAGTTTATGCTAAGATTTTCATGTATACCATGCGAGGATGAATATATGTGTATAGTAAGTCAGAGGGGGTTTATTCTGGAGGCTCTATAAGTATGCGTGTATAAAGGCGCAGGCAGCCGAGAGAGAGAGAGAGAGAGAGAGAGAGAGTAAAGCGTATATAAAATATAAAATGAATTTTGGCGGGAGAGACGCAATCGTAAATTATTACGGCGCGGAAGTGTGTCTCTCTGGATGCGAATTTAATCGATGGCAGAGAGCGCATCACGGGTTATGCAGGCTTTTGCCGAGCGAATCGAGAACATGAAATAAAGTTGAAAGAGAAAGAGAGAGAGAGGCTGTATATAATAAAATATTTGTTCACGCGATCCGTTATTATTGATAAGTTATTTGTTTGTCGGGTTTATTGTATTATACAAGCGGCTCTTCACGCGGATTAACAATTGTTACGATTATTTTTAGTCGCGAGATATAAATGGATTTAATGGATTATGACAGGCACGAGCGTAATAATGTTTGCCCGTCGATTGTTGAATCGCACTTTTGTTTAATCAGAATTTATATAGCAGCAGGTTTTGTATAATTTTACGCTATACGCAAACCGTGTATAATAAATGTTTAATGGTAACATAATATGTTTTCCCTTATTTTTTTACCAGTGCGTATATTCCAAAAGATTCTTTATAATTATCAACCTATCCCGATACCCTATATATTATCCTAATACCACTTGATATCAAAACACCACCTTATTAAAAAACATAATCTCCAAAATTCCTAATTGCCAAAATATCAAAACCTCATCGACGTCCGACACCCCTTTACCTCGCGCGCCAAGCGTTTCCCCAAGAGCGCTATAGTACAAGCACGCTACTAATTTTCCGTCTCTCAGCTCTTACACTCGCCACTACACGCTCATTCTCAAAAACCATTCACCTGCGGACCCTCCGCGTAAGTATAACGGCGCGTATGTTTCATTCAGACTTGCGCGTGCCGGAGTGTCGCCGCAGTACATAAATATACTTTCACTCCCATTCGCACTAACGAAAGTAGGTACGTACGTACGCTCGCACGTACGTAGGTAGAAAGCTCATCAGCGGCGGCGAGTCGCGGACTTGCACTTGGCTCATTCATGCGCCTCTGCTGATTAACCGGCCCCGCCAGGGGTGCTAGCGCGGCGGTAGCAGTATGGATCGGCCTGGCGCGCGCTATAGAGGGTGGGAGAGAGACACCCCCGGCGGCAGCAGCGCGGCAACCTCTCGCTGGCTGCGCGTGGAAAAGGGAGCTTGCGAGGTAAAGGCAGCAGTAATAGACGCCGCGCTGAGTGTTGTGTATAAGCTGCTGCACGCGAGGTCGCGCGCGTTTGTCGTATTTTCTCTCTCTCTCTCTCTCTCTGTGTATTGTAGACGTGTGGAACGTGGAGAGAGAGCGAGTGAGCCTGGGCTTGTGGAGCGCGGGGATATGATAAGGGGCTGATGATGCTGATGATTGGTCGGTTAGCGGGTAATCGCGGTGCGTTGAGAAAGAGATTCGGTATGGCGTGTTTGTGTGCTGGTTTCCGTGAGTAATACGACATGTTTCGTAATGATGTGGTACATGGATTCTCAAGAGAAGTGCGAAGAGTCTTTGAAAGGGAACTGGTTAAAAAAGTATTGAAACTTGCGGTCGTTTAATTTCGCGTGTCAGTGACATAATCGTCTTTTGACAATTTGTATCTGTCATTTTACCACGATTAAAGACAAAAGCCAAGCGAGGATAACAATACTGTATATGCTTCTATAAAACACTATAGTCTTATGGACATTTATAACACACAATACTTGGGTTTAAAAGATTCGACAATGAAGAGATTCAGCAAATTAAGCAGCATACGTGGATTTTACAATAAAAGACTGGATTATCGTCCCGCGTTTCTACTCATAAAAAAACGACCAATGAGAAAATAATATCAAATTTTGCACCGGATAGGAAAGATACTAAGTTACTTATATGGACAGAGGAATTTTAAGAGAACGTAAGTATATATAATAATTAAATTCACCCTTATATATCATGCATGTACTCATGAGAGAAATTACACTTGCAAATTATAATGATTAAAATATCGCACTTAATCCCTGATGGAAATCGTCCATTTTTCACCCATTTGTGAAAAGATTTTTCTCCCATTTTCTAGCCATTTTCTAGCAATTTCGGTCAACTTGCCATTAAAAAACTAGCCATTGAAAATGGCTAGAAAATGGAAGAAAAATCGTTTCACAAATGGGAGAAAAATGGACGATTTCTACCAGACGTTTAATCAAAATTATTTCTATGAATTCATATTACATCAAAGTTACACATCTCTTCCCCGAAGACCATCCACAGGAAAGAACTACCTATGTACACCCTCGGCCATCAAATCCCTACACCTCGCACTCTCTCTATCCAATCGCAAAACACACAGGGCTCTAAACCATTGAATCCCGGCGAGATAATTGCGCTTCATTAGAGGCCGCAGCGCATGTGCGCGGCGAGACCGCAGTGCGATTGCGACGCTGCTATATCCGGGCGATCTCACACGCACCACGCACGCGCGCGCGGTACATGTTTGCGCACACGCGCGACGCGTGTACCGCGGATTCGTTCGAACGTATAGTCCAGCCGTTCTGAAGCTGGATTATGCGTGGGATTAATTGGTCGAAGGTTTTGGTTTGGGCTTGGAATATTATGTAGCGGGTGGGATATTGTTTGGGAGAGAGCGATGATGTTGAGTTAATAATGGATAATTCATGGTTTTGTCAGTATCCATGAAATAAAAATTGTTTTAAAATAAATTTTTAGTAATGCTTTAGTTGAGTGAGAATAAACGTTTTTTAAGTTATATTTGATAGGATATGTGCACTGATAGTCTTTGATATAAAATTTATCTTTTTGATACAAAATTTTAATCAATTCATGAATGTTTCATGTTTCGCACAAAATTTAATAATCGAACACTGTTTGACACATCTGTTTTAAATTATTCAGTCAAAATTTACTTTCACGTGACTGATTGTGAAAACTGACTTTTATCATACCCTGAAAAAAAAAACAAAATTTCATATGTTCAAGGAAATCTTACTTGTTTCAACTAAAATTTAGTTAAAATAACAGGTAAGATTTACTTGAAACAAAGTCCAATTTTCTTGAACATGCAACATCTTTTTTTTCAGTGTATTCATGTATTCTTTTACATAATACCATACGAAACTAAATCATTCGAACAAAACGATGTTTCGTTCCATTTTCATTAGCTCACCCTATACTCGAGTGCCAAGAACTATATATACGAGCCGCCCAAAAAGAGCAAAGACCTTCAGACCCCGCATTTCACCGACCCCCTCTCACCATCCCTTCCACACCACCCCTCCTAAAGCTAAAAAGAACCCAAAGCGCTGATTTATTTATTTATTTAATTACATAACACTACACACCACCCCCGAAAAAGCGTCGAACCGAAAAAATCACCACCCCCGCACTCTCTCTCTCTCTCTCTCTCTCTCTCTCTCTCTCTCTCGGCGCGATCGAAAGCAAGAGTGATAAGACCGGGGGTCGCCAGAGAGAGGGAGATAGAAGGAGAGAGACAAGAAGGGGAAGGAAGAGGAGAAACGGGGTGTATGCGCGCGAGCGAGGGAGAGAAAGCTAGAGGTATATATATGTGCAGAGAGGTGCCTGATCGGCAGCCGCGGGCTCCGGTCACGTTCCGATATACACCATCACCGCCAGCGATTCGCAAGAGCGAGCGAGCGCGCGCGCACACGCGGGACAACCCCTGGGTCTAGTGAGAGAGAAAGAGAGATAAAGAGACTAGTGCGCCAGCAGCAACCCTCAAAACCACAAGGACGAGCGCGCGAGAGAGCTCGACGTTTTATGTGTACTCGCACGCTGCGGCGGGTTTTCGTGTAGTAGTTGGCCGACGGGAAACATCACAACGTGCCGGAGATTCGGGAAGAAAGTGTGTACGTGGATGGTTGGTTGAAAGAGTGAGCGAAGTGATAAGGGATTGGTTGATTGGGAGGACGAGCGGAACGATGGTTGGGATTAATGGGGTAGTTTAAGGAGTGAATAGAGCTGGAAGTGACGGGAAATCAAAGTGGACGGTGCGGTTTTTGTTGATAAAGTATCGTAATAGATGAATGAGTAGTGTTTCTTAGTTATCTAACACTGCAAATACCTAGTTTTTTGTATTATTGCGTATGGAAATCATTGTAGAAGTAGCTTATTTTGACAAAAGTGGTCACGAAACTATTGAAAGTTGAAAAAAGTATAATCAGTATATATACGGTTTGATTTTAAATAATAATAATTACCTAAGCATTGTTGAGTTATTTTATTTTATTCACTGATTAACTCGTTTATTACTGACAAAAATATATATATTTTTTTACATATAGAATTAAGAAAATGGTTAATTAATTCTAAATTATATAGAATGAACATTAACAAATTAATTGTAACGACGCTATTTTATTATAGAATAAATTAGTATTCTATTTGCAATAAGAAGAATTGTGTTTTAAAAGGCGAAGCTTCTTGTGCTAAATTCAGTTGTCAGTTGGGAAATCTTCATTTTCACGAAAAGACGTTCCTCAGGATTGTGTATACAACGAAGACAAGCCGAAGTGTTTTTACAATGACTTGAATTATGGAATACTTTTTGTGCGTCAGAGAAGAATTTATTGTTTACAAGAAGTGGGGATCATTGGCGGAACATTGTTTGCTTAAAAGGTAAATTTCTGTGAAAGGAAAATAATTATTTTTAAATTAGTAATATTCATTTAGCGAATTTAAAAAGACATTTAAATGAACTAGGTACCTGAAATTAGAGTCTTTGGTAGACTGTTTGACCACAAAGAGAAGAAAAGAGTTCATTGTATAGCCTTTGCTTTGAGGTGAATATTGAGTAATCATTTTTTTCAGGACTATATACGTAAAAATACATTCACAATATTTGATGGGTTGCTTGATAATAACTACAATTGATAATAACTAATTGGAAATTAAAGTAATACTTATTATAATTGATTTGATAATGAAACATTATTAGATATTAGCTGCTACGTCTCATTTAATCAATATCATTTCATAACATTGCAGGCAACCAAAAGATTAATCGTGATTAATTACATATCAAACTTGTAAGAGCATTTTCATTAATTATAATCAAAGCATTATTAAGTATTAAACTTTATTGGAATATATTTTTTAATGTGCATCTTTAAAAAAGGCAAATCATGAGTAAAAGATTAGTAAAAAAAAGAGTAAAAAACGACTACCAACTACTTTAATGTAAAATATATACAGGATATAATATTAATAAGATAATAGGTATTATATTCTTCAATATTGAAGCAAGTATATACTTTTATTAATTTAAAAATATACAGAAAGATATTATGTTCGTAACAGTGCCCTGAAATCACCGACAGGCTTATTTTACAATTGTATTTTATCATACATCGTATGATATATAATATATAAGAAAACGCGAAAATGCGTGTATTAAAACGTGCCGTACTGCAAGATACGAACTTGACGAGAGTTCGGAAAAATATCACCAAGGCGCTAATCTTTGTTTTAATATTTAATTGCGTTTCAGTCACGAACGTGACAAAGATAACATGTTTCTTTTTCCCCAACATATCGGTCACTCAGACATAAAACATCTTTTGAAGGAAAGCCTAAAGAAAAGAATAAGCAACAATACATTTTAACTGTTTTTTTATAAACATATTACGTAAGAAGAATTTGTCAAAATAAAAAAAAATGTTTTATGTCCTTTTCATGAATATTAAACATTTATGCTTTTTTGTTTTATTCAAATTTGAAATCATACATTTTAATGTTTCAAAAAGTATTACAAAAGTATTTTATATAATTTTTACATACAAATTTCATACATATTTCATTATATTTTATATTCATATATAATATTTTAAATAAACTTTTATTGAAAAACGCTGTGGGTTCTAATTATAAAAATATATTTCTATTCGAGTGAAAGCTCTTCTTCGTCATCTTTTCAATAACAACTGATCTTTTAAGATTAAAAGAATACTGACATTTCCAGATTTAATTTTAGATTTTAAAAATTTTCGTAAAGGGGCGTTTTTGTAGAAAATTATTTTAGAAATGATTTTATTTTCCATTGAAAATTTCACAGTTTCAACAATATACACCTAATTTCAATAACACAAAATCTATTTACACTTTTATCAAGTAAGTATACATTTATATTGTCTACACGCAGAGAAAAGCCCATTGGTAGCAAATGGAATCCTTTTGATCCAAGAGGAAAATAATCTTGTTTTAGTTGCCAAAATTAATTCCTCTTGCCACAAGACGAAAATCCTTTTTTGGCAAATTATTCTGGTATAAAGAGGATTCCTCTTCAAGGAAATAGAAGGTCTAGTTGACCGATAGGAAAATCCTCTCTAACCAAAATCGTTTTGTGTGAAAAAGAAACCTCTTGTCCCCCGATAAAAAAGTTTACATATTTCCATTGAAATAAAAAAAAATTTTTACTTCTATTAATTTTATTTATTTTAACTTTTATGTTATTATTTATATTTTTTATGTATTTTATTTTATTATTTAAATTTTTTATATATTTTATTTTATTTATTTTATTTTAATAATTAATTAATATTGGTTAAGTTTGTGAAAAAAACCGAAGAAAAAATGTTTTCGAAAATAGTTCTAGAAGTGCAGTGATTGGGAATCGAACCCCCGACCTTTGGATTGGGAAGCCAGTACCTTAATTAACCACACGACTAACTAAGCTTCTGACGGGGAGTATCAAAAAAGGCTTTATATATTTCAGAAGAATCAACTAATTTTTAAAAATTCATATCTCGACAGTTACTTAACTTGAAAAGATAATTCTTCTTTCATTCATTAAATATTGTATTCATACTTTCCCTAAGTATGACTAATATTTAATTGTATTGTAATTAATTATATGATTATATATTTTTAGTGATTACTCTCATTTCCTCTTGTGACAAAAGGAAAATCCTTTTGTAGTAAAAACTTTATGAACATGGCCCATTCTCAAGAGAAAAATCCTCATTTAGCAAGAGGACATCATTTTGTTTAAAAAGGAACCTATTTGTAACAATAAAAAATAAGATTTTGGCACAAGAAAAGTATAATCTTGAAACAAAAAATTAATTTTTTTCCTCAAGAATAATACGCTAAATTTAAAACGATAATCGTTTTACTACAACAGGATTTTGAGAAAAGGATTTTCCTCTTGCCACTAACAGATCATTTCTCTGCGTGTAGTTCGGTTAGATACAAATAATCTTCCGTTACCTAATATGTCCGTCCTCACATTCACAAGAAACATTTCTTCGAATCGCCGCTTAATAATACACAATATCTACATATATCAAATACACAAAACGATGCAAATATATTTTCGTACCCAAATTAGACATCACCGCCGGTTTTACCTGACAAATTTAAATGACAAAGAGCTGCGTTTAGTAAAATTTACGTACACATCCCACGCTATAGGTACACATAAGTGCAATTCAGCGACACGCCGTTGTGTGCTGCTCTTCTCGCTGCGCATCATATGGTGGCCGATTGTTCGTTTCCTCGCCCGGAAAGATAGTGTTACTACCCGCATTTCACGTGGGATATAAGCCATCGTCGCGTCCTATTTTGCTCGGCTTTCAATCCTTTTCCTTGCCGCACATCGGCAATGTCAATCGAATATGGATGTTATTTGTTCTCAAGGACGAGAGGCGCTGAAAATTACGAAGTAATAGAACTATGTATTTTAACTATATAAAATATTATAAATTTTTAATATATTAAAAGTGCTTTTATAAAATTTAATTTCTCATTCTGTTAACATATAAATATTTCAGACTGTTGAATAATATATCATTTTTGAAAAAACATACATATATATTTGAAGTGAATTATCTCCGACGTTTAGTGACTGAAAAAAACTCCCATTATCCAATTATGTACTCCAAGAGGGTCATTGGTACTTATGTACCTAGTCCGCACGTTCCGTACACAAAATTTGTCATTTGAATGTTTTTCCAAGCGCGCGTAAGTTTCATTTACTAACAGAAGGGTTGCCCGGTTGTTTGTCGGTACGGAAAAATTCTATTTTTAAGAAACCCGAAGCGGAATAAAGTAGGAGCGAAACGACGACGGAATTAGAAAGGGTAAAGAGACTTATAATTAGCGGCGTTTAGTAGGTAAACGCACTTCGAGGAGTTTTATTTAGAATGCAATACATATGTATAATAAAGGTTACAAGTGAAAAACATTTGTTTAAGGAGGAGATAAATCTCCTCTTGGTGCCATTGTAGTCGAGTCGAGTCACTAGTGAGTTATGCCGCAGAGAAAAAGAAAATTTTTAATCGCAAATTTTGTTGTAATGATACTTCGGAGATTCCTTTGCTTTTACTCTTATATTTAAATATAACATTAAATATCTGCATATTGTACGTATAGTTTAAAATATGTTTCTAAAAGAAAAGTTGTAAATGAGAATTATTTATATTCTTTTTATTTACTAGATATAACGTATATCAGAATTAATCAACATTTGAAGTACTGTTTATTAAAAATACAAAGTTATCTAAAGATAATTTGTTATTCAATTAGATACAAGGAATAATAGTTGTTATTTGAACAAATATTTGTTATCAACGAAATACAAAAGGCAAAATTCACAAAATATACTCCTTCCTCGTTAAAGCAATGTATGATTAAACAGCTGAACCAGCCGGAGAACTCGCATATTTAAGGAATCAAAAATAAGAAAACCACCATAGGCTCAAATAAGGAAGCAATAGAAAAATCGGAAAGGAACTTATCCTTCACTCCCGTTCAAAATACCTAACTTTATTTAAAACAAACAATCTCCGGCATCAAACGCGTCACCTCGAAACCAGGACTGCGGCACTCGACGCGTGCACGTGTGCAGTCGCCACGAGAGGAGAATCCCAGCATCCAGAGCCAAACTGTCTACCACGACCAGCTATACACGGAAAAAGCGTAAAACCTTACACACAGTAGCTATACGGCAGCCGCGAGTAGGCGTGTCGCTTCCTAAAGTCATTTGTCGCGAACGTGATCCTCTCCTTTACCCCGCGCGGTCCCCGTCAAATCGGCCGGCGATCTCCTCTCTGTTCCTCGAGAGCGAGCGGAGGGAGGAAATTTACGCCCGAAAGGATGACGCAGCAGCTGCTGATGCCGCGGTTCTTGCGCTATATAGCTCCCCCTCGATTTTCGTCGCGAGCGGCCGCTCCTTGGGTTCTTTTTAGTCGCTCGATTCTCTCTTCGATGGTGTATGTGGATGAGGAGGAGGGAGAAGGGAGAGCTTGATTTTTGTTTGTTCCGAGCGCGTGCGCGGCTAATTCTTGCGTGACGCTGTATAGTGCGGTGACTTTTGTTTTCGTTTATTGGATGGTTGCCGAAAATATGGTATTAGCGGTGATTTATTGGGACGTTTTTATTGACTTTGGATTATTACGGGTATTGGATTTTTCTTTTTTTCTTTATTTAAAGTATGTCGTAATTGTTGATACTTGCTATTGTCGATCGACGACTTTTTACTTGCAATAATAGTAATAGGAAGCTGTACTATTAATATGTGCAAGTGGCGCACCCCCAAAAAGACGCACAAAAAAAACGAGTTGGCCAACCACGCAAAGACGCCAGGATGAAACCTATTGGGATCGATGATTTATTTTATTACGAACAAAAACCCCTTATGACATTTTTTCATCCAGATGGTCAGTAATTTGTTGTTAACAAAATTATAAAAATTAAAAAATCAATGAAACAATAAGTTTTTTAGGTAAATTGGGTAAAAACAAAAACTTTTTGCCCATACAAGAAGTTCGTAACGAATGTTATTAATTTACAAAGCTTTTCCAAAACATTTTAAATAAAAAAAAAAATTTGAAGACACTCCAAAACACGCAAACATATACCAACATAGACTTTTACCTCACAACATTCATCCATTTCAACATTTCCATCAAAGTATACAAAACGCGCCTCCTCAGCACCCAACTACCGCAGCTTTCGATCCTTTCCGCAACCCCTCAACCGCATATTTCGGTCTCGCGGGACGTGGGGCCGGCGAAAAAGTCGAAATATTGGTTAACAATCGTCGATCCGGCTAATAATAGCGGCGGCCGCAAGCGCGCCAATAACTTTGCAAACACGACGACGACGGCCGCGAGAGTCGCGTGTCCCGCGTACAACATCCTGGCACGTGCGTAAACAGTACTTGGGCAATGCGAGGTTTACCGCGTCTAGAAATATCTCTGCGTCCACGTCGGGCGCGCGCGATTTCCGAAAAATCTCTATATAGTCGATGGTTTGGCGGCCGGAGTTATATCCAGGGGGATTGATCGGTTTCGTTTTTCAATTTTGTTCTTTTTGCTATATACAGTAGGATAGAGAATTCTCGCGATTTTCAGTGCCGAGAAATTTCGTTATACCTTATAAATATTTCATTCAAGCTAATTGACGTATAATTTGCGCATCAAAATTTTCTGAAACAAACATTTTTTCATCGAACTTTTTAAACTTACTAAACTAAATGAAAAACTTCGCTCCGGCTTTTATACTTTCTTCCCTGCGCCTACTAAATACACTTATTATACTTACCTACCTAAGTACTTACTCGACTCCGAAGCGAAAAAATAACTCGGGCCCACACTCAGGCGCGCGCGCTCGATGAATGGCTACATTGATGCGAGAAAAAACAAATGCGCCGCGCACTCTCGTGTTTCGATTTTTATTACCGCGCGCAGTCTAAACAGCGTCGCGCGCAAGTATATGTGTTTGACATTTTTGTCGATAGGATATGGCGCCCCGCGTCGACGAAACGCGAATCCGAGCCTGTCAGCTCGCCCAGGGCCCTTTAAAAAGGCGATAATAAATGTACACGAGCGAACGTAAATTATTGTAATGTGCTCCGTTGTGCGCGCGTTTCTTTCGAGGTTGTTGGCATCCGAGCGCGCGATTTTGTTGATTGTTCGGGCGCTCTTGTTTTTGCCTGTCGTTTCAGTTGTATTTTTGAGATCGCGTCGGTATCAAATATAGTAGAAGGCTTGTCGAATTGAATATTTCAGCGGATCATTGTTTGATTATGGGTTTGTGAATCGAGCTTGAAAATAGTCAAACTATAGGTGCATTGCTTATACAATTTTGTTTATGTTGAACATGAATTTAAATAAAATATTATCAATCGTTCTTAAAACTATACAAAAGTTGTCAAAACTTCAAGATATTATTTTATCTCGCTAACGTACGTGACATTGTAAAAATTTGTCGATAACGACGTCACGACAACATTCGACAACGCTTATTATTCATAACTCGTTCAATTAGCATAAAGAAAAGAAAATTCCTCTACAAAACCTCAAAATCATCACCGCCCACTGATTCATCCCTCAAATTTTCCGCTCGATTAAAACTCCACCGACCCTCAACGACCGCTTCCGACTTTTCGCGTCATCCTCCGCACACGCGGAAGTGACCGTCTCACACACACAGCTGTGATGCACGAGGCGGCCGGCCTTTGACACTCTGACCTCCTTCGACGAGAGAGACACACTTCGGTATGTGTACGTGTGTGTGTGATGTGGAAACACGAAATCCGAGACTTCCTAAACAGGCCGTGTCCTGCGGGAGTGTGACGCCCGGCCGATCGAGATTTATAACGACCGGTTGACACCTTCCTTCCAGGGGATGAGTGGGATGAATCGGAAGAATAATAGGGACTGTTTTCGTTCTTAATTTGAGGAAATGTAGATTTTTGGTGATGAATTATGGACGTGTGTGAGGATTAGCGGTAGTGGTAGACGTTTATTTTTAGGAGTTATAAATTGCTTAATAAATGCATTTGAGAAGTGTCGACCGTACTTTAAAAAATAAGTATATTTGATTGTTTCCGAATTGTAATAAAACGCGCGGTTTTTAGTGCTCATAAATGTCAGATTTGAAAATACTGTAAATCACTCGCAATGAAGTGTAAGAGCTTTTTATTAGCTCTGTCAAACAGCTGCTTTATTATATAACGTCCGACCGTAAATCTCTGACTAGTTTGAATTTTCGTTATAATTGAAAAATCTGTTATTTAAATTTTCCTTTGTATTACGTTCTTATTTATTTCTATGCAAAATTTTCGAGGTACCTATTTGTGGATAATCTATGAAGCTTCAACTCCTTATCACGGTGAAATATGGACAGAAAACCCTGAGAGCTTGCGCATAAAAAATTCACCTTATACTTAATTTAGCGATCAAATTCAAGTTAAATGGAAGCAACATTCACACCAACCGCCAAAGAACATCGCCCCTGAAAAGTTTTCTCGAAAAAACCAATATTGTTCCAACCGCCCAGTCGGACTCTGTCCCAAATCAATTTTCCCATAATACAAACTCTCCCGAATCTTCCACTCTCTTTTTCTTTCTCTCTCAAGTCTCTCTCACTATCCCTCCCGAAAGCTCGTAAAAAGAGCCGCGCGTGTCCCCTTACGCACTCCAATCTCTCTCTCTCTCTTCCATACACACAATGACGAGCCTCCGCTGTCGCGCGCGCGTGGAGTAAGTAGTGGGGGCGTGACAACTCGCTCTGCGAGCTCTCTCGGCTCTCAAAAACTCTGGCCGCTCTCGTTTTAGTTTTTCCGCGCGGCGGCTCGGATGCATGCGCGCGCGAGCTCGCGACCGATGTGCGCATCAAGAGAAAAATATATAACACACAATAAGTAAAAATCGGGTCGATGTTCGGGCGAGGGAGTTGTTGTTGTGACGTAACGGTCGGATTATTATGCGAGCATCGAGTGCGCGGACTGTGTGATTATCGCTAAGTATTGAGCTGTCGAGGGAGGCGAGCAGCGAAGACGAGAGAGGAGAACTGTAGCGTGCGTGTATTACAAAGGGGTGAGGATGAAGAGGAGAGCGTCAGACATGATGAAGAGTAAGTGATGGTTTTTTTTTTATGCGGGTCGTGTGTAGCTGGTTTTGCGAAGGAGGTTCGGGATGTTTTTATAGTTTAAAGTGATTGAAATGTTGTGAGATTTAAACTATGGGGTTTTTGTAATGAAAATATGTTTGATTAAAAGATTGGAAGCTAAGGATCACATAAAAACACATTTTTAGTAACATTAAAATTATTTTTTTTGTTATTTATTTTCATATTGAGATGCTTGATCGACTGCGTAATATTGAAAGGAAACGGTAATGAGTGAGAATACAACATTTTGATACCTACGTTGCAAAGGGCTAACTCAATTACAAAGCGCGAAGATTTCATCCTGGACCTCACAGTACACGGAGAAAAATAACATAGGAAAAATTGCCATATTTGATTGTAAGTCGAGGACAGACTGAAATCCTCCACAAAATTGCCATAATTTATGGTAAAAATTGCCATAAATTTATAGTAATTTTTACAATGTAGGAAAAATTGCCATAAATTTATGGCAATTTTTACCATAAATTATGGCAATTTTGTGGAGGATTTCAGTCTGTCCTCGACTTACAATCAAATATGGTAATTTTTCCTATGTTATTTTTCTCCGTGTATATAAAGTACTTACGTTAGCATATTCAAACCAAGATTTGTTCCGGACGTAAACTCAAATTTCACACGTCTTGCGTTTTAGTTTCTTTTGCTGTAGCTTAAAATGAAATTGATCTCTGTGTAATTAAAAGTTTACGAAAAAAAAAATTATTCCATAAATAAAAATATTTCTACAAACATTTTTTATCTTGGAGGATAATTTATTCTAATAAAATAAAGACTGTTTCTAATCCTCACAAAGGCATTCATTCAATTTCACTCATACTTCAGTAATTTTAAAGACTAATTTGAATTTTCTTTGGCCATTCATCTTCGCCAACATTATAATATAACATTTAAGATACGATAGTCTGTATGTATTTCTCGGTAATACTTTGCAATCGTGCAGTTTGTCCATTCGCACTTGGTTTTCCATTTCACCACGTGGATATTTTTTATTCGCTATATGTGCTTTCGTCTTCATTCTACGTAAAGCAAACCATCTGATAAAAAGGAGCTTGATGTGGATTCTTGATTTTAACTTTCTAAGAATTTCATGTGGCAATGGTGCGAGAAATTAGTATTATAAACTTTGAATTCTTTTATATAAAACTATTATGCTGATAGAAATTATGATTTTATCAAATTTCGGCAACTTATTATAATAAATAAACAACTTGTTTTTATATTTATTTATTACATTTGTTATAAACAATATTATAAGGAATGCGGCGTCAAACACAAGAAAGAGAAATAATTTTATAACAATAACGTAATTAACGCTATAAGCATTAATAGACAGCAGTTAACGACCGCAATGCTGATTGAAAATGATTATATCAATACAGAAAATCATTATTTTTTAGAAACTCATTAAAAATAAAAATAATGTTCTATAAAGTTAACGACATTTTATTACATCTAGATAATGAATTTCCCAATCTAAAATAAAGTTCAACTTTATTATACATTATAATTTTTCTCCCATTTTCAAATCTCCGAATCCTTTTTATCCCACGTATTTTCATCCAAAAATAAAACGAAATAAAGAACACTCGCCCCGTAAAATCCGAGCACATAGCACATTCGCGTCCATATATACAAAAACGCGCGCGACCTCTACACAAACGATCTCTCATAGATATCCCTCTGCAATCCTCTTTCGCCTCTTTTTATTTACATAAACTCCTCTACACAGCCATACACGTATATATTTCGCGAGTGCAGTCGGACAGCCCGAGTGCATGCGACATCAGCAGCACGCGCCATGCACACATCCTTGTTATCGGAGCGCTGTACGTACGTCCAAGGCTACGTGTGTGTATAATACAGCCAGCGCTCGGATTTTCGCGGATGCTCGATCGCCGAGGGTTAACGACCCGAGCTGTAAACAATATAATTATATATGCTTGCGGTTCCCGGAGTTCTGTTTCCTTTTCCCAATGGACGCGATGAGGATTACAATTATTGTGGGTATATTGATGAGGGGCAGGTGGGGTACACGCAGAAAAATGATCCATTAGTAGCCAGAGGAAAATCTTTTTGTGAAAATCCGCTTGCTGTAAAACGATTATCGTTTTTAATCTAACGTATTATTCTTAAAGCAAAAAATTCATTTTGTGCTTCAAGATTATATTTTTCTTGCATCAAAACCCTTTTCTTTATTTCCGCAAATCGCAAAAATCACATCCGTTATAGGCAAAATAACTTCATCTCGTTACATGAGTAAACGAGAACCAACTTCATTAAGTTTTTACTACAAAATGATTTTCCTTTTGTCACAAGAGGAAAAAGGATAATTACTATAAATAATTAGTCATATAATTAATTACAATACAATCAACTATTAGTTATTCTTATGGAAAGTATGAATACAGAATTGGATTTTAAAAGAAGAATTATCTCTTCAAGTTAAGCAGCTGTCGAGATATGAATTTTTTAAAATTATCCAATTTTTCTGAAATATATATTTCCTATTTTAACACTACTCGTCAGAAACTTAGTTAGTCGTGTGATTAAGGTACTGGCTTCCCAATGCAAAGGTCGAGGGTTCGATTCCCAGTTACTGCACTTCCAGAACTATCCTCGAAAACATTTTTTCTTCGATTTTTTCACGAAGTTAACCAATATTAATTAATTATTAAAATAAAAATATAAATAAAATAAAATACATAAAAAATATAAATAATAAAATAAAAGTTAAAATAAATAAAATTAATAAAAGTAACATTTTTTTTTTATTTAAATAGAAAATACGTTTAAACTTTTTTCTTGGGGGCAAGAGGTTTCTTTTTCATACGAAACGATTTTGGTTAGAGAGGATTTTCCTATTGGTCAACCAGACCTTCTATTTCCTTGAAGAGGAATCCTTTTCGTACAAGAATTATTTGCCAGAAAAGGATTTTTCTCTTGTGGCAAAAGGAATTAATTTTGGCAATCAAAACAAGATTATTTTCCTCTTGGATCAAAAGGATTCCATTTGCTACCAATGAACTTTTCTCTGCGTGTAGTGCTGATAGTGGAGAGAGGTAGAAAAAAATTGTGTGATTAAGAGGAAGTGTGGTATTATAAGAGTATGGAAATATGCAGCTCGTGTTTTGTAGTCCTTGTAGGGGTGTAACGTTTTTAGCGATTATTATACGCCTAATTTTTGTTTTAACAATTTATAAAAGCTAATTTTCATGAATAATAACAGTCTTTGGGGAATGGTGATATATAGGCAAGTACCACATTCAGGTTTTTCCAAGTATAATATGGATATCACAAAAATATTTTTCAGATATGGAAAATTCGCTGAGTTGAAAAATACGAGAATTCTCAATTTAAAACAACTTTAAAAGATGAATATTTTCGTGAGTCATAGAAGATATGAACTCTCGATATTATACATTCAAAGTAAAACAATCTAAATTTAAAAGTTGTCTGAAACTTTCCTCGCTGCATATTTGAAAAATACTGCGTATTAAAATAAAAAAATTGCGGTTCATACAACCTTTCATAAAAAGAAAATAATAATAGGGGAGACTGGGGTAAAATCGGATACTGGGGCAAAACTGGAATTCTCAATTTCTCGGTTACTACTAGTGCGATCTATATAATAGCTATGGTATCTCTTTCAGAATGTTCCTATTACCATTGTGTATACGATCGGCTTGACAAAAATAGCCCCGTGTTGACTTTAGAAGAGGTCAAGGATTTGTTAGCTCGCAAGATCGTGTTCATCATAACAGTCATAGTGCGTGTAATCTTCCTGTAAGCAACATACTTTTTCAATATGTACATAACCTTATTATTTATGTTATAATAAATAAGTAGGAGCGATTCCATTTCTCAATTTTACTTTTAATTAAAAAAAATGAATAATTACTTTTTTTCGAACTTTGAGGTAAAATCGGATACTTTAGGTTGGGGCCCTTATAAAAATATCCTATAGAAAATCCTGTAGGAAATGCTATAGGAAATCCTGTAGGCATTCCGTAGAAATCCTATAGGAATCCTATAGGATACTCTATAGGCAGTCCTATATGAAATTCTATATAGGAAGTTCTATAGGAAATCCTATGTGAATTTCGCGCTTTTCCTGTAGGAAATCCTATAGGAAATCCTATAGGAAATTCTGTAGGTAATTCTGTAGGAAAAACTGTAGGCAATTTTACATGGAAACTCCTGCAGGGAATTCTGGAGTATTTTCGTGAAAACAGTTTATAGAGGTTTAGCATCTTATTAAGCGCTGTAACATCGCACAGCAGAATCAGTGGCAAACAGTCCTAGATAAGGAGTTGCACCTAGGGACTGCCGTGCACGACTGCCGGCGCTTGCCGATTAACCCCAATGAGCTCAGATATCAAAATCAAGGTAATCCTTGTCATATTGACGGTTGAATCTCATGGCTTTACATACCCTCGCGGTTCCAATGTGTTTATGAGAGTCCCGACTTCTGCGCTGCGCTGCGGCATGCGGTAGAAGCTTGCTTCTCCAGAGCCTCGTTTATGTATGTTCGCTGCTATGCCACTATGGGGCGCAACAGTCGGGACTCTCATAAACACATTGGAACTGCGAGAGTATGTAAATCCGTGAAATTCAACCGTTTGAACGACTTTACGGAGAGTCAATGTGACAAGGATTACCTTGATTTTGATATCTAAGCTCATTGGGCTTAATCGGTAAGCGCCGGCAGTCGGGCACGGTAGTCCCTAGGTGCAACTCCTTACCTAGGACTGTTTGCCACTGATTTTGCTGTGCGATGTTACAGCGCTAAATAAGATGCTAAACCTCTATAAACTGTTTTCACGAAAATACTCCAGAATTCCCTGCAGGATTTTCCATGTAAAATTGTCTGCAGTTTTTCCTACAGAATTACCTACAGAATTTCTTATAGGATTTCCTATAGGATTTCATACAGGAAAAGCGCGAAATTCACATAGGATTTCCTATAGAATTTCCCATATAGAATTTCATATAGGACTGCCTATAGAGTATCCTATAGGATTCCTATAGGATTTCTACGGAATGCCTACAGGATTTTCTATAGCATTTCCTACAGGATTTTCTATAGGATATTTTTATAAGGGGGCAAAACCGGATAGCTTATTTTCTCTTTTCTTTTAATGTAATGATAAGAAGGGGGGACTCCAAAGTTTAGACAATCCACTTTAAAATTGAAGTCAACTTTAAACGTTCTCCATTCCGACATAAGCTACTGCAAATTGTGCAAAATTTCAAAATTCTAAATTACGAAAATCATATTTTTGAATGTAACAATTCACCTACTGTCCAAAATATCGAATTTCATTAATAGAATTTTAAGGGGGTGTGGTACTCATGCACTCTGTTTTACCGGCAGAACTCGGTAAATTCTATATTATTAAAATAAATATATCGAATTACGTCTTATAAAGAGATAGTTGCCCTGTGCAATGTAATAATCTATCAGCTTGCGCAGTTTTGAGCCCAAATATCAACGGCACCCTAAAAAATTTTGCGAACGAAATTTCGGTTATTTTTGTTCGCAAAATTTTTTAGGATGCCGTTGATATTTGAGCTCAAAACTGCGTAGACTGGTAGATTATTACATTGTGCAGGGCAACTATCTCTTTATAAGACGTAATTCGATATATTTATTTTAATAATATAGAATTTACCGTGTTCTGCCGGTAAAACAGAGTACATGAGTACCACACCCTCTTAATAGGGATACAATAAAGATATTTCGAAACAAATCATTAGAAACAAGTTATATTCGTTTTAAAATATTATTAATGAAATTCGATATTTTGGACTGTAGGTGAATTGTTACAATATGATTATGTTAAAATATGATTTTCGTAATTTAGAATTTCGAAATTTTGCACAATCTGCAGTAGCTTATGTCGGGATGAAGAACGTCTAAAGTATAAAACAACGTTTTTATATCTTTGTATTATTTCTAGATTATCGAATGCCGCTTAAAATTCATTTTGTAAAGAATAATGAAAGTATCCGGTTTTACCCCGACAATTTTTTTACGGGGTAAAATCGGATACTTTCGTAAATTTCTAATAACATTTTTTACAAATATTTTTTTGGCTAATTAAAATGGATTTTCAGTTATCTGAGTGTAAACTAAAAACAATTCTTGTGTTAAATATTGTTATTATTTTGTTGTCTATTTTTTTATAAACGATTTCTAAAAAGTATCCGGTTTACCCCAGTCTCCCCTATCTATAATAGTATATTACGATACGTGTGACTTAAGTGGCCCATTATTGCACGGCGTGAGGTTAGCGCGAGAGCGCAGCGAGGGGGGGGGGGGGGGGGGGGGGGGGAGCCTCCCGCCCCGAAAAAAAATTAATAAAACGTTATTTAAATAATAGAATACCTGATATAGAATATGGTTATTATTGAATCTAGAATATTGAATATATACATAAAAAAATCATAAAACTAGATTCTTGGCAATTTGATTTGTATCTTTAACAATAAGTTGAAATTTATGAAAGTGAAAGATTTGTATACGTTATATCATTAAAGAGAAAGACTTTTAAAACTAAAATCCATACAGTTTAATATTGAATATTTAAAAAGCGCGCGGTGTGCTATCCCATAGCAGATGAAACTAACCTATAATATAGACAAGCCTTATTATCATCATTTTTATTTATTCTTTGTGGTTTGTCAACTATTAACGAAGTTTTACTTCTTTTCCTGTTCATTCTTATATGTAAAATCGTATTTTTGAATAGTTTTGGTAGATAATTGGCGTTAATTACGTGCCTGTGACTTAAGTAAATTCATTATTTCACAGTGTAATAATGGGCTACTTAAGTCACAGCTAGCCGTGACTTAAGTACGGATTTAGGTCACACAGTGCTATAAATTAACGTTGATACATTGCTGAATTAAACCCCGCAACAATAGCAAAATATACACGCACGTATTATACACACACACGCGACATTTCCATCTCTCAAAACGTAAAAAAAAAACACTACTCCGGTAATTTAACGGTACACGCGCAATGCGATTTATACGCTAGAAAAGCGAGCCTCATTTCGACCCGGTCCTCTCCTCTTCCTTCTCTTATATTCTTTCTTCTTTCTCTCCCACCGAGGGCAATTACACTGAACCTCGCGCCTGCGCGCCGCTCTGTACTTACAAATACAACAAAACACATCCTCCCGCTTATTTCTCGAAACGTTCGCTCGTCCCCCTTTCGCGCGCGCGCGGGAACCCACGACGATATTAATATTATTTAAGGTGAAAAAATTGAGCGAGCGCGCGGAGCTTTACTGGCGCGACGAATCGGCTTGCCGATAAATTTTGTGCGCGCGGCTACGGCGCTCGCGGGAAATTGAAAGGACCGTGTATGAGTGTGTGTGTATGTGTCTCCGATTTTGACGAATGGCTATAAGGCTGCTCGAGGACGCTTGAAGCACATGCGTCGAGGGTGAAGAAGTTTCGAGTGGTTTATGCGCGTTATTGACGAGGAAGAGAATGTCGTCGAAAGTAAAAATTGGAGAATTTTGTTTTCTTTTTTTATTTTGTCTTGTTAATGGGTGATTCAGGAATGAGCCAGTTTTAAATGATGTAGGCGTTGTGTAAAACATTGATTCAAAATTGTTTTAATTGATGAAAAATGAATACATTCTAGCGGTTGAAAGGAGTTTCGCAATGAATATTTTAAAGTAAATTTTATATACGACGTTAAAGTATTGAGAAATATTAAACATAAACGAAGATGTCATCATGTATTTATTTTAAGATATGGAATAAAACGAAATATTTTCAAAGTGCTTGAACTCTAGAGAGAATAGAATATCCCTCTAAAGTCAAATAAGTGAATATTCATTTTGAGTCATAAAATAAAACATACATTTTTCATTATATCCACTAGGAAAATGATAACATTAACTGTAATATTTTTAATAATAATATCTTTATTTCTATGTTTACTTCTTTCACAAAAACTTTTGTAAAAAAATAAGATCATAAAACAGGATACGACAAATACTCGCAATAATTCATTTTTGAACCAAACAATCCAATAAAATACGAGGGATTATTATACATAAAAGAGCGGGTTCTGTGACCCGTAAATATACCGCGCTGTAAGTGAACACACACTCAACGCGATTTCATCCATTCAACGCCCTGTTGAATAATCCGTAAAGTAGCCGAGGCGACCCTCGCCTCGGTCCTTATTCCATTCAATTACCCCCGAAAAGTCGCTCGGTACGGAGGAGACTCATATACGTATATATATATAACGTAACATCAAAACGAAGGGAAATCAACAACACTGGAGCAGCTTCTGCTTTTCGTCGTTTCGCGCATAGTGACTAACTACGCTTGTTATGACTTTTGTGTTTAGCATATTTGACACGTATAGAGATGTTGTAAGAATTAGTGTTTGTCTTTTGAAATTATAAGTGTTTTTTATATTTTACAATGACCGAATTCGTAACTATCGATGTTAAGTATATATATTGTGCTTACAAGATTTTTTATCTTGAAATTTTATTTTTTCGTATTTTCATTATAGAAGAAATGACTTCCTCGTTGATTAATTGCGTAGGTCGCTAAAGCTGTGATATTCTTCCTTTATTTTTATTATCGACGTATCATTTTGGAGCTATAACCAAATGATTTAATAATATTCAACGATTTTTATATAACGCTGTTTGTAAAACATAAAATGTTTTACGGAGCATCTCAAAATACACTTTAATTAATCAAAAGCAAAACTGTATAACACGGAAACGTCAAGTATAAAACAGCGCTATACTTCGTCAGGCGTATAAAGAAACTTTAATTGATGACATCACTGAGTACGTGACTAATTTAAAAAATATTAAGAGCTTCAGTTATCCATTTTTGCACGGAATTATCTGAGCGAGTTTTCAGATAACTTCGTATCAACAAAAATGCGCATGTTACTGATACCCCAGAGCCGAAATATCCAAAGATATTCGGCATTTGGCCTTGGCCGAGGTTAAACAATATCCCCGATGGAGAATATTTTCGAGAGATTTTTTTATTCTTATTCAACAAAATATGTCGCGATAAGTGTCTTTGAATTGATTATAAGTTATTTTGCGCACTGGCCTCAGCTAAATAATTTCGTGCGAAATCACATCATACACATTTTTTTAACTCCTTAACTGGCAATGGATCATATATGTACAAAAAAAGTCGTACCAAATCTGGCAATGGATCATATAGTACATATTTGAATAACTTTTGCAATTCTCAACGGATTTGAACAAAACTTGTTTTTGAGGTCGCTGAATCTGAATCTGACATCAGAATTATTATTTACGACTACCAGTTTTGGCACGAAAAGTTGTAAAGGTCGCACCAGTTAAGGGGTTAAAATAAATTTTTCGCCTTAATTTATATCAAATTTCATACCCTGGTAGAAACGTTAACTATATGTTGGTTAATTGTTGGTTAATTTTGGAGTTAAACACACACTAACATTATTTCGTTGTTAAAGATAAATATTCAATTTTCGTTCATAAGAAAATATTCTATTGTCAATATTTGAACATGTGATTATAATTTTCGATACTTTTAATAAGGTTTAAATATTGATTTTGGTCAAAAATGCACCTTAACCAACAAAAATGGTTAATTTTTTACCAGGATACTCTCAACTTTTTTCTTATTAAAAACAGTATATTTAAAAGCAAATAACTCCATAAAAAGAATAATATCCTGTACGAAATTTCTAAAAAATTCAGAATACCCCAGCTGAACAAACCACAACCAAAAGCTTTAAAACACATCATAATCAATTCCGCTAGGAAAATATACGAGTAGTCCATACGTGATTTTATTTGCCGGCAAATATTTACCTTCGAAATTTCTCTCCTGGGTGCAATCATCCCAAAATGAATTTTAAGTTACACTGGGGCCGCGGCCATTTTGTATTCGCCCAAAATCTACGCGCTGCAGCCGTTTGTTCGTCGGGGTCGATCGTTCACACTTAACGTCATACTGAAGTGACTTCGGTTTAGGGGTTGTTCAAAGGAAGAAAGTCGCGCGGCACGACAACGTCAAACTTTTCTTTGTCTTTGACCCTATCTTCCGCATTTTTTCAACTATAAATCTGCAAATTGTTTCACTGCGAAAATCGAATCTATCTATTTTCATAACAAATGCCTACATCGCGTAAGATTTCTAATCAATACAACAAACACTGCGTCCATAAAAAGCCACCCACTCGACAACCTCGTTCTGGCAATCGTAAAAAAAGAAAAACAAAAAACCCCTACACGCACGCGCGAGCGTCACCGTTTACTCGCGTAATCCCTACAAAAATATCCTACCCGCCCTGTCCCCATTAACTAACAACCCCCGTTCCGGATTCTCTCTCTCTCCCTTACCGCCTACTCTCCTCTCCAAGATGCAGCAGTGCTACACTTATACTCCGTCCCTAAAAAAAAAGGAGAAAAACGTACCCTGCGCGTATATAGCTTGCGACACGTGTCGGAGCGACACTTTCACCCTTATATGTACGCGCGGCGAAGGGTCCGCTCTGTTACACTAATTGTTAGTTGTCCGCCCTCGTCTTTAAAGGACGCGAGGCGAGGTTTGTTTCTACGGCTGCGCCGTTTCGACTTCGCTTATTACGCGCGCGCGCTGTATATAGTTGGGAAAAGAAAGACGCGGGGCTTTCATGTGCGCGCTTTGATTCACTGGCGTTTAACGTATATGTAGGAACGAGGATGAAATGGTGGGTTCTGCGTGATTTGGCGAGCGGTCGCGCGGAAGTTATATAGTGAGGTTTGATTGGTTAAATTTGTGGGACGACGAGATAATTATTGGGTGATTTCTTTGAGTTTCGGTGCTCTTTTGGTTGGATCAGAAGTATACAGCTGTATGTGAAAGTAAATAAATGATTGATGGAGTAATTTGGAGAATATTTTTCAAGATATTTATCATCTTTTTTTTTTATGTAATTTATACAGACAACCTTTTTTCATAGTAATTATATATACGGAAAAAAATAGATGTCTGATTTTACTTTTCACACAGTTGATTTAACTTGGAAATGACAAGTTAATTCTATTTATATAAGAATTATTTATAGATATCCATAAAAATAACATTAAGAAAAAGTAGAATCTCCATTTCAGAATTTGGAATCGCCATTCTAATTTTAAATATAAAGTCATTTTATACTATAAATAAAGTTAAATTTACTTTTTTATTTGCACATATTTAACGTTTCCCCAAACGACTTTATGTCACTATAATGCAAATAAGTTAGACAAGCATTATTTTCTTCCGCGTATACATTTGCAGAATGTCAGTATTTTTAATTGTTTTAAAAGTAATTGATTAAATGTATTTATTGCATAACAAATAGCAAACAATTTTATTACAAGAAATGCCATACTTAAGTTTCGCTCCACAAACACCTTAATAATTATATAATCCGCCCTCCACACATTATACCTCTACACCCGTTCATACTCGGGACTTATCCCAAATCAACAGCTCTCGCCGCGTCTATGACGCCCTCATGCAGCGCTTATAATACGCTCATAGACGCGCGCGACAGAAAAAAAGCCTATACCCACCACCCGTATCGTATAACCGGCACACGTGCGCGCGCACACACGCAGGATCTATCCAAATCCACGCAAATATTATCGCACGAGCGCTCGCGTATTTACACTCTGCTAAAACTCGGTGCGCGTGATTTGCGAAGCCCCGCGACGCGTGCTTCGGATATAATGTTTTTTTTTTCGTTCAACTGTGTGATGTCTATGCGTCTGCTATATATTCTCTTTTTTTCTACCCCCATCGGTGTTGTTATTTTACTTTTGCTGCAAATGTCGCGCGCGTTGAGCTTTTTTCCACGGATTTGCGTACGGGTTCGTGTTTACCGCAGTTGCGAGCGCGAGCTTTTTTTCTCTGTCTGTGTGTTCCATTGCGATCGTGAGTATGAAAAAATAGAATTTGGAGAGCGGGATTGGATGTGCCCGGCTGGGGGTAGTTCGAACGATGTCTTTTTTTTAACGAGCACTGCGTGTAGGGGATCTTCATTTTTTTCGATTAATTCCAGTGGGAGTGAGAAATTCTGTATGCAGTTTTTGAAATCTACATGTCAACGCTTTTATATAGATGTAAAATAATTTCATAGAGGAAAATCAGCACTGAATACATATATATTTTATACGAATTGATGCCTGTTTTTAAAAACAGTATGGAGAATCTATAATCGAATGCGAAGTAACAGTCAACATAAACCGAAAAAGTTTGAGAATAACAATAATACGCAATAAAAATATAGTCTTAGAAACATACTACTTTAACATCACCGCTATGGCAACGTTATCTAACTTAAAATATTTTCGAAACTAAAAATAAAGCCTATACCCGCAATGCGGAGTCCCCGTTATTAGAAGCGTCTGCGATTTAAATATAAATTTTCCTCGCGCATATATATCTGATAAAATGCGTCAGCGCGTGCGCGCGGGAATCTCAGAACTCTGTGTACAGCTTTCCGAGTTCGCATACCGGCGAGACGTGCCCCGCATACATAGTGAAGATTGCGGGGGCGTTGCGAGAGGAGCAGACGGCGTGGCGAACATGATCGGAAGCGTTGACCTTGTTGTATAATATTCCAGAGATAAAGATACGTAAATGAGTCATTTATGAGTCTATTAATGGGTTTTTAAAAATTACTTTTTTATATCTAAAGTTTTCTCATTTGTAGATTTACGTAAATTTGAATGCGCCATATTTTGATGTATCGCGAATAAATTCATTTACTTATAAATAAAAATATTGTTTATAGACAGAAATTATTATGATATTGAAACTACATTATAAATTATTGTTCATTAAATTATGCTTGTACGATTTTACGTTTCTGTTGATTTGAGATGCCGACGATCGATCAGGACATGACATCTGCAGAATTTGCATCAACACGGCAAGTTAGTTGTCCGAAACAATCAAAATTTTGTTATGAAGTTTTAATATTTTTAGATTAAAAATCATCTTCAGAGATCCCTTTCGTATTATCGTCGAATTTTGAAATGGCATACATCACGTATATTATTGTAAAAGACCAATTTATTAAAATTAAATGATTTATTTTTGTTAAAAAAGAAACTACCCGCCGTATCCAAGAGCCATAGGAAAGTTTGAAATTTCAAATTCTAACATAATAAAATTATTAGCACGAAATTCAGAATCAAAATCACGAAAATCATATACTTTTTAAACAACAAATTCTCGTTTAACGTATTCACACTTTCCGCTGAAACCCATTTCGCTTGACCCATCGCTTAAAAGTGGAACACAAAAATGATTGCAAGGCTGCAGAAACGTTAAACAAAAGGAGAGTCCAGAAAAAGAACAACAACGCTCGGAAAAAAACGAACGAGAGAAAGCGCACGCACACACGAGAATTTGTAGACGGTACAGCGTGCTGTTTTACGCTCGAATGTTACGCCTGGCCTCGGCGCACTTATATACGTTACACTCGCGCCGGTTACATTGTTATGTTACTTTTTACTTACAATGTTGTCGCGCACGCGCGTCACGAGGCAACTACAAACAGCGCGAGTCGCGAAACCTTACACGCCTTTTATCGGATTACCGCGCTTGCGCTCGCTTGAATACTCGGCAATTTTTCGTCTCGAGCTCGCGTACTTATTGCGAGACGGCAGCTATACGACATATGTATATATAGGGTTTTGGTATATATGTGGTGTTCTTTATTTTAAAAACGCGGGTCGAGTGAGTTGTCGATTCGAGATCGGCGCGAGATTTGTTGTGGTTTGAGAAATTAGAGCCTCGTAGACGAGAAAAATGTACTGTTTTAGCTATACAATTGTACTTTATGAGTCAAGCTTATGCGGTATTTGAGAGTTTGAAATAAGTAACTTTTTTCTATATTTACACAGCCTTTGTTTGAAACGTTCATTTTAGTGCTTTGTAGCAAAAAAGAAAGTAGTGGGATTGTAAATTGAAATAATTCTTTCCTTTACCTTTTGGAAGTGGCAAAAAATTATTAAGATGATTTCTCACGGCTTAAACATTTATTAGGTATAGAATAGTATACCCAGTGCACAGTGATTCGCGTGGAACGTGCCTCCTCAGTTTTAAAATGCTAGAATCCCATTGGATAATTCCAATGTAAGGTTAATGGTTAATACATTCTAATTGGCTAATGGGATTGTAGGATTTTGAAACTGAGGGGGCACGTTCCATGCGAATCAATGTCCACTGGGTGTACATACAGTACTTTATTCCCAGCTCCAATATGGCCACTTTATAGACTTGAAAAGTTATTTTGTATTTAATATGTATAATTTTGTTAGTTTTAAAACTAAATTCACCAGAAGCGTAAAAAATTAGATACTTTATTCCCGCATATTATACGGGAATCTGCTCTTAAAAAAACGATGGCCGCATGTTGTGAAGCACTTAAAGATGGATTTTGATTGGTCTGTAAAGAATAGGCGCGAAAATTTGTTACTTCCGCTACATTTGAATTTTTGAAATTGAATTTTTATTCTTAACTATTTAAAACTAAATAATTAAATAATAGTACATTTCGACACGAGTGGGGAAGTCGATTATTTAGCTGGTGTGACTTTTTGCACGAGCGAAGCGAGTGCGAAAAAGTCACACCACCTAAATAATCGACTTACGCACTAGTTTCGAACGGTATTTTATACCACGAGCGCCGAAAAATCATATCAAAGTTGTGATTTTGAGGTTAGAGTGGTATAAAATTAGAATAAAAAGATTCATTTTTTCATGCTTTAAAAAATAATCTGATTATCCTATCATTAAAACTAATTAAAATGAAATAGTAATGAAAAATTATATATACATAACCTCAAAAACAAAATAGTACGCGCACAGCGCGTTTGGATTTTGCTAGTAAGGTAAAAGGGGGAATCAGACGCCAGTTTTGTCCCGCTTTTCAGACTATAAAGTTGACATTATAGTGGAGATTGGAATAAAATATATGGCGAGGAATTTTACTATTTAAAAATTTTTAGTACGTTCCAGTGTACATAGTTTATTAGCATTTTTACGACGCGCATATTACTATGGTACCTAAATATTACGCTTCTTTCTCAATCAATAAATTACAAGTTACAATGCACCTAAAAAAATTAGTCGCGCGGTATACAATCATAATTTCAAAAAACTCTAAAAAAAAACGAGACTCATCTCTCGTATAAAAAAACTTTAATCCTCATAAATCATTTCACGCCACTTCAAACGACCCCTAATGATTTTCTTCAACTTACGCACAATAACCCCTCAACGTCAACTAATAAATAAAAGCATCGCCGAGTCTCTCGCCGTCCATCAATTAAAACAAATTAGAGACACCGAAATGGTCTTTATCTTGTCACAGCCATACAATCAGATATCGTTTTTCGCCGTACCTACATACGCCCGTAACTCATTCACCCCTCCCGACGGGCGCGCACAAAAACCCATCGCACAAAAGCTCTCCGCTCGCGCCCGCGCGACGAAACGAGCAATACACGCATACATATAACCTCCGCACAGTCAGTCGCTCGCTCGAGGTACTTAGAGAGACGCGTAAACTCGCCGGGATATGCGGGGACACGCATCGCTATGCTAATAATTTCGGGCGCTGCTGCTCTCTTTCGCCCCATAGAAAAGGCCGCGGGTCACAGGGTTATTGGGTGCAATCGTAGAGACGACCGTTGAGCGACGACGAGACGACGGCTTTGTTCGGGTTCTACACTCGCGAAACAGATTCGGAGGTGAGAGAGAGGATGAACTGTCGATAAGGCCGTGACCCGAATTTATGACGTGCGCGCGCGCGTTATGTACGTCTCGCGATGGAGAGATAAGGGGCGTAGAGGCACTTGGTGAGAGCGGATGCTAATTTGATTGCAGATGTTCGTTAAGGGGAAACAAAACTAGTATATAGTTGTCCGGTGTATTAGTTGTTTGTTTTACAAAATTTTATCGTGGAAATTGGATTTAAACTTGCAAGAATATTGAAAATAATATAACATCGTCATAAAAGTGATTATAAAGTTGTGCAATATAAAAATAAAAATATTTATTTTATTTACTACGTAAAACAAACATTAATATTCAACAGAAGCGCTATATGTAATCTCACTTATCCAGAAGATAATCCCACTTCTGTTTATATTAACAAACGCTACAAATAAAATAAATCGAGGATAATCGGCCAACGAAGATGTAATAAAATAAGCGCCCGGCACCCTTTGTGTATTCTTATTAATCCAAATAACCCAAGCATAACAACATCGTAAGAATAAAAGTGCGAAGAATATGTTCGGTGACCATGAAAGAGTTTGATCACTCGCGGAGCAATGATAGCGCATGTAGAAACAAAGTTTTCCCAAATCGCTTACCATCATCGCGCGCTTATTCACGGCTCTTGTCATTCGACTCGATAACCCATCCAAGCCGTTACTGAGTCACTCCATCATCTGGATTACGTATCAGGGCGCGCATAAAACTTTCATCTCTCGCACTGTCAACTTATGACACACGAATGTCCTATTACAAGTATCTCATATGTTCCAGCAAAGTCTAATAAGAAGACGGGAGTGTTAATGTAACTTTAGTATTATACATATATATGTGAGCTTTTGGAAATTGATTATGTCTATGTTGATCGTGTTTATTGAACCGACGATATAATGTAACGTTCAGCTTATCAAATAAATATTAAGAATATCGATTTTTCTATTTATGTAAAATTCATTCTGAATATTTGTCCTTGCCATTATTCACGAAACTATATATAAGTTCATTGTAACATAGTCGTAAAAATAAAAAAAAAAAAAAAAACGGAATAAATTTAAAATCCTTTCAAGAACTTTTTGCTGCAGGCAATCCAACTCGCAACCCATAAACATAGCCATATACCAATGCACATACACTTTATAAATGAAATCCACAAAGAAATCCCAACGACACCCGAAAAACTTCAATATGGCTGCCGCACCCACGCCGATAGAGACAAACCGCGGCGCGATTTACACCCGGTCTCGCGTCACCGTAAATCTGATTTATACATCATAATATATATCCCACACACCTCTTTGCGCGTGGCACAAAAGAACTTCGCGCGACACGCGGGCAGATACAAAGCGGGGAAAACCAGAGAAAAACGACGACGGCGCGATATGCCGCGCGTCGATCGTGACCGTCTCAATGCGCGCGCGTCGAGGCGCGAGCTCGCAACGATTCGACGGCTTAGCGTGTGCGAGTGTGTCGTCTGTCCCGTGTCTATCAATCGGCTACGGGATGATGTATGTGGGTTTCGAGCGTATACGGTTCTCATGACCCGGGGTCACCTATATATTCTCGCCCCCACGGACCATGCGGATGTTGTGTGGCGATAGTCGTTAGCTGTGATTTTGAATCCAATTATGAAGGTTAATTGGGTGTGATTGGTGGGGAACGAGGGTCTGCTGGGAAATAATTTAACTGTGCAGGGCGTAGAATATAATATAGGAATAATTTGTGAAAATTGTCGAGCTTTGTTTGTGACAAAATGCCAATTAAAAAACTCCGTTATAGTATTAGGTATTACAAAAAGTAACGGACCTACCCGCATAGATTCTGAGATAAGGGGTGGGTCAGTTATTTTTTGAAACTCCTGTATATCTACTTTAGCGACAAAAGCGATACCGCTGATGAGGGCACTTATAATTCATATTCTTTTTTTTGCAATTAAATTAAGTAAACATTGGACTATAACAATTCAAACAAGTCTATACTAAAAACCTTGTCCCCGTTCACCGTCGCCAACACAGCCTTTCCCGTCAATTTTCGCACGTGCGCAATTTAAAAGTCAACCGCAAGAAAAGCATCCCGACAAAACAGCGACCCACCGAAATTCTTGACTTTCGCTCCTGCAACTCCCAAAATTTTCCCAAAAACCAACATATCACCCACGCAAACAGCTCCGTCCTTTTCCCCCAAAAGTCAAGAATAACACGTCGCGTCGGCCTACCGATAAACAAAGGCGTGCGCACGAAACACCTCGCAAAACTTCTATTTTTCCCACGCGCGCGTGAAAACATCACCATCACGCATATTCAATCAGCTACTGCTCACTCCCCCGTACACGCGCGAGTCCGCGTTCCGGTTGTCCAGTGAAGACGTCACCCAGGGGAGAGCGAGAGTGCAGCATAGGCTACGCCCATCCCTACATAATAAGGCCCGAAATGCAGGAGCACGCGAGAGTAGTGGCGATGGTGGAAAGGTGAGAGAGAGAGGATGATGAATCGGGGCCAGGCCCCCGTCGCTACTGTCCGCGCGCGGGCCTTTTGTCTGCGACGTCGCGCGCCTCTTTTAGCGGAACGAGCTATGGCGGCGCTGCGGAGCGGGGAGAGTGGGACGGTCGATATTGGCTTGGACAATGGGAGTGTAAATATAGAAGGAATAATTGTGGATTTTGTGATAATATGATAATTGGATGTTTGGGTACATGTCGGGACAGTCGACGTTTCGGTGGGTGGAGTAAGGAACTGGTGGCAGCATTGGTTTGAAGGAAGAGAGGCGGTGCGGCGATATTCAAATGAAAAGAAAACACAAATTTGTTTTTAGTTGTCATTAGGTGTCAGTATGTACAGTACGATTCACACAAATTTTTATAAACTGATATAATACTGTAGTGAGTTTGTTTCTTCAAGAAAATAATGATTACGATGTGAATAAAAATATCAATTGCTCTTTAACGTTTTAAAATTTACAATTGAGGGGACGGAAAGAGAAAGGGCGCGTAAGCTTTTTTCCAGCTCGCTGATTTTCGTAATGGCTAGAATTCTAAATGTAATGATTTGTTAATGTAGAGAACTTTATTGCGCATCTTGTTCACTTTTACACCAAATTTCCATCTTTACGTACACGGCGAAGAAAGTTTGCGCGCCCTACTTTCTCTTTCCGTCCCCTCAATTGTTTACTGAATGTTATTGTAAATAGCAAATAATGACGCTTCTTCCATAGGAGCAGTAAATCATATAGTAAATAGCACCGATTGTAATAAAATAAATACATAATTGTATGATGATAAAATGTTGTATACAATAAATAATTAATGAATAATTAATTAATTAACAACAAAAACCATTTTCAATGTCCGTTGTCCATATAAGTAATAATTTACAGTTAAATAAAAATCAAAATTTCACTATATATAATATGTAAAGAATGTAACAAAGATTTGTAAAAAAAAGAAAATAAAACATATACTTCCTCGAATTCGAAATTCCATCCCTCATTGAAATCAGCCTCATTTCTTGCAACAACCGGCAACAGCAGGACATCCTATTAAAACTGTATTAGTTCCGAAAACTCGATAACTTCCGAAATTCCCCACCATCACCTTTGACTCGCTCATTACGAGCAGTCACGATCGACGCGCGCACGCGTTTCCCATCATTTCGCTCTACACACCTACACCTATCGGCGCCGGGCAGTCTCGCGCACGCGCACGTGTCGCCTGAATGAGCGAAGGGATTTTTCTCAAAGGGAATTTCCTCCGATTTTCCCGGTGGAAAAAAAATGCGCGCACGTGAGTTGAATAATAAGCGGCCGCGCGAATGCTGCACTTGTTCGCTCGAGGAATGTCTTTTGTGGGTCAGAGTTTCGCGCGTGCGTGCGCGGATGAGAAGGAAAGGTCAGGGTTGTTATTGTCACGTATACCAGTTTGGACGAGGTTTTTATGGTGGTCGTTGATTTTTCGGTCGTTCGATTTTTAAGCGGTTTTCGGAAATTTCAGGGTTTTTCGGGATGGTGGTGGGATCTTTGGTCTTTTTTAGAATACGTTGGTCTTTTTGTTTACGTGGGAAACTGAGCTTTCACTGCATCTATCGGGTGAATCTTTTTTATTTGAAAACTTTGTTGATGTGACTCGGTAGAAAATGGTTAGTTGAATGTTCTTAATTTAATATATTACTGTAGTTATTATTCTTCAAAATTATAGTGGTGATATATAAGATTACACTTCAATCACGTAGAAACTTTAGTAATAGATGTAGTAACTTACAAAGCAGTTTGTTAGTTTAAAAAAAAATATGCGCTTTATTTTTACTTTGACCCACTGAACAATCATAAAGATAACTTTAGAAGAAAAAACACTAAGTAAATTATGGTTATAGTCTTTTGAAACGGCGAGGTCAAGTAAATTATTCCCAAGACGCTGTAAAACCTGTTTAGAAAACGCAAAGCCGAAACATATGTTCCGTTCACGCCTTTAAATTTCAAACTTTTCACTGCCACAGCAGTGCTTTCAAGCTTTAACGTCAAAAATTACACTGTTTAGAATGTTTAGTTTTAAATTATTATTTATTAATAGCAAAATATTTATATAAAAGCCAATATTATGGGAGGTACGGCGCAAAAATAAGTCATATGAGCTTTGCTTTGCATTAATGAGTGATTACAAACATCGAATCTTATACGATATATTTTGTTGATAAAGAATTCATGGATTACACACATCTTCTAAGAAAATGTGCCTTTATATTAGGGTAGTGGTCCGTATTAGTGTGCCTGTCCATATTTGTGTGCCCTATTATAAAACATATCCTAGAAGTGAACGAGTAAAAAAGTAACACTAAAATATTTTTTTTCATAAAGTATAGTTAATTAAGTTTAAATATAATTAATTACTTAATTTGTTTTCATATACTATAACATTAAAAAAGAACTTTCAAAAATATGTTTCACGGTTTGCGGTGTGTCACGGTGTTTCCTTGTCCAAACCTGCTAAGAAATGACATTTTTAAAAGTAACATTAAATAATGTTTGGGAAGGATTTTAATGTGGGATACAATTGATTATATCATAAAATAATATTATGTTATATAATATACCTTAATATAAAGGTTTTCAATTGATTTTAATATTTAATTAATGGTGTCTACTAATAGGGCCAGTGAAAAATGACTTGTCCAGATTTGTGTGTGCACAAATACAATACGAGCATGCTCGTATCGGCGCTTGAACAGAAAAGTTAGGTTAGGTTGTCTGCGCACAAACGTTTTTTCATATCGCATTGACGACCTTCAGCAGTTTTTACCGTATTGGAATTAATTAACATTCAATGTAAACAAGGGTTAGAAATTGATTATAAATGCACTACAGTTAACAAAATAATTTTGTTGGCAATGATAATATTATCAAGACACACTAATGTGGGGCACACAAACGTGTATATCCACATTAATACGGGGCACACAAAAATGTACTTTGATGTCTGCTAGGGCACACAAATGCGTACAAATTTTTTTTTTTATATTGCTTGTAACTTTCGTAAATATAAATATTTTTCTATAAAAAAAAATTGTTTCGTGTAGATTATTACTTTTATTATCTATATAAACCACCCGAAATCTCTGATACAGCTTAAATAGTCTATTATTATGCGACAAAACTGAAGAGTTTCTTAAACCCACACTAATACGGACATCTACCCTATGACACAAAAACAATTGCTTTTCAGTTTCATTTCATGGAAAAATTTAAACAATCTTACTTTTTATATTTGTTGAGGCCGCTAATTGCATCTTGTGGTCAATTTAACTGTATATTCAACATCTGTAATTCACTCAATAAAGTCAGAAACGTCGTATATTTTAACAAAACCGTATGTGTTTTTCTTTACCGCCTTTTCTGCTCCACATCCCGAAGCCTAGTAGCCCCACCAATGTTTCATTGAAAATAACAATTTTTTTAAATAAAAAAAAAGTAATAAAATATTCATTGTCTCTTACATGTATTTATCAATGGCTCATGTAAATCTAGACAAATTCATGGACAAACCTGCACCAATCTAAACAACCTTCCTATGCCTGCATGAATACTTCAAACTTTCTCAATTTAAAGGGGTATACTTTTCCGATCGCCAATAAAATCCAGTAGCTCCAAAAAAGCCAAACTTCTTCCAAATAAATCACAACCCCGACAGCAAGCTTTAAAAAATCAACTTCCAACACTTGTCGTGGCGGCAAGGCCATGGACACCCCGCGAACCGTGCAATAAACTCAGCTCGTCGACAATATTAGAAACACATGTTCGTCCCGAAAATCGTGCATCTCGCGCTGCTCTCTCTCTCTCTCTCTCTCTCTCTCTCTCTCTCTCTCTCTCTCTCCCCATCCTGCAATACACCTCCCTCACTCTCTCTCTCCCTTTGCCAAGTGTATTTTTAATAGTGTCTCTCTCTCTCTCGGTCTCACCTCGGACACAGGTCACCGTGTACAGGAGAGCCAGCGACTTTTACTACGTCTCATCACTCTCACTACGGGGTCGCGCGCGAGAAAAACATGTGCGGGCCACATGCTCCGGGCCGAGAAATAATAAACCTGTGCCCGCCGGTCGGGGAGGAAAGGAAAAACGCACATGTTCTCGCACCTCTGGCCGCGAGGAGACAGGTAGGTATAGGCGGATCTAACGTGAAACATGTGCGGTATCGGCACGGAGGTCTAAGGAACACGTGTTCCGAGACGACGGTTCGTTAAGAGAGCGGAAAGTGCAGTCGAAAGAAAATATGAGCCAGAGTGAAAGAAAGAGAGGGGGTAGTGTGTAAATAGCCTCGTTATAAAACCTGCGCGCGTCGAATTTAATTAAGACCCTGCATAAGGTGAAATTTTTATTTCCCTCTGCGGGGTTGTTTATTAAGCGTATCGAGACTGCGCTCGTAAAGAGTGAAGAGAGTGTAGGGGTGAAGATCATTGCTGAGGTTTATTGACGAAAACGTATTTGTTTTGGGGAACATATCTTCTGTGGCTTCCAGGAATAACCACTTATCTCCACATTTCATAATTTCGAGTAAATCGAGTAGTTTTTAGTTTCATCTATGAATACTAATCTAAAAAACATATTTAATACCATAGTAAATGGACCAAATAGTGTTGTCTTAGAAAACGGCTTTCACTTATATGGTTATTCTAGAAATTAAAAGAAATCAGCGGAGTTACGTGGGTTTTCCGGTCTCAATGGCAATTATATTGATTTTCCGGTAACTATACATAATAAATATGAACTATCTCTCACAGGAGCTTGTAGAAGCTGTCATTTTCGTGTGTAGGGACAAATGTGTATACTCTTTCTAATACCGCTACCTTGCTATGGGTACACTTATAAGAATAAGGAACGTCTATCTCTCTTATTGGAAAAATGGAGTTGTATCATTTTTCCAGGGTAATGGATGAAAAAAAATGGAGTTATGTGGTTTTTCCGAGAGTTATTCTAAAATAAAGTGGAGTTATGTGGGTTTTCCGGGAGTTATTCTAAAAAAATGGAGATGCGTGGTTCTTAAAATGGAGTTATAGTGTTTTTCCTTGTGTTTATTCAAGACAACGAGCTTTAGTAATTTCTGTCATGATTACGTGATAGAGGACTGTTCGAAGATAAGAAATAAGGCATAAAATCTATGTTGAAAAACATGTCACTTACGTGGTTTTTCCGGGAAGCTACAAACTTGTACTTTTTCGATATTCTAATTCTGTATAGGTAGTTGTTTGTTTAAAAACGATATCCCATATACGGAGAAAAATGTTCGAGAAAAAGTTACTATACGTTATTGTAATCGGGACGCAGACTTAAATTCTCAAAGAAATTACTACACTTTATAGTAGAAATTGCTTTATACATAGTAAAAATTACCAAAAAGGTAGGAATTTTTATTACAAAGTAGGATAAGTTTTTTGAGAATTCGATGCTGTCCCTTAGTTACAATGAAGTATAGTAATTTTTTCTAGAACATTTTTCTTCGTATAAGGGAAAGGGAACATCATTTTATTCATTTGCTTCCCTTCATTACAAATGCTAATACTTTGAATTAGCGTTCACATTATACAATAACGATTTCTTGCTAATAGTAAATATATAAGGAATTCATTCATTCAGAATAAACCGAAAGTTAAACATAACAAAATGAATGGGATTTAAAAACACTGATGTAATCAAACTTATTAATTTTTCAAGTGATTGAAAATTTATTTATATTGGCGAGGATTCCATTATTACTTGAAAATATTTAATTATAAAAAATCAAGTAAAAAAATAAATTTTTATTTTATTTAAATCATTGAGAGATCAAGTTAATATCTGTTAACATCTCTAATGCTCCTCTATTGACGTATATAATTAAATCGACAAGATATAATGAATTAAATTAGATTTAAATTGTATTTGCAATCATGTCAATTACGTAAGGTATACTCGTGGCAATTCGGCTATCTTAAGGGGAAAATTTTTTGTATGCTTCTGCAAGCATGTTTTGCTTAAGCGCTAAATGCTTTAAAAGTAATAAGATTTTAACGAACGCCAATGAAAACACAGATAACGTGAAAGACTTTCCTTAATTTTCAAAAATTAGCTGGATTACAAAGACCACTCGAAAACCCAAGCCAAATTAATGCTCATAGAGCTGCTTACTCATCTTATCCAGATTTCGACTGTGATAAGATGACGACCATCCAGAGGATCATCCTCACATTGGGAAACATAAATAAGTTATTTGGTAATCGCCCCCTTCTCAGCGGAAAATAAAAGTGGTTTCCGCGGCCTTTTCATAATAACGCAATGTTTTCCTCTCCACAGCGGCCAGGATAGCTTTTGAGATGTTGATCAGGCAAAATCCTCCTAACCACGTGAGAAAAACCAGGACAACGAAAAGTGACGAGCAAGCGAGAGGATGGGGCTCGAAGTTTGGAAAAACCCACATAACGTGGACTATCGGGAATTTCGCAAAAGTTTCCGTACTTCGAAATTTCACAGGGATGATTGTTGATTTTAGAATGACGAGGGACAAATCTATGTAAACAAGGTTTTTTTTAGTAAAGTGCACTTGATTTTACGAGAACTACTACTTTAAATGTACATAGCTAAACTAATCCAACATTTAAAATAAATAAATTCGCCGACATTGAGACTCAATTTATAAATTAAGTTAAAAGAATTTTTAATAATAAAGTTTATTTTTTTCCGATATCAAATAAAACTGAAATTTCGAAATAATCGTAAACGTATTTACTTTATCTTAACTATAAAAAGCTTACTATAATTTTTATTACTTTAAGGAGAAAACTTTGGGAATTTACCACCAAATTTCGGAATTTACCCGGATTCTCCAACTCTAGGAACTTTGAATTTATCTTATTAGAAACTACAGGATAGCATTATAAACAGCAATTAAGACTTTATGAGTAAAATCCCCCCAAGCAGCTGACCCTAAATCACGAGTCAGCAATCCGAATAAAACACCAAATAAGAAATATTGCACACGATAAAGCGCCACACACCTGAAATAAAAACAATGATTTTCCGTACACTATGAGCAAGTGTGAGCTCATTAGGTATTCAAAGGGCCCGAGAGAGCTTGGGAAAAAGTTGTTGTCCTGCTGGTGAGAACACCACCAGCAGCCCCTGAGGAGGCTGTTTATGACGGTCCATTGTCTTTTCACGGGCCGGGGATGTCTTTTCCCTTTTTGGGAAGTAGCCGCCGCGCGTGTGCGCCGGCGCAGGTCGCACGCCTGCGCAAGGTCCTGGGAATTCCCCGAGCGCAGGTACAAGATGGAACCTGTCCGCGCCTATACCTGCTGCGGCGGCAAGTGTGTACAGAGCGCGATGTGGCGAGGATCTCGCTGGGAAATTGGATTGCGATAAAGGAGGATTAAGTTAATCGGTGATTACTTAGGCCGCCTGACTTTTTTGTCGGGTTCTGTGACGTGTGTGTACCTTGTTACATGTGGTTCAGGTGTTGAGCAAGGTATTGTCACGAGGTAAGAAGATTATTTTTGAGGGATGTACTACTTGTAAAGCTGTCTTCTTAGATTAGCTAAGGAATCGATTTGGATTAGTCGGGAATTTCGAAGATCTGGGGTAGATACTGCTAACGAGGTGTAATAAATTTGAAAGTATTATTTGGAATAGATAATGTACCAAAGAGAGTCTACTTGGACGGAAAACGGAATATTTTTAATATATCTTATTCGCTCACATGACTTCATCAATATTAATTTTGATATAAGTATTTTATTTAAAAAATATTACAGATACTTGAATCAACTGCAGCACTTTCGATTCGTTTTACAAGCCACATGTCAAATAATTTCAATGAAGATTTAACATTTAGCCTTACATTAGTCAACGTTTTATCAATTTCATAATAATAACACATGTAACTTTCACCCTAATCCTCTTACGGCAAACACGTCACTAGGTCAACTGTCAAAACACCTCGTTCACCTTATCTACAGTGACTGTCTCGCGGGACAAAAAGGAGCGTCGTTAAATGGTCAACTACATCGCCATATAACGCGCGTTCCAGTATAAACGACCGCCTCTCACTCAAGACGGACAGTGCAACCACCAGCCGTTCGGGTCGCGCTCCACGGGGGTCCAGGGGGTTTCCCCGCAGTAATCTTGTGTTTCCTTTTTCAGCCCCCGTAGAGCGCCTGCACCTTCCACTGTCACACTTACCCTCCCTTCTATACGTTTATATACTTTTCCTTGGCTTTCCTCGAGAGCTTGCGCGCTTCGTTTTTCCATTCCGTCGAGCTCGTGCGAAAGGAGCGCACTACCCTCCTGGCAGTGTCTGTCTGTACCGGTCGCCATCTTTACTTCGCGGCAGGTTATACGTGTGACGCATGGATGGGAGGCGAGGTCCTTTTTTCATTCCTTTTGTTGAAGGGAGAAACGTTGCGAGTTTCGCCATTTTCACGGGGATGGTGATGGCTGTGGACGCTTTGCTGCGGGTTCTGACTTGGACTTGCGGTGCTAAAAGGGTTGTATAACGTTGATATCTACTGTAAGGATTTTGCGTATCATTTTTTTATTATTGATTTTGTTATTATTGTAAAATATATTGGTGGTTGGGATATTGATAATTGTATCGAAATAAATAAATATCCCCTTAGAGAAACCTGTAAAATATATATTTATTTTTTTATGGTGGAATTAAACAATAATAACTTAAAAGATAATGTAAATTGGTTTTTAGGCACGACCGCTACTCGGAAGAGCCTTATAATTTCACCAGAGCGAAAATTGTAAGAATTCAAATACTGAAAAATTAATGTGTAAAAACCATGTTCCACTCAGAGCGAGTGCGTTTTAAGCGTTTTCTGAGATGTATGTATGTCTGTACGTCCGTATGTACTCAAGTTTCTCGATTATCTCAATGAATTTTCGACCGACTTCATCAGGATTGCGGGAAAATACTCCTCTAATTATACCTAAGTGCTGGTTCTATATTGAGATAGATCGATGAAAAATTTTTCAAATGCGAGCACAAAGAAATATCTCAAAAAATCGATTTTTAAGCCTAATGTCTAGAAAAATTAATTTTAAGCTAATATGTACAGGCCTATCTGCTAAAACTAATTAAAATACAGCTTTTTTATGTTGAACACTTTTTTCTACGAGCAATATTTGCCAAGATAACTGCGAAAAACGGCCAAAAATGGTCAAAAATGAATGATTTTCGGCTATAACTTCTCAGGATTTGATTTTACACAAAAATGTTAAATACAAAAGTTGTAGATAATATTAAAACAAAACTTTTTCCCATTTAACATTTTTTTGTACAATCAACTTCTGACGAGCTAGACTTATAAAAACGATTTTAAACGCCAAAATACACATAAAATGAACGATTTTCGGCTATAACTTGTTAGAAATACAATCAATTAATTTTGAAGTTATTACAAGTTCGAATGAAATTAAAATTATCAAAAATATGTTATACTTACTTCTGAATCGCACATGTGATAATTACCTAAATATGTCCTACTTAAAATTATTTAAAATCGGTTGATTCTTGAGAAGAATTTAGCCAACAAAAGGAAAGTGCCATTTCGAAAATTTGTATCGTGTTGACCTTCTGGTGAAGTGCGTACATTTGTATTAAATATCTTTTGCAACACTGTGCGTAAAACCCGTTTCTACGCACTAGTTTTAGTGCGTAAAATGTCACTTTATGATACCGTACTTTACGCACACTATATCATAAAGTGACATTTTATCCACTCAAAATAGGGCATAAAATCGAATTTTACGCACAGTGTTGCAAAAAATATCGTATGCAACTCGGGCGTACGTTTTTACGCCCTTGTTGCATAATATACTAAATCATGTAGATTAATATGATTATAACTATAACGGTATAAAATACTGTAATATAGAAATATTATTAATTATATTTTTTCAAATTTTCGTCAAGTATACGTGTGGTTTCGTGTCCGTATTGCGAGAACATTGCAGTTGAAAACGACAAAAAAATAAAAAAATAAAAAAAAAATAGTAATAGTACAAAAAGATCTATATATAGTTATTTATACTTACCAACAATATTAAATCTTTGATGAAACTATAAATTATGTTTTCTTTTGTACATACCTTAAAATTGCACGGAAAAGTGACCACTTTTCATGATTATATTAGTCGAAGCTCAAAAATAATTACTTCAACCTCGATTATAATTATTTAATCCCACGGAGAGAAATTTTGTAGTGAAAATTACAAATATTCGAGGCAAAATTACCAGTTTCTATGGTAATGGATGGACAGACTGACAATTTCAAACTTTTTACCAAAGTGCCTTGGTAAAATTTTTTTTTAGTTAATTTAAATTAAAAAAATTAACTTTTTTTATCTATATTAATGGATATATAGTATTTTAATATAGAAATAGAAACAGAAACAAGGATGAAAAAACATTAAACTGAAAAAAAATTTTTACGGAAGCGGGATTCGATCCGACAATCTTTGGGTTGAGAGTCCGACGTTCTACCGACTGCGCCACGGAAGCTGTTACCAACAGTCATTTGAATCGCCGTTATTACTTACTGAAAATATGTGTATTGTTTTCATTTTAACGTCGCGCACGCCTCTAGTATCAATCTTCTGAAACACAATAATGCGCAGTGCGCATGCGCGAATACACAAATACCAGGTTATTTGGCAAAATTTATCAGTTTTCTTAGTAAAAATTCTTAGGTTACCCTGTAAAAATGACTAGATCTCAATTTTTACCAGTGTGTCTGGTAATTTTTATTCCGATAATTTGGTATTTTTTTTAAGTGGTTATGGTAGTTTTTCCTGGGAAACTTATAAATTGTATTAGAAACCTGGGAATATCACGGCTTTTGCCAGTCTATCCATGCACTACCAAGGCACCTTGGTAATTTTTACTCTAAAATTTCTCTCCGTGGCAGGAAGTTCATACTTTTACCTGAAATAGTGCTTACTTGTATAATATTCGTATCATTAATTAATAAATATCAATAATTTTTCAAACAAAATCTTAATAAATGCAAATATTATAAAAACAATCTGTTTCATTTCTTACCTTACAAAAACATTTTATCACCTCCAAATCCGCAAAACCTACATTCTTCCTCTCCTTCAGCCTCACTTCCTCAGTCCTCCTTACTTCTTCAGCCATTACTCCTCAATCCTTCCTCTCCATCACGTAACTTCCAATCGTCCAAAACCAAATCCAAATCCATACACCTCCGTAAACACAAAAAAGCGCAAACTCCCCTCCTCTCTTCCCCTACACATATATATTTATAAACCCCCATACGTTCGCTCTCTCTCTCTCTCTTTCCCCCTTAAACACACACGCAGCCAACTACACGTACGCTCGCTCCCCCTTTGCTCTGCGAGCGCGGGGTGGAGCTTAAAACGCGCAAGGGTGGTGCCTTTTCCATTTTTACCTTCTCTATATAATACACACACACACACATCCGTACGGTGCGCGCACACACGCTGCTGGTTTTGTTCTCTCTCTCGTACTCCTGGCAGCGCAGGCTCCGAGAAAGCGAATGCGCGAGCGACTGCTGTGCGGCGGCTGAGAGAGAGAGAGTGAGAGAGAGGAGAGAGAAGGACCGAGACTTGGAGCCGGGAGCACGACTGAGCTTTGACAGTCGTCGAAACTGAACTGTGCGGGCCGCATCGTAACGCCGCGCCGCGCGTGCGCCGCTCATACGCTTTTCTCTCTCTCTTATAAACACGCGCGTGTTTAGTGTGCACGCACACGATTCCGTGCTTATTGGTTACCTGACTCTATAATTTATTCGTCCGTTAATTTATTCACTCGCGGGCGTATATATTATAACAAGAAGCAAAGTGCGTGCGTCGCACCCCCGACGAGTCGTGATGCCGCGCTCACCACATGAAGGTTAAGTCGAGCAGCGGTTATATAGCGACAAGTGCATCGATAACCGAGGAGGAGGAGGAGGAGGAGTGTAGTAATAATAAAATCGGCAGCGTCGGAGCGGCGAGGAGCACGACGGAGGAGGCCGACGACGAGGATGAAGATCAGCGGCCCGACGGTCCTTGGGCAGCCGATGTACTCCGTACCGCAGCATCATCATCATCATCCTTCCCATAACCATCATCACCACTTTGCCGAAAAGATGACGGGCGTGAAGAGGCTCAGGCCAGGCGCCGTCGTGGCAGACGCCGGGCCTTACATCGGAGGATGTAATAAGCGCAAGAAAGGTACGACGAAAGGAGTGCTATAGAAGGATTATTATACATACTGATTTTACTGTTTTATTTTATATTTTTTTTTTTTTATTGTAAGCCAGCAGTGTAGTGAGTTTCAATTAAACTGTGCCTAGCTGCGTCGGTTGCGAAGCGTCGGTGAGAAGATGTTGCAGTTTCAAGGGATTGTCAAGTGTTGCGTTTAATACATAATATTTTGTTGTTGTTTTATTTTTATAAATTAAAACAAAATATCATCATATTGACACTAAAAAGATACTTAATAATCGCCAACCTCCTGTTAAAAAACCCCTTACAGCAGTGAACATTGGAACATGTGAAAAGAAAATGCTTGTGATTTAAAAGCTGAATTTAAAGCTTTCAATAAAGCCTGCAAACTTATTCTGTATCTAATTATACCCCTGTAATTATTTATTAACGATACTATTTATTTATTATTTTTTTTCCACTAAACACCGTTCCTCCTTTCGAAAATCACTTAAACGCCGACACACCACAACCACTGTTACGACATCCCCATACACTCGCATCCCCCCGCGTCGATTATATACGTCGCTTTAAACGGACATAAAGATGCCGAACTCTCTCTCTCTCTCTCTCTCTCACGCGACGGGGAAATATATTACACACGTTCTTATATACTCACACCTCTCTCTCTGCATTCAGTGATTCTTCACGATTTCTCTCTCCCTCTCGCGAGGCTATATAACGCGCTTCTCGGAATGCCCACAATGCGCATCTCGTATACTACTCGCGCCGTCGCGTTTTTCGCTGCAAGTATATTATTATTATACACCGAGAGAGTTTCGCTTGCAGCGGGGAGAGCAATTAGGCATCGAGCGACGGGTATCTCGAAGCATCGTACGAGGGCATTACGCCCGCCATTTTGCGCTCCGGCGGACAATGCTAATTCAATTTGTCGGATGCGTCGGGAGAGAGCGGGAGGTGTCGGTTGTTGTTTGTGGATTTGAGGATTGGATAATTATAGGGATGTGGGGTAATGGACGTGAAATTATATAATTGTAAGGTAGTCTCTCTGAATTTCGGTGGAAAGTCGCTAATTATATAATTAATAAAACGTTTATTTGTCACTTACACTTATTGATTTTAGAAATACACTTTTTTTATCCAATTAAATCTCATGTTACAGAAATACGCAAAGAGTAGTTTAATTATTATTAAATATTATCAGTCAAAATTACCAAACTGTCAAGTAACCCGGAGTCAGGCCTGAAAACCCAATCTTTTTACGAAACTTTTTGACGGTTTTTACTAAAAGTTTATAAATTTTACAAAAGGTTTAGTAAAACGTGTAAAAACGTTGTGTAAAAACATTTGATTTTTCAGGTCTGATTCCAGGTTAGTTAACAGTTTGGTAATTTTTATTGATTTTTTTTCTCTCCGTGTACCTTTCAATTACAATCATTTGGAACTCTAAACATTTATCAAAATTACACTCTCAATATATCTTCGCAAAAATCACGCAACTACAATCATAACTCACCCCCATATATACAAAATATCTCTCGGATATCGCCGGGGATATACACGAATTTATCCCAAGATCGCTAGACACCATCGCCATCGTCGACGTCGAGCAATACACAGCCGGAGGGTGGAGAACTCGCGCGGGTACGCAGAAAAAAAATGCATTATTCAGGGCGAATTTCCATTCGTGAGAAGTTTCGCGGACGACGCGGGCGGAAACGTCGTTAGGAGGTTGCTCTCTTCTGCGCCGTCGTCGTCGCTTTTAATGATGGCTTCTGCGCCCCGCTCTCCCTTTCGCCGTCGTCGACGTATATAACGAGGACCATTGCAATCGTTATATATGTACGCGCCCGCGTTATTATGGCAGAGCTGTAGCGCCTTTTTTTCGCGATTAATTCCAGGGGCTGGAGGCAGGCGACGGCGGTGGGTGTATACGCGCGGAATTTGATTTGATAATTTCGAGAGAGCAGGGAGAGAAAAAGGAGCAACTTCCGCGGATCTTGATCTAATTTGTATGTATAATTTTAGGGTATATAGTGATGAAAGTGTTGCTGAAAAATTAAACAAGAATGTAAAAAAGAGTATTGATTCTTTATCGCATGACTAAGAAAACTTTCTACGCAAACAGATATACATTTGCGTATTACGTTTAAAAAATCATATGTTAAATATTATAACAGAATACCGTTAATATTATCAATAATATCATTCAATATTTCATATTATTACAACAAAACAATACTCTATACTATTTTAACGATGCGCCTGTCCGTAACAAAACTCCAATATTATAAAAGCTCGCACACTAACTTTAAACTATAACTTCTTTACACAGACGCACACACAATCCCCACCGGAAATCAACTATCTACCGAAATCAATTACCCGTGCCATAGAGAGCGCGAGCATTTAAAAAAGCCCCGCTGCACTTCCTCGTGCGTCGAGCGAAAGTCGCGCTCGCGGCTTTTACGAGCAGTTTACGCGACGACGCGCCGCCCCGCTTGCGTATCAACAAGCGCACTCGCCCGCGCGCAGCCGTGAAGACGTTAATTATCGTCGTGGCGCGCACTTACATCGACAGTTCCCATAACTGCGCTGTGATGGCGACGAAAGGCAAAAGATCTCGACCCGAGTTCGAGGTATATACCGTTATTATGACTATGTGCTTTCGTCGCTTCGTCGCGACTCTTTTATTCTCTCTCTCTCTCGCGCACGCGCGCGGTGGTTTAATGCGATTCTTGAGGCTGTGGGTGGTTTATTTGGTGTGTAATGCGCGAGTGTTTGGAGGTGATGATGGTTTTGTGAGTGAGCGTGGGGGATGGTTATTGAATATTTGGCTTTGTATGGGGATGGGAACTGTAATATAGTTTTACTTGAAACAGAAGATTATTTTTAAGGAGGTTGTTATAAAGAAAAGGAATTGCTATAATACATTGTACAAGATTAATGTATGTGCCGAAAATTATTATTTATCGTAAATTTTTTATTTACTGTAAAAGCTATACTTGCGGTCGGACCACTACTGCGTCCCTTCATAGTAAAATCTACGAGAGCGAGAAATCTATTTTCCAATAAAAATCTAAAACGGTAACCCTGTAAAAATAAAATCTTTCTTGATACAATCTCATGCGTATAATATTATAATATTTCCCCATATAATTACGTTTTAGTACATCGCATATGTTACCATCACAATTCATAAAGTTCATATACACTGAAAGAAGTTTTGCGCAATTCCTGTACATAGCAAGCGCAGCAACTGTACTATGCGATTTGAGCGGCAGCTCTCCCAGTTTTTGTAGCGCTGCTGCTCAAAAACGCGCTGCGACTGCTATAGGTATGCTTTTCACGCGACAGCAGCACCCCACTAAGGCAACTGCCGCGCAGTTTTCGGACAGCAGCTGTACAAAAATTTTGCACGGATGAGTATGGTGGCTTTGCGCTCTATACGTGCGGGCAACTGCTCAAAACTTTTTTCAGTGTACCTATGATACATAAAATACTTAATTTTACTAAAAAATTTACCTTCACAGAGTGCCCGGTCGCGGACACGCAGGACCTGAGTCCGCCTCACCCCAGCGCTCAGTTTCGCAGATTCATCGCGCAGCCCGACCTGATCCCGGTTCGGGGTGGTGGCCCCTACCGGCATCCCCCTCACCACCACCCCCATAACAACAACAACAACAACAACAACAACGATAACACGAACCACAACCACACCGGCATCGTCATTGCCACCGCCGCAACCGTCAACAACAACAACAACAATAGCAGCAACAGCAACAACAACAATACGATCGTCGGCCTGGTGGGTGCGGGCGGGCCCCAGGAGGTAGTGATGAAGGCTAAGAGCCGGGACGCGGCCAAGAACAGGCGCGAGAAGGAGAATCAGGAGTTCTGCGAGCTGGCCAAACTACTGCCGCTGCCGGCGGCCATCACCTCTCAGCTCGACAAGGCCAGCGTCATCAGGCTGACGACGAGCTATCTTAAACTGAGGAACCTCTTTCCCGACGGTGAGTTTTTGAGAGTTTCATTAGTTTGAGATAATGGGACACTCAGAAAAACGATCCTCCCGTCTTGAAATAAAATTCCTCCCGAGAAACTCTTCATGCGACAACAAGGGGTTCCTCCTGTTCGAAAAAATTTCCTCCTACGCGAAAAATCATTATCCCGCTATATAGGAATCATGATTTTCTGTTGCAAGATAATTCCTCCTTCCACAGGAACTCTCTAAAGTTAAATTAGTGAAAATTGCTCCACCATTTCAATTAGTAGAAAAAACTACTAATTTATTAGTGAATATTCACTATTTCATTAGTGGTTTTTTAAAAACTACTAATTAAATTAGTAAAAACTACTAATCAAAATAGTAGTTTTAATAAACTACTAAATGAAATAGTGAATATTCACTAATAAATTAGAAGTTTTTTCTACTAATTGAAATGCTGGAGCAATTTTCACTAATTCAACTTTAGAGAGAAGATATTCACTTGGCCCTATGTTTAGCAGAAATCATCCCCCGACAGGCAGATTCTCGTTGATACAGGAAGATCGTTTTCTGAGTGGAGAGGAGTACATTTGAGTAGGTGACAATTTTGTGTGTTTAAATTATTCATTTAAATCCGTGAGAAACTAATGGCTCCTATCATTTGCTACGTCGTTACTTACTATACCAGAAAATCGCGTCAACTTATTATTTCGACGATTTATTTTCTTAATTAATTAGAATGAATCTATAATCGTAAACGCAATATAAAAGTACAAATATAGCAATTATTACAATAACATCTACCAATAATTAATATACCAAACATTCAACTCAACTCACACGCGCACCGTAAATACGCACTTCAAGCCCCCGAAGGAAGAACAAAAGAACACCCCCCCCCCCCCGTCCCGTCTTGATTTTCGCGCAGTCCGCAGGATCGCTCGCACTCGCGTCTCATTACCCAAAGCCTCCCCCATCACCTTGTATACACCTATAGGTACACACCTCACGCGACTCTCCACGCGTTAACTGGCGGCCTTTGTTAATTCATCGAGAGGCAGCGGCGGCCGTCCCCGACGACGACGTCTGAGTGTGTACGCGTAGGGCAAATAGTATATCGGATGAGATGGGTGTGATTGCGCACTTGATGCATTGTTGCCTGCGCGCGTATATATGCGGGGGCTATACGAGGCGCCATTGTGACGCCGCCGCCGTCGTCGCCCTACGCGCAATTTCCAGACATCGGCGAATTGAATTTCAAGTGGCCGCATCCCTCTAGAGGCGAGAGTAAGTCGCGGGTGGTGTGGTCGCGAGTGAGTGTACAGGGTTTGAATGGAGATGAGAGGGGAGTGTGTAAGAGAGAGAGGAAAAGGTGGAAAGTTTCCGGCGGAACACCACTTTGCGTAGTTTTTGATAGGCGATGCTGTGGGGATTTTGCGCGCGTCAGGTCGGTGCGTGCGGACCAACGTTAATAGCTACACATTACGCCTTTTCTTATAGTTTGATAAAGCTTCTTAAAATACTCCTTAAAATAATCATTGATAACCTTTTAAAGCATAACATTATACGTGACATCAATTAATCAATCGACATATCAACATTTTTTTCTTACGCTACGCGCGCACTCACTCCACGCTTATATACATTGACGTAGTTCTTTCATCTTCATCTCTCTTCTTTCTTCGTCCCTCGACGGACCGGCTCGCGCGCGTCTTTTGTCACGCAGCCGAGATCTCAATCGGGCCACGTCAATCCGTCGTCAATCCTCAATCTCGCGATCGTGAATTAAATGTAAATTTCAACACGCGCGCGCGACGTTTTATCGCGATCGATATGTGCGTTTGTCCATTATGTGCCCCGCGCACTTGTATTCGTGAAATTCAATCGTGCGCCGAGTTATTCGTGAACGGTTCAGCACATTCCAAGAGTGTTATTGTGTTGGGAGGGTGATGCGCGCGTGATATGTGTGTTCAAAATATTTTAGATCTGGATTTTTTTTGTCGTCGTAGTCTGATGTAATGAAGAATTGATAGATCTGTGATAAGTATCGGCCCCAAGACGCATTCGATTCCCATTTAAGTATTAAAATATGAAATTAATTTTACGACCAGTCTTCTTTGCGTAAACCAACAACCACAAAGAACCCGCGCCTTAATTAGCACCTGCCAACATTCTAATTACCATTCTTCATGCGATAATTACAGGAGCCCGCGTCAAACGCCAAAATGATAATCACACCAGCCAGCCAGCGGCAATTCAAAGACTCGCGCGCGTCAAAGGTAGCGCGCGATCGAGCGACTCTCCCCCGCGGGAAAATGTCTTTCGCGCGCGCGCCCACTCGCGTAAATTAATGCGCGGACACGTGAAACGCCGCATCAAGTGCGAAACATTATCATATACGCGGCGCGCGTGAAAAAAAGGGGCGCGGTGGAAGGTACACGTCTGGTAATGATGAGCTTTGAGGTTTTTAAGCAGCCGTCGGGGCTCGCACCTAAGCGTAAAAGCTGCTGCGTGCGGGTACAAGGATGGACTTTGTGTTTGATTTGTATACGTGGAATTTTTTGATCGTAGATTATATGAAGATTCTTTAATAATAATGTGTGATTTTTTTGTTTGTGCGCAGGTCTCGGGGACGCGTGGGGCGCAGCGCCGCCGCTGAACCACGCCGGGGAGGCGTCGATCAAGGAGCTGGGCTCGCACTTGTTACAAGTAAGTTGGAACATACATAATATATTTATTTATATACGAGCAAGTTTTTGCGATGTTATTCGGTATTTAAAGGCCAGTTTGTGTGTTCGTTGCAGACGCTGGACGGCTTCATCTTCGTCGTGGCGCCCGACGGGAAAATCATGTACATCAGCGAGACGGCCAGCGTGCACTTAGGACTGTCCCAGGTTGGAGATATCCCCACATTAAATTCTCACCATTCATTCATTGTTACAACGACGCATTCAACTATCTCAATATAGAATCTTTCTTAAAATAATGGCGCATCATTGTAGCAATTATATATCTATTAATTAACACTATACACTAACGCATGCATTCATACAAACACATAGAATGACTTCACCAGTGAAGGAACGAATAAGAAAATTGTAACTTTTGTTATTTAATTAAGTGGTTTAAAATTGGATTAAAAGTAAAACCCTTTGGAAATTTATATTCTATAATGTTCAAACTTTACGTCGGTGAGCAAATTTTAAATAAAGAATCAAAATAAAAATTTTATTTAATGAAAATCTATAAATATCTCCTAAAAACCAGTAAAGGAACACGCAATCTTAGTATCTAAATACGTTTCACCAGTGAAGGAACACTTAATAGCGGCGATTTTATGATTTTATTCTTAACAAGATAATTTCTTTTATGCAGAATCTTTATATAAAATGTAATAAAAATTTTCAAGGATTCGAAAATTATCGTCATGTCAGATAAACAATGCATAGAAAGCTTGATATTTTCATATATATATATATATATATATATATATATATATATATATATATATATATATATATATATAAAGAAAATGTTCGTTAACTGGTGACTGTTCCAATACTGGTGTAGTCACCCTACACACACACACACACACACACACACACACACACACACACACACACACACACACACACACACACACACACACACACATACACACACACACACACACATACACACAACACCGTGCAACGATTGACTGAGAGCGACGAACCCGCGCGCGTTCTTTTGTACTTGCAGGTGGAGCTGACGGGCAACAGCATCTACGAGTACATCCACCAGTACGACCACGAGGAGATGACCTCGGTGCTGAACGGCTCGTGTCTGCCGAGCGGCTCGCTGCCGCCGCCCAACTCCCACGGCGACATCGAGATCGAGCGCGCGTTCTTCCTCAGGATGAAGTGCGTGCTGGCCAAGAGAAACGCTGGGTTGACGTCCGCGGGGTTCAAGGTTGGTGCACTTTTTTTTAGTATTGAAGTGAGTGGGATTTATGTTGAGAGAAATATATAGTAAACGTTATTATTTAGGATTATACTTACAATACAGAATAGAATAATTTCTATTAAATAAAATAATTTGTAACATCTTTTTAGAATTTGTATTATAAATTTATAAATCATTGTGGTAATTTTTTTACTACAAGTTTCTCTTAATGTGAAAATCTATTAGAAAGTTATTTTGGGTGGTTTTATTTTTGGTATTATTAAGTTTGCGAGATATCAATGGATTTCAAAAGATTAAATATTTAAAAAATAATATATTCATTTCAACAAAAGAGAATCTTAATATACATTCACGAACCCTTCGTATAAACTAGAAAATCCCCAAAAAAGCTATAAAACCCAACTCGTTACAAACAAACCCAGATTATAACCATACATAATATACGAGACGTGTACCACCGGAACACCGTTACACTGTACGTGCAGATTAGCGGCAGGACGCTGCGCATGGAAACTCGTATAAAAACGAATGAAAAAAAAAAAAATTTGAGCCGGTGAGATAAGGGATGAGAGGAGCGCGCGTAATGTGTAAGCAGGGGCCGCATTGTGGCGGTCACGCGCGCGAGTCGTACGCGAGAGGCGGAATCGCTTCCGACGAATGTGTCGTCGCGACGGTATGTAGACACCAGTTGTCGGCGGGCTTTACTGCGCCGTTACGCTGTTGAGGGACTTTTATTGAGAGATTCTCTTACCGGCGAGTTTGGAGTATACTTTTGTTGTGATTTTCGAATGTTCGTGAGAGCGTTTCTGTTTTTTTGTGGATGCACGTATCGAATAATATATTGTATATCTATGTAAATGCATTTGTTCAAAAAGTGGGATATTAATGGCGACTTTTTTGCTAACTTTTGCAACTTTGAGTGGCTATATTTAACTTTTAATGAAATATTTCTGGTGGTTTGTTCATATTATGATTAATGATTTACATGATTTTATTTTTCTTTTTTTTGTGTACGATTAATTGATAATGGCTATAAAATACTCGACAGCTACTACCTAATTGGTTAATTAGTTTGTCAACTTGCTATAGTTACCCAACACAGTCATCCTAAATCACTAATAAAAATTAAACATTCCCAAGTATTTAATTAATTAAAAAAAGAAACATTAAACTCATTCGATTCAAATATTGGATAATTGCACAACGAACCAAAAGGACGCAAACTTATACTACAAAGCATTAAACGGCCAAACACAGCCGAACAATAGCCGCAAAGACCGAAGTGTACAAACGCCGAGCTCGCGCGCGCAACAAACAACTCATCTTCGTCCTCAAAGGACTACACAACGTCGCGCGCACACCTCGACGCGTCGACGAAAACACTCGACGTCTAAACTCCCGCTAAATAAGACGATGACGCTCTCGCGCCCGTCGTACAAAAGCTTCGTCTCTCTCTCTCTCTCTCTGTCGCGACAAAGTAGCGCCTTTGTGCGTGCGCGCGTAAAAACGGCGACTCTCCCTCGACGCGCACTTGACTTCGCCCGGGGATGAAAGGACGACGGCGGCGGCGTGAATCGATCCGCAGCGTATATATGTATAGCTACAGCGCAGAGGAAAATGGCTCGCTCGTCGGAAAACTCGTCGGGGGGTCATTGCGCTGAGCAAATATACGTGGATTTCGGGGCTGGAAAATTAGTGAGAAATGGCTGTTTGCGGAGGTTGAGAGAGAGAGCGACATATGTCTGAGGGGGCGCGCGGAAACGGTATGTGGAAATTATATACGAGGGCGCGTGGTTTTGACGAGTAGGTGTTTGGATTACGAATTGAGACGGGATTTGAAGGAAATGTTGAATTATTATTATTTTTGTCGGAGGATGGTGCATAAATTAAGAGACTATAAGTGTTTTTTTTCTGATTTTGTATGTTTAATTAATATAGATGTAAATTTATAAACGTGTTTTATATCGTAGTATCATTAAAAATATTACTTATGTCGACTGCAATTTAATATCAACTGATAAGAATTTTTCCATCGGTCTTACAGTCTTACAAACTAAATTAAAATAATTAATATTTATGGCAGTCAGATTGCCCTTGTTTATAATCACCCCCGCAGAATCAGAAATAAAAACTTAATTAAAATCTGGAAAAAACTTTGTTAGCAAAGGACGATCTGACTGCCCACCACCACAATGTGGAGGTGGTGGGACAATGTGGTGGTGGTGGGCAGTCAGATCGTCCTTTGCTAACAAAGTTTTTTCCAGATTTTAATTAAGTTTTTATTTCTGATTCTGCGGGGGTGATTATAAACAAGGGCAATCTGACTGCCATAAATATTAATTATTTTAATTTAGTTTGTAAGACTGTAAGACCGATGGAAAAATTCTTATCAGTTTATATCGTAGTAGTTAGAGCTGAAGCTATACACGTTTATATTACAATTTACATTTTCCAACTATAAAAATCAATAATATTTTTGTATATTTGACAATTCTCTATATCAGTGTATTCAGGACAATCTCGAAAAGAAAAAAAAAAACAAAACAAAACTACTGATTTTCATAAGACTATGGGTCGTAAAATTCGGATAAAGAGACAGAAGGTCGGGGAGACGGGGAATTACTGCTCTCGAGTGTCAGGATTTCCGAGCTAAGTGCTGTCCTCAATTGGGTTTGCCTTTTTTTCCGTAATTGATAGCATTATTGATTGAATGGGGAACCTGCTCTCATTCTCTCTCTCTCTTTCCCACTGTGTAAACAGATCGAATTGCACGTTATTCGCCTAACAAATCATCGATGGAAATTAGGGGATGTAGGCAAATTCATTCATGAATTTGGTAACGTGATATATATTTTCCCGTAATCGCGATGAATATTAATAAATTAAATGTGTATTTTTATAACAAGTGCTCGAAACCGTGCCCACACAATATTAAGGATGTTCAATGGTGTCATGCTGCGGGGCGAGGCGAGGGACGCCCCTCTCTCCCCGCGGGCGCTCCCCGCTCACCGCGCACCTCTTCGCGCAGCCGACGAACTCGGTGTTTTGTTTACGTTTTCACTTACTTCTTTCCCAAATGCCCTGCAAGCGGTCAAGATCCCTATACGTTTTTATTCTTTGATTATTTTTCTATTCAATAAAGGTCTTTTAACCTAATCTCTTAACTTTTTATATGAGATTTTTATGTCCAAAGGTCACATAACCTCACTCTCCCATAAGAGCCTATGTTAAAAACTCAATTTTCATGAATTTTTTTCTCGAAAAAATGCTCAGTATAAAATATTGAAAATATTCAAGATGCTTTTACTTTATCTAAGTAATGATATATTAAAATTTCAAAGACTTCTGTTAACTTTGCTGTAACCATTGAACATCCTTAAAACGCTCGTCCTGATTACTAAGTTTGTTACATACTTTTCAAACTTTTTACTCCACTTCCTCCCCCCACCTTTTTCTTCATAATCAGTTTTGGTTAATTGAAGGGAAAAAAGGATTTTCATTTGAAATTTAAATTCGAGAATTTTTCAATGACGCCGCCGCCTCGTTCCATAAATTTTCATTCCCCTCCCTCAGAAAAAAGGGAAAAAGCAAACGTATATATAGCCAAGAGCAAAATGAACTTCAATAAAAAGCGTATAAAAGCACCTTATAGCGAGCGCGCGTGCGCATCAAAAGGGTTGCTCAACCGAACCTCAATGACTCCGGAGCCTCTCGTGCCGGCGATGATGACTGCCGCCGCGACGATGACTCCTTTCGTCTCTCTCCCTCTCCCTTTTCATCGTGTACAAGAGCCTTTTCGCATTTGAATACGGTCGAACCGATGCGCGTCGGTTCGTGTAAAAGTGAGCGCGCGCTTTTTCTTTTGTTGATGTATAAATACTGAATATAAGGCCAATTAATGGTAGCTAAGTGTCATGCGTGCATTTTATTATAACCTAAAATTGAATTAAAGCCGCTTTAATATTAGACACTAATGTTTTTTTAGTATTTTTAATTTAACAATTTAATCATCTGTATTTTTCAAAGACTTGTTAAATTTATAATATACAAATATCAATGAAATACAATCCAAATTACAGGCTCCATTTTCATTTAACGTTAATATTTAACGATAATTTTGGAGTCAAGTCAGTTCAGTTTTACACAACACCATAATAAACTAGCTCCATCCAACTCAGAAATTCAAAACCACCGTCAATCCCAAATTTCTAATTGCTAATATCACACCCCTCTTACAACAAACCAAAACCTCCCCCTCAGCCCTATATACACCATCATCACAAATTAGAATCCACCCCACCTCCCTCATTCTTTATATGCACGCACGTCACCGACGCACTTCCTCTCTCACTTGCACGCGCATATATGCATCGCACTCTTATTTGCCTCGCAAATTCAAGCCAGCGCGAATCGGCACTATATACTGCACTTCTCTCGTGCATCTCACGCGCGCGCGCGCGCGCGCGCTTTTCCGCTCGGAATTGGTAATTTCGCGTGAAGTGTCGCACTTTCGCGCCTTTAATTGGGCCTGTTTCTTTTGTGCGGCAGCAATGCCAGCGCAAATGAATTAATTCGGGTAGGCCGAGGTGAGTGAGTGAGTGGCTACATGCATGCATGCATGCATATATATACGCGGGCACGTGTGTATCTCTCGCGCGGGTCTTTTGATGCGTGTGATGACGCGGGGAGATGAGGAAGTGTGTAGCGACGAAAGGGAGTAGTGCACTTCTTACGCGACGGCAATGAGGCGCGGCGGCCTCGAGATTGTCAATTTCGTATATATATTGGGCCTCTCTTCGTGTCTTGTTTATTAGCGTGTGGAGGAAGGTCGGTCGCGACAACGAAGTGCGGGGGTTCTGCACTGAGAGAAGGATTTATTTATATTTAATATATATGTTAACTGTTAATATTAAAATAGCTGATTTCGGCGAAATAAGGAAATACTTGACGGAAATATCCAAAGTATTACTATAAAGATGCGCATATTAATAATTAATATGCGATATTGATAGTTAATATATTTCTCTGTACATTTTTAATATATTTTCTTATTAAATATAAATAAATTCTTCTCTCAGTGATGTATACTAATTATTTCGTTATACGTTGTAAGATATTCGTATATAGTGTAATGTAATTTCAATAAACTCTTTACCTTCCATTAATTAAAAATAAAATACCAAAATTTAACCACTGGCAAAAAAAAAATAATCACCTAACACTTATTATAAACACGGCAGTACGCTGCCGTCTCTTCCGCATAAAACAACGTACCCGGAACTCTTATTTATTTACCAAACCCCTCAATATAATGCTAACCTTGATCACATCGCAGGTGATCCACTGTTCCGGCTACCTGAAGCTGAAGCACGTGGCGGTGCCGAGCAGCGGCGGCGAGTACAGCGAGGACGCGCCGCCGAGCTACGAGCTCCACAACGTCGGCCTCGTCGCCGTCGGCCACTCGCTGCCGCCCAGTGCCAACACGGAAATCAAGCTGCATCACAACATGTTCATGTTCCGCGCCTCGCTCGATCTCAAGCTCATATTCCTCGATGCCAGGTGAGCGTTTTCTGCTGCTGCTTTTTGTTTTTTTGATCAGCGTATGTTGTGAGGTTTGAATGTTTGTTTTGATATAAGCATAAAGTTTTTTTTTTGTTTTTTCGAGACGAAGGTTAGAGTGAGGGAAGAGTTCGTTGACCTCGTTGTAACGATGATTTGTCGAGAGATTACTTGTGAGCGAATAAAGAATTTGTACGAATTAGTAATGGTAAATTCTACAAAGTGTCTAGTTTTTATTCGCTTGTTAAAATGTATTAGTAGAATGAAAAGTTCTTTTTTTTTTCTTTTTTAATAAAGAGCACTAATTGTCGTGGCAACGAATGTGTTTGCACTTTCGTTCTTAAATGCGCAATCAATGCGAGCGCAGTGTCGTGTTTCCACGCCATGGAATATATGTCGACAAGTAAAAAGCTCGACCGTTAAAGTCTTTCTCAAATTACTACCGGGTGTGACAGACTCCTTATTTAGCCCAACCTAATATTGACAACGCCATTGGGTGAACCAGATCTTTCGATTCTGCTGAGTATGCAAAAAAATATAGTAGACGTGCTTTTATGAACAAACTCCGTTTACACGTATATATAATGCAGATAATCAGTAAATTTGATTCCATTATAGTTAGAAATTAAATTAATATTTTAAAAAATGTTTTTTTCTTGTTACAGTGTTCCGCAACTGACAGGATACGAACCACAGGAGCTCATAGACAAATCACTGTACCAGTACGTTCACGCCAGCGATATCGGCCACTTACACCATGCCCACCAAATCTGTAAGTAAATAATCTTGTTTTGAATTATTAATTTAATGATAAATTAGAAATAATTTATTTTCGACAATTAAATCAAAATAAGAAAGTTTGATCAATTATTAAAAGACTAGCGTTAATTTGGCGCGCTACGCGCACCCTTTCTTCGCTGTTTTTTTATTTCTTTCGAGTTTCGAGAACGATTCGAGATTTCGAGATACCTCGCAAAAACGCTCGAAAACCGAACGAATATCGATCGCTCAATTTATATTAAGGATAAAAAACGTTAAAAATGCTGACGTGAGAAATAAGAACGACTAAAGTTCAATATGTTTTCATATAATAGTATTATATCAACACTCGCTAATCAATTCTTTAACAATGAAGAACTTCACGTTTCCGAACTACATTCAAAAATTAATTCAATAGAACGAAAGCAGCTCCGGGGTTAAAAATAGTACGTTTAGAGGTAAAGAGAATCGCTGACATAGGCGAGAATGGCGAAAAGTCGGAGACAATAGGATGAATATCAATACTGCGAAGTACTGGCATTATAAGAGAAGCGCAGTCGCTTTTAATAAGCTACTTCTTTCGCGCCATCGTTACTCTTCTCTTCTGTTCTGCTTCTTCTTCTTCTTCCTCTTCTTTTACGCTTTTTCAATAAACGAGAATCCTCGAAAGCGCCCGCGTCATCAGCACCTTACACACACCTACAAACTGCACAATGTAGTTGTAGAAGCTACTAGAGACGGTGCTGCGAAGCTACGAGAGATTAAGCTCAATTAGTTTTTCGACAGAGTTTAATTAAAACCACGAACTAAAATAAATTTGCTATATTTGCGAACAATGCAGGAATTGATTGTGAATGATTTAGCGGTTATTTACTTTGAATGTGTATTTATTTACATGTGTTTTATATGTGCCTTTTTCAAGATTTTCTGCAGAAGGGACATGTTTAAGAATAATTACAAAAACAGTTTTATCATATGAAAATTACTATGTGGAATGCCATTGTTAAATAATCCTTAGATTCGAATAAGTGGAATTCACTCCCAATAAGTGAATATTCACTTATTGAGAGTGAATTCCACTTATTCGAATTTAGAGAGAAAAAGGCCTCTGATAAAACGTATTAAAATCATATTCGTAAAATTAAAAATAATTCACCTATACATTTTATGTTTCTTAACGATCCTTCAACAGAATCCATCCCAATTACTTTGCCCACATTCCAAAACCCTCCCAATGCTTTAAGTACTCTCGTTTCCGCATAAAAAGAACCAATAACTTCATAATCGCATCCTTTCAAACAACCTCAAACCGACCCAAAACTACACCCGCGCGATCGACCCCGAGGTCATTACTGCCGGCACTCCGCTTTTCCAGCGCGCTGCACAGAGAGAAAACCACGATACAATCTTTGCATCTCTCCAGCCTATATAAAGTGGCTTCGGCCCAAAAGCGAAAGGTTACAGCTGACGCTGCAGCAGCGGTAGCCTCGGCCCTTGTGGTCCGCGCCTTTGATCTTCCCGCGCGCAAAGAGAGGACCGCTACTCATTTTCTCCTCCTCCTCCACCTCGCGCGTGTATATACACGACGCTGCCCACTTCTTCTTCTCTTTTTTGCAGCTTTTTCTTACGCGTCGCGCGTACTCGTAGAGCGTACACGTATACGTACGTAGCATCTGTTTCTCGAGTCGACTTCGTGTTTAAGAATGGAAAAACTTGGTACTTTGCCGGAGTGGAGCGGAACGAAGAATGAAGCGACGTTGTGTTGTACGGGGGTTTGTGAATGTTTCTTGAGAGGAACGCGTAATTAGGCGGAGGTTTCTCGGCGTGCGAGAGGTAGTAGTAGTGTAAGTTGTAGACGCTGGGGGGAATTGCAGAAGGGAAGACGAAGGTATGAATTAGAGACGGCGCGTGCGTGACTGTAGTGAGAAAAGCGTGGCTTTGAATGAAACCGGATGAGAGAGAGACGTGTTTGCATAGTGGGGCCAGAATGCGGATCATTAGAGATATCGTCAACGAACAAGAAATATTTTGATTCGAGAACTAAATAATTATATAGTTTTGAATTATTTTTCTTAACTCAAAACGTTATTCCGAGAGGAAACAACCTCTTTGCTTTGAAAATGTTTATCTTTCACGCCCACCTAACACACCTAAAACAATCTCCCCTAAAACGTTAAAAACCATATCATAAACGCATACTAGGTATACGATCCCACTACATACAGGCAGTCTCTCGTCGTTCTCCGAAAACGGCTGACGGCGCGGATAAATTTTACGCGCTCGCGCGTAACATTACACGCCCTCGTCGTCGTCGAGCGAGATTTCCCGTTTCGCGTACGCATCGTTCCGTTTAACAGCCGCGGCAGGGGCGAGAGCACTGCGCATGTGTGGCATTAAATTAAGCGCCGGCGGGGGTGGGGACGCGCGACGTGTATTATTGATTGAACAATGGAGGCTGCGCGCGCGCGCGAAAAGCGGAGAGAGAGGATTTGCGCGAGAGAGTGAGGGCTGGTAAACAGGAGAGAGAGAGAGAGAGAGGATGGCGGTCCAAAAATCGATCCGGCCGCGGCGGCGGCGACGTGGCGACGGTTTGGGAGATGGTTTTTGGGTTGGGAGGAATTTTCGAGCAGTGGGAGAGGATTTTTGTGATAGGATTTTGAGATAAGTATGGGGAATGAGGGTGAAAGTAGGTTTTGCAAATTGGTTTTAATTAAATTTTAATGAAGATAGATTAAAATATAGGCTTGTATGATATCGTTGGACTAAAACATCTTTATAGGAGAATTTAATATTCATTTTAAATTAAAATTTGATATAAGAAAAAAAATCACGAACAATACTGTCAACTGTACGATTACTTTTTATGAAACAGCACATCTTGAGTTATTAACAATTAGACGTGAAAGAGGGAACGTAATAAACCGATATATTTCGAGCTCGCGACATAATGTAGCAGCTACATAAAATACGGTAATTTAAAAGGTACTTCAAGTTATACGCGTGAATGTACGCAGGTGATATAAAAGAACAAAGCGCCGCCCCAAATACTTAAGTGCGAGATTACAGCGAAGAAAAAGACTACAGCGTCGTCGGCGTATAAGAATGGAGCAAAAAAAAGCTGTGAGAAAAAGCCGCGCAAGTTATATAGCAAAGCTCTCTCTCTCTCTCTCTTTCTCTCTCTCTCTCTCTCTCTCTCTCTCTCTCTCTCTCTCTCTCGCGGATACGGTAGAAAGAGCGAGAGAGCGAGAGCGAGCGAGGGGGAGGAAAATAGGGATAAGTGGATGGGAGGAGCAACGGATGGAAGTAGTAGTGAGCGAGAGAGCGAGTAGACGGCGCGGCAGGAGGCTGTTACTGCTATCGTTGTTTGAACAGACTCGCAGTTTCATGGGCTTAGCCTCAAAGGGATGCGTGAATGTGTGTGTATGTGTGTGTGTGTGTGTATGTGTATGTGTGTGTGTGTGTGTGTGTGTGTGAGCGCGTATTAGTCTGCACGTGCGCGCGCTCCGCTAATGTCGCTTCTATGAGGGGGTTTCGCACCCGGAAAAAAGAGCCCGTTCATCGTTCTCGCGCGCCCTTCTCTTCCTCTCTCACACTCTCGTTCAAACACAATCGTTCCGGAAACTATTTTTATTGGCCTAGCTGGAGTTTGCGGATAGGGATGGAGAGAGAGGTGAGATTTCGAGGGCGAGAGAGAGAGAGAGAGAGAGAGAGAGAGAGAAATTGATTGCGGTAATTGGAGAAACGGGTGGAGGCCTGGAGATAAAGAGAGCGCGCGGGGATTTTTACGGTACGAAGCCGAGCTTGGAGAGAGAGAGAGAGAGAGAGAGAGAGAGAGAGAGAGAGGGGGGGGGGGGAGCTTTGCTAATGAATAAGAATTTTTAGACGGGTTCGATGGGATTTTTCACTGGCTATAAAGGAATTGAATTTCTAGGCGAGATTGAGTGCTTTGCGAATAGAATGGAGCTTGTCAGAGCTCTTCTAATATCGATTCAACGCCAAAGGCTGCAGTACCGCTTGAATTAAAAAGCGAAGATACACATTTTAATTATCGATAGTGCTCCTCATTCTTAAAAACTAAAATAGAATGATTGCTCTAAAAAAACTCAAGCTTTCTTATCACAATTTAAGCTTTATAACTAAACCTTTCCCCAAAAAACTAACGAAAAAAATTCCCCAATTTCTGTTCCAGTGCTGGGCAAGGGCCAAGTGACAACGCGCTACTACAGGTTCCTGACGCGCGCCGGCGGATGGGTCTGGATGCAGTCGTACGCAACGATCGTCCATAATTCGCGCAGCTCCCGACCCCACTGCATCGTCTCGGTGAACTACGTGTTGTCGCAGACCGAGGCGAAGGACCTCATCGTAAACGGCGAGCAGAAAGCCTCAACAGCCTTACCGGTTAACCCACCGAGCACGCCGATGTCGATGCCGAGGACGCCGATGTCCACGAGCAGCGCTGTCAGCACGGCCTCGTCGGACCTGCCGATCAGCGAGCCCAAGTCCCAGACGTCGACGCAGCCGCACAATAGCCCCACGTCGCCGTACAACAGGCCGAAAACTGCTACGGAGACGACGGTGGATTCGGAGTACACAGACAGTTCGGGCTATATTAGCTCGGAGTATCTGCCGAATCACACGGGGTACAATATGCCACCAGCAGCAGCATATCCGGCGCAAAGTGCGGCCGGAGTGCCTCACGAGGATGCCAGTTATTATTCGCCTGATATGTTCTATCAGTATGGAGGTATGTTGATCGAAAAAAGGTGTTTTCTTTGATGTTAATGTTATAAAATAGTGTAGTAAGAAAAACATTAACGGGAAATTTTTCGTAGGACCATCTCACGATCACCTGACGGCCGTACAACAGCAACAGCCTCAGCAGCCACCGCCCCAGCCACATCCGCACATGATGCACCACGTGCCCAGTCCGATGACGGCGCTTCAGCACAGTCCTCAGACCCCACAGCAACAGCCACAGCCACAGCAACGAAGGCCGTATTCTGCCTCGTCGAGCTCGTGTGGAAGTTCCGACGCCTCCGACACGCACCTCTCGAGTCCATTAGGCAACGCCAGCACTTCCAGCCACGTGGTGGAGGCGCCACGTAGCGTTAACAGCTTCACCGTCTACCCGCCGCTCACGCCCACTCAGCAACAGCAGCAACAGCACCATTTGATGGAATCTCCGCCAAGCGTGGCGAGCATCGACGCGAGCGCCGCCATGTTCCCCAACTGTGGCTTCAACAGCTTCAACACCTTCCTCAGTGGCTACGCGAGCGGTGCCACGACGCCCGACCACCATCCCGTGGTACCTAGCCACCATGAACAGGCCTACACGTCGCCCACCCACCACCACCACCACATGGGCCACGAAGGCACAAGACACCTTCACCACCACCATTTGCACGTGGATAGTGGCGTCGAGACCCTCGACATACCGCTCTACGCCAACGGCCAGCAGTACAGCCCGAACTCCGTCCAGCCGCATCATCTGCACCACTACGACGTGGTAGCGCAGACGGCCGCGCAACCGGAGATCAGCAATGACGAGCCCGTGATGAAGAGGCTCAGGGTCTTCTGAATCCTCACCGAATGACCGGGCGTTAAAACATTGTTGAGCGTCGTGGGAATTACGTTATTTCGTGGCTTCCCCGCACACGCCTGTAATATAGCACGAATAATTTATTTTAGGTTTTAACTATGACACCGAGTCTTGAAAAGATGGGGTTCGACGCGACAGGGCGTTTTAAAAAGCTGATGCCGTGGTTTTTTGACAGTTTTTTAGGTTAGCGTTCGAAACGTTCAGAGAAAATATCACATGTGATTAGTTGTACAAGTACCGCGTAGTGTATAACGTAAAACGAATAGTTTGTAATGAGAGTATTTTTAGTTCGTTTTCATTTCAGCTAGCGATTAATAAATTATTAAGCGATAAAAACTCTTGATTAGTGCGCTGTGATAATCAGCTGATCGCGTTTGCAGACGCCATCTTGGCACGTAAAAGTGTCACGTGGTGATGCGAAGGCAACATCGGATCTGAAGTAACGATACCTATGCCGAGTCTAAAACAATAATTTCGACGATGACACATTAAAAAAAGAATGTTTGTATTAAAAAAAAAAAAAAAAAAATACGTCGCGCTGGCCGCGAGAATCACTGCTGTGAGATTAAACAAAGCTAATTTTCTCATCGTGGCAAGAGAAAAAGTATTCCGAATACTTACAAAATTAATCCGTCTCGATCAGTCGAAATCTGCGATTTTGTAAGCAGCGGTAATTCTGATTATCGATCAATATAGCGTCATCAGCGACGTCATTAGTTTGTATCCGACGATAATTCTATAATTATCGAAAATTCGTTAGCGACGTTGCCAGTTATCAGCCAGTTGTAAATAATCGAAGAATCATAAATGCGAAACGGTTTAAGGTCTTAGATTTTTCTAATGTAAATAGACGAGTTTGAACGTTTGTAGCTTAATTTTTAGGTATCCTAGAGTATGTAAATATTTTACACGAACCCGAAGACTGACCGGTGCTTATGCCACTGACCAAAGAAATTACCTTTGTATTGACATGTAATATCATTAGGAAGTTTCCACTTGCTCTTATTTAATCTACACTGAACACACGTAGAAAAGGAAGTTTTAAATATTGTATATAGCGTTGTACACTAGTATTATTTGGAAATCACTTCAATTGCGGAGTTGGGTTTATGTAATTTTTGTTTTATTATTGTTAGCTATGTTAGAACAATATTATTATAAAACACTTGAACAAATTGTCGAAATTTACAATGATATCTTTATTTGTATGATAATTCGTTATATTTTAAGTTTGTTTGTAAATTATTCCGATAAATTATGCGCATTCTAATTTTAATTTATAATTTATTTGATCGGTCGCTTAAATTAAGATTAAAATTTATATCTCCGAAAACCCCAGCTCTGATGGTTGTTTCTTTTAGTTTAAAAAAAAATTGCGAAAATATTACATTATTTTGTTATCGCACAATGTAAATTGGACTGTACTTATCAAACGGCATTCTTCTTTACCTATTGTATTTATATAATATACGTACAAAATTATTATTTATATTTAATGTAAAGTACAAGTGTGACAATTACATAGGAGTATGAAAATTGTATGAAGTTAGAAAAAGATTATCCCTGTAAATATTGTAAAAGAATGAATTTGCGAAGTACGGTGCCTAAACACCGAAAATATAACATATTTTCCTTTGAATTTAAATCTTTTGATTTTTTTACTCACTCACTTTATTAATACTTATCAAAATTATTTTTTAATTGCAATTCTCCAATGCACATTCTACCTTACAACTTTTTATTTCTTAATCATTACTATAAAAATGTTTTTCATTCTTAAAAAAAATGATACAAATGAGAATCAATTCAATTTTACATAAAAAATTAATAGAATATTAATTTAAATATATAAAAAAATCAATATTAATTCAAATCAATGCGGCAAAAGGATATATCACCACTATAAGTTAATGCCTACATTTAAAGAAAAGAGACCCGTATCTCTAATTTCCCATTTTTTTGGATTACCGAATCCACCCTTACATTAAATTCCCCCCGAAAATCGGGGCTCCAACCCTCCCCCAAATAATTCGTAACTTCTGTCGTACATTACGCCCCCCACTTATCCCCACATGTTCCTTCACGTCCATCATTCATAAAATTAAAGAATCCCAACACCACCTACCAAATTCACTTTCACCACACCAAACACCTCATTCTACAAAGGCATCTCGGGAATTCCGGACGTCGTTCCGGCGGCGATGCTCCTCAACATCTGGTCGGTCGAGGAGGAGAGGATTTATATTTACGACGGCAATAAGCAGGTACGGCTGTTTACCCGCTCAATAGGGGCTACCTGCCGGGGAAATTATTGACCCTGCCGGATTTGCGGCGATTACGGGGAAGTCCCCGGCCGCCGCACGTCTTATTCCCCTCTCCAGGGCTGTTGTGGGCGCACGTCCAGCAGGTCGATCCGATTTAACAAGGCCACCGAATTGTGATGCGGTGCACTGCGCGACGTCGTGTATAGTACATGTGCATACTCGAGGCGGCGATGACTATTGGGATATTGCAGGGGTGGGGGTGGAGGAGACCGGATTGCCAGGATATGGGGAGCTGAGATTTGAGATGACTTATTGGGAAGAGCTATATGTATTGATGTTGAATATCGTGAAATGTTTGTAGAAAACGTTGATGAAAACTATTTCAATGATAGTTCCAGTGTAAAAAAGAAATATAAAAACTGATTGGTAAATTATGCTGATTGTAACGTTCAAGTTTAGATTCTCCACATTAAAACATCGAAGAGGTTACTAAATAAGTGTAAAAGATGAAGAAATAATTTTTCGTACTTTTAATATGCGTAGTTATGTTGTTTCTTTCTAAAAAATCTTGCCGCCATAAAATAAACGTAATTGGTTAATTTTTAACTTTGCAACGAAAAGTGTAGCACAAGACTCAGATATTTTTTTAAAATAAATTTATTTTACAATCAAAATCCGACTCTACTTCGACAACCCTGGTTGGCGTTCACAAAATACTTCACCCCCAACGTGAGAAAAAAAATTCGCAAATCCATATACACACGATTCACTCGGGCCCCCCGTGACCCCGACACAACCGCGTATCGCGCGCTCCCACGCAAAAAAAAGAAATCCAGCACCGCGTGCGAATATATATATATCCAGCCCAAAAGAAAAAAAAACTCAAAAACATACGTTTCCTCTCACTCTCTCACAACGGGGTTTGCGTTTAATTGTCGGCCGCGGCGGAACAATGAATAATACCCCGCGAGCGGCGTGTATCGCGCGCTCGGCGTGGTGCCACGGCGGTCACGTGCCCATTGTGTGATCAGTCATCGGAAGAGAGAAAGACGGTTTCGTCGGGTTACGCATGTATGTATACCGTGATTACGCGGTAATGAGAGCCGGAGCGTGCGCGCGCGTAGGTGGTACAGAAGTCGGAAAGTTAGTTGAGTGACGGACAATCGCGCGGGGGCGCGGAGTCAACGCACGGGACAATTGGGGGGTTGGTTTCGAGTAATTGAGATGTTTGAGAGAGGTTTTGTGATGTGGATTAACGATAAATGATTGGGGAAATGGAGTTCGATAGTTTGAAAATAGATAATGAATACCTTTGTATAATGACTGTATATAATTATTGCCGTTTTTATAAAAGAAATTATTTTGCACTATAGTAAAATGAAAAATATTTACTGTTGTATATTTCTTTAATACTGCTTGGGTATGGCTTATACCAGCAGAGTTCTCTGCCGTACCGACCACAATGTTTTTAATTAAATATTAATTGTTATTTTAGATAAATCTATTGGAAAATAAAGACGAAATTTGAAAAATCGCAACGTTGCATATTACTATATATATTAACCTCAAAATATGACATCTTGCGATTTTTCAAATTTCGTCTTTATTTTTCAATAGATTTATCTGAAATTTGACCGGGAATTAGGTAATAAGTTTGCCTTTGTGCGTCGACTCTTAGAATTCAAGAAAAATCTTTTAACAATTAATATTTAATTAAAAACGTTGGGGTCGGTACGGCAGAGAACTCTGTCGGTATAAGGCATCCCCTTAAATGTTTTATATTGCAAAAGTATCATGATATGAAAAAAAATCCTGTTTTCAGATACTCATTGAACATAATTAATAAGGGACATAATGTTAGATATGTAATACTATATAGGCAAGGTATAAAAACGTATAGGGGAGACTGGGGTAACACCGGATTCTTTTTGGAAATTGTTTATTAAAAATAGATAACAAAATAATAACAATATTTAACACTAGAATTGATTTTAGTTTACATTCAGGTAACTGAAAATCGAATTGGTGAGCTAAAAAAATATTTGGAAAAAATGTTATTAGAAATTTACGAAAGTACCCGATCTTACCTCGTAGAAAAAAATTGTCGGGGTAAAACCGGATACTTTCATTATTCTTTCAAAAATGAATTTTAAGTGGTATTCAACATTCTAGAAATAATACTATGATGTAAAAACGTTTTTAATGAAGAAATCTTTTATTAATAATTATAAATTAACGTCTTTTTGTAAAAAATGGCTAAGCCATGTTTTCTTCTGACTATCTTTGTCGGGAAGACTTTCTAATATATTTACGCATTTCTGTATCAAAAACAAATTAATTTCATATTTATAATGTATGAACAACGCATTAAATGTCTATTATTAGTTTATTTTATCATTTCATTTAAAAAAACCCGCTGCCAATTCATTGGCCCGTAGCTTCCTCAACCGTAATTTGTTGATTCCTTTAATTAATTTTTAATAACAAAATTTATAATTTTTTAAAAAATGTATTGCATAATTATAATTAAATTCATTTATGAATATTACAAATTGTTAATTTTTTAATTTATTTATTTATTTATTATTTATTTATATCAAATTTATATAAATTTTGAGCTGATAAATAACGTTATCATTTGGAATAGAAGTAAAATATCTATATTTTATAATAAAACAAATAGCTATCACGGTTGTTTTGTTATTAACAAAAACGTCTTTTTTTTTATATTTCATACTTTTGAAGAAAAAAAAAATTTATAGCTATCATTGTTCTTTTGTTATTAACAAAAACGTGTTTTTTTAAAATAGTTCATAACCCACAAATAAATTATAATAATGCAGAATATAATGCATAATTATGAATTATGCATTCATAATGCATAATTCATAATTATAATAGATTATAATAGATATAATTTTGAAAAATTTTATTTCATTTTGTTGGCTGGTTTTTTAAAATTAAAAAAATACTGCGATGATAACATCATTGGAGTTATGAGTTTTTAAAAAAAAACACGTTTTTGTTTTTGATGATAACTAAAGAACCGTGATAGATAGAAAATTAATTTTTTTTAGAAAATATAGGTATTTTAATTCTCTTTCGAATGCCATCCACCCCATTCAGATACATAGAGCCGTTCTCGAGAAATTACGATTTTAAAAAAATGTCAAAAAATTTTTAACCTCAAATATCTCTGAAATTTATGGACCAATCATTTTTCCCAAAGAACTCGACCTAGAACTATAAAAAATCTACCTCTAAAAGAAATTTTAAAGCCATTAAGTCAATTTTACTCTTGTAATCGTTGGACATACCTAATTTTTTCATTTTTCAATTTTTTACTCAAAAAATCTAGCCTACAGAATGTATTCAAATTTTAACAGATTATAGCTATTTATATTCTGTATTATCATGATTTTTCTCAAAAAAATTGATTTTTAAGTTTAGGAGTTATAAGCTTCTAAAAAAAAACACGTTTTTGTTAATAACAAAAGAATCGTGATAGCTAGAAACTTTTTTTCTTTTAGAAAATATAGGTATTTTAATTCTCTTTCGAACGCTACCCATCAGATTCGAATAACTCGATCCTATCATTAAAGCAATCAAAAAACAGTTTTGAGAAAATCGAAAATTTGAAAAAAAAAACAAAAACGCATCGCCCCAATCAAAAAACGGATTTTTGACCCGCCATCACGCAAAAAAAACAAAAAAAATGAGACCTGTCCGGTCAAAATCGACCGAGTAGAAGCTGAGATCCAGGCGTATACACACACACACACACACACACACACACACACACACACACACACACACACACCACACATTTTTCAAAAACCATGTATTTTGATTCCTAACACCTCGGAACACAATTATAACATGTTTTTACAACAACTCAAAAATTGACTATCACAAAGCTTCCTCTAGGAGGAAGCAAAAGAGAAAATAAGCTATCCGGTTTTACCCCAAAGTTCAAAAAAAGTAATTATTTTTTTCAATTAAAAGTAAAATTGAGAAACGGAATTGCTCCTACTTATGTATTACCCCTACTGAAAAATCTCACGTAAGATTTTTCAGTAGGGACAACATAAATAGTAAGGTCATGTACTTACGTACTGAAAGAATATTTTGCTTACAGGAAGTTTTGTTAAAATAGTTGGAAGGTATCTCAAATAAACAATTCAAAGTTAATACAATATAACTTTAATCTAAACAAATCAAACAAGTCCTTCAGTACATTACAACCGTCTTGCACGGAGGATGACAGCCATCAAGTGCCGCTTACACGCGTTCCTTTTCCCTAAGCTTATTTTTCTATGTGTAAGGTGGCGCTACTCTCTTATCCTATGTATCTAATGTAAATGTACCTTATATCTTAATAAAATTATACGCACTATGACTGTTACAATGAACACGGTCTTGCGAATAACTAAGAAATCTTCGATCCCTTCTATAAAGTCAACACGAAGCCTTTTTTGGCATGCTGATCGTATACAAAATGATAGTAGAAAGATTCTCAAAGAGATACCATAGCTATTATATAAATCGCACTAGTAGTAGTAAACCAAGAAATTGAGAATTCCGGTTTTACCCCAGTCTCCCCTAATACTTGTTCTATTTTGCAGAAGTAAGCGCACTATTCCAGATTTACGATAAAGATTTCAACTCCAACGCTATACATTTTTCCAAATCACAAAACAATTTAATTCACTCAATAAACACCACCCAGACACCACACAATACAATTACAAACCAATACACACTAAACAATATCGTCTACACATCATAACTTGAGACAATCAATCCGTAAATCCACAATACTCACGGTCGATCAATCCCGCCGCTCTATATCGGCTGCAGTGCGAAATCAAGCCGAAAAACGTGCGCGCGTAACGAAGAAGTCATCCATTATGCTCTATATCTATATAAGAAGTACGAGTTGTCCGTCGCCGCGGGCGCGCCACGCCGTCGTCGCGTGGCCCTCGTTAAAGCCTTCGCAGACACCCGCGGCGACGACGTCGGAGCTGCGTGTAATGTGAGAAACGCAGCGAGCAATCGGTGCATGCATGATGTATAGTCGTATTGCGATGGGTGGAGTGGAAGCTACTTTTATTTTGTTATTTCATGCTGATGCTTAGTTCATTCAGTGAAATTTAATTGAGCTTTTTGGATTTGAAGAAATAAGTATATAGGATATTGGAATGGTTTATTAATCGGTGATCGTCTTCATGTTGTGTTATTTTAAACGATGTTGATGAAACTCCCTTGAACGAGTATAAAAAAAATAATTGCTCTGTGCATGCATGGAGGTAGGTAATTAAATATATGCTTAATTTTAACGTAATATTTTCGATTACGAAAACAAAATGATGAACTATGCAAGGAGTTATTTTATTTTAAAACCTGCCAAAGAACGACGTTATATAAATAAGTGTGATAAAAAGATTTGACTCAAATTAGCAGTAGGCAAGCCACCACTTGACATCATTTCCCTCTCCATCTAAATAGTGTAAAAATATCTCAAAACGCGCGCAAAGGCGCGAACTCCTTGCTCTTCCTTTCTCTAAAAGCACTGCACAGAGACAATTAAACCGCCAATTAGAGAATAAAAAAGCCTCGCTGCTGTGACGCAATGATGAACGTTCCCCTTTTGTTTTTAATTGTCTCATTACTCGTATACACACTTCACTTATTTATTTCTCGTATATATCAAAACTCTGCTACATGTATAAGCCCTGCTGCAAAACCTCGACGCGCACACGTCTCGTATTTTTACGACACGAACACGCGGAAATGAAAAAAGGCAAAAAAAGGGAGTGGCAATTACACCAACGCCCGTGTCGATCTCGAACGGCGAAAGAAAAAGAGAAATATAAGATCGCGCATGAATATACTCGGAGTCGAGGTGCGTATACTCGTATGTGCGTTCGAGGTATTCTTTTTTTTGTGTATTTAGCGGGCCGAGTGTCGAGGGGTTCCTTAGCGAGGCCTTTTTTCTCTCTCTCTCTCTCTCCCTTTTCGTCTTCGGCGTCTCGGGAGCTTTGAGGGATTTACGATGCGATTTCGGTGTAATTGTTTTGCGCGAAATTGAGAGAAAGATTTTTTTCGCCGGTGTCGTGCGAAGTTTCTCTATATAATTTTAATAACAAAGTGTCTTGTGTGGAGCAACCTTTTTGTCTTTTATACTTGAGTACTCAAATTAGATAATAATAATAATAATTTACATTTATTTTGTTAAGATTTTGCATTACGAGTTTGATTAATTAAAAGATTCGGTTTAAACGTTAAAAATACAAGATTCTTTACATTTACAAAACAAAACTATACATACAAGTAGCAGTGAACTTTTAATTCTTCTTTCATTTCACTTATTGCATTCGCATGATAAAGTTACATAAAGTGCAAAGTAAAAAAATAATTTTTCAAATCTATGGTCATTCCAGAACAGTTAAAACACTAACGAGAAAAGCTATGTAGATAAACTTTCATCAGCTTTCGCATGATTCACCCATATACAATTAGAACGCAGCGTTTATTACCCACCAATTAATCAAACCAGCTACGATCGACATTCGAATTTTCAAATCGCATCTGTAACCCCGTTAAAACAAACCAACACCATCAATTCCCGCATAGCCGCCGCACGATAATCACTATCGCCAACTAACGCCGCTCATAATTCCAAACGCGCCCCGCCGATATCCGAACATTACATTCGGAGTATACAAGGGGGGTGAGAGAGGCTCTCGTGACATATGTACTCGATTTGTCCGCGTGCCGTATAAAATCCGGGCCGCGATTAGGGGCATATCGGCCGGGATTTCGGGTCATAATAGCGGCGAATCAAGGCAAACACTCGAGGGCGCGTTGCGCGCTGTAAAAACACTTGTTTCTTGGCTGATGCGCTGTACGCGGAGGGTGTTGGACTCTTTCGTCGATGTTTGTAATGCGTACGGTTCATGTAAATCAGTAGTTGAAAAGTTTCGAATGAAATGGGGAGTGTGAGTGACGCGTGGGACAGTCGTGGGAAACAACGTTTATGTTGAACTGAAAGGGTAGTTTTAATGTTAATAGGAAGTTGAAATATTTCATAGTCAGAATAAGAAACGATAAGATTTCCACCTCATCTGAGCGAATCAAACACTGACAGAAAGAAATATTTGAGACAAATTCCTGTGACTTAACAGTTAATACACGAAACCAAAATTATTAAAAATAAATTGATCTTACAAATAAATAAACAAGAATTAATAGTATTCTCTAAGTTTTAATAATCATACTAACATTATCAGTAATTATAATACTTTTTTGATGTTTGAAATTGTTTAATACGAAATAATAACTATTGACTAGATATGCAAATTAAACGTTAAATAAAATATTGACAAACGATGAAAAGTTCATAAAATGTTTTATAAACAGTTGAAGTTTTATTACTTAATTCAATTTGACTTATTTATTAATAACATCATCATATTTTTAATAATTTTAGTTTCGTGTATTAACAGTTGAGTCACAGGAATTTGGCTCCAATATTTCTTTCTATCAGTGAATAGATTTGTCAATCCGAAATTTTTTGGTAAACGGCAGTAAAAGAAGAATGTGCGAGAGGTTTATATATTTCATGTAAATATTTAAAAACTTATTTTAAATTTTGCAACACAAATAATTTCAACCAATCCTTATTAACAGAGACCCCTAACTCACCCCTTTAAATATTTTACCCTTATTATACCACCTTTACAGAGTGCACACAGAGAGAAAGTGAAAAGCCAAAAAAGAAGACAGCGCACCGACTCCGGCGAAAAAGAGGTAGGAAAATACCCATAAAGACACTACAGCGCGCCATATATATACGTATGTTATATATATATATATATACTAGAGAGTGCGAGCCCAGAGGGTGTGTAACACGGAGGGGGCTGTTTCGCGCGTAACCCTGGGCAACGGCACGTAACGCCGCCCACGCGCTCGTGTTTGTCCGACGATTCCGTACCAATTACGGGCCACCGTGCGACCACCCACCGCGATGCACGCGCGCGCGCGCAACCGTGAGACTGTGCGCACTCGTCGTCGACGCCGCGGCCTGAGAGCATCGACGTAGATATATATGTATAGTATAGGCAGTCACTTTTGCGACGATTATGCAGTGACTTCGGGGATTAGGATGGCAAGGTGGAGCTTGGGATTATGGATTTGGAGGGTGGGAAGGGGAAAAGGGGGTTAATGTCGATTGCTCGGCTGGCGGGTGGATGGTTTGCAAAGGTTTATTATGTAGTTTTTATGGTTCGAACACGTAGTTTTTGGGGTACGTCTGGGTTTAGAGTTAAAATGAAGGTGGATGCAATCGAAGCGGGCTGGAATGCAGAATATTACATTGCGAGATAATTGAAATAAATATGAATTTTTATAAATTTATAAAAATAAGCTTTCTTGTTTAGACTTGACTTTGGCAGTCTAAATAAAGCGAAAAATCTATACTTACATTTCATAATAGCATATAATTTATAGGGAAGTAGCGTAAAAACGAGTTAAATGAGTAACATTTTAAATCAAAGTGTATACTTGACAATACGCATCTATTATATCATTTCATATATGTTAGAAATTATAGTTTTATTTATAAATGCGGCACGACTGTTTTTAATAATAATCGTTTAGCAATAATAACGCCACGTTGATGTCTATTTTTTAGCATTGTACTTTCTAAAGATGGACGTTCTACCTATTTGATTTTCACTAGTTTTTAATTAAGAATACTAGTGAAAAGTGTCATTTATTAAAAAATTTCTAATTGTTAAAAATACTTATTACGTATCCGGGTTTCATATTAAGTCTTATATTTATGTAGATTGAAATGAATGTTAGTTATACACTTCTACATTGTTATTGGTCTCCTAAAAACCATTATAATTTCTACATGTGTTTTATTTCATTACTTATAGGTGAAATTTCATTTAGCCCTGTAGGAAAGATGCTGCATGATTTTTCAAATGTGATTGTAATTGGTTCCAAAACGAAATTTATAAGAAATTAATAAAATGGAAAAATGATTACTTGTTTTACTATATATTATTAAAATTAATATTATATACTTTTATCAAATATGTTCAGTTACCACACCTTTTATGCTACTCATTCTCATTATATTTAATAAAATAAATATTATATTATATTTTAATTTGATAAATTTGAATAGTTTTAAAATTATAAAATGAAACTTTCCTTTAAAATTATCTTCAAGCATTTGTATGAAACTACTAAATTTATTCAAATAGAAAAGAACAATATCATAAAATTAAAATTGATCAAAAATTAATTCATAGCGACATCTAATATTCATTAATAGAATCTATTAAATATTCTTATATGTACAGTTGGTAAAGTAGAAATTTTCGCACTATTATCTATCCACTGGTTGCAGGAACTCCCGCTGATGTCATGTCCATGATCTACCTAGGACAATTTTAAAAGATGATGATACAACAGTTAATGAAATGTACGCTATATAAAAGTTGAAGGTTCAAAGATTAATTTGTTATCTTTTTGCCTTTGCAATATTTTTATATCTTATAAACAGCAGCATATTATGAAGTCTGATGATACGAAATTTCTTATTTTTTGCTTACTGTATTGTACATTTTGCAATAACAATATTCTAATTATTATACCATATAATATACATATCTACCAGTTATGAAAATCTTTCTAAAATAAAATGCAGAATATAGAATTAAAAGCATATTTCTCAAATTTAAAAGTAGACATTCCAGTGATAAATTCAGCCAAGATAATAATATTAGATTTATGTTTACATTTCCTGAGTGAATATCAATAAGGACATCGGTATATGCTAAAAGAACTGCTCGACGAGTTGACGCTATACTCAATAAAGATACTCGTGTATTTACATTTATTTGAATTTTATTTATTAAAAATATTTCTTTTTATATTAATGAAACAGAAAATTCATTAAAAATTAAAAGTTATTAACAACTGAAGTGTATATTATTTTCACTTTATATGTATATTCAATAATTTATTTCAATATCGAAATAATTTACTTACATAAATATTATATATAAGCAAAAAATATATTACATATATCATTAGTATTTATCTTTTACAGATAAAAATGTATTTAAAAGGTATCATAAAAATACTTTCACAATAACAACATGTAATATTCATTATTATGACAAAAATGAACACTTATAAATTTTTACGTTAGTTTATAAACAAGTATAAATACTTAATATTGTTTTTAGTTTTATTATGGCAATAGCATATTTCTTATAGGCTATTATTTATTCATTATCAAAATTTTCAATAGAAATCTATCTGAAGATAACTTTCGGCTTATTGTCATCAAAATAGATTTCAGATCGTAGTATGTACACATTAGTATATTAATGTGTATAGGTGATTATTGCAGCATTTATATTTTTCAAATGTATAAACATATAATAACAGAAAATTAAGCTGGTTTCGTTATCGCAGAACAAAAGTTAATATAAAAAAAACAATTTCTACAACTTGAAAAGGATACAAAGTTAATATTTCTTTTCAAAAGAAATAAAAATTTTTATAGCCATTTTTTATAAATTTAAAAAAATTTTAATTTTCTATTGTTAAGGATCAAACTTCTGCCATCGTCTAATATTTAGTTTACTAAATATCCTAAAATATTCGACATCGAATCTTATTCATAAAAACAGGAAGCTAATTCAAAATTATTTCTTAGATTTTGGTATTAATATTTATAATAATTGATAAATAAATTACCTAAGACTGCTAAATTATGTGCAACATACGTGCGCAATAACTATTATTTATCGATTATTATCGGTAACAAGAAATAACAACAAACAATTCATAAATGTGAATCAACATAAGTACGTAAGAAAAACAATCATCAAACGAATTTTTCAAGACAATGCCGTACGTATGTTATTCTGTTGAAAATGCATTCGTTATAATTAAACTGGGATCTCTAGACAACAAACGAATATTACAAACTTAATCAAAATTATGAAACACATCAGTTTTACAATCGTATACTCAATATATTAGTCAAAATATTCATCGCATGTCACTTCACATCATCATATCGTAACGTTTTTCCACAAATCATCTCACCAATAGATTCCAGAAAAGGCACATATAATATCAACAGCCTTTTTTCTTTTTCACGTAAAAATGTTCGTAAAACCTCGTATAGAGCGTGTTCATATCATTCAGAACTTGGACCGAGTCTCGTGGTGGGTACTCGCGCTGTTGTACTTGTTGCCCCGGACGCCGTTATACTCATCGATGATATTGTCCGAGCCGCTGTACATGGAGAAGCCGCGACGCGACAGCTCCTCGCCCGGGACGATGGTCGGGTTCGTGTAGCAGAACTCGGCCATCATGTTCGCCTGTCTGCCCAATTGATTCGAACTGCAAAATAAATTGGAATAAAAAGTTAGATGTAATTAATGTTTCTTGTTATTTCAGTGTTTTAATATTTAGTTTCAATAGATGTTTAAAATGTTATATGGACATAGACATCGATTTTTTAGGCATATAAATCTATTTTTGATATTTTTATAAAACTTAAAAAGTATGAATATATTATATGATGCAATAAATTTTCCTAAAGAAAAATATTAAAATATTGATTGATTAGAAGCGAGCTTTAAATTCAAATATTAAAGAATTAAATATTTATTAAATATAAAAAAAATATTAAAGAAAAATTAAAGCTTTCATAATCATAAAATCGTTAATTGATTCGACAAGAGACATGTAATAAACAACGAGAGAGACAATTTTATTAATAAATAATTATCGATGATATTTTTTCATTATTTTATAAATCATCACATAAGTCGAACTTTACAATTTAAATATAACCATAAAAAGCCAGTTATGTGCTTATCAAATACAATACGAAATCGAGTATACAGATATCGTCTACTGTAACCTCGAGTCTATACTTCGCAAGTAGTCGCACGCCTTAGCTCAGAACGGCAGCTCCCAAGCGGACCTTCACCTACGAAACTCCAATTTCACTAACGACAAAAGTACCAAACTAAGTAAACCAAAACGAGTCTCGTCGAGGTGGACAAATGCACGATCGACCGCGCTGGCATCATCCAAGTAAAAGTCCGCGAATTCGGCTCTTAACCTGGACGATCGTCAACTTCAAGTTCGGCGTGTTCCTTGAAAAACCAGCACTACTATTCACCGGTGTTCTGCACCGGTCCAAGCGACGAGTACGATTGGCAGTTCTGTATGAAGAAGAGCGACTACAGCAACAACATCGCCTTGCAGCTGGCGCACAAGAACCTCGTGGCAGTGACGATGGCAGCCTCGGACGACAATAGCAAGCGCGGCTACACCTCCTCATCGTCCTGCTGAACAAGTGAAGCAAGGAGGACGTGACCACCGAGCTCCTCGTCGATATTTAGCTCGACCAGTCCGGCGAGAAGCAGTGCAGTACGGCCTTCATCAAGAAGAAGTACGTCTTCGAGAAGAAGAACGACCTCCTGCACAACGGCCACCTCACCCTCCTCTGCAAGATGTACTACGACGACGGTATGACCTACTATCCCTGCGAGAGCCGTAGACACATGCCCGAGACCGTCCCCATTCGCAAGAAGGACGACGACCTCGAGAAACTCTTCGTCTCCGAGCGCTTCTCCGACCTCGACGTCGTCTGCAAGAATAAAGTGTTCCGCGCGCACAAGGCCATCCTCGTGGCGTGTACACGGAGAAAAATGTTCTATTAAAAATTACTATGTTTTATTGTAACCAGGGGACAGACTTGAATTCTTAAAAAAATTACTATGTTTTCTAGCAAAAATTGCTATGTTTCTAGTCATTTTTACTACATTTATAGCAATTTTTGCTATAAAACATAGTAATTTTTTTAAGAATTCAAGGCTGTCCCCCGGTTACAATAAAACATAGTAATTTTTAATAGAACATTTTTCTCCGTGTAGCCCCGTCTTCGCCGCCATGTTCGAACATGACACAGTTGAGCAAACCGAGAACCGCGTCAACATGAAGGAAATGGACCTGGACATCGGACGCGAACTCCTGCGGTTCATCTACTTGGGAAAGGTGAACAACCTGGAGGAGCAGAGTCGAGAGCTACTCGCAGGCGCGGACATGTACGGGCTGCAGGAGCTGAAGGCCATGTCCGAGGAGGTCCTCGTCGAGGAGATCACGCACGAAAACGTTGGGGAAATGCTGATCCTAGCCGACAGGTACAAAGTGTTATCTGAAGCAGAAGGCCATCGATTACTTCACGCTTCACGCCAAGAATATCGTCAACACGGAGGTTTTCAAGAACGATCCATGAAGAAGTGGTCGCCGGTGCTTATGGAGCTGCTCGTTAAATTTTTCGCGATGAAGGCTATTTAGTTTGGTGCGTGCGCGTGTGACTCGTTAATTTATTGATCGATGTATAGTTTGAACGATTGACAAATTTTTAAATGATTTTGTACCAGCGAGTGTATATATAGTTTGTAAATAACGGTTTGACGACGATTTTCGATTGTGTAGAAAAATTTTTCTAAGGTATTTGAAAGTTACTCTTTTGAAACTACTTATAATGTCGTTAAGATATGGAAAAGTATGTTTACGCAAGGTCTTTCGTGTAGGCCTATATAGTTTCAGAAAATATCGAAAATATTAGAAAATATCGAAAGACTTGAGTTAATGGAAATGCTAATTACAAACGCTTTATTATAGATCGAATATGTGATGGTTTGTGTGTAACGATTTTTATGAAAAGTATAACGGATCTATAGCGCTTTCTCACCAATTTTATATAAATACATTTCAACTGTAAATAAAGACTGACTTGAAGCTCAAAGCGCGTATTTGTACATTTGAGAATAAAAATCAATTTTACCTTTAAACAGACTTATTCCATTTATTCATTAATTTTTATCATCATATTTATACATTATATACATTCTTCTCAATTAAACACAATAAAATTATAACACAACTTTCATAGATCTTTCGTAATATCAGCTACAGCAACATTATAAAATCGAAAATACAAAGAATAATCACTCCATCGGCTCTCAAAACCATATACTTGTTACATAAACATTTCCGTCCTCGAAATCCCTGAAATCCGCTCAAACGCACACACCAAACCAAAATAACTCGTATATCGCGCAGCGTCCAATAACACGAATCTCACCCACGCCGCGCATATTATACCTATCCTCCGCAACGAATCAAACAGAAAGCGCAGGTGCAATAAAGATATCTTATCGGCGTTTGCGCGGGTGTGAGTCAGAGTGCGTCGCGATTCAACGGTGCTTTTTTTTTATCGCGAGAAATAATTCAGGTGTATGATGAAGGGCATGTACGTGTAAGTGTATGTGACTTACTGGTCGGACACGAGGCGATTGACTTTGACGAAGAGGACACCGACGAGGATGAAGAGCAGGAGGATGCTGAGGCCCGCGACCCCGCAAGCTACGTAGAAGTAGAGCTCCAGCTCCTCGAGGGTCGTCTGAAATCGATCGTACATTATCGCAGTTGATATTAGTTCACTCCATTGATAGCTATAATGTATATTGTATAATATATCATCCATTATAATTTATATTATATGTATTCCTCTCTTTAAAAAACGATGGCCGGATGTTGTGAAGCACTTAAAAAGTGATTTTGATTGGTCTGTAAGAATAGGCGCGAAAATTCGCTACTTCTGCTACATTTGAATCCTCTCTTAAAAAAACGATGACTAGATGTTGTGAAGCACTTAAGGAGTGATTTTGATTGGTCTATAAGGAATAAGCACGAAAATTCGCTACTTCCGCTACATTTGAATCCTCTCTTTAAAAAATGATTGCTGGATGTTGTGAAGTACTTAAAGAGTGGTTTTGATTGGTCTGTAAGTAATAGGCGCGAAAATTCGCTATACTTCCGCTACATTTGAATTTTTTTAAATTGAATTTTTATTCTTAATTATTTAAAACTAAATAATTAAATCAAATTAAAATAAAAAGATTAATTTTGTCATGCTTTGAAAAATGATCTGAGTATCCTATCATTTAAACCAATTAAAATGAAATCAATGAAAAATTATATACTCATAACCTAAAAAACAAAATAGTACGCGCGCAGCGCGTTTGGATTTTGCTAGTAATTTATAAGGCAGATGGCGATTAGTTATCGCATTGAAGGTTATTATTATTGGTATATTATTGGTTGAAACATACCCCATCGGTCAAATGACAGCCATCTGTTTTTAGGTCTTCTTTACGTTATTCACTAAATGATAATGGTTACAAATTCAGTGACAATAAAGTGTTATATGTATATAGATGACGATTTTAAACATGATGTGATTTTAATCTTCGTCGGTATTCCAGGAACTATAGTGTACTTGCGAAAAAATAACTTATTGTTTTTGTGGTAGAACTCAATAAACACATACTTCAAATAATAATTATTTGAAATATTACGAAGGACAATGATAATTACAAGTATAATGTGTCGTAGAGTTAATGAGCAAAGAATGTTCTCTTATCTCTGCTTAGAAGTAGTTTTGTCAATACTGATAAGTATTATAGATACACAGGTATTTAATCAAACTTTACTGCATTATTATTTTAAAAACATATAGTAGATCCTCTCCAAGCACCTATATAATATATCTAAACACCATAAAACACAATGAGGAAACAATTACAAAGCCATCTTTCATTTAAAAAGGACGACAAAGCGCGCGCGCGGGTCATCAAAAGTTGCACAGTCGAAACTCTATATAATAACAGTCACTACCGACAACTATACCCTCATTATCCTCCTCCCGGCTTGCGAAATAACTCAGTGCGCGCGCATTCGGGATCCCGATATAAGTATACAACAAAGCCTAGAGACACACGACGGGTATAAAATACGATCCCATGACTCTGTCGTATTAAGCACACAAAAAAGGCGCGCATCAGCGCTGTCGAAATAAAAGCGACATCGCCGTTGCCGGTTGTCAAGGCTCTATATAAGCGTGGAAGGTGACCTCATTGTTTTCGTTTCTGCGGACTCGCGGAATTAAACGTGCGACTGTGTGTGTATTACAAGGACGCGCGGGGATGTCGACCTGTGAGCTAGACGCCGCGGTGATGATTCTGCACGAGAAAGAGGTATGGTGGGGAAGTAGTTGCAGAAACGGTATTGTCAGAGTAATTTGTAGCGTGTTTTTTTTATATTACGCGAGAGGAGAGGAGCGTTGATAAGTTTCAGGAAATACTGCAAATGTGGAAATGATTGCGGATTCTTTGTCTTTGATGATGAGTAACTATTGTTATGGTTTATGTAAGGTGTGTAGGTGTAATGGAGAATTAAATGTGAAGCAGCACACGCCAAGGCCGTGAATTATAAAATCGATAAAAAATGACGTCTTGTGTATTACGCAGAAAAAAATAACTTTAGATGTAACACAAACTATAAAATTAGTTTATATTAGAACCGCCGTGCTGTTATGTCGACAATTTTCAAGTTTCTTACGAATGCAATTATGTCCTTGTTCAATGTTAATTTATACCTTTAAAACAACTAAGTTTAGAATGTTTAGATGATTAATGCAGTAACGTAATTCGAAAGTAAAAGAGCGGTACAGATTCTGACCATACCGGCATCGTCATTTAATAGTTTGTTGGTTTCATTCGTTAGATTTTTTAAAATACGGTTTAAAAATGTATGATGTTGCGAATAATAATCAGGATAAGTTTTAAACTCAAATTAAAAAAAAAGAATTTATTGAACAATAACTTGAAATTTTAACCCATGCATTATTTACAAAAGGCAATAAAAAGTTTCATTTTAAGTTTCTGGAAATATAGAAAATAAATAAAATAATAATACCGGTAAATAACAAAGTTACTCAGTTTTCATTGTAACTGTTAAAACTTACTAAATTCGAAAATTACACTATTATAAAAAAAATTACGTTTTTAAACCAGTCACCTGTACATATAGCTGAATATTGCATGTTATTTACGATTTCTTATCTCAGTCTCAACGTCAACCTCTATCTCATAACCGGCTCATTACACATTCACATCACCCACAACTTCAAAGTTTACAAATTCCATACAAAAAGAAGAAAAAAAATCAAGAACGACCTCGAGAAGCCAGCGACCCCATTCATCTCCTCTCCTCTCCGCGCATACTTTCGTCCGCGTGCAAACAATCCGCGTGTTTCCCGAGAATCAGCGTCCAGGAAAGATATACTTCCACCCGCGTGTGCTTATTTACATGAGAGAGAGAGAGAGCTTCCTCCAATTTCGCAAGCCGCGTCCTTCGCGCGCGAGTCGTCGAACTGCATCGCCGTGTGTGTAAGTATATCGTTATAAGTACGCCTGGCGCAAGAAGAAGAATTTGCATAGAAAGAGCCGAGGTTACGTTGGTGCGCCGGTCGAGATTCGCGTTTTTGATGGCTGAGGTGAGGGAGAGAGGCGCGGAAGTGTATATGATGGAAATGAATTTTTGTCGGTAGAGGAGATGAGGATGATGGCGGCGCTAATGAAGATACTGCTGGAGCGGGGCTGTAATGAGGTCGAAATGGGTTTGCAGTGATCAAGTTCTATTTTTGCAATTATATAGTGTATAATGTAAGTAGTTTTTAGGATTTATTTTTAACGCACGAGACTATATGAACTCGGAATTTTTATATTCTCATTGTTTTAATATTATATCGTTATTGTACTTTATAACTGATTTAACATTATATGTCTGCAGTTTAAGTTATTCATATAGCGAATTATTGAACTCGAATAACGGAGACTATAGATAAGTGCTGACTTTTATTTCATATCTGTTCGAGATATTTAATATCACAGATAAAGTTATTGGAATTATTAAAAAATTACTACAGTATAACGTATTGTGTTGAAACCTGACATTTCATTGATCCATTGTTATAGATTAACGAAAGGTAAAGAATGAGAAAATTGAAGTAACGATGACAGAAATATTGTTCATAATTTTTCCTTATTCACGCTCTATCGATGTCTAATGAATCACGATAAAAAATTCTCTACCGTTACTTAACACATCATGTTCTTCATGGAAACATCGGTGGAAAAAAAAAATTACTATAAATTAAAGAGCTTTGCGGTTCCAGTATCTATACGAGCGTACTAATTTCATGATAACAATTCATAAAATAACCCGTCCAGCCGTCCTTGAAAATACCTCAAATATAATATTTGTTATCTTCCCGATTATTACAAAGTTTCCTCGTAGATGCTTTATCAGTTAGAAAAAGGTCAGTACTCCTTCAATCATTGCCATCGTAAATCTTTTTATTACACGACAATCCATCGCTAAACACACGATAGACCTCAAATCAAATAATTCACGCGTTAAATTTATCCTCCAAAAGAAACGGCCCAGCCAAAGTTTCTCTCCCATCTACAGTGCGCACCTGCCGCGGGAACAATTCAATTACACCGCGACGGCAAAAGTCACCGGAAAAACCGTGCCACCTCGATCCACTACACACAAATGAATCTCCACCGACTCTAAAGAAGACAAAAAAAGAAACAAACACCGAGAATCCAACATCAAAAGCTCCGCGCCACGTAGTATCTCGTTATCGAGGCTTTCACTCGCCGACCGCAGCATCACGACGAGCGCGAAACGTCAATTATAAAGTGTGTATATAATAATACTCACCATCGCGTTATTAGGTGTTTGTCAGCTGTAAATTGTCGTCAGTCTCTCTTCCGGCGCCTCACGCGACGCATGGTATAGGTATAGCGCCAACCACTCCCTCACCTGCCGTGCATCTCTCCCACTTATGCCGGTGTATGTCACTTGTGCGATATGCACAACACCTGCGTACACGAGAAAGAACTGCGTTAAAATGCACGTCGGTTGCGGTTGGATCGCTCGAGCAGGGGAAAAAAAGGAAGCGATATTTAGTGTTTTATAAATTCGCACGCGCGCGCGCGCGTGATGTAATATGCGGCGTTTTCATTGTCGCTGCTGCTGTATAGGCTGTGTTTGGATTGTTTGAGGAAGTGCGGAGGGCAAAAAAGAGAGCGGTATTGTGGTTTTTATTTATGTAATCCGGTATTCTTGCTCTGTGGTGATAAGAGGAAGTTTATGAGGGATTAGGAGGTTTGAGTTTAGTTGGTGCTGGAATGGTAATGTTGTTAATAAAGGTGATGGTTTCCGGGGTTTTAGTGCGAATGAACGTCCCGAAAATTGTATGGGTGGGAATGGTATAAATAGCGCTCGGGAATTCTTATACGAGTATTATATGGTAATAAAAGAAGGAAGAAAAAAGTAGCGGATATTTCCTGCTGTTCCAGAAAAAATTTTGGAAAAAATTTTAATTTATAGATTCAAGTTTAACACAATCATTTCTTTTACTTATGTTTCTACTGAATGAACGTCGTTTTATTCAACAGTGAAGTCACAGTTGTAAATCCAGCAGATGGATCATAGATTTTTACTTGTGACTAATTACAAATTCCATTTTAATTATCTGCGCCTATAGATTATATCGAGAACTGCAAGAGTCACATGTTATTTCTCGCCATGACGACGCCTCTTATCACGCTCGCATTACGAAAATTCATTTGAAATAACGACTCGTTATCTGATGCACTTTATATAGAAATGATAATTCCGCTGGATTTGAAAGGACACGCGCGCGAGGACAGTTCGTGTGACTCACTGTCACAATTGATATTTGGTCAGCTGTTTAAATCATAGGAAATTTAAATATTCTCAAGTTTCGTGATTCGATTGTAATAATTTATATATGCTTTTATTTTTATTCATAAAAATTGTGTATAAAAGCTTCAGCTACTCTGTTAATGCTATCTTGAGGCAATAAAAAACGTTTATATAATATATAGCAATCCTGAATCACGATCATTTCATATTGCCGTATCAAAGGCCTATTATCATTAAATTCATCCAATTTAAAATATAAATTATTTAGATAAAATCTCTACGTTGCGTAACACGGGAGATACTTGATTTCGATTCTTATCTTATTAATACATCGAGATACTAACCATTACTAAATTATAAAAATTGGTCTATAAGAAAGAATAAAAATTTCAGTTCAGCGAGAGGTAAGTACACGTCATCACAAACGTCACTACGAACCGGCAAGCTGCAGTGCTTCCCAAGGAATGCGAGAAAATCCGAGAAATTTACCAGCTTTGATACTAATTAATCGTTATCAGTGTACACGTTTATATAAAGCACGTATGTATAAGACAGGCGAGGTCTCACCGGCTAAAGGCCTATAGGCAAAGATAGCGCGGTGTGATAATGAGAGCGCGTATATGCCAAGAGAATTTATACACGCTGTTGTTTACGGTGATCTGAAAGTTTTTCCGCATGAACTTCGGCGAAGGATTTTTTTTACTATTCCGCAGTGCATCCGTGATGAATTTTCTATTCACTGTGACGTGCGATCGGAAAACAGAACAATTAATCCTAGAATATTTATTCCTACGAAATGAAGCACCTGTATGTGCGTATATCATAATGAAGTTGAGCTATTAATACTCCGTTTGGTTTCCTTATTCCTTTAATAGTTATAAAGTATTTGGAAATTATTTTAAGTGTTTGAACTTTTATAACATCACAGTACTCAAATAAATTTAACAAAGGGCAATTTAAACTTTAAGAAAATAATCGTCGCGGAGAAAAATATAGTTAAAAACACGAGTGCGCAGCCTGCTATTAGGAGTATTTAGCGGGTACAGAAACGATGCTAATTGCGCTGTTACTTAACATCGCTTTTTCAAATAAACATATATATTTCTTTTGTTTACAGCGTTCCATAACGCATCTATATATAATTCCCACTATTCGACTGCTATATACGTATCAAACGCGAATCGTAACAACCAAACTTGCGACACTTAGTATATATATATCACACAGCCGGCGTGACTGTCAACAGTAATCCGCAGCGACCATAGGCAATACATAAAAGTCCATAAAACCGCAAAACCTCTTCACTGCACAAAAATCACTTTCGATTTCAACACTATACGTCTATATACTCCTCAGCCACCACAACCTCCGATCCTCACACACTTATACAAATCCACAAAAAAGAAAAAACAATAATAACGATCGGCTCGTACCGTCAACCTATACACACGCATACAGCGAACAGAGGAGGAGAGAGAGAGAAACACGCTGCACACCGCGCACGACTCCTCGGCGATGACTGAGCCAGGTGCGCAGCTAAGCAAAAGAGTGTGGCGCGCTACACCGCGATAAACGCGCTGTATAGGTATAAGCGCGTGCTGCTGTGTACCTGTCTCTCTCGCTCCCGTGATGATGAGCGACAGCGCGGACGAGCTGATTCGAATTGCGCTCTCCGGTGATGATGGAAGCTGAGAGTGGATAGAGATGATGATGAGTGCAGTTTTTGAGGACGAGATATACGAGGGAAATGCGAGTCGGGGGTCGGGGGAGGGATGGGGTGTGGGAATTGTAAGGAATTTTTGGTTCTTTTTTATCGTGTGTGAGGTTTAGTGTAGGCAAGACAAGTGGAGTTTGTTAATGGAAGATTGTTTTGGAATAGTGGTGAATTTTATAAGGAAATACAATAATGCTATATTTGTATAGATGATTCAATAATAAATTGGTTCGATTAGAATTTAATAGATGAATTGTAGGAAATATTTGAGTTAACTTTATATTTAGAACAAGGAAATCGTATTAAAAATTTTCTTTGTCTTGAGAATCTGTAATAATGGAGTACATGTAACATCAGAGGCAAAATTAAAATCATTGTGACAAATATTTCTGACAAGGCAAATATATTATTTTTTCAGATAAGATAAAATTGTGTAAAGAACATTACTCAATTTAGATTTAGCATGCGTTTCTTAATTCAACAATGAAAGTAAAGAAAGTCACCTTATTTTCTTTATATACATATACGTATTATAATATGAGTATCATTTACAGCGCGATATATTTAAAAAAAATGTATTTAAAATACTTTATAATAAAATTATTAGTTTTGTAATGTTTATAATATCAATTATGCATATTCTATTTTTAATACTGTTTTCATGGGACGGGCGAATGACGCACCAAAATTGGGTTTATTAACGTTAATTTTTTGTGCTAAGTATTGCCTGCTTTGTTAAATGCCTTTAATTGGATTCGGAATCCGGCGTAATAACCACCTAAATTTGTTTGTAATAATTTATTTAATTTTGCTAAAATAGGAAAATTATATAATGTTCATTCAGAAACATTTAATGCTTGTTATGATAAGAGAAGATGCTTAGTAGAATGCACAACATACCTACCCACATTCGCTAAGAAAAGAAAGCTTCTGTTATTGATCCAGTCAAATATTTACTAACTCTTGAGAGATACATTTTTGAGTTTAAGCAGATAATGTCTCGTCTCGAGTGCTACTGTACTAATTCTCATGTGCGCACTAATATAACCTTCATTCTCTGTTTCCTTTATTGCTTTTATATTCTCAATTTTTTAAAAGATGTTATTGATTAATCAATTATTTGCAAATATAATAATATATTTACAAATATCGAGTGACAGAAATTTTCAATAAAATGAATGACACGATAAACATTTGCTGCTATGGAGATAATCAGGTGAGCGCGCATCAAGCGTGTGCACGGCACTATATTCCCTCTGTCACATGAGTTTTTGCGCGAATTCCAGAACGGTACATCTACAAACACTGCTCTTCGCGGGATATAACAGCTGCTTGCAAGACCATCGCTATTGTTATTCCATAGCGCAGGAGACAGATAAAAAAGAAGAAAGAGAGAAGAGAAGAGTCGTAATTATCGTTTTATTACTTCTGGCGGCTGATTTGTGCCGTACGAGATCGCTTATGCATTGGAATTAAGAGCATCAGGGTTGGATACTTTTTCTGCGTCGTTTGGCTGTTTTCTCAGCTCTCGAGTGTGATTCATTGGCGATAAGGAGAGCTCTTTCGGTTTCACTAATTATAATTATGAGGACAATGTGATTCAGTGAAATAAAATTCATTCCATGAAATTCGAGAAGCTGAGAAGAAGCATGGAAAGTAAGATTATCCGGCGTTGAAAATTATATTTACGTATTTATATTTTTCAGTGGGTGAATTAATTTATGTGACCTTAAACGAATAAATTTTCATAGAGCGACATTGGTTCGACTAAAATAATAAATTATGTATCGTCACATCAATCGTGTGCGGATTTTTTTTTATCGACTTATTAACGTATTACGCTCTTTCTAATATCTTTTCTCACTGCATTCATAAATATCAAAGTGTGCCAAAGAGCATTACGAAATGTTACTCATGCGTAAATTACCAGTATATACAGTTTGCAATGTGAAAAATTATGACTATCCCACATAGTGAACACAGACAATAATTATAATGCGTTTAATCGAATAAAAAATTATAATAACTTATAATAAAATTAGTACGCTTATCTTACTATTAATAAGAGTTATTATATTAATGATATTTTCAAAAATATAGAAAAACGAAGAACAGATAATAAATAGATGGCATAGACTCTAAAAAAATACTAGAAATCAACAAATATATAACATAAATCGTCTATTTATAAGAACTGCAAGCGTTCTCTTAAATCAGTTCAATGTTACACAATTACGAGGTGATTCGAGTGAAACTGTAATGGCCTACTTTAAACAACGTACTGAAAGAGTCGAGAATGAACTTTTACTGCTTGACAAACGATTTTCATCAAAAGACATTCGACGAACCACTGTATGCTAAAAGTTTATCTATAGAAGAAAGCACAATTGAAGATGCGAATTCAAATTAACTTCTCTTTGCAATTGTATAATGCAATAAGCATGATAAATTTAAACAATCTTAAATGAAAAAGAGTTCATTAATCTTATTAGTCGATTCCTATATAGGTAGTTTCAAAACAAAAAAATAATACTTTTTTTTATGTTATGGAGCAAAAGAGATATTTGTCTCTAATAAAATTGCAGGCGTCATAGTAAATCGTAACGGTGGACTTAGATCGCAACAATACATCGCTATCGTAATGTTTGCTGTTTTTGTTCATGCGGGTACTTTAATGGTTTCAATCTTCGCTGCCGAAAAATCCAAAAGACACTTTATTTTGAAAGTGCGCCGACGGGCATTCGAGAATCCACGCCCCTAAGCTTTGTTTCCGAAGGCAAATAATAATAATAATTAATGCCAACTGAGCCAAACGCCGCTCTATTAACGCGTAATCGCAAATTGTTATCGCTAATTCATCCGTGTAACACGTATGAAAACGATGATCACCCAGAAGAGAATTTATAAATTGAGAATCGTTTGTTTTCTAGATCTTAGGATCGATACTTTTGAATAAATTTATAATAATAACTCGGTAATATTATTAGATATTAGGTTGCAAATACATTGAGGAAATTAATAAGCATTTTATTAAATTATAGTAATTCTAGTTAAAAATTCTTGCATCTTTTTTCCCAAAATCACTGTGATTATACTCTCTAAAGGTAAAATAGTGAACAAATCACTATCCAGTAGTTGAAAATCGTGCACTTCCAAAATAGTAAATATGCACGACTTTCAACTACTGGATAGTGATTTTTTCACTATATTTACAGAGTAGTTCATAGCTCTATTTTGTAGATCCAATTAATTAATACTAATTAAAATAATAAATTAGCATTATTTCTATTGTTAGTTTACTGCCTTACCGATACGATTACTACCCTGCCGATTACCTTACCATTTACGAACATTTATTAATAGAATAATCATATTGAGCCTCTTTTACAAGTGAACAATGATCAAAAACATTGTAAAACAATTCTGTAAACATTATTCTGTACCTATAACTTTTTCAGTTTGAAAAATCAAGATCGAGGTATTTTATATTTTCAGATAAAACGGCATCCTGACTTTTCTAAACAATTTTTTGTAAATAATTTTAATTGGAAACATAATGATGGTAGAATGAATTACACGCACCGACATATGGTGTACGGCCTTCAAAGAATATTTTGACGATACCCTTATAATTATATATTTAACAATGAAGGGAATATAAAAATCATTTTAGTAGTTCTTCACCATAAAAAGAAAAAGATAATGGAACTAAATAACTCTGAGCGCACATATAGTATATCCACGACATAGAAAACACGTTACAACAAGATATATGCATATATGGGCAAATAAAATTTCCCAATAAGTAAAGAATGTATATACGTACGCTCGTAACGAGCCGCGACTGACAGTCTGCGTAAGGCCTCATTGTTTTACGCGTAATCACAATGTTCGCGCCGCGGAAAATGAGCGAGAGATTTTCGCTCGCGGGCGTTTCATCCTTGAGATCTCGCGCACGCGCGCTCCGCTCTCTTATAAATCCTCCGTATGCGCGAATTTCGTCTGCAATCGGTGATTTATCGGCTCCCCGCGCCTACGTACCTGCGAGTGAGTTGATTTATATTTTCTAGTTGATAAAAATATGGGAACAGTGTGGTTTGCATATTCTATCCAAGGGTTTAGGTGGAATTTTTCGAGAGAATGGAGTAGACGTATTGAATGCGCATTCATTTTTCATGATTAACAATTGTATAGATCGTAAATTTTAGTACTGTAGGATTGAAAGGTATCAGTATAAAAATAAATTAGAGATAACTTTGTTTAATTTAGAAAATAAAGATATTGTCATTCAAATTTATAAAATGAAACTTTGATCATAATTTATAATGTACAGTCCAAAATAGGAAAGTTGAGTTTTTCTAGCGAGGATGATGGTTGAGCACGAGTGATACACGAGTGCTCAATATCATCATCCGAGTCTGAAAAAGTCAATTGCTCCCTTGTTGCACATAGCACTTTTTTTAATGAGTGCAGAAATAGGACCTTTCTTGCATGAAAGGTGGATGGTGGATCGGGCATATCTATAGTCGGCATAACGGGAGACTAAGTTCTCTTCCTCCCGTGCGTAGTGGGAGGAATAGTATATTGTGTGCCAAGGGCGTAAAGTGGGTCTTTTTAGACCGAGTGTGGGGTTGAAGACGAGTACTGCAACCACCCTGGTAGAAATGGTAACCAACCGTTCACCATCCGTTCACCAAATCGCAAAGATTTGGCCAATCGCTTAACCAACGATTGGTAATAATTACCGCTTATTTCATTTCGGAATAAGCCTTGCGGTTGGCCAATGAATGCTATAATAAGAATAGTATATTACGCACCATGGGAGGAAAAAACTTGGACAGTCCACAGCTCGTGTAAATTGCCACCCGAGCCGAAGGCAAGGGTGGCAAACACGAGCTGGGGGCTGGCCAATTTTACTCCCGTGGTGTGTATACTATTTTTCGCCATACCCGGGCCGAAAACACCACATTCCCGTTTTTGAGCCGGGGGGAATGTGGCACTTTCGGCCAGGGTATGGCGAAAAAGTAATTTCTTGATACAAATAAATGGCTCATTAGCTTCGTAAATGGTAGCTGATGACGGAGTCTAGGTGATGCGCGCCGTAGGTTTGTGACTCTAGGTGTTGGATCTCATCGAATGCGTCGTCTAGATGTTCAGGGTGATCGATTACGGAGTCTAGGTGGTACGCTCCGTAGTTTTTTGCATCTAGGTGTCGGAATTCATTCCATGCGTCGTCTAGGTGTTCGGGGTAGTCGATGACGATGTCTAGATGGTGCGCTCCGTAGTTTTTTGCATCTAGGTGTTGGAACACATCGAATGTGTGGTCTAGATCTTTGGGGTAGCCGATTACGGAGTCTAGGTGGTGCGTATCGTAGGTTCTTGGCTGTAGATGTTGGATCTCATCGAATACGTGGCCCAGGTGTTCGGGGTAGCCGATGACGATGTCTAGGTGGTGCGCTCCGTAGTTTTTTGCGTCTACGTGTCGGAATGCATTCCATGCGTTGTCTAGGTGGTCGGGGTAGCCGATGACGGTATCTAGGTAATGCGCTCCGTAGTTTTCCTCGTCCACCACATTTGCGATGCGTTCCAACACCTGGAGCCAAAAAAAATGGAGCGCACCACCTAAACATCATGATCAGCTCTCTCAAAGACCTAGACCACGCATTCGATGTATTACAACATTTAGATGCAAAAAACTACGGAGCGCACCACTTAGACATCGTTTTCGGCTACCCCGAACACCTAGAGCTGGACCACGTATTCGATAAGATCCAACACCTACAGCCAAGAACCTACGGTGCGCACCACCTAGACTCCGTAATCGGCTACCCCAAAGATCTAGACCACGCATTCTATATGTATTCCAACACCTTGATGCAAAAAACTACGGAGTGCACCACCTAGACATCGTGATCGGCTACTGCCAGCACCTAGACGACGCATTCGATGAAATCCAACACCTACAGCCAAAAATCTACGGTGCGCACCACCTAGACTCCGTAATCGGTCATCCGGAACACCTAGACGACGCATTCGATAAGTTCCAACACCTAGAGCCACAAACCAACGGTGCGCACCAACCTAGACTCCGTCATCGACTACCCAGACCACTTAGACCACACATGGAATGCATTCTGACACCCAGATGCAAAAAACTACGGAGTGCACCACCTAGAAATCGTCATCATACAACTACGGAGCACACCACCGAGAGTCCATCATCGGCCACCCCAAAGACCTAGTCCACGCATTCGATGCTTTTAATTATCGATAGTTCACCATCCACTGGCCAACCGTTCATCAATATTTTTGTTATTCGTTGGCCAAAAAGATTGGCCAACCATTGCAGTTAAGCCATTTTGGTTGGGTTATTTTCTACCAGGGCACACGAGGTCAAAAAATCCACTTAGCCCTTGGTGCACACCATATTTTTTGTACGGCAAGTATAGATTTTTGAGTTTTTTCAAAATATCGATGATTTTCTTAAACAATCTTGAAAACTCCATCCAAAAACGACAGCGGACGCTTTTCGATTTTTTACCGCCCGCTACTGCGAGCAGCGGGTGTTTTCAGATTTTTACCGCCAGCTACTGCGAGCAGCGGGCGCTTTTCGATTTTTACCGCCCGCTACGGCGAGCAGCGGGTGCTTTTCAGTTTTTACCGCCCGTTAGTCGACAAGCGGTCGCTGTCGGCTCTATTAATAGGTTCAAAAAACGCTAAAATCGTACCTGCGGTACAAAATAGTATATTACGCACCTAGGGAGGAAAAAACTTGGACAGTCCAGAGCTCGTGTAAATTGCCAGCCGAGTCGAAGGCGAGGGTAATATATTTCACCATACGAACTCAAAAACACGAATGTGCAGGTATTTTCGGCCCGGATATGGTGAAAAATCGTATACGCAACGCGGGGATCGCCTTCGGCTCGGGTGGCAATTTACACGTGTTTACTGGGGTGGCCCTTTTTACCTCCCTAGTTGTGTAATATACTAATTCCTTCCGCTACTACTTTTCTTCCTGCCGCTCACTAGACGATCGAAATGCTCGATTTTCCATTCACCTTTATATTCAGGAAAAGGACCTTTTTCATGCACGTATTGAAAAATAGTATATTAATTACAAACAAAGAAGTTTATAAAAAAATATTTAATTCGCTTGTTTTCTAATTTAGTTAAATTTAATTTTTTTTTATTATTTTAAAATATGCAAAAGACAATTTATCTCTACGGCTCAACTTTCGTCCTTTCCTTCCGGCTCAATTTCTTCTAAATTTCACCCAATCCTGGAACGGGGCATCGCGTGGTCTCTATACATTATTTTTTTGTGGGCTATTTCTTTTCTCCTTTTCTTCCTCCTGTCGCTATATATACATAAATACTCTTCCTTCTCGCTACATCTAAATAAATATTTACCTGCCCTGCTTCTCGCTACTTCATTCATTCGCTATACGGTACGCTATAATATGTATTTCTTCCCCTCTTCTCCTGCCCTCTTCGCTGGTGCGACAGCTTATACCTGCATGCTCTATTGATATGATATTGGTTCTGTTCCCACCTCATTGGTAAATATTTATTACACTTATAAAGACAGAATTTAAATAATAAAAGATTATTATACTTACGAACAAAGAAGTTTCTAAAATATTTATTTGTTTGCTTTCTAATTTATTTAAATAATTTTTTTTTTAATTTTAAAATATGCAAAAGAGAAATTTTGTCTCTACTACGACTCAACTTTCTTCCTTTTCCTTCCGACTCGATTTTCCTCCTTCTAAATTTCCTCTAGGCCACATGGGGTTCCGGTAATGCTATAAAATCCATTGACTTAAATTCACAGCAGTTTATCCATTATTACTCTCTCCTTTTCTTCCGGCTCTATACCTACTTTTCTTTTGGTGGTAATTTTTTTCTTGTCTCCTTTTTCTTTCTTCCTCTTGGGTTGCTCTACTGCTTATACACACTTTTACAACAGCTTCTCTCTTCCCTCTTCTTCTTAGCTCTAAGTAGTATATCTTCTTCTCGCTATAAACTACTTTATACTAACTACTAAAATCTCTTAAATTATAATAATAATAATTACCTCCTCCTCTCCCCTTCTTAACTCCATTTTTATCTTTTTCTCCTTTCCTTTTTCCTTTCCTGGGCGCTACACCTACAGGCTCCAGCTCCTCAGCACGGTACGATCAGTACGGGTATAAGTAGTAGTGTACACGCCAATGTTCTTATGTATAAAACCTTTGTGGCTCTAATAGTGATCGGCTGCCACTCATCCAAGTATAGTTGACGAGACGAATCGTGTTTAACTTCATTGATAGAAATAAACACGACGCTTCAAGCCTGGTCAGATTAGGTCCCGCTCACTGATGCTTCGAATCTCGAACCGTATGATCCGGCAGTATACACATATTTTTATACATATTTTATTTTCAGTCTTCATAATGAAGATATTTACAGTTTTATTGTATAATAGTTACTCATGTATTTAATTTAATATTCCCGTATAATAAATAAGTAGTATATGTATATAACGAAAATGAAGAAATGTAAAATGATGGATATTATCAACCTGTGATCTACCTTACCGACCTCGACCGATACTGCAGAGCTTTTTTATTTTTTTGTATTATTTTGATTATCTTTTTAATTTCCATGGAACTAATTAATTCATAAATTAATAAATTTATGTTTTTATGATATTTCACAAATATTTAATATTAATTATTTGAAGTATAGAATATTGCCCTGCGCAAATGTGTATTACCGTAGATGACTAATGACTAACTAAAATTTCAAAAAAATGATTGAATGGTTTTGTTATTTTATAAGTTTGTAAATACATATTTATCTATTAAATTAATTATTAATATTAACGCGAAAGTATAAATAATAAAATAGTTGAAGAATTCAGAATTTGAGAATATTTAAGTTTTTATTGTGTAGTAATTTAAAATAATTTACTTATAACACATCCAAATAGAAAAGATGTATGTTACTATTATCAGAATTGTCTTTTCCTCCCGCTACTTACTAGACACTTAAAATACTCAATTTTCCATTCACTTTTCTATGCAGGAAAAGGGCCTTTTTCATGCACATATTGAAAAAATTATATTTATATACTATGTAAACTATATTTTTTATAATTTAATTATAGTAACTTAGGAAGAACTTATTGAGAAATAAATGATGGATTTTGATTATTCAACGCAATATAACAATTTTATTATATAAAATACAATAGTTATAAAAATTCTTTATATGTTAGACTAGATTATAACATATTTATGATATTTTATTATAAAAACAGTAACTATATCAGTTTTTTCAAGTAAAAAATTACATAAAAATATTTATATATTTTTAAGGCACATTTGAAATATATAGCCATTCATTTATGTTAAAACAAAACATATACTAAACAATATTGCTAAATGATAAATTTTCAGTATCTTTTGTCAACTGCCAGTCCATTATCCATTGAATAAAATATGGCAAAATCATACATATTGTCAAATATAAATAATAAGGAATAGGTTCAGTGGAGCCAAAGGGCCAAAACCATAAACCTCTTCTATTACCATCTCGCACATGATGGCTCATAAAACTGCCCAAAATCATCCATGCATAGACTATTAAACTTGGAATGTTTTCTGCTTTCGAAATCAAAATCATCATAATCCATAATGTTACTGGTATTGTTGAACAATGCAAGAAAGGTCTATGATTTAAATGCGTTGCATCCTGAAAATTTCAAATATTTTTAAATAGCTTTTCCAACATATTTGCTATCAACAAAAGAGTATATTAGGTATTTGTTACTTACATTTATATCCCAACTCCCTGCTGTGATAAAATGATCAACGTCAATCAAGGAGGACATGAAAAAACAAACTATTATGCTTCCTACATTTTCTAGAACAGACTTCTTTGACAATATAAGCACCAAAGCCCAGGTAATGCCACCTACAGTGGCATGTGTCAAGTTATCAGAGATAGCACGTACAATCTCACTTTTGCCATTCTGGAGGCCTTTATCACCAAGGAATGATACAAGTCCGATTAAACTTGTAAGAAATGCACGTAGAACAAATCCTTGTTTAATGTTCAACATGACTTTCGAAAACAATGAACAAAATAATTGTTCATTTAATCTATAATCAACAGTATGAACTTTATGCAACTCTGAATAATTGCTTAATTGAGGTGAGGGTATTGTCAGTCAGCTTGTGAGTAAACTAACCTAGAAAAATAAAAAACAATCAAATATTTACACTATAGTCATTGTACAGTATATTTTGTTTTGTTGAAATATATACAAAAATCTGGTACAATAATTATTCAAGACTGTATATTCTTTGAACTTACATAAAAATACAAATGAATATTTATTTCAAAGACAATGATAAAAAACAGTTTGCAAAGTTTATCTTTTCATTATTTATATGCAACTAAAATATTGAAATACAATAACAAATATAATTACGACTTACAGATCCATTATTTGGAAGTTCAAATCAAAGTGGAAATAATGATATCAGGGCACAATGCCCAACATTCGAAAATCGCGCGCTTCTTGTAATAGTTTGCAAGCTAACCTCAAAACTTGCGTTATCATTTCTAATCACGTAACTTCTGCAAAATATTCGCGAGAATTCCTCTTTTTGCATTCCCGACACAATACCGTTAAAATTCCACCAGTAATATCGTATAGCTGTTAATTAATTAATTTGGATTCATCAAAATTTAAAACACACCAAGGCAAATCCAGAGAAAAACAAATAAAGGAACAAATCGCCCCGCAAAAATACGACCGCCGCGGCGCGCGTCTGCTCTATCGTCGCGCCAAAGTCGAAGTTTACCCCTGCGGGCTGCGCGTGTATACACACACGGAATATTTCACTGCTCGCGTTGTTTTGATTTGATCCACATTTCCACAAGAAGGGAAATCGACGTCGAGACACTTTTGCAGCGTGTTATATACCTTACCTACACTCACGGAGAAATTCCACGATTTTTCGGACAGATACATGTGTGTGCGCGCGCGTCTTGCTGCGTCCTCTTCGGCAACGCGTTTTCAAGGTGACGCGATTTAGTAGCTATATAAACACAACGCGGCTATCAAACGCACTCCTGCAAATTATTTCGTGTCGTGCACGTGTCGAAGCAAAGTCGTAGGAAACAGCACTCCAAGTGCTTATAAGTAATCATTAATGACGATGCCAAGCACAACCGCTAAGGTAAATTTATGCTTTTATTTTTATCTATCGGTGATTGATAATGCGTGTGGATATGTGAATGTGATTACTGTTAATACTTGAGGACAATGTCCTATCAATTTTTAGAGGTTTGGTTATTGTTTTATCTGTCTATTTTTAACTGTTATTGCAATTTTTTAAAATGCAATTTTTAATTTTTATTACTGCTGAATTTCTAACATTTATGTCTATCCTTCTCTTATACTTTCAGCCCTATGAGGTGAAGCGAGAGGAGTTTCGAAAGTACCTTGAACATGCTGGAGTCATGGATTCATTAACTAATGTACTTATATCATTGTATCAAGAAAATGAAAGACCTGATGATGCTTTGGAGTATCCTTTTATACACAAATATGTAATCAGAAAAAACTTAAATTCTTAATTTTTTCTATATTTTATTTAGTATATTTATAATTATTAATTTACTTGCTATGGTTCTGAAATACTCTATAATAAGTCTTTTTATATTAGCAATCTCTATATTTTTCTATCTAATCTAAAAAAAAATTTTTACAAATTAGTATTTCTAATGAACGCCATAATGAAGTGTTATTGTTAAATATATTTGTAATATACAAATTTCATTGCATTTGTATTAATACATGGATCAAACCTTAACAAATGATAGATATTTTCGAAAATATTTTGCTGCCACTAGTGACATCAACAAAGATAGTGCATCAGAAATTGAAGCTTTGAAGAAAGATCTTGCTGAAGCAAGATTGTACATATCTGAATTAAATGAAAAACTTCAAAAGTACGAATCAGAAAATGCAGCATAGTTGGGCAGACAATGTGAGGAACAGCTTGTGATGATCCTATAACTAGTCGTGGTTGGTCTTGAAAGAAAATTGACAAGTATGCCCTGAAAAAGTACTGTGCCTTATTCTGTCCTAATACTATATAGTTTAGGGTCAAGTACTCAAATTTCGACCTAGTTCTACATCTTATTTAACTAGACAAATTAATGTTAGCATTAATTAGAACTTATTACATCCAAAATTTACAAAGTATTCAATATGTCACTTATTGAAAAAAATTATTTTGAATATAAAAGGCACAAATTTCATAAGAGATTGTATTTAAATTTTAAGATAAAATACGCTGCAATATTTTATATAATAATTTCTTAATAAGTTAACTTAAGTTCATTCTCTTTTCAAATTTTTCATTGAAAAAATTTAACATAATTCAAGGTGTAAAAATTTATTGTAGTATTACAATACATGTAAAGCATAAATGTAAAAAAGACTGTTTAGCAAATTGTGCTAAGGAAAATAAATAACAACATTTTTGTACTTAAAAATTGTTAGTATATATTTCTTTTTTGTTTTTTTGACATTTTCCATATTATACTTGAAATAAAGATATTGGTTTTATATTGCGATTGTAGATCTTAAGGATTCTTGGGTTCTTATTTGAAAATTACTTTGAAAGTTTTAATTTAAATTACACTTTGGTGTACTTATTACTACGCAAGTTTAATCAGAAACATAGAATTTGTGCATATTTGGATATTTCAAAAGACAAATTCAAACTATTAAAATTATCAGTTTTTTGTGTTAATAAAAGAAAATGTCGGTGAAAATAACTAAAAATAAAAATATTTCATAACTAATTTTTTCAAAAACTTCTATTAAAAATATTATTTATGCCTCAAGCTTTATTAGTTAATAAAAGTTTACATTACCTCATAAGCTTTGATCTTCATTTTTTAATTATTAGTTTTCAATTGTATCGTTAACTAGCTAATTATTTATATAAACTATTTTATATAAGAACTGTAAATAATTAAATATTGAGTTTATCTAACTTCAAAGATGCATAAATGCTTTATGAAAATGTAATGGTTGCTTTTAAAAATTAACTACATGCATGAGTACTGAATATATCATCATTTATTATATACAAAATGAAAGTATCTAATGTTATAATTAGAAGATACGAAAGTATCTTCAATGTTATAAATTAAAAAAAAAAAAAAAAACAAAATATTGTGATTAAAAACAGATTTTCACCAACTTTTCACTTCGGCTAAATATTTCACAGAACAATTTGTTTCACAATGACTTTTTGTATTATTTTGTTCATGATAGCAGCAAACAATTACAAAATCGTTAGCCTAACTTTCAGTAGTGCTTATCTGTGAGAATCAAGACAAAATGAGACATTTACAGTGTTCATGAAGCAGCAGCTTTCTCAGCCTGCCTCTTCTTCACATCCCAGTTATACACTCTAGCCATGTTTACCTCAGTTGTGGTAAACTGATCCCTAACAAAGTCCAAGTCATGCTCGATGAAACTAAGATTCTTTTTGGCCGCTGCAATGTTCTTGGACAAGAGCTCCTGGGCATCATCCAGAGTGTATTCGAGCATCACGTTAGCTCCCAGCCACAGGCACACCTTATCTGTTGGTGCAATAACAGCTTTTGCGTACACCTGATCCGAGAGAATAAATTGAGTTTCCAGATCTTTGCCATTACTCTTCTCAGCCTGAAGCTTCTTGATCATCTCCAGCGAGTGCTCCAGGTCAGGTATTTGTTCCTTGAGGCGCCTGCGCTTATTCACAAGGTTAAATTCCATGAACTTGTACTTGTTGTGGTTCTCGTCCAACCTCTTGATAACTTTCTCGGAGCATCCATCATTTTCCGACCTCTTCATGTACTCCTCGACATCGTCCTAAAATGCAAAAATACTCATGAAACTAAAAGTAATTCGCATCTTGCAAGCACCCGGAAAAGCAGCCCGAAACACGAGACTGCATTTTTCTCTGACCATATAAGGCCGTGATAATTCAAACTTTTTTTAAGCGGCGCGCACGTCTTTGACAAAAAGAAAAAAGAAACCATCCTGATCCAAAACCATTAAAAACCCTTCATCCCATCTCAGAAACCATCAAAACTTTCACTCCCAATCCTCAGCTCTCGTAAAGCCTGCAAAAATCGACCAAACGTGCGCTGGAAAAAACTCCCCAGCGTCTTCAAATACACCTTGCGTACAGGTTATGACCATCATCCGAAAGCTAAAACAGAACTCCCTCATAGTATAGTTCCAGAATTACCACAAAGTCGGCCTCAGGGATGCCGGCGTAGGACTTCTTATCCTTGGGGCCTTCGACCACCTCAGTTTTGCTATCCTCTGCCATCTCTTCGGCTTCCTGGTGCGCCCGTATATATAGGATTTTTTTTTTACACGCAGGCCCCCTGGCTGCTGCGCCTGTTACTCCTACGCGCGCGCTGATGCTGATCGCGTGCTACGTCTTCTTCCGTAACGGGAGTGGAGCAGCAGCTGCTGGAAGCGCACGCGCGTACATTGACGTTTTACGTGAATCATACCGCGCGGGCCAGCCAATTGACGAAGAACCCGCTTAAACGAGATAAGTTCAAACGCTGGAATGGATTTAATTGTATAAGTTAGGCAGGTTGGGATGAATGATGAGAAAAATAATTGTTTTTGCTAATTTTCATAGAATATTTTTTCCATTTGAGATGATATGAATAAAATAGTATTTAATTTTTAATGTTAAATAATAATCAGTACCAGTTGAGACCAAAAATTGGTCTATTTGCAAAAAAGTTATGTACCTAACTATATTTTTTGGAGAATTACAATAATTGAGGGTGGAAAAAAGGCACGTAACTCATTTAAATTGTACAAAAGTAGTGCTCCTTTTCCTGCAGCCGCACCCTCAATTGTAACATAAGTAACGCTTGTTGTAAAATTTAACCAGTAAATTAAATTAACATTATGTATATGTAATATGCATTACATTTATCTGTTCTGTATGATATCACTACAAAACACGTTACGAGTTCGAGTTTGTGTACGATTACGCATTACAAATTATCGAAATAATTACGGAAATGGGCCTATATTACTATACCTTAAATGGCTAATTTGCTCAACCTATATATTCCATTACCTACAAATGGACAGTGGCCATTCAAGAAGATGAATGAGAAAATAGTTGACAATAAGTGTTTTATATTATAAAAGAGACAAGATATATTGTTATATAAATAACGAAGCGAAGAATTATATTATTCTCCCAACAAGTATTAAAAAACCATTTAGGAGAAGATCTCAAAATATAGTAATAAAATGTGACCGTCAGTAATAATTATTTCTTCGTGCATAAATTGCTTTTGAAAACGGGTATATAATAATAAATTATTACTTTGATTCTTGTATGAAACATAGATGTATAAAAACTACCACATTTACACCCTTTTATCACACTTCGCTTAGGGGTGTGATTCTGTAACGATAAAAAAATGATAAATTCATTGTTTATCACAAGTTCTTATGACGATAAACGAAATTTATCAAAACAGAATCGGGCCCCAGTAACACACAAACAAAAAACGCATTCACGCCAAAATCGTCCCCTCCGACGATATGGACAATATAAGTATATGAACTCGTGCGGCAGACGAACCCGTTTAAAAAAGTGTTGAGTCATTGGCCGAAAGAAGTGTGAGGCTGCAGTTACGGTGCAGATAGACTAACGGACGTCTTATTTGCGCGATTAACCGTCTTTCTCTCTCTTGCTCTCTTTCTTTCTCTCTCTCCTCCGCTCCTCCTACCTCGTTGGCATGCTGATTAACCTAATGGATTCGAATCGTGGGTGCATCGCGCCTTCGCGATGGTATGAATTTCGAGGCGCATGCGCGTGTCACGTCAAGTGTCAAGAGTTCGCGGGATGTCTGCTTGGAATTCCTCTTGGTTTTAGTTGTAATTAAAAACATCGTTTCTCATTTGTTTTAGAATGGAAAATTAAGAGACATTTATTTTCTTTGTGTTTTTGAAATTAAAATTATTTTTTCATCATATCCTAGCAAAAAGTACCACTTCCCGTCCTGGCTCAAAAACGCGAAAGTGGTATTTTCGGCACGGGTGATGAAAAATAGTATACGTACCATGAACGGAAAATTGGCGAGCCCACAGCTCGTGTTTGTCCAAATTTTTCCCGTCCTAGGTAAGTAATATACTATTTTTTTTTTATTTTATAAACTATAAACAAAATGTATCATTTAATCAAATAACGAAAGGTTTATTATTACATACTCTGACAAATTTGTTTTCTACCAAAAATATCCATGTAAAATTTTTCAAAACTGCATAGAAATTGAAATAAATGTATTCTTACTACTTTAAAAATGGGATATATTTTAGAATACAGATGACCCTCCTGTTCCCGGATGTATAATTTTTTTTTCGACACTCCGTGTGGGAAGTTCGATTTCCCGCACGCTCGGCAAAAAACGTGAGCTCGAAATCGAACTTTCCACACGTCGTATCAAAAAATTCTGTACGATACATGTGCGGAAAAGAGATTCTCGTCTCGTGTGCCTTTCCACCCTCGCTTCGCTCGGGTGTAAACGTCACACGAGACGAAAATGTACTATTCTCGCACTAGTGTCGTAATGTACTATTTTTATTTATACTGAAATTTTGTATGAATACTGCGCCAGAGAGCTTTGTTAAATTTAAAATACTGCCTTATGCAACCTACTCACTGAATTCCTAATAAAACATTTTTCCTATCAACCATAATAAGGACAATTAAGTGAAATATTACTTATTTTATAAGTAATATGCGAATATAAATTCCTCACATATCAAAGTTACATTCTATAAAGCAACTACGTTTCTGATAAATTGAATAACACTTCGCGGTAATCATTAAAGAAACTGCATCGAAAACGGAAGTCGCTTAAGAACACCTAATTAATCGAAAGTCATATATATATTCCGTTTCGCTTCCGCAAACTTCAACTCCCACAACCAATTATAGAATTTCGCAGGCCGCTTCTTTCTAATTCTTTTACCTTCAATCACCGCGCTGAAAACCAATAACCACCTGCACGCGGAAACTGAAAAACCGCGCAGCTGCAATTACCGGCCGTGCACGTGAGCAGTATATGCATACATTGTCCGGCTCGATATCGCCGAGCTTCCAATCTCAACCTCAATAGCGCGCGCGCGCGAAAAGAGAGCGGGAGGAGAGCGAGAGCAGCGGCAAGTTACCTATATAAGTAGGAGTTTCCTGCGGAAATGGCCATTACACTCCACCGGGCAGCGACTCGCCACTATCGTCGTCGCTAATGCTTATGTTTGAAGTGATGTGACGTAACGGATCGCGCACACTTCCATGACGTTTTATTGAAGTTTTGAACGGTTCAAGTGGTGGGGAGGAAATGTGCAGGATGGTTTTTTTTTATGTAATGTCACATTTTTTAATATTTATTATGCTGGTGTAGGAGAAAGGTCTAAATTAGTCTGTTCCCACCTCATTGGTAAATATTTATCACACCTAGAATAAAGATTAAGATTATTACTTACGAACAAAGAAAGTTGTAAAATATTTAATTTGTTTGTTTTCTAATTTATATTAAAATTTAATTTTTTTTTCAATTTTAAAATATGCAAAAGAGACACAATTGTCTCGACGGCTCAAACTTTCCTCCTTTCTTCCGACTCATTTTTTTTTGCTATTTTTTTCTCCTTTTTCTTCCCTCTTGTCGCTATTCCTTCCTCTCGTCGCCATTGTCGCTATTCTCTCCGGTCTTCCTCTTGTCTCCACATGGCTCCTTTTTTCTCCTCTTGTCGCTACACAGGGCAGCTCTTCTCTCTCTCTCTCTCTCTCTCTCTCTCTCTCTCTCTCTCTCTCTCTCTCTCTCTCTCTGTCTCTCTCTCTCTCTCTACACACACACACACACACACGCGCGCGCGCGCACACACACACACACACGTATAGCTCTCTATATTATATAGTTGTAAGGCTAAAAATGGGTACCTACCCCCTCCACCCCCTCCGCCCCCTCCACTTCCCCTCCACTTTTTACCGTGAAATTCTTTCAAATTTTACGTTATTTTGAAGGGCGTCTGCCCCTCCACCCCCTCCACCCCCACCCTCTCCACGTCCCCTTCACGTCCCCTCCACCGACCCCACCGCCTACCCCTCCACCTACCCCTCCACCTGTTCCTTTACACGTAATCCATCATAGATATCTTGCGTAGTCAGTTTTTAGTGTCTTTTTATTTACTACATTTAACAGTTTTCCACACCACCACTGAGGTACTGTTATGGGCGCGTTGAATTTTTAATTTTATTGTGTTTAGGTGTTTTATATAACAAATATGAAATTCCTCGATATTATGGCTATACCAAAGCTAAAGTATGGAAACGAAGAGAACGCAATCAACAATTTGAGCGATTGGGAGATTAAATATTGTTTCACCTAAAGATAATAAAAGATTTTTTCTTAAATTACTGTTGAACCGTATAAAAGGTGCTATTTCTTTCAAAGATTTACGAACATTTAATAATGTCTCATATGAAACATATAAAGAAGCAGCACTTGCTATGGGTTTAATAGAAGATGATTCCCAAATTTATGTTATTTTCGATGAAGCAAGTAATAGCATGCTTCCTTTTCAATTACGTAAATTCTTTGCATGGTTTATCTTAGCTGAAAATATTCAAGGTAATTTAATTTGGAATAAATTCAAACAATTTTTTACTGAAGATTTTAAAGAAAATAAAGAAAATAATGTTTTGTCACACATTCAAAGTATATTACAAACTGAAGATAAAAGTTGTAAAGATTATAGTTTACCTGAACCAACAATAAATAATATTGAAGAAAGTCCTGAAAATTTAGCATACAGTAAAAATCTTTTTAAAATTTTGTTTAATCAATTAACTACTAATCAAAGATTAATTTTTAATGAAATCATATCTAACAAAAATAAAATTTATTTTATTGATGGTTCTGGAGGTTCAGGAAAAACTTTCATATACAATACCTTAATATATCATTTTCTATCTTTAAACAAAAAAATTTTATCTATGGCTTGGACAGGAATCGCGTCTATTTTATTACCTAAAGAAATGACAAGTTATCGTACTTTTAGACTTCCTTTAGATTTAAACAGTATTGAAAGATGAGATATCCAGGTTTGAAAATTATGTCGGTATTTCACATCACCGTTAATAAAGGGGGGTAAGACTTACCATTAAAAGCACTTTTCGAGCCTCAATGACAAAATCTGAAATTTTTATTGATAATTTAAAAAATAGCGATTTTAGACGGTTTATTTGCAATAACTAATGAACTAATTAACATATCATTTCAGTAAGTGGCTTACTCAAGAGATCTTTTTAATATTTACAACTTTTAATTAGGACTTTTGTCTGTTAGATCAATAGTTGCAAAAATATAAGCAAAAAACGATTTTTTTCAAATTTGAGCATTGTTTAAACAATGAAAATACATTTTTCTCGAATTGCGATTATATCCATTATGTTTCTACTATCGGAAACTAAAAGAATCCGGTGAGAGATTGCTGTTAGCAGTCATGGTCATGAAAAATGCTAGTTTTCCTGGACTGTGTCCCACCATCACCACGCACGCACTTGTTACCGAGCATTATTATGATCTATGCAGCTGTATTACAATAAACGTCGCAGCGCGCCGCCGCTATACCGAGTGCATATGTGTCATCGCTCGTTTATCGTTTGCCGGACTTTCATTCGACGGTGCGTGTGCGTGTATGTGTGTGCAGCACGACTTACTTAATCGTGCGCTACCGGAATCGTCTTTTTTCACGTAACGAGATCTTGAAATTTAATTTTTCGACCGGCCGCGGCAGCCGGAATTAAATGAGAATTGTTTCTGATTAAGCGCGTTGTGCGTGAGCTAATTGATGAATGGTAATTTTTTATGAAAAATATGCCGCTGGAAGTAATTCGACATTTAAAAATAAAAACAGTTTTTTTTTTTTTAATTTTCATTTTCTTTCACCACTTCTTTTCATATATCGATCATGAATAATTGAATTATATAATATTGATTTGATGGAATGGGCATTGCAGCGAAAATTCACAACGCTCTCGAGTCACGTCCTAAATTTACATTCGTCAATCGCTCCACTCACCAGGGAATTCCAGCACGCGCGGCGCGCACACCTCCGAAAAATTTTCTCCGAACCTCAATCGCTCCTCCGTGATTCATCTCCGCTTAAAAAACATGAGCGCGTCCCGTGATATCACTATATACCTACTTATATATACAACTGTTGCTTATATACGTACGTCTACGAGCACAATATATATCTACGTTTCTCGGGCGCGCACGCGCGATCATCATGAATGAAAATGAAAGGGTAACGCTCACGTGTGTGTATAATAGTGTGTCGCACGAAATCGGGTCGAGTCAATTGGGCCCTCACTCTCTCGCATCGGTCAGTAGCTCCGCGTGTCATAATGGACCAGAATTGAGACCGCGGCGGGCGGCGCGCGAGGATCTTCAGAGTAAACTTTTAATTTACAATAAAATGTATGTGGTTTATGTCGCGCAGTCTAGTTCGCGCTATCTGCGAGAGGAAAGCATGCGAGTTTATGTGGGTTGCACGCGCGCCCGCGCAAGTTGCGTAATTTTTTATCCGGAGCGCGCGCGGAACCTCGACGCTGTTGTCGCGCGCACGCGATGGTGATGCGAATGCTTTGTTTTGCGAGTGAAAAATAATTTTAGTACATGACGGTGGCGAATGTTTTTGTTCCGGTGGAGCCTAAGTGATGGCTTTTACGTAATTTTGATTATTCAGTTATGATAGGACGTATTTTATTTAAGTATCGCCTTTCAAATGTGATATTTTGTTTTTAAGTCTATAAGTAGGCGCCTGAAGAATTTTAATTGAAAATTAAATCTATACTTTCGAGGAGTATTAGAAATTCTTTCGAATGGGAAAAATGCGTTATTGTTTAGTCGAATTCCGTTATTTGATGAATATAGGAAAAAAGGTGTTATCGAATGGAACTTTCTCTGATTGGCGTATATTTTATATCGAAAATAATGGAAATTAACGTCAATTAAAGTACATCGATAGCATTTACATAATTACCTAATAAAAAGCCTATTTATTATCCAAATATTAGAAAGTACCGAAAGTGAAAAGCTATTTTAATGCTGCGTAAACTTGTTTTCCAATGACATAGATTCAAGGTATGTGATTTTTCTTCTTTTAGAATCCTCTTGATTTCACAGAAGAATAAATTTGTATTCATAAACATGCTGTCAGGACTATTAGAAGTGTCTGTTTCATAACAATTTTAAATGATGTATATTAATAAGAATAATATTCAAGATTCTTGATGGAAAATTTAATGAGAAAAATAGAATATAAAAATAGAATATGTTATTTTATGAACATATGTTCCTCGCGAATCATTTGAGTTAAATTATTGATAATATTTATAATATTTAACATTTTTCAACTGATAAATTCTTCGATGGAAAAATTCTTATCAGTTGATAGTAAATTGCAGTCGACATAAGTAATATTTTTAATGATTTAACATTTTTCAACTAAATGATGAATTTCATCATCAATTTCGTTGGCTAATAATTATACCCAGATAGGCGAATTACGATTTTTTTTTCAATTTAAAAATATGCAAAAGAGACAATTGTCTCTACGGCTTAACTTCCTCCTTTTCTTCCGGCTCAAGTTTTTATTTTAACCAATTCGGTATTATGATTGCAGCATAGGCGCTTTTTTAGCTCTATATAATAAAGTCGCAAGACTCCTTTTTTCTTCCGGCTCTAAGTACGTTATTATTATTTATTTTCTTTTTTGTGGTACTTATATTTATTTTTCTCTTTTCTTCCTCTTGGTTGCTTTTAACACACAGCTTCTTCTTTCTCTCTTCTCTCACTAAATCCTCTTCTTGATCGCTATATAATAAATAAATATACATCTAAATATTACTTCTCCTTCTTCTCGTTTTACATCTAAATTTTACCACCTTCTTTCCCGCTATACTCTTTACACACTCTCACTATACGGTACTCTAATTTTTCTTCTTCAACAGCTATAGCTTAAAAAAGCTCCAGAGCACAACTCCAGCACAGGCTCCAGCACCGTACCGATACACGCCGAAACTTCTAATCTGATCGGCTGTCACCCATCCATGACGAGACGAATTGTGCTTAACTTCGTTGATCGAAGTAAACACGACGCTTTGAGCCTGGCTAGGTCGGGTCCCGCTCACTGATGCTTCGAATCTCGGCCATGGATTTGTTTACACATGTATTATTTTCGGTCTTTATAATAAAGATATTTACAGTTTTATTATATAATACTGACTGTATTTAAAATTTCAAAAAATTATTGAGATATTTTGTTTCTTTTGATAAGTTTGTAAGTACATATTCATCTACTATATTTATTATTAATATTAACGCAAAAGGATAATTACTTTCATCATCAATTTCGTTGGCTAATAATATATACCTATATGCACTAAAAATTCTACTAATTAATCATCAACTAAAAAAGTTGATATTTCTTATGCAACGATATAACAGTGCAAATTTTCAAATAAACACTTCTTTGTAACCATAAAGCCTGGAACGTTCTATAAAACAATGTCATCGCGATTTCGTCCTTTCTCGCTAAACTTGTGAGTCAATTCAAACGGCTATGCGCTATAAGTATAATACTTATATCGCACGGGGCACGAACCCACACACGCCACTCTTATACAAACTGGTTATTTATCCCCGTGGCGCACGATATAGACATCAGTCGTGTTTCGCGCATGCGTACATATATGGGCATACATTCGTACACACACATATACAGACGAAAACGAGCGAAAGAAAAAAAATAATGGACCCCAATCAAATCATCAGACATAAACAATAAGCCAATCGGCACGAGTGCTACTCGCGAGCCCCAATGACACTTGTATTATCTAATTGAGCTCTTATAAAATAAAGCGCGTGCGAGCTCTGCGCGAGATCAAAGCGAGCTTATATACACACACTCACGGCGTACACACCGAAAGTGGTACTTATAACACGCGCGTATGGAAAAAACAGAGAGATAGAGAGAGAGAAAGAAAGGCCGAGGAAATCTCTTTTACTCTCCATATGTGTCGCGCGCAAGACTAGGAAGCGAGCGGCGCAGATATACATGGGGGTACCTGTCATCTGGTCGCCTCGGTGCATGCTTAATGGGTGAGAGAGCAAGGGAGCGACAGAGAGAGAAGCCGAAACAGATGCTCCAGGAACGGGGGAGGAATGAGAAAAAAAGGGACGCTCGGAGAGAGAGAGAGAGAGAGAGAGAGAGAGAGAGAGAGAGAGAGAGAGAGAGAGAGAGAGTTCGGATTTGGCGCCCATTCATTTCAGGGTACCTATATATGCTTATATTTTTCGACGTGGGCGTGAGTTAATGTGATTGAGTCGCGCGTTCCGACCAGGGGGTCGGGGGTGGAATTGGGCTATAATTATATTTAGCTGACTCTGTATCTATTTTCGAAGCCAATTATTTTATTAATTGGATGTCGGGCTTTTTATTCAGTTTTGTTTTAAATTAAACAAAAAAATAAAGATTGGAGCAACAACAGGTTTTGTAGAATACGTTATTTTCCTTGTTAATGGCGGTATGACACACTTTTCTTCGTAATTCTAGTGAATCATTGCAACATAATAGAAAAACTAACATAAAAATATTTTATGCTCGCTATATAAACTTTGTTTAAACGATTTTTCGAAAAAAGTTATTTTCAAAAGTGTGAGTATGTATACGTTGGAAACTTTAACACTTAATTGTTTTATAATGTAATTCTTGTAAGAAATCATTTTATGCCTTATTCAAAATAACAAACGTAAACTATTTTTATTAATTTTTATTAGTAAATATTTGTTACACTAATGAAGTATTTAAATAGTAAAAGATTACTTATCAACGAATATGTTTATGTAAAATATTTATTTGTTTGTTTTCTAATTTATTTGAACTTAATTTTTTTCAATTATAAAATATGCAAAAGAGACAATTTTGTCTCTACGGCTCAACTTTCCTCCTTTTCCTTTCGGCTCGATTTCCTCCTCTAATTTTCCTCTCTACGTCTACATAACGTGGCAGCTTCCATATTATATATGAATGATGAATAAAACTTACTCTTAATCTCCTTTCTTCCAGCTCTACTAACTAACTCTACACCCTTTTCCTTGCTCAACTTACTTTCTTTCTTACTTCTCTACACAAGCTTCTTCTTTCTCTCTTCTTAAAAAACACCTTGCTTCTTCGCTACATCTTACTTACCCTCTCTCTCCCCTCCTTCTCTTTCTTTTCTCTTTCCTTAGCGCTTATACAGGCTACAAAGCTCCTCAGCACGGTGCGGGTTTTTATATTTTATACGGTACACATCATCACGTTTAAAACTCTCTCTCTCTTCTATTGATCGACTGTCACCCATCCAAGTAGTTGACGAGACGAATTGTGCTTAAAACTTCATTGATCGAAGTAAACACGACGCTTCGAGGCTGGCCAGGTCGGGTCCCGCTCACTGATGCTTCGTATCTCGAACCGTATCATCCGGCCGTAGATTTGTTTACACACGTATTATTTTCTGCCTTGATAATGAAGATATTAACAGTTTTATTGTATAACAGTGGCTGTATTTAATTTAATACTCCCGTATAATAAAGAAGTACACATAGGTATAATAGAAATGGAGAAATGTAAAATGATGACATTATCAATCTGTGCCCTACCTCATAAGAAGTAATTCTTGTAAGAAATTATGTTATGGCTTGTTCAAAATAACAAACGTAAATTAAGTATTTTTATTAATTTGTTCTTATACTATTTGTTACACTAATACAGTATTTAAATAATAAAAGATTATTACTTATAAAACAAATATGCTTATGTAAAATATTCAATTTGCTTATTTTCTAATTTGTTTAAACTTAATTGTTTAAATTATAAAATATGCAAAAGAGACAACAACAATTGTGTCTCTACGGCTCAACTTTCTTCCTTTTTCTTCCGGCTCGATTTCCTCCTCTAAATTTCGTCAAGTCCGATTATGTTTTTCTGCAACACTCCATGGTTATAATTTAATATAAATTGTTAATGGTTGCGGTGGTCCCCTAGACTAAGTTTTACTCCTTTCTTCCAGCTCTACATCATTTTTATTATATAATTTTGTGCGGTTTATATATTTTTTTTTCTCCTTTTCCTTCCTTTCCCTCTTTTTTTCCTCTTTTTTTCCTCTGGGCTCTTTTCTCCTCCTGTCTAGGATTGATCGGCTGCCACCCATCCACTTAGTTTACGAGACGAATTGTGCTTAACTTCGTTGATCGAAGTAAACACGACTCTTCGAACCTGGCCAGGTCGGGTCCCGCTTCCTGATGCTTCGAATCTCGAACCGTATATCATCCGGCCGTGGATCTGTTTACACATGTATTATTTTCGTGATAATTTCATATTTACAGTTTTATTGTATAATATTGGCTCTATTTAATTTAATAATCCCGTATAATAAATATAATTACACATAGGTATGATAAAAATGAAGAAATGTGAAATGAAGGACATTATCAATCTGTTACGTGTATTAGTAATTCTTGTAAGAAATCATGTGATGACTTATTCAAAATAACAAAACGTAAATTATTCTTATTAATTATTTTTTCTATTTTTTACTCATACACTTTACTTTTAACGAATCCTTTGAAGCTATTATAAGTACTCAATCGTGCAATTTTTCCCAGCACATTAACGACTCTCAAATAAGATTCTCACGGCCAACCTTGCCCCCCTACATCCATTAAAAGCTCTATACATATAAACAAACCCACAACTCGGACCGCATCCCCGCGAACTTCCACCCTACACACCATCTTCCCGAGCAATAAACCCATCCTCCACGCAAATGAACCCGCCGACGACGGAACCTTCGTTACTTCTGTTATACAAAGCCACGCATATATAAAAAAAAAGAGTAGAAGCGACCGCCGCGGCGATTAAAAGAAGGAAGAGGAGACGACGACGGCGGCGAGCGAAAGCGATTAAGAGCAATAACGCGGCCGCGCACGCAGTGTACAAGAGTCCGAGCGCGAGCGAGACAGAGAGAGAGAGGGAGAGCAACGACGGCAGCAGCTGCGCCTTTTTCCTAGCGCGCGTGCGGCAGTCCGCTCCTACGCGCGCGTCCTATCGCACGTGCGCCCGCCGCACAGTTATAGAGAATGAGAGTTACATAGACGGCACTTTTTGCGCGAGATAAGTATAACAGCGAGGAAGAGGAAGTGCGCGTGGGAAGTTGGTTACAGGTGTCGAAACGAGAAGTGACCAAGTGAAGTGCGAAGTAAGAATATACAGTTCTATAATTTTTCCTTTCGTTGTTGTCGTTATTATACAGTGCGCGTGGGAGGGCTCGCCGATAACGATCATGTGAAAATCGGAGTTTCTTATAGTTCCTCCGAACCATCGGTATATACAATATACACGTGCAGTGCAGTTTGACAACAAAACCGGAGCAACTACAAAATATAGTGCAACTATATCTATACCCACAGTGTCTCTTCTCACTTCCCGCATCGTCATCGCAGGACAAAGCGCATCGACGAACGATGCCCGATCGCCGCTATTGATTTCTTCTCCTCTCTCTCTCGCACACCCTATTATACGCGCATATATCCCATATGCGACAGGGCTTGCATTTCCCGACAAAGCGCCGTGAGACGAGTCCTGTAGCGCGCACGTGGGGCGGCGATGCCGAGCCGCGGATGCAGGGGGGAGCCGCAGCAGCGCCAGCACTGAGGTACGACGACGAGCTGGGGATCGGCGAGGAGCAGCGGCGGCGATTATGATAAGATCGCGCGGACGATGGCTCATGGCGGGGATGCTGCTGCTGCTGCTGAGCATTGCTGGGGTGGCGAGGGGGTTGCTGCCGGAGGAGCTGCAGGAGAGAGCGGGCAGCTTCGAGGAGGCCTGCAAGGCGAAGTGTCCCCGGCTGGATCCAGAAAAGGTACGGGTGGTTTGGTGATAGGTTGTTGTTGGCTAGAAGATTTGTGTTACTAGACGGAAGATTGTTCAAATTGTGGGTAAAATAAACGGACGAAACACGTGGATAAACTCTTGATGTCTTTGTATAAAAGACTCTTTGCAATGTGCGTATGCACTTTCTTACGGTGAATTTTAATTATACACCAATTATTAGTTTGAGGAACAAATTTTATTTTAAACTTTCGATTTTCAAGTTTATTTAGATAATGGTTGGATTTTTAAACATTAAAAACAGCTTTTTTATTTTGTTTTTACTTATTAAGTCTATGTATAAAGTAATTTTATTTTATCTTAATTAATACAGAAATAAGCTATAGAGTTTGTATTTTATATCAGTCTTTAAAACATGTCAAGCTATATAGTTGTTTCTTTAGGGATTTTTATTTTACAATGCTAAAACATAAAATTATGCAAATTTATTAATATTAACAAACATGGACGTTGATACATCACGCATTTCTTAAGAAAAACGTAACTGCAATCTCCAAGATATAATGAAGCTGATAAGTAAACCGAGAAGCCATATTATACAGCGATAAAGGGAAAGGAGTTTTTGGAGAGTTTCGCAGGGGGGGAACGTAACTCCAAGATCTCATATCAGTGAAATATTAAAGTATGCACCAAAAGGGGTTGATATTCGAACTGTTTTGAATCATCTTTCATTACACGTAAGCACGTGAGATGTCTGCTGAATTTGCATATATGCATTTTATAAACCTTAAACACGCAACTATGCTATATATGTGTGTGTTTATACGAGTAAAAAGCACACACAGTGTCTCATGTTTAAACACATAATGTTGATATTTTAAGGCACTAATGTAACCTTTTTTTCATAACCCATCACCGCTATAATTGACAACCACAAATTAAACAATGATGTAAGTGCATAACTAAATTACAAAGACTCTTATTTTCATCAACACCCTGCCACATACGTGACTAATCACACATTCCATAACCGAATCTCCATCTCTCACCCATCAACAACAAGCTTCTTTATTCGCGCGCACGTCGAACCACTTTTCCTCATCATTGCATATCCTTCAAAGAAAACTCCTGCCAAAGGAAAACTCAAAGTCGTCAAGATCCTCCATTATACACCGAACCCCTCGGAGAGAAAAAGCAGCTCCCGAAGAAAGCGCACGTTTGTTCCCCCCCCCCCCCCCCCCCCCGGCGCACAGCTTGCGACCAGATTCGTGCGGGTACCCGTCGTAAAACTCCTATACCTATCGCACGCCTGACGTGCAGATGGTGTCCACGCGTATAATACACTGGACATTTGGCCATTTCTCGCCGGGGCAGCCGCACAATGGTTTATTCAGCGCGCGACGAAGTGCACGCGTTATCTCGAAATTAACGCGGTCGCGCTCTCTTGGCTGACCGACGAGTATACGCGTATATATATGTAAGCAGATGTTTGACGGAAAAGCGCGTGCGCTGGGGACGAGTATACTTACCCGGTGTTTATTTAGAAAATAAGGGAAATGGGGTAAGTTCGAGGCTGGCGTTGTTGTTTAGTGAGATTATAAGTGCGGTTTGGAGGAGAGAAATTTTTATTTTTAAGGAGTATTGTTTTTTTTTTATAGAGATAAGGGTTGCGATTGACGTAAGCTGTAATTTGGTCTTACGTTGAATAGAAGATGATTATTGTGTCTGATGAATAACATTTATTGCATGTATGGTGTTTAGCGGAAAAGTGTAATTCTTATCTGTATATAGATAGCGCGCGTTGCAGTTGCATATTCATCGCGCTTTATTTTAATGTGCATTGAAACATTCACAGCAGAAGTATTTTACTTGAATTTTTATTTTTTAATTACTTATTTTTGCTTTAACGATTACCAAGAAAAATTCTTCAAAGCTGCTTCTATTAATTAAATTAAAGGTAAATTTTTACACTCTTAATATTGTCAAAAATTGTTTTTATTTGTTTAACCAAAATTTGAAGTAGGCCATATATTCCTGTTAATGTACACGGTATTGATGTTTGGATGCTATATGAAATTGAAATTGAATAAAGTTTCATCAAGTCTCATTTGGCTTGTCATGGTAATCATTACAATTGGATAATTTATTTTCAAATCATTAATGCGTATTATTTCGTTACTTTATACATTTCAACTCATTTTAATAAGTCTTACTAATAAAAAGTATGATTGCATCAAACGGGGTCTTCTACAAGATGAATTAACGACCTTAATATTTTATTCCACATTCCTGATGCGTTTTTAATTTTTATCGCCATTCATTCATTGTGTGCAGCGATTTATAATAAATATACGAAATATTAGTAAATTGATTATTTATTCAAAGGAATGATTTTATAATTTTTGATTTATATCTACCCTTTTGTTTTCTTCTTCAAACCAATTAAGTCTATAATAGCTAAAAAATATATATACAAAATAATAAATTATACCATCTTCGCGTAAATTGACTCGTAATTTCAAAATAACTTATAATGGACCTCCTATATTTATATTGAATACTTAGTGAGTACCCAAAAACAATAATGCACATTTTACACACCAAACACCTCATCCTACAAAAAATCAACTCACACAAAATACAACTTCATGTTATCGAAAACGATTTTTTTCCCAACTTTCAAACGAAACTTCCCTCCTCCGCACTTTCCCGACCCACTTATTTCCCTTCACCGGCACCTTTCGCAAAAACTACCGACCATTACACACAGAAAAAAGAAAGAAAAACACCATCGCAGCACCCCCACGCTCCATTGCAACACGAGTTCGCCATCCGAAAGGGAAAACGCTGCGGCATATCCGTCCATTACGCGCGCAATTAGCGGGAGAGAAACAATTATCAATTAGCCGGTCGACTCGCCGGTGAAAGCCTCGCTCTGTACCGGCGCACAGTGCGCGATGCGTACGCGTTGGAAAGAAGAAAAAAGAGCCGCGCGCGCTGCCGTGAATAATGGGAGTACGATAGTCTTTCGAGTGTGAAGCGCGACATAGACAGAGAGAGAGAGAGGCAAGGTCGGGTTGTGAAGAGCGACGCGAGCAAGGCTGTCGCGCGTCTGCCGCTATGTGCATGGACCTAATTGCGAAAATTAGCGGTCGCGGGGAGCGAGGTGATGGGGTTCTTTCGAAAATCGGAAGTATCTTTTTGGATTTTGATATTGATTCGTGCTGTATTTAATAGTGCGAATTGAGTTTTGATTGTACGGTAAATGTTGGTGGTGTTTTGTGGGTGGGAGTGATATGTGCTAAATGTGGATTGTAAAGAATGATTGACTTCATTAAAAAATGTGACTTGCGGCAGTGTTTTCTCTCGTGAATAGGTAATTACCGGTGGTATTGACATAAATCGGGATTTGAAGTGGAACTCAGGGACAATCATTTTAATTGCGGTCCACTATTTTTATTAAACCTTATTCATGTATGTTTAGAGTTTAAAAATGACGGATACAATAGTTTTTTAAATAAATAATTGCTTCTTTACTATTTTGAAAATTTCTACATTCAATTTGAAATTGCACACTACTGTAATGACAAAGCAATTACAAAAACAACTTGACTAATTTTCACTTCATATTTTTAAGTGTAAATTATGAACATTGCACAAGCCATAATGGTATTCAAATTTGCATGAAAATTAAACACAAATTTATGTCAACAATTGTTTGTAAAGAATCGTTGCTTTTTCCATTAGATTTTTAAGTATAAGCTAGGAGATTTTTAATTGCATATTGGACGATGCAAGAAACGTGTTTTACCATCCAAGTATATATGAAGAAGCAGTTATAAAAGTTTCGTAATTAGTAATGAAACAATCCGTCAATTTATAGCCCATATAAAAAGGAAATTATCTAAGTTATCGAAAAGTTATTCAACAAAATTAGAAATCTTTTTTTCTTGAGAGGTATACAAAAACAAATAAGTAGCACGTCATTACTATACTTGGAAGACCTTTTCCTCTAATGAGATAATAAGTGTTACTCTTACGATGGAAAACTTCTTTACTTTCTTCTAAGCCGAAATATCCATTGTCTACAATTATCACTACAAGAAGATTCATCGTCGGGATACAATTATCACTTTCCAGAAACAAGCGCTCTATACTTCACACCACACTATACAAAAACAAACATCATTTTCGCAACCAAGCCCTTTTCACACCCACGCGTATAGCCTTACCCATCACCACCACCTGTTTCTCAAAAATGACTCAATCCCCCCCGTAACTCAACGTTATATTATACACTGCACTTGTTCTCGTCACCTCTGCGCACCATCATACTCTCGTCGTGCATCATCACGGTCGTTCGCCCGCAAAAAGAAAGCCACGACGGAACCTAAGCGGTCGCACAATGCGCGACAGCTCACTCGCTCTCTTATTTAATTCGCCCCCGCTTCTCGCGCGCGGAATGTGCGCCCGGAGAAAAATTGCCGCGCTCGAGTATACGAAGGACGTATCAATTGAGAGGAGGAGGAGAGACGGGCCTCGGACTCTTTGTCCCGACTGTACCGTTCATTAATCGACTTAACTGCGCGACGGTGTGTATATACGGTATCTATAGGAAGAAGAGAAAGAGAGTGAAATTATGTACGGCGAGACGCGCCCTTTGTGACAGTTTGGCGTCTTCGAGTGGTTTTTTGGATGGGTTTGAGAGGAAGAATTCGAGATATTGAAAAGTGTTTTATAAACAGTTTGTATGTAGAATACATTGTGGTTTTCCCGCTCACTTATATTTTTATTGATAGTTGGCTTTTGGATGTATATTGTTTGTAACGATTTGTTTCAATATTTGCAAGCAAGTTTTTTCTTAGAAAATTATAGGAATAATTGTTCTCGTCACACAAGTAAACGGAAAGAAAAATTATGAGATGATACTAGATCGGTACGAATGATGAAGTCACAACTTTACTTGAAAATTTCATAATTCAACTAATTACACCACAAAAATGCATGACCTCGTTTGCTCATGAAGATCTATGTATACGTATAAAAAGGTTGCGATTGGCTTGGTATATTCTCAAAATAAAAATCTTCCAACTCTCATGCAAAGTTCCAATCGTCTATACATAACCACGACAATTAATATACTTATACAAACGCAAAGCAACGTTTATACAACAAAAAATTGAAAACAAAAACGTTAAATTCTATTGTAACGGCTGAAAAATATCGTTTTCGCTCGTGTTTATAAAGCTATTCATGAGGCCTTGACACGATAAACGTTTCAAGCGTCGCGATTAGGAACTCATTAAGTAACCCGACGGGGCCTTTATTGCGGCGATTGGAGCCCTGATCGAGATCTATTTTCCATTCCGTTTTACTTTTCATGCAGGTGCATGATTTTCATATCGCTAAATATTTCAAACGCACAGCCAACACCAACGCATAAAGTCTAATAAACTCTTCAACGCACTCTAAAATTCCCAAAAAATGCGAAGGGTCGGCGACGCAGGCCCACTTATCCCCGTATTAATTTAAATAAATAGGGTAGCGTCTGCGTTCGCCGCAAGTGAACTGCATTGAAGGACCGTCGTGTTTGTAAGAATGAGCGCGTCGACGACGACGAGAGACACTCCGTTTCACGAAAACAATACAGATTCATTAGCGAAATCGTGCCTCGAGAGAGGACCCCGGGGGCTCGATTACGGCGGTTTAGACGATTTGTCACTAACGCTTGGTCGACAATTTTGATATTTAGAGTAGTACACAGTGTATATTTAAGTACGATTTTTATTATTTTCGTGCATGTGGTTTTTGAAGGGGATGTTGATATTGGCGCAGAGTTCAATGAACCATGAATTAATGTTATGCTATAGCTAATTTATAGATTAGTTTGATCAGATAATTAATTCGAGAACTCAATGGAGGGATAATGAGATAGTTGATAGAATAATTCAATAAAATAATAAACGATTTCCACTGATTAGTCGATAATTAGTCTTTGTAGGCTATTTAAAAATGACAATGAACAAGGAACGTTTTATGCAACTGCTTAACAAATGTCACATATTTTTTTTGAATCTGTCAATTAATCGAGGAATCGCGTGCATAATTGAATTTTGTCATCATTTCATAACTTCAATGTCATTAAACAGACGAACATTTTCACACGCGACATTATATGCACGCAATCAATTTTCTGCCATTGTTACGCAGTTTGGATGTTATTTTCGTGTCAGCGTAAGTAAGTGTCAAAAGTCAGTTTTGAATGGCTTGATTTGAATTGAATTATGAACATAAATCAAGTTTTCTTACACATTATTCTGATCCGTACAGGTATTCATTGACAAAAAAAAATAGTATTGATAAAAAGAATAAAGAATTGTACGGTTCATACAATTACAAATCAAATTTAAAATGAATAATCTTGTACATCCAAAATTAAATTTAGTCGCCAGTGTAAAAAGTTTAATCTACAATTATCTTTAGGATGTTATTTGCGAACAAATAATTATCATACATACATATTGCAAATAATTAAAAATTTACAAACCAAAGAAAACAATGAAATATTCAACACTATATAAATAACATTACAATCATATCATTAATCGGAGTTTTTTAATACAAATTCTCGTAAATTTGCAACAAGCGAGATTAAAAACCTATATAACGCTCTTATTGTGAAAACTAATGATCATCACACGCCACGTATCCATATATCCATCACCTCCTAACCGAATTACTCGTTATCTGCTTCCAGGGCGAGGCAGATGATGCTGGTACAGAGGTCGGCTGCGGGGTCCGTTGCCGAGTCGATCACGTAAGTATATATATACACCCATCACAGTTTACTTACTTCCGACCCAAACATACTGCACTCCATCCGAAACGACTCTCTTTCTCTCCCCCGACCCCCTCTAGTCTCGCTCCATTACCCTTCTCCCATTTACGCGAAGCCGAAGCGTTTAAAAATAACCGCACGCGACGACCCTTCCCGACATCAGCGCGTCTATAGACCCGGCTTCCGGCGTTCGCGGCCAATTGTATATACGGAGGAGCTGAGAGTGAAGAGTGAGTTTCGTGCATGTGTGTGCGTATCGGGGCTATATAGGAGAGTTTGTCTAGCTGCGGAGGCTGAGTAAGCGAGATAGGAGAGGGAACGGGGGGACGAGGGATCTGCCTAGAGCTGATAAGAGCGTATCGCGGGTTTTCACGATTTCATTGTTTCAGGATTCGCTATAGAGGCGACGGGGCGTCTGGTTGAGAGTTAAGAGTTATGATTTTGTTGAGAGCGGCGTGGGTAATGAGGGGTTTATGGTAATTTAATGATTTGAGGAAAAAAAAAGTCGAGGTATAGGTGTTTGGTGTCGGTTGTATGATATTTATAATTCTTATATAAAACTATACAAGTTAATGAAAATTTTTTGCATAATCAGCGTATAAAACGAAGTGACGAAATTTTTACTGAGTTTAAATATTTTTATTGAAATTAATAAATACGTTGTAAATTAAGAAAAAATGTCATTTTCATTTACGCGCTTCTAAAAGGTTGCTTAACTTGACCTCAAAGAATATACTAAAGTTTCGCAAAAATTAATATTTGATATGACGCAGGTTCTGCAGAAATCCGGAATTTCGACATGTTTGCAAATATTGAAGACGAAAAGAAACGCGCAGTTATAATAGCAGCACAATAGGCAGTTAGCTTTTTTACATTTTCAAAGAAAAAGAAAAATTAACGAATACAAATACGCGAGGTTCATTCGTTCTGCTTTTATGACTCATAAAATCGCGCTGAACAAAAAATTCGAATGACCGAAAGAATTTCAATTTAACCGCACGCAAAATAAGCAACCGATTTTGCAATAGCCACAGCACATGTATATCGAACGCATCTTATATACGATATCTCAAGTGACCATTTGAATTCTGAAAAAAAGTTTCCTAGAATGACCTAGGCTCACTTTTCCTTCTTCGTTCCAAGAACTCCTTTTACGCGAAAATTAAGAAAATCGCGATAATACAGCAGTAAATTAGATTCAGCGTTTTCTTGAATTACAACGGCTAATTATACATTTTCATAAAATTACACTATCAACGCATTCCTATTCCTGCACATACATGCACGTCGCGCAGTGAAAAATCGATTTCATCAATGAATGCCAGCATGAAAACCGCGCTTTTCCACACACGGTAAAAGGTGAAATCCCCAACACTCGAAAACCCACTATAGCACTCAACCCGTCCGCTCGTCCGTAAAAACTTTGCATCACTGGCTGCTGGTGCTGCTCGCGGCAGCGTAAAACCACGCGTGCATGCAAATGCGCGAGCGCGGAGAGAGAGGGGAATCCCGCGATGTATGAATGCATGCATGCATGCATGCATGCGCGAAAGTGCACGAGAGGCCCGCGGACGCGCGAGTGCGTGAACTTCGACGGAAATCGTGTAATTGCCGTGCGACGAGCAAAAGAGAGAAAGAGAGCATTATGTCACTCGTATATACGTACGCGGGGTTACGGAATCCGCGTTTCTGCAATTGCAGCTGCGCGGGGGTGATTAGAAAATTGTTTTCGCGCCTGCGCGGTGACAAAGACGACGGAGTTTGTCGCGTCCCGTTAGGTTGTTTGGGTTTGGCAAGGAGATTTAGGAAAATTAAAAAATAAGTTAATAAGTGGTGTAAACAATGAGGTATTATTATTCCTTTGAAAATGATTCGTACAATGTTATGGCACAGAAAATCACAGAAAATACACGATCGATATAAATAAATAAATAAATAAACGTAATAAATTATTCATAATTAATTGGTTTGATGACAATCAAAATAAATAGACTAGTTTACAATTGGTAGGTGGAAGTACGATCCTAATTTTTTAAACACTTAATTAAATTTGTTAAACAAAATTTTACAGCTCTAAACAACGTTTAAGCTACTTTATATTCTCAGCAATTAAACTGATAAAAACACACACGCTTCAACTAGTCCGAGAGTCGGTGCATATATCCAAGCAGATCTGCTCCAATTCTCTTAATAGCCGTATACAGGAAGTCATAATTTAGAGAACTCATAATCGTTCAACAGGTCGTAACGATTTATCCCCGTCGTTTATTCGATTAGAAACGGGCATAGCGCAGATGCGCGCGTCAGCCGCGAGAGAGCGGGAATCAAATTTCTATTTGCGAATCTATGCGACGTTTATTAGCGTAGGCGTCAATCGTCGCTAAATAGACCGACATTGGAGATTTATGAATTATCGCACTGTGTGTATCAGACGAGCTCGAATTCTCGTTAAAACACAGATTAAAAGTGAGCGTATGCATTTTATTCGAATGCTGTCGAGTTTTGAGAAAATGTTTCGTAATTAAAATTTATTACAAAATATAATGAATTAATTTATTTTATGATTACTTCAACAGTGCTCCGACGGCTGCGTTGTATGGGAAAAGGCGCTCAACACGAGTTGCCAAGAAGTATGCGTGAGTATACACAAACACAAAATAATATATGTTTACGAAAATTATCGACGGTAACATTTGTAACTATATATTTATTTTTTTCAAATTCACTCAGAACGCAACGCAAAGGCTACTGTCCATTAAGGAGCTTTATTGTACAATTGGTTGCCAAAATGCCTTAAGTCAATACTTTCAACAATTAAAAGGTAAGAATACAACATTGGCGCCAGTCGACTTTGTTGCTAGGTGAACTCTTATATTTACAATTCATTATTTAAAAAAAGCATCAGCACCTAGCACAATTTATTTTACATAATTATATACAAGCAGCTAGCTGATATTCTAATCGAGAGTTTATTTCACAATCTGCCCATATGTTTATTCAACTGTAATGAGGTAACGGATTGCGCAGGTGTACGAAAACAATATAGTTCAAATATACCTATGCTCCTACACATCGACGGTTTTCCTCAAAAGTTTGCGAACTCCTTCGCGTAATGATCCTCCTGGCTGATCCTCAGCTCGCTCTCCTTGTACTTGTCGAAATTGCTGTCGTCGCCGGAATCGCTGCAAGGCGGCACGAAGCTCGGCTGCAGCGTCTTATTGTAGATCTTCATCCAGTCGGTCTTGTTGAACCACTTGTGCTTCTTCACGTCCGTCGCGCCGTTCTTCAGGTTCCCGTATCGCCTCGTCAGGTCGACCTGCAACAGATTCTTCAGGAGATCCTTGAGGTCCTCGTTGAAGAAGGGCGGACAGCGGTACTTGCCCGCGGTGATCTTCTCGTAGATCTTCATGGGATTGTGCGAGTAGAAGGGCGAGTAGCCCGCGTTCATCTCGTAGATGAGCACGCCGAAGCTCCACCAGTCCACGTACTTCCCGTAACCCTTCGACAGGATTATCTCCGGCGCGAGGTACTCCGGGGTGCCGCATAACGTCCACGTCCTGTTGGGAGTAGGAGGGGTAATGATTTTTCGTTCGGTCGGACGGCCTAGTGAAACGACGGTTTCTTTATTCTTTCTAGTTTCCTTACTATTAGAAGAACAGAAATTTTGAACTTTTATTCATCATTGTACTTTGGCGAGTTGATTGGATTGATTAAAAAATTAATTGATTAAAAAATTAATTGATTAAAAAATGGGGTTGTGTATAGTAACATAAATATATATATTATAAATTAATCGAAACATAAATTTTTGCTTGGAAAACATCTTAAATTGTATACTATATATTAATCATTAAAAATGAAATTAAAAAATTATTCAACCATAATTAAAGGTAAAAATCGATCTGAAAATGTATGAGAAATTGTAAATAGACATTATATGATGAGGCATAACTAAAGCCAATCCTGCTTTCTTCCCTGTTATCGATCATCTTGCTGAATCCGAAGTCCGTGACGCGGATGTAGCCCACCTGATCGATCAGTATGTTCTCGGGCTTCAGGTCGCGATACACCAGGCTGCACTTGTGCAGGTACTCGAGGACTAGAGCCACCTGGGCGGCGTAGAAGCGCGCGAGCGGCTCGTCGAATTTGCCCATTTTCCGGAGATGCGTGAACATCTCGCCGCCGTTGATGAACGGCAGCACCATGTAGATGTACGAGTTGTCCTTGTAGTAGTACTCGAGGTGGACGACGAACGGGTAGCGCAGGCTCTGCAGGATTCGCTTCTCGTTGTACGTGTGCTCGACCTGAGAGTTTTTTTTTTTAATTATGATGGTATCTTTTTCTGACGAGTGATTAGGAATATAATTGAAGGGTTAAAATAAATTAAGAATGTTTTTTCGAAATTGTCGATTAAAGAAAATATTGATCGTTTTGCATGATTGATAGTGTTTTAATGGCTGGTTTTTAAGGTTAGATTTTTTAAATCATAATATAAGTACTCAAAATTAAATTTTTTTTCTGGAAGTGAAAAAATTATCTGGTTTTGAAAAACACTCCTCAGACAAGAATATCACTGCGAATTATATAAATAATGTTGGAGATAATACGAAGTTTCTGCTGTAGTACGTAAAAAGCAGTGAGCTTGGAATCCGACTCGAGAATCTCTGGCTTGCAAGTTAGACATTTTAGTAACGAGCCATCATGAGTGCCACTCTGATAAGCTACACTAACCGCCGTCGTGTCATATGACACTCCCGTGACACTATTTAACAAAATCATTTCATTTGGGTGTGATATAAGCATTTTAACGCGAATTTAATCCTAAAAAAGTATTATTATTTGAATTGGAGTTACCCAAAATTTTAAGTGGCAAAATATCAAATAAACATTCAAATTTAACAGTCAACATGTGAAAAAGTTTCTTAACTTATCCGAAAAAAGTATACGTTATTAGATTCACATTATCTAAATTTAATTTAAATGTAAAATGTTATTTATACTTTTCATTAATAATCCGAGCTACTTGTTCGTCTTTTTTACACACCCAACATTAAGTTTAAAAAATCACAATCACCCCCCCCCCCCCCCAGCACCTGTTTCATTTTCACGAGTTTGCCCTTATCCATGATCTTCATCGCGTGATACGTCCCATTCCTTGTATGCTTCACCAGCATAACTCTGCCAAAAGCGCCGGTGCCCAGCGTGCGAAACCTCTCAAAATCCTCGAGTGCCCCGTCGTCAGCGTTGTCCGACTCCTTGTTCTTGTTGCTCTGTTGGACGCGCCATCGCTCGTCGAACGCGGCCTTCAGGCCCTCGAGGATGTCGTCGTATTCCTTGAAGGCCTGCTCGCGTCTGCGCGCGTCCACCGAGCTGATCGGCCGCGAGGCGCCCGTCATCGTTGACCTCGACGACACCGGACGGCTCATTCGGTGATAAAAACGACGTGCGGACTACTCGTCGTGCCTCATTTTACGCGCGCGCACACGCAGGCCGATCGAGCGTGAAATTGGAACTGATGGTTGAACGGTATAGTATATCGCAGGTTCACCGGTGTTGAGAGGGTTCACGGAAGTTGCGGGGTTCAAGGTTAGGGGACAGAGTGCATGTTTTGAAGGTGCGCGAAGATCGGCAACTTCGTGGTATTGGGGTTTGTAACCTTTAAATGGAGGGTGATGCTATGTTTTGGAGTTTAGTTGAAATTATGTTCTTTTTGTATTTACATTGTTTTACCGAAATGCGTACTTAGGCTTGTAATTAGATTTTTATTAATAATTTTATAATTGGGTGATTGGGTCTATACTTTCATGTAAAATTTATATTTACAAAATTTGAAAATTAGAACGTTATTGTTGTTATAGATGGATTGCGCTATACATTCGTGTATATATAAACTATGTATTTTATTTCTAATGATATTTTGATATTGAACAGGTAACTATAAATAATCTACAATAAAAAAATGCTTAACTTTCAATTTTAGAAGATCGACAAAAAACTCTTGTAAACTAAGAAAGAATAAAAGAAAAACCAACATTGAATTTCTGTGGCTTCCAGGAATAACGACTTAACTGACTTTTTGTCAAAATTGAGTTAGCACTGGAATTTATATCTTCTAACTAACCTTTTTCATATAGACTTGGTCCGGAAATCTGAATCGCGTTCAAAGAGTAAATATCAGCTAAAATCACTTAACTGAATATTTATATTTAATTAACAGCACCGTTTTGCACACTGAGAAAAATGATGTATTAAAAATTACTATAATATAGGAATGTGGGGACAAATCACAAATACTAAAATTATTACTATATTTTATAGTAAAAATTACTATGTACATAGCAATTTTTACTATAAAATATAGTAAAAATTTTACTATAAAATATAGTAATTTTACTATAAAATACAGTAAAAATTTTGGTATTTGAGATTTGTCCCCACGTTCCTATATATTATAGTAATTTTTAATACATCATTTTTCTCAGTACAGTTAATACTATACAATAAACAGATTATGACATACCTATTTTTATAGCAACAAAGATCAAAGGCAATAGATAATAGAAGTACAGATACGGTGTTTTTTGGATTCCTGTTGATTCCAATCTCCGACATCCCAGGATTTCAAATTTTTTTCCGTGCAACAGCTTTGATTGTCGGGCGATGGGGCGAGTGTGCATAAACAGTAACCGAGTAACGTTCGGTATTCGCTTTACCGAATTTTGTGGACTTCACGCACATTCCGTTGGGCTGCGCATGCGCGGGAATGAATATTTTATATGTTTTATAAGTGTTCCCTAAACCATTTAACTGCATAGTTACCGGAATAACGACTTAACTGCATTGTTTTGTTTGTACAAAGAACAAAAATGTATTCTAGCAGCTGATAGTGGGGTTTGAAAGATATTCAATACCTTTGTAAGTGACTAAATTGTTATGACTCATCTCGCGCATTTCGATCTTACAGAAATTTTAAAACGGTGATTTCTCGAAAACACGTAAAAGTCAGTTAAGTTGTTATTGATCCTGGAAGCCACAGATTTATACCTAGAGTATTATATCGCTTCTTGTATATAATAATGAAAAACTTAATATTAAAGAAAAGTGGTTTTTAAAAATTACACATAAAACGCTAGAATTATTTAAAATCAACGAAATTTCAGTTGAAATTGGAGTGCCACCCACCCCAGTTCTAGTCGAAGATTCGTTAGCATCGAGATCTCTTACGTTAAGATGGGATGACGCGCGTCTGAAAAAGTACGGCTACAAACTGCTCTACTTCGCGCAATGGAAGTACGCGGACGTCGAGGGCGAATGGCGCTATTGTGATAAACAAAATTGGAACGGAGTCAACAAAATTTTCATTCACGAGTTGCAACCTTACACGAAATATACGGTAACACGGTCTTCCTTCATTCTAACATTTATTCTCGTTCTCACTACTGAAAAGTAAAAACATTTTCTCTCATTTGCAGTTTCGTTTAGCTATACTGTTGAGCCTTGTACAGAAGAACGACGAGCCGCTGCTTTCCGCGGCGAGTCTACCAGTTCTGACCTTTGCGAGCGGCCCGCCGACATCCGCCCCCGTAATTGTCAACGCGATGGCGATCGATCACTCGAGAGTCTACGTTAATTGGAAGGCGGGCCTCTTTACCAACGGGCCGCTCTTCTCCTACGTGCTGCGGTTGAAGCAGGCGAGCCACGAAGAATTACAATTAAAAGTTAGTATACCCTCTATATATTTTTGTCTATTATTATCTATTTAATCTTACTTTTTTTTAATAGTTGAATGACGTGACTTGTTATTTTGTTGTATATAGGATATTCCAGTATCGCAGGACACGTTCATGCTGCAGTATCTTGAGCCGAATACGAATTACTCGGTAACTTTGACCATGAGGAACGCAGATGGGGAAGGGCCAGCTACGTCGGCCTTTGTTAAAACTTTAGTCGAACCGCAAGGTAAAATCATATTATTTTGTTGTAATAATATGCAGAATTAGATTTTAAAATGTTTTTTTAATGCTCTTTTTGTTTGAAAAATACTATACCTACTTGACATATTTTACGAGCAATAAATTCTCTTATTACGCGTTTAAAACATTATCGTGTATGGTAATAAATCAATTAATACTCATAAACGTGCATATGTAACGTAAAAAGTATAAATAACACTTTTCAAACAAGACTTCGTATAAATTTTGTTTATTTTTCACAAGAATGAGATTTTTCCTGCTAATTTAGTAACAATGCTAAAAATAATAAATAAAAGCTAATTTCCGCAATTATCTCTCATCCACCCTACAGTGAGCCTGGAAAAGCCGTACGTGATAATGTGCAGCGAGCACCTGGTGGTGCATCAGCAAGCGGCGGGCCTCAGCGACACGGTGTTCCTGCACCAGAACGACGACCGCATCCGCGACACAGCCCTGCACGTCGCCCGTTCCCAGCTCTTCCTCAGCGACGAAGCTGACCGCCTGTACCGCGTGGACTTCGCCGGGGCGGGCAACGCCACTACGACCTTGCTCCTCGAGCCGAACAGCACGCAGCTGAGGCCGTGGATGCTGTCGGTCGACTGGCTCAACTCGCGGCTGTACATCTCGGGGACGGATAACGAAACGGAGCTGTGGCAGCTGACGAGTTGTGATTACGAGGGGAAAGATGTGAGGAAGGTGGTGACGGGGCTGACGAGCCAGCCGAGGAGGTTGGAGGTGGATCCTGTGAATGGGTATTTGTTCTGGACGACGAATGATGGGATTTACAGGGTCGAGCTGGGTGGTATTGAGGGAGATGGGGAGCCGGTGGTAAGTTGTTGGTGGTTTTGTTTTGTTGTTAGTCGTGAACATTGCGTTTAGTTTGTTAAAATTGCGCCGAAGATTGTTACCTAATATAGCAAGGCATTGAGGAGATTGCAATAAGTATACGTGATGTACTTGTAAGGTATTTTACATTACTAATTTTTTTATCGTAAATTATTATTCGTATTTTAACATTCTGTTTAGAATTATAATCGGTTCTTTTTGGTAATGCGTTTCATTCACAAGAAATTTCGATAATGCCTTTCTGTAAATTAGTTTTTTCGATACTTTTTTATTAGTTTATTCATATCAGTTATGCGTTTCATCAAGTAATTATACGTTTATTATTCAATTTATTTTAAGCTTAATACTTATAGAACTATTAAAACTTAACTAAAAAAGAAATTATAACGTTATTATATATATTTTTAGCCCGAACAAATTAAAATGAAACAGCATTTGGGAGCCTTCATCGTCGATTATACAACCAGACGTTTACTAGTAGCTTACCAGACTGAGAATACCATCAAATCCGTTTCATTAGACGGACAGGTCGTGGTCGACGTACGCGGTAATATTATCCAGCAACCGAGATTCGAAAAAGTCGATTCTCTGTCAATGATGAATGGATTATTTTACTGGACCAACGGAGATTACATCCTAACTGAAAATTACGGATCCAACGATGAATCGAAATACGCTCCATTCGTTGTTTTTGAAAAGTAAGCTTAAAGACACAAGGTATTTCTATTTTTAAAGCAATTTATTAATTGTAATTAAATTATTTAATATTCTTGAACATTAATTACATTTTATTAATTTAATACCTCATCCCAATTAGAAATTGATCATTCTTCTCTCATTTATGAAATAATTATTTACCTCTCTATTCATTCTCCAACAATTTCATTAAAAATCTCTAAAGCAAAAAAAAAAATAAGAAAAAAATATAATAATATCTCACTCCGCAGGGTCGAAGAAGACTTCCTCACCGTGCACGTGCTCACCGAGGACACGCAACCCACGCCCCCTCCAACGCGACCTCCGACCCACCTCCAAGCTCTTGTGCTCGCCGAGCGCGCGTGGATATCCTGGCGCAAGCCCGAGCTGCTGAGCAGCCAGGGTCCCGGCGCCTGGCGCAATTGGTCGTACGCGCTGAGCATCGAGGACGACATCAACGGCGAAGTGATCCAGGAACGCGAGCTCCGGGGTCGCAGTCACGTGGTCGACGAGTTGCGCGACCACTCGCTGTACACGATCAAACTGGCGGCGTACACGGCCGCTGGCGATGGGCCGTGGTCTAGCGAGTTCAAGGTGCAGACGTTGAAGTGAGTATATGAGCGGGAAACGAAGTTTTTATGAGTAGAGAAATTACTGGTAGTGAAACGATGGTACTATGATTGATGATGCTTTTGATATACGTATAATAATAAATGTTTAGTTGTTTGCGTCCGCGTGAAGGATTGTTATATATAACCAACACGTAATAAAAATCTGAGTTAACTGTGCTTACAAGTTTACATATATACTTCATGCTTAAATAATAATCTGAATTACTGTTACAGGAAAGAGCTAGAATCATCAATCATTTGGTCCACAAACCACAGTCTTCTCGAAAGTGATTTAATCGGCGAGAACGTCAGAACTCTGGTCAATACGACAGGCTTCGACAAGGAAAGTCCGTTTTTCGTGACCGACGTTTCCTGGTTCAAAGATCTGTTATTCATCGTTGGCAACAACTCCAAACTATACCAATACAACATCACGAGTGGCAATAAGCACGTAGTTGAATACGCGAACTCCGTGACGAGCGTCGCCGTCGACTGGATCACCGGCAAGATCTACTGGGCCGACCAGAAAAAGCGAATCGTAAGTTTTTTCTCAAACTTTCTGCTACTTCTGTACTCAACGATTCATTTCCTGCAGATCCTCCGATCGAACCTGAACGGCACGCAACAGGAGCCTGTCGTCATCTCGGGCATCGTGCGAAAGCTCCTCGTTGACACTCTGGAAGCGAACCTCTACTGGGCAACCAGCCGCACGGTGGAAGTGTCGCGGCTGAACGGCGAGGACAGACGGAGTTATCGGTCTGAGGATGATTTCGATGGTAGACATGTGGTGGGGCTGACGCTCGACCTGGAGAATAGATTCGTGTACTGGGCGGTTGGCGATCGCGAGGGTGATTATAGACTGTATAGATCGATTACGGCGGACATGCTGCCGGTTGAGCCTGATATCCTTCCCGAACTGGTTAGTTGAGATTTGATATTTCATTTTTTGGTAGTTAAGTGACTGATTTACACACTTTTTGGTGCAATCGTATGAAGGTTTAAAATAAAAATTATAGTTGATTTTTTCTCTCTCGGGGAATATAGAGATCAAATAATTCAGCGAATGAAAGAAAAAGTTTGATTAATTATTTACTTACTAACTTGTACCATAAATCTGCGACTTCTTTAAACTAAATGACATGAAATGCACCAATACTATATTTGTTTGTAGATTTTTTTAGACATGCCTACGTTTCCATTTATTATATTTTAATGAAATTTAATTGTACTATTAAAGTTTATTTTTAAATAAAACATGATACACTTATAAATTACTTTAACATTTCCTTTTTATGTTGATAATAGTAGAGATCATTGCCTATTTCTATTAAAGATAATATGAGACATTTAAATAACATCCTCTTCAAATAAACAACAGAAGTTTACACGAATGCATTAAAAGAAATATCAGTATAACAAAAATTCAACTTTTCTTTTCACAAAGATAAAAAATAAGCAACCAACCTCTTCCATACCATTAGGTATCAACGATTCACAGCATAATCGGCATCTCGCTCTCCTACATCTCACACCGCTTCCTGCTCCTTAGGTCCCCATCAACCGCTCTCACCACCGACGCCTACGGCAAGTACACCGCCAACATGACCAACATAACGTCCCCTACCACTCCACTCCTCTCCCTCACCGTGAAAACACCTCTGCCACCAGCGCACCCGGAGATCCCGAACATCTTCGTGCGTCCTGAGCCGGTGAACGCGAGCAGCATCGTGATAGTCGGTACCTGGCGCGACTTCAACGTCACCTGGCAGCCCTGCAACGCTACGACCTATGGCCGCGTCTTCTACGAGGTCGCCGTAGCCGACTACTTCAACGTCGACGCTCAGCCTGCCGTCACCATGAGGACGAGCATCGGGTACGCGAATGCCGATAGGCTGCTGCCGTATACGTTGGTCGAGGTCACGGTGCGCGCGTACACCTACTGGGACACGGCACCCAGGGTAACGAGAGTGCTCAGATCGCCGCAGAGCGTGCCCAGTCAGCCCATGGAGCCCAGGCTGTTTGTAGAGAGCTATAAGGACCCGATGGCCGAGCATGTGGATCATTTTATTACGTTCAGGTGATTTACCTTTTTTTACAGTTATATTTTATTGGTACGCTGATGGTTCTGTATTTTATTGTAAATTCGCGGATCTAGCATAACTATCGAATTCATTCAGTTTGCAGTAGTAAATGAATAAAATTCTTTTCCTAGATGGAATATGCCGGAATTCGTAAATGGCCCCGTTGTAGGATTTACAGTTCAATGTTGGTTTGTACTTGATAAAGCGGAGGTAGCAATTTGTGATTCTGTCAATGTTCCTGTTACTGAATTAGGTGAGTTGCGTAATTTAAAATGTATTTAAAGTTGTGATTAATTAATTATTATAATAAAAAAAATGAATCAAATTTTACTAACTATATTCATTTCGACTAAATGTTTAAATATCAGTGAATGTAATAGCAAATAAATAAGAAATATATATTTTTGGAAACTTAAAATAAGAGATCATATTATTATATATTAATACAAAATGTTTTTAACGATTTCTTTATTATAAAAATAAATAAAATCATAATTACTTGTGTAAAATTTTATTTTGTTCTTAAAATACTCTTTAAAAAACTTCTTGTTATCATATACGTTTGGATAAAGAGTATGTAAATCTAGCTAACGGATAATGCAAAAAATGCTGAAAAAAAATAGTGAACTCTAGAAATCCAACACCTCTACCCTTTCAGAATACCAGGTCCACGATCTACAACCCAATACTACCTACTACTTCCAAGTATGTGCGTACGCGGACGTAGGCGCGGGTCCCTACACCGACCCTATTTCCATCTCCACCATCAACGAGAACCCGGTGCCCCGTCTCCTCGTCGCGACAATGGAGGACGTGAAAAAAATCGACTTGGACGAGCGCACGAACCTCACCATCACACGGCACATCGCCGTGGAAGTAGCTCACCTCGCGGCCGAGGCCAAGATCTACTGGATCAACGAGATGCAGGAGCTCGTAACTGCTGACGTAGATGGGAAGAATATTACGAAGATGTTGACGTTGAACAATACGGCGTTGAGTCTATGCGCTGATTGGATATCCCGGAATCTGTTCTGGACGGAGGCGAGTTACGAGGATTCGGGGATTAGTCATATCATGAAGATGGATATAACGGTGTGGGAGGCGGGTGTGTTCAAGTATTCGAGGATTTTGTCGAGGAACCGTAGGATTGTCAATCTTGATATTGCTCCGTTGACTGGGTAAGTATCAGATGTTTGAACTCTATAGATTTTGTATTAAATTTAATGTATGTAAGAAATAAGATTATTATACTAAATTCTAGGCATAGTAATTATTATACGTGAAAACTTATTATCAAATTAAATTCCATCTTGAGAATTATAGAAAACATAAAGTTTGCTACCCAATGAAAAATTACATTAATAATCTATAAAATTTGACCAACTCCTTCAGCACCCTCTTCTGGATGGAGCTGAGCACGAGCAACCTCGGCTTCGTGATGCAGTCGAACCTCGACGGCGGCGACGTGCAGCCGTTCTTCAACCACACGGAGGACTGCTCTTGTCCGTTCCGCCCTATGATCCAACCCGTCTTCACGATCGACAACACCGAGCCCCAGAGTCCGGTTGTTTACTGGGTGGGCGCCGACGGCGAGCTCTACATCGCCGACATCGAGGGCTGCATCTGTAGCCTTGTACTCGGCGCGGGCACCGAGCACGGATTGCCGCCTACCTCGCTGACGACTGATAAGAGCAATATCTATTGGTCGAACATGACTACGGGGAAAATTCACTTTGCGGATAAGACGACGAATCCGGAGGATTTGTTCGTTATGGTGAGTTTTTATACATTGTAATTTTTTTTTAAACTGTCTGCGCTGAAAGAAGAAAAAAACAAAAAAAATTCAATTTGGGAATCGTAAATAATTATTAAAAGTATATAACAATAAGAGAAAGTAAAATAACTAAATCAATATGTAATGTTAAATTTATGAAATTGTTATTAATGGAAAATTGAAGTGACTTTTTTTGACCGACGAGAAAAAAACACTTGTTTTCCCGGCGGGCGCAAAAGTATCTTTTTTTCAGATACTAGAACTGCATAAAATTTGTACATGCATGGTTTTCGTAGCTTTTTTTATTTGAAGATAAACATCTTTACATTTGCACAAATTTGTGGTGGATTTATTATTATTTTTAACAATTTTTTTATTGTTTATTATTTTGATTTTTTATTTGGATTTCCAAATAATTATAATAAAGAAAAAGAAAATTGAACAAACAGTTCAAATCTATTCCTACACGTATTTTATTGTGGTATAAAACAAAAATCAATTTATCCTCGCTTTTTAGGCTCAAAAACCCCGAAAATCAATACATGAGTCACAAAAAATATGGTGTGCACCTAGGGCTAGTGGGCCTTTTGACCTCGTGTGTTTGCAGTACTCGCTTTCGGCTCGTGCCAGCTCACCTTCGACTCGTACTGCAAACTCCACACTCTGTCTAAAAAAGCCCCCTTTACGCCCTAGGTACACAATATACTATTAAGTAAAAGGTACAACATACTCAATGTCTCCATTTCTATATTTCAAGGACTACCCAATAAGCGACGCGCGAAGCATTCGAGCGATCGGCAAATCGCTGCAGCCGTACCCCGACTCGGACTGTCTGATGCCGCAGCGCGCCGTCTACAGCGTGCAACAAGTGACCAAAACCTCGACGAGCATAACCCTCCGACTACCGGAGCCTTCGGCCTACCTCGGTTGCCAGAGATACAATCTGCCCGCGACGCTCTACACCATCGACGCAGCCGAGTGCAAGAAATCGTCGAGCACCGAGGCGTGCCTGGAGAGCGATGACCGGATCCGCTTCCGCACCTACTGGCGCGAGTTCGAGGCGCGCGGCCTCAAGCCCTTCACCGAGTACCGCTTCAAGCTCACCCTTAACAACTACTACAGCGACAAGGACTATGTCGACGTGGACCAGTACGGCCCTGGCCTCGTCCTCCGCACCGGCGCGGGCGTACCCACCGAACCCGAGAACCTTCGCGTGCGCTCGCTAACGCCGAAGCTCGCGGCTATAGAGTGGCAGGCACCACGCGAGTGGAACGCCGAATTCGTGCGCTACCGCGTCCACTGGCACTCGACTAGGCTGGTTGACGGTGTGAGGCCCGAGGGTGAGAAATCCGTGCGCGACGGCGAGGTCACGGCCTATCTTGAACCTCTGCTACCGGGAAGACAGTACCTCGTGCACGTGCGCGCTTACCCGGAGAACGCGACCGACGTGTACAGCGAGAGCTCGGAGAAACTTCTGGAGATGCTACCCGAGCCCGGAAATTTGAGTCTGAGCGCTGCCAACTCGGAGGCGATGAACGTGTCGTGGGCGATGCCGACGAGCGGCGACGCGATTGTGAATTACACGCTGGAGTACACGAGGAGCGATCTCGAGAGGTGGCAGTTCGCGAATGACTGGGGAAAAGTGAAGGACAAAGTGGTGTGGAGGATAAGAGATTTGAAGTCGAAAGAGAGGTACAAGTTTAGACTGGTGCTGAGGTACCGCAATCACGCGGAGAACTTCGTGTGGCCAGAGGATGGCAGGTTTACGTTCCAAACTCTTGGTGAGTCTGGTGTTAGAAATTTGCGCGTAAATTTTAATAGGAATGTATGTGAAGTAATGTGCATGCTACGGTGGATTTTATAAATTATTATAGATTTTCATAATATTTCATAATTTATCACTACGATTTCACTAAAATATAGCTTTTATCTTGTGATTAATTCGAAAAAGTTTTTTTTATAAATTCGTCTATAAACGCAGGTATTAATATTTTAATCATCGAAACATAAACAAAAAAATTTTCTTCTTTTTCGTTGTACTAATCAGTATGAGTATAGTAGTTTTCGCAACATGCGTAAAGTAGGATTTTATACACCGGTATAGCGATTGATGAGTGATATTCGATTGCTACAAGTGTATAAATTGTATATGACGTGTTGCGAATACTGCTTTTTAATATGGTATGCGTAAATAGTACCTATACTTTACGAATTATTTTCGGTGCGTAAAGTACGTAAATATTTTTCCGCACACTATGTGTAAAAATGCCACTTTATGCACTGATAACAATGCGTAAGGTATAGGTACTTTATGCATACTATATCAAAAGGTTTAATTTAAATTGTATAAATGAATGATGCATAAAATTTCAAAATATTTCGAGTAGTATTGTTGCATTATTCTAATAAATATCTTTTCTTAATTTACTTTGATAACATACGTATACTTTGCATCATTATGTAAAAAATAATAACAAAAGCTACAAAAAGTGATCCGATTTTCATTTTACTGATCCTAAATTTTACACTTGATTGAACATTTTCAATCCGCATTATAAGTGAATGTTCCTATAAATTTTGAATTGAAAAACCAATTAACCAACTTCTATAACTCTTAAATTGCGGAAGAAAATTGATTGGAAGCTCCGATGCTATCTAACCGGCAACATAACATTACATTAACGTATAACTATACTTTGAAACCCGAATAAATCAATGATATTTTGAACATCTTCTTAAACAAGCCAAAAGCATTTTTTACAAAACCAGTCACATTAACAACCTCTTAAGCGACTGCTTACCCACACTTAACAACCACAAAAATATAAAAAAATTCATCTCACCCACAGAGGACATCCCGACGGCCCCGGGCACGCCGACCCTCGTCAGCCAGCCAGACTCGAAGTACGCTCTGCGTTGGGAACCAGCTCGCAGCCTCGGCGCGCAGGCCCTTCTCTACTTCCTCGAGGGTACGATAATCGGCGATGCTAATGGCACGACGCCGGCTGGCTGGCAGCAGCTTTACAACGGCACGTTGCAGAGCTGGGAGGTGCGGCCGAGCATGCACGAGAAGTACGCGTTCCGGGTGCGCGCGCGCAACGACCACGGCTACGGAAACTGGAGCGAGGTCAGCGCCGTGGTCGACCTTACCGACATGACGCGCGCCATGGTCATCGCGCAGGAACATCTCGGACTCATTCTTGGTCTGGCTGTGCCAGCGGTCACCATCGTGCTCCTCTGCTTCTGCTACTTCCTCTGTCGTAAGTGTTGGTCTTACATTTTTTTTGTGGAATTATGAGAATGCGGGCGATGGAAATTTGGTTCATGGCGTTATTGATAAAAATAGATTGATGTAGGGGAATGGTTGAATGGTAGTAGGAGTTTCACGTCTTTTTTTTTTATTTTCTTTATAATTGGTGGAGATTTAGATATTCGAACAAAATAAAATACAAGTACACTCAAAATGTATATTAAAAAGTAAAACATAAAGGTTTATTTTATGCACGCCTCTAACTATTAAGGTAACACGTGTTTACTACGTGTGTGCGTTCGTGTGTGCGTGTGTGTGTGTTTATATGCGTGTGATTTGGGAGACAGAGTGGATGCTCCAAATATTGCAGATTCTCTTACTGCCTCCCGGACGCTCTATAATTCTCAGTCTTTCGCCTTACTTGCTTGGTCGTCTGCTACATGAGATGAAATAGTTAAAAAGTTAAAACAGTTGAAATAGTTATTTTCCTTGTCTTGATTTCGTGGTTTTGAAAATTATTTGGGGTTTGTCATTTTTACGTCGCCTTTGCTCTCATATCACCTATTGCTAGGGTTGTTATGTCCACATGCGTCTCTAGGACCCCTAAATCGACCTCTTTTCGTAAAGTGTGTATGTCCACCGTCCGTTTTTCTTTTCAAACCTCGACTTACAAAACCACCTCAAGACGTAGCGCGATTAACATTATTATCTTGGGTATACCTGACATATCCTTTGCCAAAATCGTGGCAATTGTAACAAAACAGGCCCTTTCCTTTATTGAGATACACTTTAGCCAAATGTCCATGGGTTTGGCACTTAATGACGCACGACTTCCTGCTGTACCATGTTCGCATCTCGTACCTCGCCTTTCTTATCTGTACTCGAGTGGTTACGTTTAGAATTTTGTATTACAAACTATGTAATTAGTAGAGATGGTACAGAGTCTTTAACAGCATCGTAAAAATATTTCTCTTTTTGTCGTCCGATAGAGGCGTGGCGTTAGGAGAATTTTCATAACTTCTAATAAGATCTTCGATTCTTTCACAAAAGTATTCAGCTTTTTCTTTATCAATTACATATTTCATATTATATAATTATTTCTTAATATCAAGTGAAGTTACATTATTTTCGAAAAATATTAATAGAATCACTAAAAAAAAAATTTTGAGTATAGTATTTACATATACGGAGCGCCTGACGTTGTAGTTTTTCCAAAAACCTAACCAAAACTTATTTAATTAAATAAAAACCTCAACGCCGGGAAGCAGGAATCTTTATTTTTAGAATTTAGATCTAGTTTTGAAACGGGCGTATCTCATGGAAATGCTGATAGAATCACGCAAAAAAATTTCTGAGCATAGTATTTACAGTGCCATCACAGTTTCCTTCATTTCAAAGTACTGTTTGGTATAGTCCTTTCGAATTAAATTTTTAAGTTCCATGCATTTTATTCGAGACCTCTCATTTTTACCACTAATTCTTTTCTCATCACTTTAATTGTTTCTGTGAACTACTCCATCACAGTGTCAAAAGTAGCACACATTTTATTAATAGTTTTAATCACGTTGTTCATCTTGCTCTCCTGGGATTCTAGTCTCGCTTCAGCCGAAATTTTACTATCATTAATGGCCTTATTCGCGTTCGTTATAAACTTATTTTTATTATCTATTGATGAATTTCTGAAGTTGAGATTAGTCGTTATGGTACTCTTAACTAGAGACTGGGGTTTGCCTGATTCCAATGCATAAACTGTCGCTTGTTGCGTAGTCTGACTCTCCTTGTTTTCTTCTCCTTCACCTCTCCTCCCTCCGTCTGCTATATATGTTTGCCATCAACTTATCTCTTTTCTTCTCGTCTGTCTCACCATTACTCTCATCCATATTCTCTCCTCTGTGATAGTTTTGCACTGCTCTGATTTAATCCCCGACATTTCAAGTGGCTGGCCACCTAGTAACACCTCCTTATGTCATTTTAAACTTGTTCAAGAATGTTCAGATAGCATTCTTTTCTCTGTTTAAAATAAAATTAAAAAAATTATTAGTAGTTATTATGCGCATCAGTTATAATATGAAGCCAAAGGATTCTGTTTTGAGATCAGTTGACGAACTTCGAAGTATAACAATCTTAAGATGAATAAGCACACAAGAATTGTGACACAGAATCTCTTCCGTGCCTGCCCTATCGCCCAGTGAAAGAGAGGTTTGTTTATATTACGCGGCGGGATGTTATTCTCTCATTCTCTCCCTCCCCCGCGCGCACACGCGGCGCCGCGAATCGTGTACCGGCCGACTTGTATTCAACGGTTATAAGTCAGCGAAAATTTTCTTTCGCTCGACACGTTTCGACTTTACATATAACGACCCACCATTTTTAATTTCCGAGCGAATTTAATTTTCAATCACTTATCACACTAATCTTTTTTTATATCAGAACACTATCGCGGTTTCATATAAAAGGCAAAACTGATTTCATTCGCGACGCGTAGTCTTGTGAAAGGAAAGATATTTTAATTCACCTTCCTCATGTTCGACATTTTTGTCCACCTTGTAAAATACTATTTTTTTTATATCGAGTAATTAATTATGATTGGTATAATGATTATATGATATGGGATAATATATTATATACATCATTAGGTGCAGATAAATAATAAAAAAATCGGAAATATCATAAAGCGAAAGTTTATTGATATAAAATAAAACGTATGAAATTATAATATTTTGAATACGAAAAACTTCACATATTATACATTACTATTCGGATTCGCTACATCCGACACGCATAAAATGACACTCAAATCGCCCCTCGCATCAACCCACTAATCCCCTAAGGAATGTGTCCCTCTCACAGAATATCTCTCCTCGTTCAATCACAAATTAAACATATTATTTCTGACTAATAACGTTTTATCTCTATACAAAAACTGATAAAAACGGGCGTGTCAATTTTTTATCATTTAAACTATTTTTATTATTTATACTATTAGTGAACGATTATACACAAAATATATCTACTGTGGCCGTTACGCAATGCCCTTCCACCCGGGACTCGGTTTACAGGGTCTGCGATGATGAGAAACTGAAACCCACGATGATGACGTAGTTCTCAATAATTATGGTAAGATGATCTCCCACTCTTGCAGTAGATGAATATCTCGTACTAAGCAGATTGGAGTTGGATCTCGTTGCTCTGGAGTTGATCTCGTGGAACTGGAGTTAAATCTCTGGCACGTATTGGAGGAGTTGTTGCCTGGCTGATTGTCCCGAGCCGAAAAAGGACGAGCACTTGGCTCATCTAGGCTCGATGCCTTCGTTATGTAAGTAACTCGCGAACAATTTGCGCGCCCTATCGGAATTTATTATTTCGGCTGACCGAAGGACGCAATTGCGCGCGAGTTTCGATTTTACTCGTCACAACCTGCTGCGATTCGATGACCTTGTCGCCCGACATCCCTACTCTGCAGACTTCTCACAAATTTCTTAGAGCACAGCGACGAAGGAAGTTAATTACTCCCTCGTTCTCACCTTAAAACTCGTCTTCTTGTTCTCGCTTTATCACGTTCACTATTAAGGTGGTTCTCCTCGGACTCCCTAGTCAAAGCAGTGCTAAATGTAGAAGTTACCTAAAATTAAAAAAAACCATAGTTTTAATGTGATTTATTTATTTAAAATGATAGAGATAGACCATGTATTATAAATAAAGTGTATTTATCATGACTAAGATAACTTTTTTCACAAAATGGCGATTTTCTAGAAACTAGATATCGTCACTACAAACAATTGTTGATAAATCACTGGAATCTTTTTTGTTTCTCAACCGATTTTAGTTTTCAAGGTCTCAATTTGCTCCTTAAGAAATTTCATGGGGACTTGCCGAAGGAAAAATTAAAAATTATTCAAAACTCAGAAAGTTATAGATAATTGTTCATAAATTCATGCACGTCGTTAAAAAAAATATTCTTTTAATTGGCTATAACTTTTTGAGTTTTGAATAATTTTTAATTTTTCCTTCGGTAAGTTCCCATGAAATTTCTTAAGGAGCAAAATGAGACCTTGAAAACTAAAATCGGTTGAGAAACAAAAAAGATTCCAGTGATTTATCAACAATTATTTGTAGTGACAATATCTAGTTTCTAGAATATCGCCATTATGACGAGAGAGAGAGAGAGAGTCTTAGAGCTGGGCGCTACCAATATCTCAGATTCTCTTAGAAATATTAAAACAGTTGTTTTCTTTAAAATTTGAACTTTTAGTGCATCTCTCATTTTTCTTTGTTGTTCTCTCCTTTAAAAATCCGTTGATACAACAGGTGGCCAAGTAAGCAGAGAAACACAAAGAGAAACGATTTTTTATAGTTAAGAATCGTGACTTGATAGTTGCGATATGTATTTAAGATTTTCAACAATAATTATAATTTTTAATGAACAAGTTCCAATTTTTTTTTTCACCTGCTACATAATTGTTTCATTATGTGGCACAATATATTTTTGGTTAATTAAGTATATGTAAATAAAACGTTGGATAACATATTTATAGAAAATGAAAAAATCATAAATAAATGTATAAATATTTTAACCTACAATAATTAATTACATTTTTCTTATTTTTTAGTAATACCACTATATTTTTTATAGTAGTTTTAAATTCGTATATTAACTATAAGTATAAGGTTTCTACAATCTATGTATTTTGCACAGCTTTCCATAAAAAGGCAAAGGAGGATCAGAAAAAGATGCCGGTGAAAACGAAGCCGAACGTGGAGCTGGCGACGCTTAGGGAAATACCGAGAGGCAATTTCGTTGAAGCAAATGCTTTGTACGTTGCTGCCGTCGAGACGGATTCTGACGACTCGTTGTTGCCGAAGATTCAGAGGGAACAGATTTCCATTGTTAAGTTCCTTGGTAGCGGTGCTTTCGGAGAGGTATACGATAACAACAAAATTTTATCTCTATTATTGCTCATTTAGGAATATTTTTCGTTTCGAAAGAATAATACATAAAAATATTCCAACAGTTATACTCTCGTATAAATACAATATGTCTCACTGAAAATTCGTTAACATATCGTAGGTGTTCCAAGGCATCGTCAAGGACATAGACGGCGTGAGTTCGCGAACTCCGATCGCAATCAAGACGTTACGCAAAGGGGCCTCGGCCCAGGAGAAGAACGAGTTTCTCCAGGAAGCCAAGCTCATGAGCCACTTCCAGCACAAGCACGTGCTGCGACTGATGGGCGTCTGCCTTGATACGGATCCGCCGTTGTTGCTGCTCGAATTGATGGCCGGCGGTGATCTGCTGAGTTATCTCAGGACCAGCAGGTGAATGTTTTATATATTTTTGGATGATTTGGAATGGTTTTTATATCTGTGAATTCTGAAGGTTTTGTTAAAGGATTTATATTATTTTAGAAACTATGTAGCACAGGTATAAAATGTTGAATCATTATATATTTTCTTACGATTTTGTTAGATTTTAATGATTCTGTGTATTTTACATTTAAAACAAAAAACATATATCTTTCAATTGATAAAAAACTTGAAGTAAATTCTTGGAATTTGCTCAAGCATTTGTTTTATACAATTATTTCGATACCTCAAAAAATAATTTTTAACATTTAATCATCAATTTTTCAATAGAATAATGTAGACCTTCTGGCCCCCCGTTTTACATCGTCCCACTACGATTATTCCCCCAATATATCACTTTTGCCAATTTTGAAAATTTGCATATGCACCTTATGAATTCCGACTTATTCATTCTGTTTAAAAATTGATAACACAAATCCCCTTGATCCGTGTCAAACAGGGCAATGAAACCGACGGATTCCGCTGCACTAAAACTACAGGATCTGCTGTCGATGTGTGAGGATGTGGCGCGGGGCTGCCGCTACCTCGAGGAGCTGCACTTCGTGCACCGTGACCTGGCCTGCCGTAACTGCCTCGTGTCGGCGCGCGATCGCGACAAACGCGTTGTCAAGGTCGGCGACTTTGGGCTCGCGCGAGACATCTACAAGAACGATTATTATCGTAAGGCAAGTGTCTGTATACTCAAAATTATATATCAAAAAAATAGAATTTAGAAATGGAGAAGTTGTCAAACAACATTTATAACCCAACAACACTTCCAATTATTATAGTTCTTATGACGGCAATTATTTCTCATTCAAGGTTTAAAAATATATATATTGCACGTATCTCAGAAAAATATCAGCAAATATTCGATAAAAATAAGGTATTACAGTAATTTTTCATTAGTTACAATTTTACTAAATAATAAATTTCACCACACAAAACGTAGAAAGCTTGCTTTCACCAATTGTCAAACAAGCTAATCAAACCTGACACTCCGACAAACAAACCGTTCTCGCTCTTTTGTTCAGGAGGGCGAGGGCCTGCTACCCGTACGCTGGATGGCTCCCGAATCTCTCGTCGACGGCGTATTCACGTCACAGAGCGACGTCTGGGCCTTTGGCGTCCTCATGTGGGAGATCACGTCGCTGGGCCAGCAGCCTTATCAGGCGCGCACAAACTTGGAAGTGTTGCACCACGTGCGCGCAGGTGGACGACTGCCAAAGCCCCTCAACTGTCCACCCCGGCTGCACCAGCTGATGCTGCGCTGCTGGAGCGCCGTGGACTCGCGGCCGAGTTTCAAGGTCTGTCTCGAGCACATCATCGCGCTCAGGGCGACCACCGAGGATAGCACGCTGAGTCCCGTGAATCCTGGACAGTTTCTCGTGCACGGTACGTCGGTTGGGTTTGGACGGGAAAACGAATGGTTATATAGTTTACAAATTGTGTTAATTGCTGCGCTTTATAATTGTTATTCTTATGAATACTATACAGAAGATTAATTAGTTGTCTGAAAAATTAAGAAATAAAAGAAATGGAATTGTTTTTAGTTAAGTCTTTAGAACAAATAGTGCAAATGTGGGTATTACCGCGGTTTTTGAGCAAGGGTGTCTTATAGTACACGAATTAAAAGCTTTGCCTCGATGATTTAAGTTGAAGTCTTTTTTTAACGCTTCTTTAACTTACCAAAAATGCAAAAATGACTCTTATCATATGATCAAAAACATATAATTAATTGATAATGCAATCTAAAAAATAGATCCGAGGCTGATATTACTACTGGTATGATTGAATTACCGCGGGGGATTTACTGCGATTGCGCCAATCACTGCGAGGGTATTACTGCGGCATTTTTCCTTGAGCTTGTTATATTATTCATAATTTTACAACAGAGAAAATGAATATATCCGTATATATTTACATCATATTTCATTTAGAACATAGCAGTTGGCAAATGTTCTTATAAATATTATAGACTTCTTGATCCCACTACTTACTACCGAGGATGGCCAGACAATATTGTAGTATATTCATACAAATCATGCTTTATTTCCGTTTTAAGACGATTTTTTATATTAATTAACATTTTGTATGTTCGAATAAATATTAAATGTCGAATTATACTATGAAAAATGAAATTGCAGAGCGTTTTTCGTCGATTCGCGGTAATTGCAGCGTCCGCGGTGGTACCCAAATTTACCTAGTCTACAAGATATTATAATATTAAAAAAATTTTTATTGTTAAAATATATTATCGAAAAGAAAAAGAAAAAATAACTGTAAAAGTAAGAATGTTACCATCGATTCGAACAATTTTGCAATCTTCAATTACCATCTCAAAAATAACGAAAAAAATACGATAAATATACCTACAAATTTTGACTCATCTATGAAAATTGTTGCAAACCACATCGTAATTTATTGATGAAACATCTTCCAGGCAATGCGTACAAGTCAAACCACTTCAAGGATAACCTGAGTATGCAGCCCCTCTTCCAAGACTCGGACAGCACGAAGCCGGCCATCCGACCGAAGTATTCCTGGCTGCTGGACGACAGTCTTGAATCCGAGGAATCGAAGGATCCGCGCGCGGCCTACGAGATTCCGAAATCTATCCCCGTGGTCGTGGAGAACTCAAGTGGCACGCCCAACGAGAGCCGCTACATCGAGGTAATCGGTAGCAATACTGCCACCAACTCCGAGTCCACCGCCGAGAAGGAAGAATCCGCCGGAAAAGACGACGAGGACAAGGAAGCTTCCAGTGTTGAGACAGCGAACGCCGATACACCGCGCTGGAACAACCGCACCTCCGTGGCCAGCCTCAACGTTCTCGAGAAACGTCTGAACCGCTCGTCTACGGCGAGCCTCGGCGACAAGCTGAAATCACCCCCCGCGGATGGGCAGCTGCGGCAGTCAGGCTCGTACGCGCGGCTCGTGGGCGCGGGCGAGTCCGTGAGCTCGCTGAGCGACTGGCGCCGCGTGAAGGAGGAAGCCACGACGACGCTGACGCGCAGCGCCCGAGCTTCGCCCTCCATCTCCTACTCCACCGTCAGCTTCAGCCCCCAGCAAACGTTCCAGCAGCAGCAGCTGGGACAGACGAAATTACAGAGGAGCAAGTCGAGCTTACAAGCCGTCCGTGCGAACATACCTCTCGTGATCAACAGCGCCCTCCTCAACGTGCTCAGCCAGGAGATGGGCGAGGAGGAAGCCGGAGACGAGGAGGCCAACTACGCGAACATCGGGAGGTGCGCCGTCGACATCGAGAACGTGACCGATCTGTGAAAAATCCCTTTTCTCTAGTGTGAAATTTTTGGCAAACGTACGGTTCAGACGATTCGTTATTAAACTTATGTGAAATGCAGGTGAAACGATAACTAGGATAAGTATTGTTTGTCTTTGATAACGTCCGTCACTGATTACAGGAATTTCTTTTTAATTTAAGTCACTCGAGGGAATCGGTTCTCCGACGTTTTTGTAAGTAATATGTGGAAGGACTGCAGTGGCAATCGTGAAATTGAAGATTTCGCAAGTGCGCGAGGCGTTTAAGAAAATAAGCTATAAGCCTTTTATATAAAGCATTTAGTTTTAATATGTTTAAGCTTGTGTGATACACATGTGTATGTATACCAAAGTATTGTTAGATTAAGAAAAGTAAATTTTGTAAAATATATAAATACAATTTTTATATGAACGTTAAAAAATGAAATAAAAATACACTTTTCACATCAAATTATTATAATATTATTATTATTTATGAATATTTTATTTTAGTACACATGACTGTGAGAAAAATTAAAAAATTGTTTGGTTATATTATTTATTGTAAGTATTGATAATATTATTTGAAAAAGCCCAACTTAAACCTTCCTCTACAGACTTCACGGTGTGAATTTTCAAAAAATAAATAAATTCAAGTCAATACTGTGTATATAACACGCACTATTATACTTAAAAATACTATCAATTAACGTATATACGTTTGTAGTAACTTCAAATAACTTTTTTTAAAAATTCTAATTCATAAAATCTGTAGATATGATAGTAATATAGGTTGAAATATTTAACTACATTCGCCCATAATAATAGTATAATGATTATTAATAAATAAGATAAGAATTATAATCGTTTATTAATATTAAATAACTAACGATATTATATACCTATTTAAAATTGCGTATTAAGCTATGCTAGTATATAGTGACGCCGATACTTTCGTGATGACTATAAATTGCAGGTAAATAAAATTATCGACAGCGCATACCTTTAAGCGACGGAGACGCTTTGCGCTCTATACGTAGTCAACTCCTGGACCTATCCGGGACCGCCCCGACTTCACTCGATTCGCAGTTAAGTGACGACTTCCCCAACAATGGTGGCCTTTATATCGACGCTCCTTACGAAAACTAGCACGATTCAGATTGCCACGAAGACTAGCCCAATTTCAGCGTTTGCCGCGAAGGCTAGCACGTCCCATTGATTCGCGTGGAAGACTAGCACGATCCGCTTGACTGCCACGAAGACTAGCGCGATCCGCTTGACTGCCGCGAAGACTAGCACGATCCGCTTGACTTCCGCGATGACTAGTACGTTTCACGAGGTTGCCACGAAAACTAGCACTTTTCGGGAGAAAACCTGCATTTTTTTCTATTAGGTATATGTGACAAGTCTAAATTACGCGCGTGATAAGCGGAAACACTATGTATAAATGATAATATGACCCACTCAGCACGTTTTGAGGACTATTTCGGTGTAGGGTGACACGCTCATGCCCAGAAGATAACTTTCTCGCTAATTTGAGTGTACCTAGGGGGTTTTTCGACCCGCTGCGTAATTTAAAAAATTACTTACTATCTAAATTACTGTTTGAATGCGCATTTCTTTCCCTCGGCTTCGAGAAACTGTACGTTATACCAATAAGAAAGATCTGCAATTTTGCAAATATTGTAACACCTCATTTTTAAAAATATGTTAATAGATGATTTCTTTTACTTACATCATCGTAGTTCAGTTAGTATCGAAACACCTAATAGACATCACAAAGGTGGTATTCAAAGGAAAGATTTTGGCGAAAGATTCCTCAAGTCTTCACACCATAAGAACTTTCATATTTACAGAAGCAAAGAGAAGAAAAGAATGTTTAAAATCCCATGGTCTTAGGTATAAATTTATTTTTATATTTATTTTTATTTATTTATTTATTTTTTCAGATCAATTACATGTTTGTAATTTTATAGAGGCAGTGATAAAAATTAAAACCTCAAGCATAAATATAATTTAAAAATGGTGAAAATTTTTGCGTAAACATTTTCTAAGTACAGATCATAAGCATTTTCCGACTAGCGTTGTAATCAACGTGCTACGCGTGCCACTGTTCGCCTTTTGCGTCGCTCTTTCTAAAATTCGTGCTGTACTCGATTATTCGATATCATTCGGGGATACAATAGATTATCTCGAATTCTCAGATTATATAAGGGAAATTTTAGCTGATTTTTTATTAAAATACACATACTTGCCGGACGCGTCGTTTTGCAGTTGAAGCTGTTTATACTACATTAATAAATTAATCGCTAGCGGAAAATAAAAAACGTACACCAGTAAATGTCAAATATCGGGTACCTGTTAGAAAACATCAGTAAATGTCAAATATCGGGTACTTGTTAGAAATGTTCGAGTACAGCACGAATTTTAGAAAGAGCGACACAAAAGGCGAACAGTGGCACGCGTAGCACGCTGATTATAACGCTAGTCGGAAAATGCTTATGATCTACACTTAGAAAATGTTTACGCAAAAATTTTTCACCATTTTGTGTTTGAATAGTTTTTGGTATTTGTAATATTTTATGTTAGACGTAATTATTTTTTTATACAAATTTTTATAGTAAATATATAAAACAAATTTTATTTTCAAATTTTTTAATATTCTTTTTATTATAATAATTGACTTGCCTACTGTTCTTAATTGATTCCACTTATTTCATGTGTTTGTTTTAAATTATTATTATCTCTTTAGTATAATTGAATTCCACTTATTCCATGTGTTTGTTTTAAATTATGATCTCTTGCCTGCACTAAATTGATTCCACGACTTTCATGAGTTTATTATTAGAAGTACTTATACGAATTTTGTTATAAAAATAACTCCATAATTCCTATAATTCCTATATTACAAAAATGTACTTGTCAACATATTAATTGATTCCACTTCATTCGTGTGTTTGTTTTAAACTATGATACTCTTTTGGAAAGAAGCAGAGAGAGAGAGAGAGAGGGGGGGGGGGGGGGGAAAGAGAGAGGGAGAGATAGGGAAAGAGAGGGAGAGAGAGTGGGAGATAGAGGGAGAGAGGGGGTCGGGAGGGAGAGAGCGGGAGAGATGTTTTACTCGCCAATGTTTTACTTTTTGGAAAAAGTTTTTTTTAGAGTAGAGATATAGTATATTACGCACACTGAGAGAAGAGTTTAGTTCCCTCAAATAAACATATTTATTTGATATTCCCTAAATTTAATTAATTCGTTCGAAGTATTCTTTCATTAGATCACGATAAATATAACTTTAAAATAATTAAATAATCGCTTTTGGAGAATTGAATAGATATTTATATGAAAAAAAATATTTGGTAACTATTACCAAATCTTAATTGAGATAAATATTCCTGTGTTTATCGACCGTCAATCGACCCAATATGCTTATACATGTTCTATATATGTGTGTGTGCACATCGAACTATAGTTTTGAGTACACTGAAAAAAAAGTCTATTTCTGCTCGGGATCCAAGCGAAATCTGCTTTGCTAGCCCAAGCCAGCGGCGTAAAGCAACTTCTGCTCATCGACCCATGTTGTTTTTACTTGGCAGTAAAATGAGATATTTGCTTCGTAGAGGGCCGGTAGAATTAATCTGAGAAACAGTCGAAAATAATGGATGTATGTAGCTCACGTCTAGGCGTCGAACGTATCCATAGCGTCGTCTAAGTGTGCGAGATCGACGATGATGGAGTCAAGGAAGTGCGTTCCGTACGTTTTTGCGTCTAGGTGTCGGAACGTATACAATGCGTGGTCCAGGTGTTCAATGTGGCCAATGATGGAGTCTAGGTGTCGCGCTCCGTAGGTTTTTGTGTCCAGGTGGTGGAACATGTCCAAGGCGTGGTCTAGGTGTTCGAGGTCGCCGATAATGGAGCCTAGATGGTGCGCTCCGTAGTTTTTCGGGTCTACGTGTCGGAACGCAATGCGTGGTCCAGGTGTTCGTGGTCGCCGATGATGGAGTCTAGGAAGTGCGCTCCGTAGATTTCTGAGTCTAGGTGTCGAAATGTAGCCAATACGTTGTCTAGGTATTCGGGGTCGCCGGTGATGGAGTCTATAAGGTATGCGCTCCGTAGGTTTTTGAGTCTAGGTGTCGAAACGTACTCAATGCGTTGTCTAGGTATTCGAGGTCGCCGATGATGGAGTCTAGGAAGTGCGCTCCGTAGGTTTTAGCGTCAAAGTGTCAAAACGTACACGTCCCGACACCTAGACTCAAAAACCTACGGAGCGCACTTCCTAAACTCCATCATCGGCGACCACGAACACGTAGATCATGCATTAGATACATTCCGACACGTAGACGCGAAAAACTGCCGTGCTGTCAGGTAATATATGCTTTAGTACCGCCTGGTCGGTAATGCTTTAAGAGTTAAGTAGATCGCACTCGAGACACAGACTTAAATTGCTTTTATGCCAAGCAAAAATTGCTTTGGAGGTGTAAAGCAAAATTCACGAATCACGCGGAAGATTAATTCGATTGTAATGAATACTTCAGACCGATGAAAATTCATGTAATAGCTGATGGTTGCAATGTCATTTCAAGAAGAGATTTGGAATAAAACGAAATAAACTAAATATTTAAGTATTTTTTATTTTCCGACTACAAATAAATTTTCTGCAGTTGATCTTACTGTATATAAATATACGAATAAATAAAGAAAAATTTGATTTACTCTTAAAATTATATTTATATTGATACAAAACTTATTTTATTCATATATGTACATATTTCAATCAAATATGACATATTTATTGTAATTCTATATGCTTATTTATTAGAAATTAGAATTTGGTAATTATTAACAAATATGTTATTGTGCCGAACGACTACGTTTGGTTTGTTCAAATATGATTTGGAAACTGTTACTAAATATTCATTTGCTTGTATTTCAATTGATATTTGGTAATAGTTACCAAATTTATTTGGCGTAACCAAATTCTTCTCTCACTGCCCTATGGGAGGAAAAAACTTGGACAGTCCACAGCTCGTGTAAATTTAGCTGGGGGCTGGCCAATTTTACTCCCGTGGTGAGTATACTATTTTTCGCCATACCCGGGCCGAAAACACCACAGTCCCGTTTTTGAGCCAGGCGGGAATGTGGCACTTTCGGCCAGGGTATCGCGAAAAGTTTATTACGACTGATAGAATTAGTGAATAAGCCCCCCGCTCTGCTTCTTGCCAATTTCCAACAGTCAATCAAAAAATATGTGTATAGTTCGACCCCGTGCGCACGAGCATGTCTCACTTTCTGCTACCCACCACACGCTTGATTTTCATGTCTGCGGGGTCGCGATCACCCATCATTGCTGCTAACGTAACTAATTGTTTGGTGGCGCTCACGGCGTCTTCGACCGTACCGACGTACGAAGTACGAACGTATGTACGTACGTACCACGGCCTGAATAGGACCACAGTAAGGGAGCTCTCCCGTCCCTTTTTGGGTCAGGAAACGCGCCGAAACAAATGCGACGCGCGCCCCACGCGTCGCGGTGTAGCGGACGCCCCGCAAAGAGACGAGACAGCTCCCTCATTGGCACAACAGAAGTACGTGACCTCAAGACGGCCTTCGTCCGTATACATAGGAACGGCGCACGTTCCAAATTTTTTTCAGTGTATGGTTCAAGCATTCTTCAATTAGCTAAAAATCATTAAACTCAGTTAAAATTTCATTTTCAATGTATTTAGTTAACAACAAGCCAATGTCTTTTTTCAGTATAATGAGGTTTAACTGTTTATTAAAAATATCGTAACATTTTATAATAATCAAATAAAAGGTGTCACAAGGAACTTTTAGATTGCCTAATTCTTTATCTGGTACTGCATGTGCTTTCCAAAAAATCAAAAAATCTGTAGACTGCTCAAAATTTTGATTTCCTCGAGTTAATGTCTCTTTACATTTCATGCAACCAAATTTGTTCAAACATTTATGAATTAAATACCCTGCTACGTATTTCATTTAATATCATTCTAAAGTAGCAGTTTCAATTAAGTTGACAATCGTTGAGGAATCATTTGTATTACTTTCATTTTCATTATCGTCGACATAATCTTCATCATAATGTTCATTAATTGCCTATGCTTGCAATCGTGCATTAATTTTACGACTTTTAATTACTTTGGTATAATTAGTCAATAAAGTTAATATTCGTCAGGTTTACAATTTGCTCCTGGAGATGGGAAAAGCAGTGTAGTAACAGTACCATGCTGAAAATTTTTCCTAAATTGCATTGCGGTAGGATTAGAGTTGAAACCTGACAAAGCTCTGATTAAAGAAACAAGAGTTTTCAATCAGATCTTGATTTAGCTTCCTGGTTAATAAATAATATCTACCGTCATTTTTTAAGTCATTCCAAAACATTAAAATACTTTTAATCGAGAGTATTAAATTTACAAGACAATCTGGATATTTAAACTTTTTACCGTCAAACATCTGCAAACGTTCTAACCAGGGTATCGCATTTTGCAAAGCTTTTCCGGCTTGAGGTTTAGCATCACATAAACCGCGACTAAAAGGATTAGAGTCAAACAATCAAAAATACAATTCATGGACCATAAAAATGAAGTTATCGATACGAAATTTTGATGTACTAATTCTTTTGTACCGGAATCCGTCATCATGATTCTCAACACTGATACACTAAAAATCTGCACAGCTAACTTTACGTTCATTTTTTGAAAATTATTAGGATCTAAATTTCTGTCGGTCAATTTTGGGGCAGCTCTACTACTTTTAAAACGTTCAATTTTACGTAATTCCCGAATAGCATCCCATGAAATCGTTTCATCATCTATTACGAAATCATTTTTCATTAAATTATTTCTGTAACATTTAAAGAGATAAGAAACATCGAAAGTAAAATAAATTTTCCGTACGTGTCTTTCAATATAGGGTTTATGGCTAATATTTAAGTCAGTTATAGCCTTTTGATTAGACGCGCCTTGATCCGAAACCATACATTTCAAATAATTTGTTTCGTTTTTAAAGATGTAATATTCATCTATACTAGTATAAATTAAGTATATATTTACTTTAAAATATTAAGAAAAATTCCAAGCTAAATATTTAATAGCTTTATCCAAATAAATGACTAAGGTTTACGGTTCAAGTGGTACTGCTATTTGAATCTCGCGCAAAACTGGAGCGTAGCGCCGCCTGCCTCATGGAATATACGGAACTAACGCTTAATTCGGCTTCACTGCAGCCCCCTGATCCGATCTTTTATAAGTAAGATAATATATTCTATATTCTCTGACGAAGCATTGGAATCAACCGCCATAGCAGTGTGTGTCGTTGATTTGTGCGTATCGTGCCGACGCGCTTAGTGAACCAGGTCCCAGGGCATATTATTTTTATATAAGTAGCATTTTATATAATAATATTTTGAATTCACTTTTACTCTTGATCCAATTAGTATAAAGTTATATTTACAATAATGATCGTCAATGCCCTATTGTGTTTAGTATTAGTTAACCAGTCCAAAGCTTTATTTACTCTAGGGCTGGTAGCCGTAACTATTGTAGCACCACCTGCTATTGTAACTACAGGTCCAATGATTTCAGGTATAGTTGGAACTGCATTTTGTGTTTAATATTACTTAAGGGGGTTAGTGCGGTAACACACAAGCCAAAAGTACAGTGAGTCGAACGCCGTAAGCCTCGCGCTCTCTGGAGTCTCCTCACTTTCAAAATTTCATCCGAATCCTATAGGATTTCACATATCTGTCTTTGTCATAGGGCACGCGGCTCACGGCTCGCGGCACGCCATGTAGAGGCTTAAGGTGGTTCGAGCGGTCTAGTAGACCTAAAGCTATGAACATTTTTTACAAAAAGTTATTTACACATTCCAATCTGAAAACTGATATGACAGGAAGAAGGGTTCTTAACATAACAGAAGAAATTTTTGTTATAAAATTTCCAATGTTTGCAAAAGTAGATTTTTTCTACTCAAAAGAAATTCAATAAGTAAAGATAATCTTTTTTGTTTTTCATTCAATTTTAATTTGCAAGGTCTCATTTTCTTCCTTGTTCAATTTCAAGGGGAGGTATCGATATAAAAATTAAAAAAATTTCAAAACCTGCAAAGTTATTTCCAATTGTTTATAGAGTTATCACTGAATTTTATAAACAATGGCGTATAACTTTGCAGGTTTTGAAAATTTTTGAATTTTTATATCGGTACTGTTACGTGTGGATACACGTACGAATATCAAAGAACGAAATAAGCAAGGCCTCCGATTATAATATGACACCGATTAGCAGAAAGCCGAGCGGTGGCGGCCGTGGCTTGATGGTATAGCGTTTTTGACTCGCGGGTCGGCGGCTCTGATTTCAATCCTAAGGTCCCTCACTTTTTATTATTAGAAGTTGCGAGAGCTCACTCGTAACAGTACCTACCTACCTCCCCTTGAAATTGAACAAGGAAGAAAATATGAGACCTTGCAAATTAAAATTGAATGAAAAATAAAAAAAGATTATCTTTACTTATTGAATTTCTTTTGAGTGGAAAATAGGATATTACGCACCTAGGGAGGAAAAAACTTGGACAGTCGGCTCGGGTGGCAATTTACACGAGCTGTGGGCTGGCCAATTTTACTTCCGTGATGCGTGTCCTTTTTTCGCCATACCCGGGCCGAAAACACCACATTCCCGTTTTTGAACCGGGCGGGAATGTGGCACTTTCGGCCAGGATATGGCGAAAAATCTACTTTTGCAACAATGGAAATTTTATAACAAACATTTTTTCCGTTATGTTAAGAACCCTTTTTCCTGTTATATCAGTTTTCAGATTGGAATATGTAAATGTATCTTTGTAAAAAAATGTTCATATTAAGTCTACTAAACCGCTCGAGCCATCTTAAATGGTTCATATGCTAAAGCTATATAAAATTCATGTGCTAAAGGAATAGTTATGTGCTAAAGCTTTATATAACTACCACAATGTACTATTGTATTAACTACAAGACCAATGATTATAGGTATAGTTGGAACGGGTGCAGGAACAGCAGCAGGCGTTGTCAGTACTGGAGTTACAGCTGCAGCAGGTGCTACCGCAGCTGCCACTACCGGAGCTGCCACTACTAGTGCTTTAGGCACTGGCTTAATCGCAGGATCAAGCGCTGCCGCGGGCGCTTTGATTGGAGCTACAGCTGTGGTTGCAGCTCCTTTGGCTATTGTTGCTGGAACACTTGATGCAGAAAAATGGGACTGTTATTATAAACTCATTCATCCAACTCTAGAAGAAGAAAAAATTTATCAAAAGGGAATGTCTATTGGACAAATAATAAGTCATCCTAACATAAAGAATTATACATCTTTAGAAGGCTCAGGATTTAATATTTCAAATATTTACAACGAAACTTTTTATGTTAAATACTTTTTACATGGCGATACCAATAAAATTGTTGCCCACATTTTTTAAGCCAATTTATGTTACAAAAAATGTTTCAGTTTTAGTGGGTATTGATTAGACGCTATGATGACAAATACACCTCACTGTTATTCAAAATGTATATTGTTCAAGAACTCTGTCCTTTTACGTCGACTTTCTTTTTATTTTAATAACAGGATATCAATTTTATTATTAAACATAAATAATTCATAGAATACATAAAATAAAATCAATGTAACTCAATACGTCTTTCAGTTCTCTCATCTTTACAATGATTAAATTTAAATAGTATAAATTTAAATAAATATAATATTTTTTCTATATAATATATAGCATGTCTATGTAATAAGTTTAGTAATATTTAATAATAAATTCTTTATTGTACTTCTTAATCCACTTCATTTAGAGGTGGATGTATGTATGACTTTTCAAAACTACAAAATAATATTAAATATATGTACTTTATATTAAAACATTCAATTTTGTTTTTCTCTTCCTGTACAGTTGCCCCACCCCTAGCTCACCTTCCTTCTTTTCACTTTTTTTCATTTCTTTTCACCACTCATCATTGCTGCTCACATCTCATCTCCGTGTCTAGATAATGGTAAGGGTTGCTCTCTTGCATTATATAACCATTTGATAAGTCATATGTTTCGGGGTCCGCCTCTGCCAGATTAAACTGACATTTGATTTACTCCCATGTAGTTCATTTCAATTTTTGGAGGCTGTTGATATACGCTGCCGATCAATCTACCACCGGATTTGGGTAGTATTTTGGTGGCTTTTTTCAGCTTTTGGTAGCTGAAGGTGATATGAAGATTTTGACTAAAATTAGTTGTTTTCCCATTTTTTTATTACAACTTATTTGAGTGAAAATCTTTATAGACACACACACACACGCGCGCGCACACACACACACGCACACACATACACACACACACACTTATCGGGTTTTATGTAGCCCAAGACTGTATATTGGTACCTACAGCCCAGAGTTCCCTATGGCAAGTGACTAAAGAAATAATGGATTCTGGGGTTATAGACTCTAGGTCGGGCCGCATAAACCCCTATATTTAGAAATATTATGAGGCCCGAGCTGCATAATCAAAATCGGGCTCGATAAACCCCTATATATAAAAAAACGGGCTTTATAAACTCCTTTCGAGAAATGTATAATATATATTAAGGATAATGATGTATTAAAATACAATCTAAAGTTTTTTAAATATCTTGATTATTCATTTTTTGACTTGTCGCTCGTTTTAAGTGCAAGATATAATATTTAAAAAAGTAATGAAGTAATTGATTTAAAACTTTAAGTTGTGTTTTAAAACATCATTAGCCTTAAGAAAAATTAAAATTTTTAAAGTTAACATGTCATATAAAGATTTTCACTAAAATAAGTTGTAATCCAAAAATGAGAAAACAAATTATTTTAGTCAAAATATTCATATTACCTTCAACCACCAAAGTCTAAAAAGAGCCACCAAAATACCACCCAAATTCGGTGGTAGATTGGTTGTCAGGGTATTTGCTGAGGTGCTGCAAAATTATTAAATGTTTAATAACATAAAAAAGTATTTTACCTGTATATTTGAAATAAACTTTGCACGTCATGAGATAAATTTCAGCTAGCTTCAACAAAAGTTTGAGGCAGTTTTAATAATGCTAAAAAAAATATAGTAGAACATATGGGAATAAAAGATGGGTATAAACATGCGTGTTTTTTGTACATTTTAGCCTATAGTTTTGTCATAGAAAAAGCTTTGGTTTCGTGCAAAAATTCAATGTCGATTATTTGATATATTTTTATGTTTTCGAGGTCACTGATCACAAAAATATAGGATTTACGAAAATGGCTGATAGGTGTATGTGTGTGTGTGTGTTTCTTTTGTTGAGGGAAAATGGAAATGCACGTACCTACCAAGTACGACATTGGGCTCGATCTGGCATCGCAAGGTCACCACTGTGTAGTGAAGGACCACGAATCACCAGAATGTTGATAACAATCCGGTTGGGATAATGGCCCCAGCGACCCATACCAAGTAAAAAACTACTGCTAACTGCTTTAGCAGGATGCTTTCTCGTTAAGTCATTTTTAAGTTATAAAAAATTAAAAGAAATTTTTTTGTAAATAAATAAAAAAGCAAAAATAATGCTTTGGTATTTATTGATTTAAAGGACCTTATTTAGATCAACTACCCTAAATAAGGACTAATCTAAATAAAAATGTAGATGGTTTTATTTTTTTAAAACAAAGAAAGTAAGTTGTGTAACTTATAAATCCATTCAGGCGTTCAAAAAGTACTGATAAATACGTGTACTTATTTTTCAGCCCTTAAAATGGGTCTTAAATCCTAAGTTTATGCAAATAAAATATACATCTATTTAAAGAAAATTGCGAACACTTTTGAAATATGCTGTCACTTTTTACCTACAACGCCTTCACATTACCCAAAACCGACATATATAAAAATGTTACCAATACCACAATAACCTCCAAGAATTAAAATCAAAAAGGGCCTTATTAAGGCCCTAAATAAAGCCCTATCCAAATAAAAACAAAATGCAATAACAAAACTTTTATAAACGGGTTTCTTTCCTCTATTTTACATATTTTTGTTATAAAGAACAAATACTTGAAATTATACGCTAAATTTAAGTTTTTTTTTTTATTTTCAATCCTATTAAGGTCGTTGTTTATGAAGTTTTAAGACAAGTATTACACACACTGAAAAAAAAAGTCTAAAATAGCCGTAGACCCCACTGTGAATTTTGCTTTACACCTCCAAAGCAATTTTTGCTTGGCATAAAAACAATTTAAGCCTGTGTCTCCAGTGCGATCTACTTAACTCTCAAAGCGTTATCGACCGGGCGGTACTAAAGCATATATTACCTGACAGCACCGCAGTTTTTCGCGTCTACGTGTCGGAATGTATCCAATGCATGATCTACGTGTTCAGGGTGGCCGATGATGGAGTCTAGGTAGTGCGCTGCGTAGGTTTTTGTGTCTAGGTGTCGTAACGTCTCCAAAGCGTGGTCTCGGTGTTTGAGGTCGCCGATGATGGAGTCGAGGAAGTGCACTCCGTAGGTTTCTGTGTCTAGGTGTCGAAATGTACCCAATGCGTTGTCTAGGTGTTCCGGGTCGCCGATGATGGAGTCTAGGTGTACGCTCCGTAGGTTTTTGTGTCCAGGTGGTGGAACATGTCCAAGGCATGGTCTAGGAGTTGGAGGTCGCGATAATGGAGTCTAGATTGTGCGCTCCGTAGTTTTTTGCGTCTACATGTCGAAACGCATACGATGCGTGGTCCAGGCGTTCGTGGTCGCCGATGATAAAGTCTAGGAAGTGCGCTCCTTAGGTTTTTGTGTCCAGGTAATGGAACATGTCCAAGGCGTGGTCTAGGTATTCGAGGTCGCCGATAATGGAGTCTAGATCGTGCGCTCCGTAGTTTTTCGCGTCTACGTATCGGAACGCATACAATGCGTGGTCCAGGAGTTCGTGGTCGCTGATGATGGAGTCTAGGACGTGCGCTCCGTAGATTTTTGAGTCTAGGTGTCGGGACGTGTTCGTTTTGACACTTAGACGCAAAAACCTACGGAGCGCACTTCCTAGACTCCATCGTCGGCGACCCCGAGTACCTAGTCCACGCATTGGGTAAATTTCGACACCTAGACGCAGAAACCTACGGAGCGCACTTCCTAGACTCCATCATCGGCAACGCCGAATACCTAGACAACGCATTGAGTACGTTGCGACACCTAGACTCAAAAACCTACGGAGCGCACACCTAGACTCCATCATCGGCGACCCCGAGCCTAGACAACGCATTGGGTACATTTCGACAGCTAGACACAGAAACCTACGGAGCGCACTTCCTAGACTCCATCATCGGCGACCACGAACACCTGGACCACGCATTGTATACATTTCGACACGTAGACGCGAAAAACTACGGAGCGCACCATCTTGACTCCATTATAGGCGACCTCGAACACCTAGACCACGCCTTGGACATGTTCCACCACCTGGACACAAAAACCTACGGAGCGCGCCACCTAGAGTCCATTATTGGCCACCTTGAACACCTGGACCACGCATTATGTACGTTCCGACATCTAGACGCAAAAACCTACGGAATGCACTTCCTTGACTCCATCATCGGCGACCTCGTACACCTAGACCACGCTATGGATAATTTTGACGCCTAGACGTGAGCTACATACATCCATTATTTTCGACTGTTTCTTAGGTTAATTTCTACCTGCCCTCTGCCAAGCAAATATCTCATTTTACTGCCAAGTAAAAACTGCTTGGGTCGATGAGCAGAAATTGCTTTACGCCGCTTGCTTGGGTTAACTAATAGTTTAAACTATCAAACTGTCCCTCGGCAGTCAATTAGCATAACTCCAGCCTCTACATACATAATCTAAAATTCTTACCCAAGTAATATTAGCTAATAAATTATCAAACAAACTATTGTACTTTCCAGAGTTCACCCTTACTAACTTTAATAATAATTTTCAAAGCTGTTTTTAGATAATAAATAGTATAAAACTACTTAAAAAACTTTTAATAATACTCTTCCTCGGTGCGCCCAACTCAAAACCTATCTCAACTAATTTTTATAACTTTTTAACTATCAACAATATTAATCAATAAAGTATACTTATACCTATAAGACAATCCTAATCTCCAACCATTTGATAATTTATAGTTCTTTTTTTAACAATGACACTATTTGTATACATCCAGTTATAAAAATAACTATGCATACACATAGATATACATACAGTAATTCCATATATACTTATAGCTATACCATACTAAGCATTGCATTTCAACATCCTAAGTAACGCTTTTACAAAGTTACAATGTGTCCGGTATACTCAGTCATCGGCCATTGTGGACGCTTGAATACCAGGTACACAACCACCTCGAAAACTACGATCCACAATCTCTAGACTTCGTCATAGGCAACCTTGGACACCTGGATAAGCACGAGGTACACATTCACCTCGGAAACTACGGTTCGGACCCGCTAAACTTTGTCATCGGCAACTCTGGACACCTGGACAAATATCAGGTACACATTCTCTTCGGAAATGTAGGCACCCGCTAGACTTCGTCATAGGCAAATCTGGACACCTGTACACGCACCAGGTACACATACACCTCGAAAACGACGGTGCTCACCCGGTATACTCCGTTATCGGCCACTGTGAACGCTTGAACACGTACCAAATATACAACCACCTCGAAAACTGCGATCCATACGCTCGCTAGACCTCGTCATCGGCCACCCTGAACACGCACAGTACATATTGTAACGTTGTAAAAGCGTTACTTACAATTAGGATATTGAAATGCAACGCTTAGTTTATTTTACTTTAATGTAATTTATTAAAACGTACAGTGCTCCTTCAGAATACCGCCGCCGTGTGCGTCCTTTTCTATCACGTAAACAACTCGTTAGAGTAAGACACATAGCGGCGGTATTCTGAAGGAGTACTGCACTTGAAATATAGAATGTGACCTGTGTATTAGGTAAAAAATAAATCTTTTATTTTGTTTATAAAATTTTCAAATAAGGTAAATCAAGGAAATTTGGCCATACCTAATTCGACGACATACACATTTCCTTGGCCCCACTTTATACGATATAGGAAAGCTTAATCAAACATTATAAGTAATTAAAAAATGTGAAAAATATGGCACATAAATTATTTCAAAATTTTCCAAATGTTTTTCACTTATTTATGGAGCGCCTACATTCGGCATGTTGCACCTTGCTGCATGTGCCTTGCGCCAAGGCAAAAAAAAACCGCTGCCAATTCATTAATTGGCACTTAGTTTCCTCAAACTTAATTTTTGTATTCTATTATATAAACTATTAAATTTAAAAATTATATTGTAAATAATTATAAAATTTTAACTTATTAAATTATTTAAAAAAAAATTTCAAAATCAAAATTTGTTGAAATTTTGAATTTTTATAAATGTATAAATTCATTTCGGTTTATTGAAGTTTTATTGGAATTAACCATTTTAGTCAAATCTGGTAAATACTTATAAATTAGTAATTTTACACGTATCAATGTATGCATTTGCACCTGTAACTCCATATAAGATCACATAAATAAAATAATTTTATAACGCGCAAAAAAAAATTTTTATCGATTGATTCTTATTAAATATTACTTGATATCCATATATGAAATATATATTATAAAATCTTATAAATTATTCATTAGGTATTATCTATAAAAATCAGGGAGCGCGGGAGCGCTCCGAAGGCAAGTATAGAAGAAGCCTAAAGGAGCGACCCGTGCTACATATACATTGAAATGGGTCTACGAAAAATTCAATGCGCTTTTACGTATATTGCGTTAGTTTTTACTATATAACATATCCCTCTTAATCGAAAGCCATTTCATTGCTCTACTCAAATCAAAACATTTTATTTAAAAAGATTATCTCGTTCAGAAGATATAGAGAGCTGAATTTTTTTATGTGCGATTTCCTTTTATACTTTTCTTCTCCTTATTCCGGCGTCCGGTTTGCAGCTCTTACGACACTTCCGGTTGTCGTCTATCTTACGCTTGTATATCTATATATATATATATATATATATATATACACACCCGTATCTGATCGATCTAACCTTACATACAACATGTCAGTATTTTTTTATATACAAATGTTATCATATCGTGAGTTAGTTAATAACACATTTCAAAGATCTCAAGAAGTTGCTAGATTGTTTAGGTTAAGAACTTATTCTTAGCAATCTAAGAAGAAGAATTTTTATCTATCTATTATTTTATAGATATACATTTTACAAATGTTATCATATCGTGAGTTAGTTAATTAGTTATGTATTTGAAAGATCTCAAGTTGTCAACTGGTGATGAGAAAAATTGATCTATTCGTCTATCAATCAATGGGGAAAATAACTTTCATTAGATAAGTACTTACTAGCTAAATGTTAAATGGCTAAAATCATTTTTTTAAACTTGATACTTTGGGAGAGTTTTTATTTTTACAGATATTATACCAGAAGATTTTTTTCGAGTCATTTTGAAGATATATATAATTATAGCCAATAATGTTGAGGAGTTCTAATTGTGTACTGTCTGAAAAATCTAATTTTGAATTAACAAAAATGAACGAGTGCCCTCATGACCCTTGGAGTTATTATTAATGAACAAGAAAAAGTCATTTTAATACAAGAACAGACACGTATACTACTCAAGATAGAAAAACCAAACCAATATTACTATGGGGCAATGAACAATTTGAATGTACTTACTATACATATAATTTGTTCAGCATACAATGACTCAAAGAAGTAAAAGACTTTTTCACTGGCATTTATTTGATTTCTTTTAAAAAAACATAAATATTATTATTTTATAGATTATACAGAAAAAACGTCTATACTTGCCTTATTTTATACTTTCGTAGAAAGTTTTATATTAACAATATTATTATTGGTACAGTCATGAAAAAAATTATTACCATTTGCAGAGTGCTTATTGAATAGATGAGATTCGAATAAATAAAAGTTATTTGTACAGTCATGGAAAAAATTCTTACCATTTGTAGAGAGTGGTTATTGAATATATGATTGGAATATTCTTCATAATGATCACATTATGCCACATCTATAAACAAACGCCACGTTTCACTCTTTAATTGATAATTTCTCAATTATTTTGTGGCATAGGAAGATAGTAAGCCCTATCCCATTAAAATCGGATGAAAAATAAAGATTTCCATAATAAATTGATGTACTTTATTCATAAGCAATACTTACACTAGCTATACATTTCAAATTTCCAATTATTTAATTTTTTTTATATCTTGTCAAATCCCTTAGAATTATACAAGAATAACGTTATTTACATTAGAACTCTCACATCCATTATATAAATTTTCGCCCATCGGTGGTTTTCAACTGGTGAACGTACTTAAATACCGCGTGAAAATATTATATGAGATCTCATGTAGTTCTGACAGGTTATGATATGAGACCGTTTTCAAATTTCAGACATATCGTCGCGCGGTATGAAGAAAAGCCAACTTGGAAGTTACAGGCGAAGAAAAGCCAAAAACGCGTCTAAGACGAAGAAAAGCCAGTTTGGGTTCTCCTAGACGAAGAAAAGCCAGTTTGGGTCCTCCGAGACGAAGAAAAGCCAGTTTGACTTGTCTCAGACGAAAAAAAGCCAGTTTGCGCCGTTCCTGCGGAGGAAAAATCCCCCAACTGACTGCATCTAATCAATTACTATAGTTATCTAATTATCTTGACTGATCATCTTTTTATCTTTTTGAAAAGATTTTTAATCTTTTTGGTTATCTTTTTATCTTTATCTTATCTTATTATCTGAAAGATATCTATAAGATACTAACTAAATGTTACTTTCGTTTGAGAAGTCAAACTGGCTTTTCTTCGTCTGGGAGGGCGCAAACTGGCTTTTCTTCGTCTGGAAGGACCCAAACTGGCTTTTCTTCGTCTTAGACGCGTTTTTGGCTTTTCTTCGCCTGTAACTTCAAAGTTGGCTTTTCTTCGTACCGCGCGACGATATGAGATCTCATCTATAATTTTAATTAATTAATAATTAATTTATTTTTAATGTAAAAGCACGAAAAAATTATGTTTTAATAAATATGAAAAAAGAGCAAATAAAGTTTTATCCATACATTTATTTATTCATGTTAATATTTTATTTCATTATATTTCTATATATTCAATGAAACATAATATTTATTCATGCTTATTTACATTAAAAACAAATTATTTATTAATTAATAAAAATTGCAAATGAAATCTCATATGAGATCTCATATAGATAGAATTTTATAAGTTTGTTTAAATATTTTCCGATATGATTATTTAATCAGTAAAAAAGTATTTAATCTAATAAAAAAGTTATCTACATATGGTGATAAGATTCATTAATGCAATTAATTGCTTCTATTAAGTTTTTCCATTAAGAACTTATACAATAAATGCAACTATATAAGGGTTAAATAAATCCTTATAAAATTGTTTATCTGTACCGATTTTTTCTCAATAGAACTCGTAGTATTTTTATAATGTTTTATTGGTTCGTTTCAACTGGGTACCTTAGTAATTTGTCATTTATGTACATTATACACAAAATATGTAGAGCAGTAGCTACTTTTTAATAACATTATTAATTTGAAATATGTACAATCTTGTATTTTTATGTGATATCAATAAAAGCCTAATTCATGTTTCAAGTATTTATTAAACACAAACTAGATGATTTATTTGTATTTTTCATTTTATATCTACAATTGTACGAACCATAGTCCCATTTTATCTACTATTGATATTCAAATAATCTAATCACACGTCGATAACGCAGCGCTCTATTATCGAATTAATTCCCTCGCAGCGGCAGGGCTGAGCTGACGTGGTTCACACACGTCGCAGATGTCGCGTTCTCTCATACGTTCATTCAAAATGTCAAAATATTAGATAGTAGACGACGACGAAGAGGATAATACGGCGACAACATGCAGCCCGGGGACCAGCAGTTCATCAACTTCCAGGATTTTCCGACCACGAATACGGCGAGTTCGGCTCAGGTGCACGTCGACCTCGGCACGCCGAATCAACAATTGTTCGGCCACATCCAGGGCCATGATTCCACGGGAGCGGGTATGATGAGCGACCTGCAGGGTTTCCCTGGTCAGAAGGATGGTAAGGACGAGGATTAGCGAATGATTGTTTCTCTTGTTTTATTTATTTGCATTTGAGGTAGAGACGTAGGTTACAAATAAAGTGCTCTGGGTGATGTAAGCTTTTGTTTGGGATGTGAGGTTAGGATTGCCAGTGTTAATTTTGGTAAATGTAAAATAATCTTGCTTTGTAAGATGACGAGTGTTTTAATTTATAATCAATGGTGTTGCAGAGAAAGAGGCAAGGAGTTTTTGGACTGTTGAGTACTATCAGAAGTTTTTTAATGTGAGCACAGATGATGTGATTGAGAGGTTAAAAAGATCTATGATACCCCACGGAGTAGACAATTACTTATTATCTCATATCAGACCAAACCCAGATCTGTACGGCCCCTTTTGGGTATGTGTAACATTGATCTTCACAATAGGTGTAAGTGGAAATATTTCGAATTACCTTCAGACTGCGTGGAAAGAGGATTATCACTGGAAGTACGAATTTCACCTTGTGTCTTATGCTGCTACGTGTATATTTCTTTATGCCTGGTTGTTACCTCTTGTACTTTGGGGAGCATTAAAGTGGTCCCAGTCTCAAGAACAAAATACTGATGATGAATTAATTCAGGTAAAGAAATCAATAGAGAATAAATATTAGTAAATATAGATAGTTTTTCTGTAATATAGAATTTTTATTACAGAATGATATATCTATTGGCCTTCTGGAGCTTCTTTGTTTATATGGATATTCACTGACAATTTATATTCCGGTAGCATTTTTGTGGACGATACCATCACCTTTGTTGAAGTGGTCATTAGTGATTGTTGCAACCGTTTTGTCTGGTGGTGTCTTGATACGGTCTTTATCGCCAATAATTCCAGGTATTGTAGTTACTTTCAACTTATACAGTACTAAGGAAAGTATTGTAAATTTAGAAATACGACTCCATTCATTAAAATATAATTTATAATTTTTTCAGGAAAACAAAAACCAATATACATCGCTATTATTTTGGGATTACACTTGATACTTGCAGTAGGATTTATGATGTACTTTTTCCATGTACCAGATACATCTGTCCCTAGTGTTATTATAAGTAGTACTACACCTTCAACTATAACAACAGCACAGAGTGTAAAAATTAATCCAGGAGTTGCACCTGTAAGCGGCAATGTATCTTCCAAATCTATTTAAGTTATTTATTAGATAATACACAGATAGAAGAAAAAGTTGACCGAACTGTGAATATGTGGACATTTTTTCTTCAGTCACTTTTTTAATAAACGTTACCGTAATTATTTATAATAAATACTTGAATAAGTGGTGTAAGTAAGAACAATGCGAAACAAGTTTCTACATGATGATAAGTCCATAGTGAAGTTTAAAGCTTTTTATTGCTAACTTAAAAGTAATTAAGTAATGTGACATACATTGTTATTTATTTAATTGCAGAAGTTTTCTGTTATTGGGAAATTAATCATAATTAAATTTTGTATAATAGTTTATTTTTTTAATAATGTATTTTAAGAAACTTGTAATGTGACGGTATTAAAATTTTCTAAAAAGGCTTTATCAGTTTTTAAATAATTGTAAATTGAAATTTAATTTTAGTTTTTGCATAATCTATATGTTAATAAAGATTTTATTACAATAAAATTAAATATTTTGTTATCGAATCTTTTTTTATATTCATAATTTTGTTATTATAATTAATTTATGTTAATAATTTTGTTAATATAATACAGCTTTAATACGTTAATATAACGTCAGTTCGTATATTTTAAACTGTAAACATAATAATCTAGTTTATTTTATTTGCATTTATTTGCAAAATCATTATAACAAGATGCAAAAGCATTACCATTTTCTTACAATTGAGTAACATGATTGTAAGTACTGAAACGCTTTAAACAAACGTTATTTTGATTTCTTTAAATTGTTGAATTTTCTAACCATTCTTTAACAAAATTTTAGTTCTTCTGTAACTGCTTCAATAAAATATCTAATATTAAAAAGTTTTTATGAATTTTCACAAGGTGATCATTTTAAAATTTCAACTCGTAAATGCGTATTCCTACAAAATACCACCACATTCCCAACATTCTAACAGAACTACAGAGATCCACTCGCACTCATCAACACAATCGCAGCGCAGAATCTTGCGAACGCATCGACAAGTCGCGCGCAAGACTTTGGTGCCTCGTTGCTCTCGACGTCGGGCGGGGGGCAAATATGATTATTTCTCCGTTAATTAGAATGTTTACCCGGTAATTTCGCCCGGCTGTTAACGGGTAATTTAATTTGATCCCTGCAGTCTATTAGAGCTGACGCGAGCGCGCGGAACGGCGCCTACGGGGAATTTCCTTCCGCCCGAGTAGCGCGCACAGCACAGCTGCGCCAAGTATAGGTATGAGAGCCAGAGATGTCAAGATAGAGAGAGAAGGAAAAAGTTTCTCTGCTTCTTTTGCAGTTCCTCGTCTCTTTCGTCGGCCAGCGAACTTTGTGAAAAGGACGGACGACGACGACGACAACGACGGCGAGTCGATAAGTTCGCGGTAATTGAAACAAGCGATCGAAAGCTTTTATGCAGTCTTGGGTCTTTGTTTTTTTAATGGTGAAATGGTGAGAGTTAGTTCAATTCTGTTACGGGTGAATTTGTATTTTAGTTTTGATGTACACATTTTTAATGTAGTATTAAATATTAACAGTGGCATGAGAAATAAATTATCCAATAAAACGTAAAATACTAATAAAACATGATCCGACTGAAAATATAAAGTTTTTAGTATTGAAAATTAAAATATGATTTACAGTGCCTTTAAAGTTTAATTTTTTGATAATTTCTTAACGGAATCAACATCACAATGAAAGCTGAAAGATTACCATGTTATTTTTCGGCCGAAAATTTAATTCTGTTTAATTTTTCAATCGTGTTTACGTTGTCACCGTAACATATTATAAAGTAAGAAATCTAAAACCAAAGTTTTGTAAAAGATAAAAACTCACATGATGAAAAATAACAGACGCTTAGGGAGATAAACAATGAACATTCTTGGCAGTCTTTTCCTTCAAATATACAAAAAATTAACAATACAAAGTTTCCTTCTATGTACGAAAGACGAGCGGCTGGACTCGACGCGTATCAAGTTTTATAATTTATGACGGACTCTTTTTATGATACCCTGGCACAAGGCCCGCAAACATTTCCGCCAAAACAAGGACTTTACTAACGCAGGCATCTCAACCAATAAAAATGCAACATTTTATAGATTTTTCCTGTCCCTTTCTATATTCTAATTGATGAGGGGGGAAAAAAGAAAAACTACATATATGTATATACGTACATCTGACATATATACATCGATATACATTCATGTGAGTCATTTAGCGTGCACATCACACATTATTTAGACATTTAAAGAGTTACGTTATATTTATAATTCGAGTCAGCATTACTAAAGATTATCAATAATTAATTATCAAACCGTACTTATCACTGTTTGTTTAAGGACGTTCTCCGGCTCAACTTCGTCAATATCGCAAAAATTTTGATCTAAAAATAATATTTATGATGGAAAACCTTCATTAGTCTCTATACACTACTCCAAAAATAATAAAAAATGCCGGTGTAAGATAAAAGGTGTCAATACGATATTTGAAATAAATACACCACTTACACGATGTGACTATATCGACGCTCCCTACGAAAACTAGCACCTTTTTTGGCCTCCTCACGAAGACTAGCACATTTCAGAAAACTGCAACGAAAACTAGCATAACTCACGAATTTGCCGCGAATACTAGTACAATTGGCAAGGTTGCCGCGAAAACTAGCATCATTCACGAGTTTTCGCCGAATAATAGTACAATCCGTAAGATTGCGACGAAAAGTAGCACGATTCGTGAGTTTGCGACGAAAAGTAAGACGATTCGCAAGCTTGCCGCAAAAACTAGCACTTCGCGTCACCGTGTTAATTTACATAAGAGGCAGTGGAATGTGCTAGTCTTCGCCGCAATCAAGCGGATCGGGCTAGTCTTCAACGCAAATAAATGTGGCGTGCTAGTCTTCGCGTTCAACGCTGAAATGGATTAGTCTTCGTGGCAATGTGAATCGTGCTAGTTTTCGTAGGGAGCGTCGATATGTAGATATACAAATAACATGGAGTTTTTTTTTATGTTGCTATGTCTCTGAAATTAATATTGCTTACCATATTGAAAATTATACCATATTATTCCTCTTGATTTCTAGTTTTGTCTGACGGTTGAAAAGAAAAACACAAAGAAAACTTTTTTACAGTAAATCAAAATGTATTTTTCAAATAAGCTTAGATAGGGATCCTATGTTAACGCTGCAACTTTGAAGTCAAATATTTCTATTTTGAATACCACTTTGGATGCCGGACTTTGAAGCATGTACTAAGGACACTAAATTTAGCTTTCTCAACAAATTTCACAAAAATCACAAGAAATGTGATTTTTCGGAGAACGACCTTAATATGTTTATAAAAATACATTTGATAAATAGTTTAAATGCTCAAAACGGAAAATCGGAAAATTTTTGAAGTATTTCGTCTTTTAAAAATCATATCTTTTAATACATTTTTAATTTTATTCAAAATTGTGCTGCATCTTCAAATTGTATTCAATTCTTATTTTGTTGGTCTTATATATTGCTCGGAGAAGAATTCCTAACAGATTGCGGAACTCAGAATTAAAAAATATGTCTTGACTAATTACTAAACTCAGATTTTCCAAAAAAGAGCTCACTTTTTAAGTTGACTGTACTTTTGGAAATGTTTAATTATTTGAAACAGAAAAAATATTTTATATTTCTAAGTTCCGCGATTTGTTAGGAATTCTTCTCCGAGCAATATAAGACCAAAAAAATAAGAATTGAATAAAATTTGAAGATGCGGTACTATTTTGAATGGAATCAAAAATGTATTAAGACATATGATTTTTAAAAGTCGAGATACTTCAAAAATTTTCGTCTGTTTTTCGGTTTTGAGGGCTTAAACTCTTTGTCTGGTGTACCTTGATAAAGCTGTCAACTTCAAAATAAGTAAAAAAGCGTTCATAGTAAATTATTGATATTTTAAGTAATGGACCAACTTTTGACGTATATTATATAGCCAACACAACCTTAAACAGGTGTTACATTTAAAAATTATTAAATAAAGTGTTCTTCACTATAAAAAAATAAATTAATTTATTGACCAAGGAACTATAGTTACATAACTACACTTAATTTTGCGGCTAACGAAAGGAAAAGAATCTGATTCTCCGTCGGTCCCGGTCAAACGTGTGTAAAATAAAATATCGGGTTCGATTAGAAATCAATAGTACAAAAATACTTCTCACATTTGCCACAGACATAAGTAATAAAACGAATAAGTAAAAGTGCTCTCCACGATCATTATTTAATTATTTTATTATAATGTACCCCATTGCGACAACGATTTCTTCATCCTTAATCCATTATTCTTCCACATCCCAATTAAGAACCACCACGCGTATAGGTACTGACAATCCCCCACAGTTATGCCACGTCGAGCGGCAATTTCGCAAACAGCATTCCCTCTAAAAAAAAAAGCCATCCGAACTCGCGTCTACCATTCCCGTCACTACCGAAAAGAGCTCTCACGCGCGTGTACCCGACACCGGGAAACAATAGCCGAGGTGAAAGTCGGCTTTGACTTTGCACGCGCATGAGGCAAACATGCTGCAGCGTTTCGCCAATATATGCGTATACACATACCTACACTCACATATACACGAATCCACTTAAGCGTTCGCGCTGTCAGTCTTGGGATTCGGCGCAGCGGCGGAAATTAACAGCTGACTTCCGTCGTCGTGGGGGGGAAAAGCACGTGGCGCCAAAGCGATTCTCTCCTCTTCCTCCTTCCACATTCTGATGTATCGTCGAACTCACTCGCTCTCGCTCTTCTCCCTTGAATTCTCCGGCTGCTAGGCAGAGTAGACTTGGATTCCAAACGCATCCTTCCGAGGCAGGGCTCAATAAATCACAAATAGTCGAGAGAGCCTGCTAATTTATGCCCGGGCGGGGGAGAATTGCCCTGCAGCCGCGCGCCCGCGTTGTTTGGATTTCGAGGAGTTGTTTGTTGGAGGCGTTCGCTGCAGTTTGATGCGGCGTTCTGCTCGTTTTTCGGACGGGTGCTGCGGTATGGGTTCGCGAAAGGGTTTTGTGGTAGTGAAGAATGGATTGATTTATTTCCTTTGTGGGAGTGGAAAAAAGGCAAATGCAAAATATATTTTATGGTGCGCATTGTTAGGCTAAAATAGAGAAATGAGCGAATATTTTTATATCAAATTGGATTTCTATGAAAAAAAATGCTTTTGGAACATTTAACAGCGTTATTGTTAATCGGCATTGAAACTTTCGTAAAAAAGTTGGTCTAATCTCAGCCAGTATGATAAATATAGTCTCAGCTTCTCTGTACAAACAAGATGAATAAACGAAAGCTTAGCAGTTGTCTAAGAACAATTTCTACTTTCTCCAGTAAAAATCCTTATAATTCTTGCGTACGAAATTGTCTTTCAAAAGGCCAAATAATAAAAAAAAAAAAAACATCTAACTCAACCCAGCCCCTTATTCACCTTATTTCACCATTTCACAAAAAGTATTGTATCCAACCGTTACCCCCCCCCCCCCTCTCGCAGCAAACATCTACGCTGCCAGGATTTAGAGCTCGCCTCGACCTAAACAAACGGCTTCCTTAATTCATTAATGCCTCGGCTCTGCTGCTGCTGCCACTGCCTGCTGAACTATATACACGCCGACCTGAAAAGAATGAAAAATCCCCGCGGGCCATACACACTGTGCATGCACGAACGCAGTTACTAACATAGTAGACGTCGGAAAAACGCGGAATTATTCCGAATTTCGACATCGGTGTGTTTTTTTTCCACGTTTCTCGAGGGAAGAGAGCGAGAGATGTTTTCTAGCAGGCGAGTGGTCGGTAAATAAGTAGGCAAATATATACACAGAGGAGTGTATGTGGTCGAGAGGTGTATATGTAAAACGGTCGTGGTGGCAAATCTTGCGTATGGTATGTTTGGATTGGCAAGTGCAAGAGTCACGGTTGCGATGTACTTGTATACATGTGTTCGTTGAATCGAATTCGCGGTTATATCGGGATTGCGTTATAAATTTACGTCAATTGTTCAACTTTATTTACGAGTAAACGATGCAATAATGTTAGTCAATATGTGGTCAGGCAGACAGTAATTTTTTAAGAACATTGAGAGTAAGCGGAACCCAATAAGCGACTCGCAGGTCGCGTCGAAAGCATACCCCAGCGAAAGACGCCAAGCGCAGGTATATGTCTAACGAACGACAGCTTGAGCCGTTTCTCCCAAGTATATTGCACGCGTCTAGCGGACACAGGGCTGTTCACGCCTCATCCCCTTCCAGTCGAGTTGTCCCATACCTCCCGCAACCCATACTCAGCAACCATAAGGAGACTCGGGTATGCATCAGTTAGTGTTTGTACATCGAAGAAAGTAGGCGCGTGCTCGCGTTCAAGGCAGGGCCGGTTTCTTAGCGGAGATGGTGACTTCTCTTTTCCTCGGGTCAAGCCTTGCTGATGAGTCCTGAAGACCGGCCCGGGACGAAACGCATTTACCTCGTCGTCGTTCTCTCTCGCGTTTCCGACTTGATTATTATTCCTTTTGGTATCAGATCCGAACGCGACACAAAACTGTTATCACTCTGTATTATATAAACGTACACTCCTAAAAGTAAGTTACAATTTTTTACCCGTATTATAATCATTTATATACTTCATTAGGAGAAAAAAATGATCTGTTACTATTACCAACTGATTGTTCTAACGTTCATACTATATTCATTGTATTAACCCGCACAGAGAAAAGTGATTCTTTGCGTCAAATGAGATTCATTAACTGTTAAGAAACGTGGAAAAGCTTGGAAATTTACCCAAAAGTTCATATACTACTACTACTAAACATCGTCAATTTAACAAATTTCATTTTATTAAATCACGTTTTTCTTATCAATTACGTTCTTTATGTCTGCTCTCGTGCGATTTCTGGTGGAGTAATCGGTTGCTCTTGAAGATCTAATAAGTATGAAATCGAAATTCGATGACCTCAATTTTTTACATTTCCCTTGAATAAACATGATTATGACGTCCACCATATTAAATTTCGATTTCATACCTATTGGATCTTCAAGAGCAACGCGATTACTCCACCAGAAATCGCGTGAGAGCAGGCATAAAGAACGTAATTGATAAGAAAAACGTGATTTAATAAAATGAATTTTGTTAAATTGGCAATTTTTTCCCATTTCCATCGCCATATTGGAAAATCCTATAGATTTGATGAAAAACCAAGGTCGGATTCGGAAAAAGCGAGCTCCAAAACAGTATTACATGAAGTTTTGGCCAAATTCACGAGCTTTTCCAACGTTTTCCAGGCAACTGAAAAAATGTACATTTTGAGGAGTTCCCGAAAAGACCAGCAATCAATAACTTCTTCTCTATATATAGAACAACATGCAAAATATTTTTCGTAACTATAGACATCAGTTTCTAAAATTTTTGCAAGTTTACAAAAATTTGTTGGTAACCATAACCGATCACCTCACCGCACACCACACTTGCACACATCAATCTCACAACCATTCCTTATCCCAGCCATGGCGCAAGCATTACCAGAGCGACTTGAAGCCGAGGACACCACGGCGGTTTACACGATCCGCGAGGCGGTGCCATCGGACCGCGACGCTTTACTCTTCTTCCTGGCGAGGTACTACCTGACGGGCGAGCCGTCGATCTGCAACCACGCGCAAGTCGGTGGGCAGTTCCGCACGGGCACGTACAACCTGAGGCAGGTCACTCCGTTCCTTGACAAGATCGTAGACGACAACACCATCCTCGTCGCCATCGACGAGAGCGAGAAGCTCGTGGGCATGCTGATACTCGCCACCGACGGCAAGGACAACTTCAAGCCGCTGAACAGCCCCGACTACGGTATCGGCCTCTTCGAGACGCTCTCCTTCGCGGAGGACCTGCGCGAGCGCTACTTGAACGACGAGGTCCCGAATCTTCAGAATCCAGTGCGGCTGAGCTTTTTAACCGTCGCCATCGCGCACAGGGGCAGAGGATTGGCGACGAAGCTGGTACAGGCTGGCGTGCAGTGGGCCAGGAGGAGAGACTCGGATATGGTGTACGGGTTGTTCACATCGCGGTGGGGCAGGCAGGCCGCGAGTAGCTCTGGATTATCATCGATTTATGACACGGATCTGAACACGGCGAGGGACATGGAAGACGGGCTGAGGCTGTTTTATGATGTCAAGGATAAGGTTTTGTCGATTATGACTCTGAATCTTTGATTAATAGGCAGGTGATTGGTTGTTTGTTTGTGGTCGCGGTGTTGGGTGGCACACGGAACAGAGTTCTGTGGCATTTCTCGGCCCTGATGGCCGAGGGGCCAACTTATGTGTCTGAAGAGAGGTTAGGTCATAAGAGATGTGTTGGTAAATGTAGAGAGCTGTGTGGGTAACAGATGATGCGTGTGTTTCGTCTCGGGTTACCAGCTGCACTCATCGGTAAGGCTGCGATGGTAACCCTGTCTTAAGCACGAAACACCCGATCGAATCCTGATCGGGGCCAACTGTCACATATCCTTTTACTTGGCAAGCTGAATTTACTCTTACGTGGTTGAACGGATGAGAGGTGCGTAAGTAGCCGAGTGCGCTTATTGCCGCTTCGTGCTCGGAGCGGGCTCGCTTGCGACCTATGGCGAGTTCTATGGGTCTTGATATAGTGCGGTGAATCTGCAGGGGAACTGTTGATAGTTGGGTGAGCCAATGGGATTTTTATTGATAATTATTTTATTGCGATTTCCAATGATATATTGGCAGGTAACGTTAATTTAGAATTTTAAAGAAATTTTGTAATTCATGATCGTATGATGTATGTTTTAGCGAAAATTCTTGTAAGAGACATATTTTTGTAAATGAATCTTTGAAAGAATACAATAAAATTTATTATTTTTTAATGCAACTGTAAATGTTGTATGGTTTTGTATATCCTCAGCACGTGAAATAAACTGAAAATTATAAAACATATCAATTATTTATCGTTGTTGAGATTTATAAGAAATGTTGTTTTATGTTCCATTTCACAGAATAAGTTATCTTTTAATTGTTTATTTAATACAATATTGATTTAACTGTCTAGGATGATTATATATACTTGTCAATTTCCGTTTCATTGTGAACAGTAGCCCAATATTTTTGAAATATTTTATTGGACGTACTGTCTACATTCGCATGTTTTTTTATGAATCGGATTAATAAATTACAAAATGGACAATTTATGAAATATAAGCTGATAGATAAACATTAGCCTTATTTTATTATTAAAATTATATGATATTATATACATTATGTTAAAAATATTTCGTTAACAGTAGAAAGTAAAATAATTTAAATGTAGTTTTTTTATAGACTCTAACAGGTTTAAAAATTATTGTTTTATGTACTTCAATTAACTTAAAGTAATATCATTAGACGACTTTTTGGACTAAAATTATGCATGATATCAATGCAACAAATGCTATAGAACGTATAAATAAGTGACACCCATTAGCTGGTTCCGTCGTAATTCGATTCGCGATAAACTGAAAAGCACTAAATACTAGAATTTTAAAAATTCACACGTTTACATACTTAAGGACGTTCTCCGAAAAATCATATTTCTTAGAGAAAGCTTAATTTAGTGTCCTTAGTACATGCTTCAAAGCCCGACATCCAAAGCGGTATTCAAAATAGAAATATTTGACTTCAAAGTCGCAGCGTTAACATAGGATCCTTATCTAAGCTCGAATGAAAAATACATTTTGATTTACTCTCAAAAAGTTTTCTTTGTGGTTTTTTTTTTTCAACTGTGAGAAAGAAAAACTTTCATGTTATTTGTATATCTATATATAGTCATACCGTGTAAGTGGTGTTTATTTCAAACATGGTATTGACACCTTTTGTCTTACTCTATCATTTTTTTTTAATTATTTTGGGAATAGTGCATAGAGACTCATGAAGGGTTTCCATCATAAATAATATTTTCCGCCCTTTAACCTCAAAATGCCATCTTAAATGTCATTTTGCGGCCTCAGACGGAAAAATACGTTACTGAAACGTGGACGTAAGAGAATTTTTACCTCATGCGACTTTTCGGCCGAGCGAAGCGAGGTCGAAAAACGTCGCATGAAGTAAATAATCCTCTTCCGCCCGCGTTAGTAATGTACTCTATTTTAGATCACAAATTTAGCGATATTGATGAAGTTGAGGACTACTGCCTCGGAGAATGTCCTTAAGATTTGTAAAATTAGAAATTTTATCTATTTATTTGTTGTACATATTTTACATGAAATCATTTTTATATTCAACTAGGATAAATAAAATAAACCATCATCAAATGATGGACTTATGTTGTTATACCGCGCACAAAATCTGAAAAATGGACTTATGCTGTACGTTTTTGGTGTATCCTAGCTTTAGGGGACAATATTTTAGCTACTTCGGGCATTTTTAAATGAAAAGAACCTATTTGAAGATACGAAATCTAAGGTTTCCTCAATTAAAAAAAAAAATGGACTTATGTCTCGACGCCACAGATATGTTTTTCCAAAAAAATTATTTCTTAGTTTATCAATAAATCTGATATAATATTGACTGTTTTAAATTTGTGATATTATCGCCATAGCATAAAGCAATAAATTGAAGACACACTCGCATAATAAGAAGCTTTCTCAACAATTTGTTCCTTCAAATATTTCGTTCACATACGAACGACGAACGGATACACTTATGGAGTGTCCGGCAATTTATGGCGAACCTTTTTTTACGACACTCTTGCGCTTGGCGTGGAGTAGTGCGCGCACACATGGTCCCAACATTTTCTTCAAAAAAAGTTTCCACTCAGAGACACACCAACCAATGAAAATTCAACATTTTACATTGTTTCCTTTTCCTCCGAACTGCCGAAGAAAAGAAGCGAACACGAATATGTGTAGAAGAAATCGCGTTGATTATACATGTAGCACAGCTATCCATATAAGTTATTCACCGTTTATTCCACAAATTATTGAGACACACAAGTCACATTTTAACACATATACTTCATCCCAACAAATCGTTACATTTATAGTATCATTATAAACAATGTTTAATTTCATCTTTAACAAAAAACATATCAATTTGTTGAACAACTAACCAGTCAGTTCAAGTTCAATTAGTTTTGCAGTTACCCTGCTAGAAATTCATCTATATAAAATGGCCAAGAAGTTAGAAAATAGCTAGAAAAATTGGCTAATTAATGGCTATGATGAAACGATTTTTCGATCATTATTTGCCTATTTCTTAAATTGACGTCACAACAAAATATTCGTATTTGATTTTCTTACTAATTCTATCGTATATGAAAGAGCATTAAAGTGCATTGGATGGTTTACCAAAATATAAACAAATAACATTAACTAAAAAATCATTTCTTGCACTCATTCTATGAATAATTCAGCAAAACTTTTATTTCTTCATCTGATTCTATCTCTCTCAGCTCCTTGTCATAAAAGCAAGCCTTCTGCTAGCCATTTCCAGACTAAAAAAACTGATCAGTTTTAATGCCTTTAAAATACTCAAGAACAAGCTTGTGCTTGTCTTCGAAAAACTCATTCCATTTATCAATCGATTAAATGGCCATATAATAGGGGAAAAAGCGTCTCACCGGGAGCTAGAAACTGGACAAGATAAATTCCCATTTTATAGCAAGTTTCTAAAATAAATAGTCAGTTATTGGTTATAAAATGTTTTGGATTTCCACCAGGGTAACTTTGTAAAAATTACTATACTTTCTGGGAAAGCCACCACAAATTACTGTTAAAACTCAAAATATTACTATACTTTATAAGAAATTTTGCTAGAAAGAATAGGAAAATTTACTATAAGTACTGTAAAATTTAGTGTAAAGTATGGTAATTTCTTAGGTTTTTTTACAGTTTGTGGTAGCCTTATAGTAATAGTAATAGTAATAGTCATTTTATTGCAAATACATGGTCAATTTACAAACGGTGTGTAATACTCGTGTATAGAATACAACAAAAAAAAAACAGCCAATATAAAAAACAATTTAAATATAAATACAATAAATCCTTTTTTAAAAATACAATCTAACGCAGCCAATTTACGCTTCTCAGTCTATTTCTCTTTAGTAAAGATAACTTAAGATATCACAGTCATTATTCTTAAAAACTAATAATACTACAAAGTAAGTCATTAGTTATAAAATGTTTTGGATTTCCACGAGGGCAATAAAAAAGAAAGAATCTTCACCTGTTCCTTACAACAGAACCGTTAATATATACAATGTCATCTACAACTTCATTATAATTCCATCCCTCCAAAATCACCTAAACCCACCTTACTCATCACCCCGAAAGCCCTCACCCCATCTCCTCATCTTCCACGCGCGCTTATGAATGAACACCCCCATTCGCGCCGCACTCTCTCCTCATCGCCCTCGCGCGCGCGCGCAGGTAGCTCTGGCTCCCGCTCGCGCCAGCTCCCTCGGAGCGCAGTTTCACCCGTTCGGCCCGCGGCTCCGCATCTCTCTCTCATTCACTCTCCTCCGCCGCTGCCGCTGCCGCCGTATACAGCGCCGACGAGTGGGGAAAGAGAGTGAGGACACGCGCTCGCGGCTCGACGCGCGCAGACGACGGGCGCCCCTGGCCGCGGACTCATCTCTCTCTCTCCCTCTCGACGGCGAGAGTATATATAGGGCCCAGAGTGCAGTGAGAGATATTACATATACCTGAGAGAGCTGAAAGCGGTCGCTGGGGCTCGGTTTGCGTCTTCTTCTTATATTTTTTTTCTGTAGTCCCGGTCCCGTGTGGTATTTCGAGAGTTCGGTGAGAGTTGGTGAGATCGAGGAGGGTTTGTGCGCGGTGGTGAGGATAAGAAAGAGAGGCTCGACGGAGGATTCTCTGGAGATCGTCGGGTGTAAGTATGAAGATTTTTTGCTTTATAAGAATTGTTGAGATAGTTTTTTGTGCACGATGGTCGTTAGTAACAAATTTTTTTTTTTTTTTATACTTTTACTTTTTGGTGCGGTGACTTTTAGGTAGCAATGGATATTTTTGAAAATATTTGGGTTGCGATAAATAAAATATTCAAGTTCTACAGTAAATTCGTTATTTTATCGATGTTCGCCATAATTGTTCCGCACGTAATCAATATACATGGCTGTAAAGAAATAACTTTATTATGAAATTGGACAATACACTCTTTTTTCCTTTCTTTTATTTTAAATGAGTTTGAATTTGATTGCATTTTATTTTAAAATTTATTTGTTGAATAAAATACACTATTTGCATCTCTAACAATGTTGGTTAATTATGTAGAAATTAAAACACGAAGAACTGAATTTTTTTATAATAACGAATTGTTATGGCTACATAATGATGTAGGCGACGTTGGAGTTAATAAATAAAGTTATACCAATTAACGATACCACGTCATTATCAATACTTTAATTATTTTATTTCACTAATTACTGTTTTTATTTGCTGTTCACAAAGTTAAAGTGGGTAGCTGTAATTTTTATAAAAAGTTGGGGACAAATTATATCAACGTAAAATTTGATGAAGAAATCTGTAATTGGCTCCGTCATCCCCTTCCCATTAAAAAAACTTTAAAATTTTCCCGTATTCATGTTATAATTGGAATGCTAAAAAATAAACCCTCCATATTAAAAGAACCCTTCACCTTTATTCCACTTCAAATTCAAAACATTCAAAACCATTATTATACGATACGTCACAAGACAATTTAACTCACGCAACTTAAACCCACATTACTCCCCCCCAAACGCCTTCCCACAATCATCCCCATTTTTTTTTCAATCTCCAAACCTCAGCCCCACCTCGTAATGACTTCCGCCGCGTTACCCTCGCCCCCGCGTCACCTGATGAAAAGCCCACCGGCTTAACAGAACGCTGCACCGCGCGAAGGTCGCTTCTCCTACGCGACCTACATTTTCACCTCCACCGTGGCTACATTAACATATACACGTATATATATACTTTCGCAGAGGTGCATCGTGGCGCTGGCAGGCGCTGCAGCATCACGTGTCGTCGTCGCGAGGCGCGAAGAAAGATGAGGAGCCCACCGGCGAGTCTGCTGGCGTCATTGCTGCTGGGGTGTTTGATCGGAGGCACGCACGCCGGGAGCTGCGCCGAGGCGAAGCTCTGCTGTCCCGGTCGCGATTCCGCCTGCGTCGTGCAGAAAACCTCACCGAACGCCATCATTCAGACGCTGACCGACAAGCCCTGCTACTGCGACCACGCGTGCCTCAAGCTCGGCGATTGCTGCGGTGATTTCAAGGAGGCCTGTGGTGGTGAGTGAAGTTTTCTTTTTTTTTGTCGTTTGGGTAATGGTTATTTCGTGTGATGTATTTTGCTTATAGTTTTTATATTAAACCGTTGAGTTTCGAAGAGAAGTATAGGGGACAGCGAAAATGCGTTATACGTTGTTGTATAGCGTTCGAACGTACGAGTTCTTGGATTTGATCGTCCCAAAGTGGCAATAACCTTGAAAAAATGACCGTGGCTGACAGTGAAATATTCTATTTTAATGAGTTTTATGATAGATCGCGGTAATTTTTCTTAATATTTAAATGCATCTTCAAGTTAAAATGAAAATTACTATTATATAAGCAATATGACTATTAGATTCCGATCCTTCCCTCGAAACTAAAATGATATCTCTCTAAGATTGAATAGTAGAAAAACCACTAATTTAACATTAGAGAGTACCATTAGATTTTCCTCGAAAATAATGCATTTAAAGTTTGCCTTCATACAAACCGAACAACATCATTTCTATAAATTCAGTCGACAGTACAGAGTTACTTCAGCCAACATAATAAAATTCAAATACGGGATAACTTTTAGCGCGCATATAGAAATCATAAAGTTTCGACGAACCACCAACATTGATATACACGCGTTTGCCTTCGACTGTTTCCTCCAATATTGTCAATAACAGTACATTGTATCGCCGAATTCCAGATAGAGTCGCATTGTTCGATTAAAACTTCTCTCCTCCTCGTTCCCCCCGCGTGCGCATAACATTGTTACAAGTTATATTCTATTGTATATCGCGAGATTAAATGCTTTGGATTTAGCACGGTCGTAGCCTCCCGCGATGTGTCCAACCCCAACTCACCGTCATAAATTAAAACATTGTGTAGAACGAGCTCTAAATTAACATTCGTCCCTTAAAACCTTAAAAAATCCATCTCAAGTTTCCTCAACGAACCATGTAGAAAAATCAACGACCGCGATATACACGCGCGGCAAAAAACTAAATTAGCATACGTCGACGACCATGTCAGAGCGAGGCATCAGATCTCCTTTTTGCTCCTCTATGCCCTCGCGCTAATTCCTCGAACGAACCTCTTCCCCGATCTCGCTCAGCGTGAGTCATCGCGGCACGCACTCGACTCGCTCCAATTATAAATTCAGCCATCCGAAAAGGCATATCGCCTAATCGCGATGTTCCCTTCGAGAAACACACACTTTAAAGCCTGAAACGGTCACTCGCTGCACTCTGAACCCGTAAAGATTGTGCTCAGGGTGAGTTGCGATTTGTAATCTATAGCGGGGGTGAGTGAGGAAAGAAAATTCTTTCGCCGGGCGGCGAGAAATAACGGCCGCGCGGTCCCGCGAGATTAGTCTCGTCACTATATGGAGAAAAGTCCATTCATCATCGCGGCCGCGCGGGAGTGTCGAAAGCGCTATATTTCATCGGGGGAAACGATGTGCGAGAGATTCCAAATCAAACACAGGCCCCCGCGCGCGAAATGAGGATTTTTGGTCCATGGAACTTGTACTTCGATCCTATTAAGGTACTTTGTGGTGGGAGGGATATTGAAATAAGTTTTGATAACGTATATATTTTTAGACGTTACTCGCGATGGATTCATTAATTTTACGAGCCGCAGCGATCTCGCACACCTTATTGAATCCATGAGCTTCTTTACTTTTATATAGATCTTCGGGCCAGACAGTTTCTTTTCTTTTTTTATACACCGGCTTAAGAACTTTTGATCTAATTTTAAGCGCGGCGTAATGCCGGGCTATCAAAAAAATTTTTCAACTTCGCGCTCATTGATTGGCTTTATTTGCGCGCGCGGCTGCGAGCTGCTCATTAAAGCCATACAGGCGGTGTAGCCGCGCGCAGATGTATATTTAAAAAGCTCTCAGTGTAATGAATTCTCTCCCGGCGGGTTTGTCTTATGAATCCGAACGAGCAGTCGGCAATTTCAATCAGCGCCCGCGCAATTTGTTCAATTATCGACTGAATTAGAAAAGCCGCAGATGAATATTTTACCCGCTTCTCGACGAGGAACTTTATAACGGCAAGGGGTACATAACAGTTTATCTTCGTTGCCGAGTTTGCGTTTCAGAATTAACGCTGCTGTGTGTATGTATGTACGCCGTGGTGTTGTTTTTCAGCGACCAGATTTCCGATAATTATATTTCGCGCAGCAGCTCATGATTAATGGTGTAAGTTAACGGTAGTTTTGTTAATCAGCACTTACCGATTTTTCGATAGTTATATAATTTCATAAAGATATTCACGGATAATTACGTAAGTTGATTTAAATAATCAAGGCTTGCGTCTAAAAATATACTTACACAGGGAATATAATTTTGGGAAAATTACTATACTGTCTGATAAAGCATAAGTGGTGAGTCTGAATGTACAATTTTTAGTCTTAAGCTTACTTTTGACTCCCTGACTAAGTCAGTAGTATTTTTAATGTATTGAAAACTAGTAATTTTTTCGTGTATTTCTAGTCAATTAAGAGCTTCTGTCTGTGATATCACTAATTTCTGGTTTTTGACTTACTTTGTAGTATTATTAGTTTTTAAGAATAATGACTGTGATATCTTAAGTTATCTTTACTAAAGAGAAATAGACTGAGAAGCGTAAATTGGCTGCGTTAGATTGTATTTTTAAAAAAGGATTCATTGTATTTATATTTAAATTGTTTTTTATATTGGCTGTTTTTTTTGTTGTATTCTATACACGAGTATTACACACCGTTTGTAAATTGACCATATATTTGCAATAAAATGACTATTACTATTACTATTACTATAAGGCTACCACAAACTGTAAAAAAACCTAAGAAATTACCATACTTTACACTAAATTTTACAGTACTTATAGTAAATTTTCCTATTCTTTCTAGCAAAATTTCTTATAAAGTATAGTAATATTTTGAGTTTTAACAGTAATTTGTGGTGGCTTTCCCAGAAAGTATAGTAATTTTTACAAAGTTACCCTGGTGGAAATCCAAAACATTTTATAACTAATAACTGACCATTTATATTAGAAACTTGCTATAAAATGGGAATTTATCTTGTCCAGTTTGTAGCTCCCGGTGAAACGCTTTTTCTCCTATTATTTGGCCATTTAATAGATTGAAAAATAGAATGAGTTTTTCGAAGACAAGCACAAGCTTGTTCTTGAGTATTTTAAAGGTATTAAAAATGATCATTTTTTTTAGTCTGGAAATGGCTAGCAGAAGGCTTGCTGGTATGACAAGGAGTGAGAGAGACAGAATCAAATAGAGAAATAAAAGTTTTGCTGAATTCTTCATAGAAAGAGTACAACAAATGATTTATTAGTTAATGTTATTTATTTATATTTTGATAAGCCATCCAATGCAGTTTAATGCTCTTTCATCAACGATAAAATTAGTAAGCAAATCAAATACGAATATTTTGTTGTTACGTCTAAGAAATAGGCAAATAATGGTCGAAAAGTCGTTTCATCATAGCGATTAATTAGCCAGATTTAGTAGCTATTTTCTAACTTCTTGGCCATTTCATATAGATGAACTTCTACCAAGGTATTCATAATTTTTATTAAACTTTTTTCTCAGTGTATACATAAGTCAATTTAACAAATTAATAATTTTCCATCAACTTTCCCAACCAACATATCATCCATTGCAAATCATTTACCTGCACCACCGCGACCGCAGCCTCCGAAAAAATCCTCTTTCCGATTGCCCCGTGCATTTTCCCTCGCCCATAGCCATCCTCACCACCGTATACGCTTTAACAGCCGCAATTTCCGCACTCCACGCGCAGTCTATATACGCGTCCCAGATTCCCACGCGCGAGACAAAAGAAAATCCGGGCGCCGGCGAAAGAAAAACTCTCCATACCCTTTGACACTTTGTCACATACATTTGCATTAACCCAGGCGCGTTGCAATTGGAGCCTGGAATCCATTACTTATTGTCACGTCGCGAAATTGAAAAATCCGGCCTCTCTATAGTCCTCCCGGCAGACTTTAAAAGAGAGAGAGGGAGAGGCTGGCGATAAAAAAACCGACGCCGGCAATCAATAATCCTCGCGGCAGTCGTACGAAAAAACAAAGGGCCAGCGCGCCGTTCGTTACCCGATAAACTCCCCCGCCCCTCCTGGCCGCGTATATATTTAGAAGTCCGCACGTGCTCACGACGGACACAAAAGCCGCCGGGCTCCTGATTCCTCTCTAGCTTTTTTTGGGAGGGAGGAAAAAAAAGGGAGATAGAGAGGCCAGCCGTTACGTGCACGCGCGCGTTAATTCCTATATACGGCGCGCGATGATGGCGCCGGTCATTTTTCGCCAGGGAGGTAAGTGTGTGTGTGTCGCAGGTTTTTTTGGGGGGAGGGCGAGGGGGTGTCTTGAGTGGCGAGCATAATTTAGAAGGAAGTGGGCGGGGAAATGACGCGCGTGTTACATGTGGTTTTTGGAGATGAATGGAATAAAGAAGGTTTTTATGGGGTTGAGCAGAAGTTATCGGGGAGGGGGCAAGTATTTTGAAGTCTGTGGCCGGTTAAATACGTATGTTCGATGATTTGCGCATAAGGTAAATGATTAGAACCAGAATCAGCAGTTTTCAATGAAAAAAGTTTCCCGTTCGGTGGCCATTACTGTGAAAGTTTAATTGAGTTAGAAGTACGTAACGATAGACCTAATGAAACATCTTAATTTTTTATACAGAGGAAGTACTCGAATACTGCTGATCCTCTTTCATGTATTAAATTTTCATACATTGAAATTGTAGTATAAGAACAAGTAAAATTATTGCTTATTGAAAATATTATAAATTTTAGTTACAGTTATAAGGTATTATACTTAGGTACTTACATTCGATAATAACAGAAAAATTGCAATGATTTACACTAATCGCATTAATTCTTTTTTTTTTTAATTCAAATATATTTCAGGATTACAATGACCTTTAGTAATTTGTATCTGCGTATACATGTAAAATATTGAAAAATGTTAAAAGCTGTGACTCAGAGCCCCGTTATAACTGTAAATATATACCCCGCTGAAAATTGGGAATTGTCATACACGTTGTGCGCACTGAGTTACCGCGATGTTTCGTCGAAATTTTCGTTTTATCATGAACGCGAGGTTCTCTCTTCTATGCTTCATTGTACTCCGGCTGGCTAATAGAAAAAACAGTTACTGCCACATGGGCGTAGGTCCGAACAATGAGGAAACGGCGTATTCGAAAAAATTTTTCTCGACTACACGCAAAGTGAATTTCGTTCAAATTTATCGTATGCGTATAATACTTTATGGAAGATATTATTAGTACGGAGAAAGCCGTGAAAATATTCAAATTCCGGTTCTAATAATAGGAGGCGCGTATAACTTTCGCCGGCAATTTAACTGTTTAAATAAATTACGCGCCCCGGGTTGTGATAAATTTCAATAATATTATGCAAATGCCTTGGAAAATGTCTAAATTAGCTTGTTAAATCATTGAATAATGACACTAATAACTTCGGCTCGAATTTTTACGAAACAGCCGAAAAAAATGCGTCTTTTTTAAACGTTACGACTAAAAGATCGAGTCAAAACTTAAGAAACGTTACAGCGCAATAAAATACGCGGCCGATAAAATTAAATTTACAGCCCTGCAGCGGCGTGAATAAATACCATAATTAATGAGCCCCTCGCGCTTCATCATCACGCGAGTCCCTTCACAGAGCGCAACAAAGGAAAAAAGAAACACCCAATCCCGGGTTCAGCGGCCGTGCGCGTACTTTTTTCCCCGAGCGCTAAATCAAACGAAAATCCGCGCATATAAAAACCGTCGCTTTACACGCAATCGCCTAACGTGCTTCATAAATTCGACGCTCTTTCGCGCGCGCGCTGCCTCCTCGTCGTAAACTTAATGACATAAAAATCATTCATACGCTTTATACACACGGCTCGAAATTCGCGTCGCGCTTATTAAACCCGCTTTTTTGTCAGTGCGCGAGTTTATACGTCGTTCCCTATACTCCTCTTTCTTATTCTTTCGCGTTGGTGTAGAAACGATCAAGATTGATGTCCGGGCGGATTATTTTTTACGCGGGCGACACTCGAAAATCGCGCATAAATCATTCGCTCTCTTGCACGTCTCAAATTGAATATGTATATATATATATACACACATATACACATACTCGTACATATATACACACAACATTGCGTACAGTGTATATATGAGTAATTGTAAAATATCGCCGCGCTTCTTCGGCAGAAGGATTTATGATCCTGCAGCGAGTGTAAATTATTTTTCGCCGCTACGGCGCGTACACCCACAGCTGCCTGTGTTTTTCTTTTTTCTTCCTCCTCGCTGCTGCGCCTTTTCGAATCGCGAGAAAGCGGTTAATTATTTCGAGAGCACGCGCTCGCGCGATCCGTCGGTGATAGGCGCTAATGGGGCTGACGTTTGAAAAATGTGCTCCGGGCGCTGAATTATGCCGCGATATTTTCCTTATGCTGCGCGATTCATGTATAAAAAAGCTTGAGTCATCTGGTGCAAAATTTGTAATGCAATCAAGGGAATTCGAGCCTCTGTTAAAGCTTTTACTCCACGCAGAGCAATACTACAGTAAAACTAGGGGGACCGCGCGCCAACCCCCCGCTGTCTATGTAAAAACTTAGTTTTTATGTTATATAGACATGACTGCACTTCTCAGGAAAATCTTGCATTTTTGTGTATAGTCAAATTCTTGAATAATAAGCGAAAATCAACTATTTCAGGTGTATTTAAGCATAGGTCTAACTCGTCAGGAATTGATTTTACATGAAAATGTTAAATGAGAAAAAGTTTTGTACATTATAATCTGCAATTTTATATTTAACATATTTGTGTAAAGTTAAATCCTGTCAAGTTATAGCCGAAAATCGTCCATTTTCGACCTTTTTAACGGTTTTTCGCAGTTGTATTGGCAAATATTGCTCGTAGCAAAAAATGTGCAACAGAAAAAAGATGTTTTTTAATTAGTTTTAGCAGATAGATGCGTAGATATTAACTTGAAATTAATTTTTCTAGACATTATGCTTAAAAATAGATTTCTTGATATTTTTCTTTGTGCTCGTATTCCTAAACTTTTTCATCGATCTTTCTCAGTAGAGGACCACCGGATAGATACAATTAAAGGAGCATTTGCTCGTAATTCTGATAGAATCGATCGGAAATTCATTGAGATAACAGCTAACTTCATTACGTACAGATATACATACATCTCAGAAAACGCTTAAAACGCACTCACTATGAGTGGAAAATGGTTTTTACACATTAAATTTTCAGTATTTGAATTCCGACAATTTTCGCTCTGGTGAAATTATAAAGCTCTCCCAAGTGGCGGTCATGCCTAAAAATTATATTATATAATTTTAAAAGCGTGCACAAAAAGAAATCACGCGAATCATAATCCTGTAAGTAACGGTACAAAAGAACGCGAACCCGTTCATCCCACTTAATACACCCTCGCATCCTATCTTCCATTTATCCCTCCTCCCTCCCTTTAATTAACATGAAAGTTCGCCGATCGAACGCCGCGCTTACACTCCCTCCACCTCCTATATAAATCAACACCGCGTTCCTTGCTCTGATCCCCTCGTCTCAAAGAAACCACAGGGCGCAGGTAAAAACGCCATCACCTCTCGTTCGCGCGAGACTTCAAACGCATCACACGAGTGACGCGAGAGTTTATACACGTACAAAGGGCGTGCCGGTGTGCAGTACAGAGACGGCTATACTAGGGCGATAATGAAGTCCGCTGGGACGTGATTGCGCGACGCGATCGGCCGAGAGCGATGCGCGCGCGGATGATGGATGACGCGAGGTGGGGGAAGTGATTGTCTTGGCGCAGCGGGCCGAATCGTAATTAGGTGGAGAAGTGGGGGGGTTTCTCGCTTTCGGGATTCAATTATGGCGGAGTTTGGTGATGGATGATGGGGAAAGTCAGTTGTTCTTTCGGTCGGCTGGTGTGTAAGATTTGGCTTGTTAGCGAGATTTTGGGAGGCTGGATTGGTTATGAAACACGGAAGATTTCATTCAGTGATTATTAAAGAACGTTTAAAATGAATTTGTTTTTCTGTGCATGAAGATGCGGTTTCAGTGTACGACGATAACTTTTTTTTCGTGCAGTTCATTAAGAAAACCAAAAGCACTATACCTATATGAATTATATTAAACGACAGCATATAGTCACACGTTTAAATCATGCGAAATGATCGGGCGGCCGATCCTCCACACGGACAAATGAGATTTTTGTTGACAATACATTTGTAATTCATCCTTTCATCGATTCGCGGCGGAATAATATTGCTTTTAAAACTAGTTCAATTTTCCGCTACTAGGAAATCCCATTTCGCATGCAGAGGAAGAGGTTCATCCGCTTGACCCAATTACCGCTCCCTCCTCCCCTCTAAAGATCAACATTTGTTTTGTTAAAATTATAAACCCTCAGGGGCGATCTAATTTTTAGATTCCCCCTCCCCCACTCGTATTCCACGAATATCCTAAAGTAAAGTACATACACGAGACCTTGCGACAGTATATTCTTATGCTAATAATTTTATAACAACCCGCGCGTCTAGACGACGACTGTTTTACTTGGTAAAAGGCGCACACCGGTATATATATATATATATATATATATATATATATATATATATATGGGTAACTTCATGTCAAGTGTTCAGGTCAAAATTTTGAAATCGCTTAAAATAGGTTTTTCTCCTTCCAAATTGGCCCCAAAATACAACACTAGAGTTTTAGTGCAAAATATTGAACTGTTCAAGAGTTAGAACCAATTGAAAATTTGAAAATTTTGATTTTTTTCGAAAAACATGAATTTTCATGATTTTTTAACTCAAAAACGTGAAACTTTTTGTATTACACATTAAATGGGAAAAAGTTTGCAAATTGTAAGTCGAATAACTCAGAATTTTTTCAGGTCGATGACAGTAATTTTACTAATTTGTACGTAAGAAAGCAACATTCAAAATATGATTAGGGCGAACGCATCCCTCTGGATTTTCTTCAACAATCGAGAAAAATTTGAGAAAAAATGTTACCTTCAAAATGAGACCTTGATCAAGATGGAGAAATGTCAGGGAAAAAAGTTAGCTGGAATGAAAGCCGTTGAAACAGTGAAAAAAGCCTGAAATAAGCCAAAAACAGGCTTTTTTCACTGTTACAACGGCTTTCATTTCAGCTAACTTTTTTCTCTGACATTTCTCCATCTTGATCAAGGTCTCATTTTGAAGGTAACATTTTTTCTCAAATTTTTCTCGATTGTTGAAGAAAATCCAGAGGGATGCGTTCGCCCTAATCATATTTTGAATGTTGCTTTCTTACGTACAAATTAGTAAAATTACTGTCATCGACCTCAAAAAATTCTGAGTTATTCGACTTACAATTTGCAAACTTTTTCCCATTTAATGTGTAATACAAAAAGTTTCACGTTTTTGAGTTAAAAAATCATGAAAATTCATGTTTTTCGAAAAAAATCAAAATTTTCAAATTTTCAATTGGTTCTAACTCTTGAACAGTTCAATATTTTGCACTAAAACTCTAGCGTTGTATTTTGGGGCCAATGTGGAAGGAGAAAAACCTATTTTAAGCGATTTCAAAATTTTGACCTGAACACTTGACATGAAGTTACCCATATATATATATATATTATATATTATACATATATCATTTAACAGTGTAGACGACTTTTGAGGCCAGCCGAGAAAAAAAAATCCTCGGCGCGCTTCGTGACCCGGAAAACGACAATTAAACAAATTCACTACTCGAGTACCTCAAACCGCGAGAGAGGGTGGGGAAATGAAAAAGACCCGGCGAAAAAAAAATAAAGGGGAAAAGGAGAGTGCGATTGCGTCGCTTTACCGCACCCGCGTGTACACGTAACGCGTATAACTATATATCCAGCCACATTTATACATACATATATACACACACACCCAGTCACACTTTTCAACCGCGCTGCGGCTGCGTTGGACGTCGAGCTTTCCGGCTCTCCCGTTCTCTCTTATATTCACTCGTCCCCGCGCGAATCAGAAAGCTTCCATAAGCAAAAAGACACAGCTCTCCCCACCCGTACGTATGTGTGTGGGTGTTTGTTCGAGAGCGTTGACCCTCGCGGCGCTCGATCCTTTTTTTTCGCTCGCTTTTGTCCCGTCCCGCGCGCGCCGCTGGAGAGAAAAAGAGAGAGAGAGAAGCTTGCGAGTCTGACAGCTCAAAGGACTAGTTTCGCTTTGCTCGGAGAGAGAGAGACAGAAAGGAGCGCGCGAATTTTTCATGGCTTATTACTTTTTAGGACGGCGGCACTGCTCCCGGGGTTGCGAGGCCAGATGCGATTGTCGGAAAATGGGTTGGGTTTGCGGGTATATGTCTCTGTCTCGGCTTTGTGCTTTCGCTCTCTCCGAGACGTCTCGCTTTTTCCGAGCTTAATTCGCCGAGCGCTGAAATCCGAGCGAGCTTTCAGCTTTCTTTCCTCGAGCCGTAGTCGCGTTTAACGATCGGGTGTAGAGATTTCGTTCCGATCATTATAGGACGTACCGTATATGTATAGAACAGACACACAGCCAATCATGCACTTTTTTGTACACGCGAGCCTAATTGCCACGTGTTTAGGAGGAGGAAAAACTCGGACAGGGCAAATATACAAGCTAAAAGGCGAACCTTTCGGCTTAGGATTGCTTTTCAAGAGCTGCCCACTCGCACTCGAGCAACATGTGGTTGGAGGCGTCGCTACTTTCGACTTTTGCTCTCGCAGGTGGCGCATGGCGATGTGATATATTATTCCGGGAAATTAATCCCGCGTGCGTATATACATAGTGTTGACATCGATCCGTTAAATTATATCGGCACGCAGGCGCACCCGTCGATGCTACATAACACAGAGTTCCGTGACCCAGTTGGGAAAGCTCGGTGACAAAGGATATATTGTGTAATATCTCGACAGCAGGGTGGTAAAGTCCCTCGATTAACATTTACATCGCGGGCGTACTTTATAATCCCTTTAACCATCATATGTTGATTCCCAAATGTCAATGTCAGATGGCGCACTTGAACTGCCTTAATTAAAACTCTCTCTCTCCGCGTACAAATAAACTCGTTCTAAAATTTATTTACACCCTCTGCGCCCGGCCATAAAAAATCGCGACGATCCGCCCCGTAATGAAACATCGCTTTTACGACGCTGTGTGTATGTATACACCGGCTGACTACGTGGGCTCTGTATAAAAGTGTCGCGCCGGGACGATGCTACGATAAAAAGGGGTAGAATATTCATTATGTGCTCACTTCTTCGCAGGCGAGCGCGTCTCTCTTGGCATAAAAAATGCGCCGCGCGCGGCAGCGTAGCAGTCGTGCATCAAAAGTTTAGCGCGAGCGAGCGCGTTTATGCATTTATGTGCACTGCCTGTTGTAATGTATCGCGCCCAGGTGACTGTGTGCTGCTGCGCGTCTTTAAGGGGGTGTCGCGACGCTGCGCAGGAATTCTTTCGCCGAAGCGAAGAGGTTGTTTTTTTTGCGGTTTATGGATGGCCCGGATGTGCGGGTAAATTTTTGAACGTCCGCAGCGCAGTCGGCGCGCTCTCTTCCGTTTCTTGTTTTCAGTGAAAATATACGAGGCAGCCGGGAGTGGGCGGAATGAAGAATCGCGGAGGATTTGAATGAATGGAAATGTGATGGGAGGACGTATAGAGTTGGTGAGGGGTTGGGATCGTTCTGTACTGAAATTTAAATTAGGGCTTGTTTCGGTTTTGCGATTGTACGGGTAAAAGAATCACGTTCATATACGTTTATCAGAATTATAATTGTTACGTTTATTATAACCTTGTCAGGACTTTCCTTTGTATAAAAGCCACTTTTAAAAATTTTTTTTTATGGATACAAATCCTTATATCACATCACTGCCTTTATTTATCGTACTAAAGCCGCCAAAACAAACAGCGCCTTTCAATTGCTCTCATCATCCACGACCCAATCCATCCTCTTCTTCGCAAAAAAAAAGAAAAAAAACATCTCTCTTCCTCGCACATCATCTTTTCAGCATATGCTTGCCAAGAAAAATAAGGGTCTCGTCGTCATCGCTCGCTCCAAAATTCCTCCTGAAAAATCCCCCGGGCCGAGCCACTTATCAACCCACTCTCGTCCTTTGCATTCGCCGCGGGGGCGATCGTCTCTCTCTCTCTCTCTCACTCAACCCCCTGCCGCTTCTCCATACACACTCTATACTCTCTCTCTCTCTCTCTCTCTCTCTCTCTCTCTCACACACCCTAATCCCGCACGCGCGTAAATCAAAGAAGCCGGCGCCGCTGCAGCAGCGCGAAGTTCATGATACGTGCAGCCGCTGGATCCGCGGGGCAGTTATCGTAAATTCCGAACTATCTTCCGCGTATGAGGCTCCTGCGAAAATGTGATGGATTTACGCGCCTCCTGGGGGTAGTTTCCAGAGAGAGGGAGAGATCTGTCGGGGATTTCTTGTAAGGGAGAGAGAGAGAGAGAGAGAGAGAGGACGGGCTCAATCTGTGCTGCGTTTTCGTCGTGTTCATTTTCGAGCAGGGGATAGTGCAGCGGAGAAGAGATGTGCGTGATGGTAATTTTAATTTTTAGCCGGGATGGTGCAGGATCCGTTATCTTCATCGCTTTGTAGGATGGGATGGAGGTGATGGGAATGCTGGAGATTATAGGTGATAAGGTGCAGGCTATTGAAAGTTTTCAGGAATGGTATTTTTTGTATAGTAAATGGCGTGGAAGGCGATTATTTTGGTTCAGGTAGTGGAATAACTTGATTTTTTATTTTTAAAGGTATCTTAAGATGGAAGGAAATGAGCGTATTATTTCCATTTTGGAGCGTGTTGAATGAAAATTTTGTAGATTTTGATGAAGGAGTATAAAAGAACGGATTTGTTATATATTATCGTGAAATACATTTATGGGAAACATAATATTTTACCATCTGCGTCGAAATTACGACAGAATTAATTTTCGAAAATTATTAAAATGAATAGTGAATACATCCTTTGTACAACCAGTGACATGTACAAAATTAGCAGTAATTTCAAATATGTTGTAAATATGTAATGATCATTACTTATATAAGTAATACGTTAATTTTAAACGCCGAAATTTCAACAGATGTTCGTAAAATATTAAATGGCACGTACAAGCTGCGGGAATCGAACTTTTAATCAGCTTCGCAGAATTAATAATTAAACCAAATGAAATGGGAATTCAACCACAATTGCAAATCCGTCCTTTTCGTTTTTCAAATAATTACATAAACTCTTAGAATAGATAAAGTCATGATTATAATTATACCATCATAATTATAACTTTATATTATTTATTGATGCACGTTGATGCTAATATTAAACATTTGTGTTGAAAAAAATACTATTTCATTTTAAACAGTTTACTTAATTTATCAAATATATAATATTATACGTTAACATCAAGGGAATATGCAAGATTTTAGTAGGTTTAAGCACCAAGTTCGTAGAACACGTTCTTCAGTTAGTTATAAGCTTCAAAATAGTTGTAGATCACAAGTAAGACGATTTACTGCATGAAATATTGATGATAAAATATCAAATTACACCGTTTAATGTTTTCGCCTGCCATTTCCTAGCTATAAGAATCAAGATAAATAGACATCATAAAGTTTGAAGGCCACACATACTTGTTTAACATCTTCAAACTATCAAATCTCAAAAATACCTGTAATTCGGACTCTTATACAATTTTCCCGTACCAACATTTTATTTTTCTGAAACCCAACAAACCCGTAAACCCCACTTTCTTATACATTCCAAGAACCCCACATAAAGCTAACGTCAGCGCAATATCTCCCCGCTGTCGTTACCACACTCCGCCACCCTAATTGTCACGAAGGTCTCCTTTTCTCTTCCCATCCAAGAAAGAATCTTCCTATCCTCGCATCTCACGCGCATCTCGCGGAGCAAGACGGCACACGGCGTGCGCGCAACACGCGGAATATAATTAAATCGCTGGAGCTTTTCCTTCCCCGCTGGGGAATTTTCTCCGCGCGCATGTGTGCGTGTCGACGAGGAAATTGCAGCGCTGAAGGAGAGAGTAACATTAGCCGGCGGCAGCGGTGTAGCGGTTTTTATTATTACCGCAATGAGAAGAAAGTGCCGTCGTGTGTGCGGTCTCTTTTTCCCCCCTCTCTGAGTTATATATTATATAGGTAAGACGAGCCTCGCGTCGCGCGATTGACAAGCCGCTGCGGGGTTTACCTCATCAATGTAACGAAAGGAAAAGTTTATTGCCAACAAATCCAGCATCTTTTCGCATCAAAGTCGCAGCCTACAAGATCGCGTCTCTCGCATTCATGTATATACATATACACGCCAGAGACAATCCCCAAGTTCCGCATAAACTTCCCACCGGCAATCGAATCCGCACATCCGAGCTCGCGAGCAACTTTTCCTTCGCCCTCCCGCCCGCGTATGCACTCGATTTTTATGCGCATCGCGAGAGAGATCTCTCCCTTCCTCCGCCCTCTGGCATATGCGCGCGCCTTTATTAAAATAGCTTTCTCGAACTATGCACGCGAGCTCCTTCTTCTATCTTTTGTATCGTTCTGCCTCTTTTTCTCCTTCTCTTTCTTCCTCGATAGCATCTTGCGCGCGTTCTTTCCTTCGGCGCGCTTTTTACGCTGATGGGAAGGCAAAAATATTGATGCAGTCGAAATATTGCGATCGGGGATTCTTCTCTCCTTGTTCTTACTTGAGTGTTGCACCGGGGACGGGAGGAGGGGGACTTTACGTAAGTGGCCGGCGGCGGATGTTTGTTGTTTTAATTGACGATCCGAGCAAACAGGATGGAGATTTGTTTCGGTATTGGTTGTTACTTATTATTATCCCGCTTATATTGGTTCGGTTTCCAGACAGAAAGAGAGAGAGTTATTAAATATCAAATACAAATACGTTCATGTGTGTTCTTTATTTAATTTTGTTCTTTACTCTTTTTTAATTAAAAAATATCCGAGTTTTTGATAAATATTTAAAAAAGGGTAAATTAGCTTGTCAGGCAATTACCGACCGCGTAATTTGTTATATCGCGTATGATGGATTTCGTTACACTCTATGCATTTTCAAAAATATTTCAACCATGCGCTAACGCTTGTTGCTGATGCAAACACGAGAATTCACTCATGGCGGCCGGGCGCGCTTTCGCGGCTCGCGCTTGTACAATAGTTCATTCCATTGATTTATGAGTTTCGCGTATATTTACGCTCGTGTGTAACAACGGTTCGAATGAGAATTCGTGAATGGAAAAAAGGTTTACCTAATTGGTTCAGTGGACTTGAAAAGCTGTTTTAAACTCGTATCAAACGATAATTTGTTAGAATATATAGAGTTTAATCGAAATGAATTTTTATTGCCTTTGCGTAGATATAAATGTATCATGAATTATAAGATCAAACGGAGTTATTTAAATTTTGCAATCCACTTATGAAAACCATGAGTGCTTCAAAGTAAGAAGTATATAATAAAGTTATGTTAAATCAGAAATTCGTCTATAAAATTGTCAAAAGAAACCGCAAAAAGCTTTTAATCTCCGCTAAAATATCAAATTAAACTATATAGAAATTAATATAAACCTTACCTCTTAATACACAAATCCACTAACGAAAAACGAAAAGCACACTTCGAATCGTCTCATTTCAAAATCCTTAATAAGAAAAAAAAAAAAATTCTCAATTCGAAAGCGCAGTCTGCGCCTCGCGATTATAGACATCTCCCTCTCCCTTGCGACCTCATCGCAAAGAGCGACGCAAATCCCCCGTCCGAGGTAGGGCAGAGAGACGGACGTGGCAATCCGCACGTCGAAACTCGTCCTCTACAGGCTGCAGCATTATACGCGCGTAATCCAGCCCCGTCGTCGCGTCGACGTCTACGGAGACGAAGACGAGCGCGAATCCGCCGCATTAGGCTAATGAGCAACGTCGCAGCGCGGCGAGTTTAACCAGATTTTTTTATCCTCCTCGTTTTTTTTTTATATACGCCGGCAGGGGAGGGATAACGACGGCGACGACGTAAAGTTTAGCTTTTGAAATTTTAGAATTGAAGAAGAGGAGAGAGCTTTGAGGTGGGATTGGCCTTGGACGAAAGGGGATTACGTGCGAGGTTGGATCGAGAGGTTGTTGGCGCGCGCTTTGAGGTTGAATTTTTCGGAGCGGGGTATAATCTGGATTTGCGGGTTCGTTTGTGAAACCTCTTTCGCGGGTCTCGTTTAGTTTCTTCTACAGAGGAGAAGAGGAATATCTCGCACACGCGAAATGCTCAAAACAAACTATCAAGTGTAATATATGTCCCCGATGCGCGCTGTAAAGTTCAAAGCCTCTCGTCCAGCTGCAACAACGGCGAAAAAAAAAATGTCATCGTTAACAACGAGCGCGAGCCCAAAGTCCAAACAAACCCCGACGAAGAAGAAGAACATCTCCGCATCAGCGAAACTTTTCAATTCCAGCCGAGAGTAGAATGGCAGGGCCCACCGTCGTCGCAGCATCTGCACAAAAGAAAAACGCGACGCGCGCGCGTGGCCGAGAAATAAATCCTGAGCCGCGAGCCCCTATCGCGAAAAAAAGAGCGCCTCGACTCTGCGGCCGATATATATTTCGGCGGGGCCGGATTAGCATAACCGGCTCGTCTGCGACGCAGACGAGGGCTCCTACGTGCGTGGAGCAGGTATGCGGCCGATGCCGGGGGCAATGTCACGATGGAAGAGGGGAGAGTGAAGCCGAAATTTTACTTGCTAACGAGAGGATGGAGTCATCGGGAGGATTGAAAAGTGGGAAATTAAGCGCGGAATTCGGGTGGGAGTGTGTGTGGTGATTGGAACTGCGGGATATGCACGTGAGGGTGGGAGGCAAGAGGGAATTTGCAAGGGGCTTGCGAGGGTCGTGGAGGTTATTCCGTTTGCTCGGAGATTGGCTGTTGCAAAGTTGTTTCTTAGTGTTTGTTTTTCTTTTTTACGGGGAAGCTGTGGACTCGTGGTATAGGAGTTTTATAAATGGCAATTTATGAAATTATGATTAGACTTAAGATTGATTATGTCTGATTATTTATTGGGTGAGAAGAACAAATACTATGAAATGGATATAGTCTACAATGATTTATTTATTTATTTATTTATTTATTTATTTATTTATTTATTTATTTATTTATTTATTTATTTATTTATTTATTTATTTATTTATGAAGAATATACGGGAAGGTGCCCATGTTACATAGAATTAATAAGATAGTATTTAGAGCGTAGAAGGTTTACAGTTAATAGAATTGGTAAAAGTGTAACTTCGCATGAGCCTTAAACGTAATAAAATTTACAATAGATGAGAGGTGAGATGGCAGTGAATTTCGCATAGTCTTAAAAGTCTGGCAATTGGATAATTAAATGTGTAATTTTTACAAGCTGAGCATTCTTGAAGGATTTGAGGGTTTCTGATTGGATATACAATATCACAAAATTTGAACCTGCTGATTAAGTAATTGAGTACAGGAAATTTTATTATGTAAAATTTTTAAGGTAAGCAGCACCTGTATAGAGTCAACAAGCGAGTTTATTGTTGGAATCTTATATTTTTCTGAGATAGGAGTGTAGTTATGATCGAAGAAACTCATACACTGAAAAAAAAAGTAAAGGAAAAAGTACTAAACGTTCAATAAAAATTACCATCTTGTGCAGGGAACGCGACCACAGACTCTAAAAACCCAAAAAATTACCATACTTTATAAGAAATTTTACCAGAAATATAGGAAAATTTACTATACTCTATTGTAAAATTTACTGTAAAGTATGGTAATTTTTCCGGTCTTTACAGTCTGTGGTAGCTTTACGAGACAGTATAGTAATTTTTCCAAAACTTTTCTCTCAGTGTAGCTCAACCCGATATAAACGAAAGTTTTCTTAAAAATTTTCTTTGAATTTGCTTCAAGTCTCTTAATTTGAGTGTCAGTGTGAGGTCTCCAAACCGAAGATGCATAGGTTAGCTTAGGTAAAACTAAAGTTTTGCCTAATGATTCATAAATATAAAATAAAGATATTTTGTTATCTTCTCTCTCCACATGCATTGTAGAAGGTCAAGAACCCGTAACGCACTATATAGAGAGCATCTTCACTAAGAAATCGAAGTTTTCCATATATATTATAATAAAATTATACTATTATTGTAATCACTCTCCACTTTTTCCCAAACATGAATGTTTATTATTCATCTCAAAGCCGCAGACAATTAATTAATTAGCCACTCTTCATCTCATTCCCTCCCCACATCTCGCTCGATTCCATTATAAAAGCATAAAATACATGCGAGCGCGCGCGTCTTCTTCCTCGGGTTCTCGGAATTTCCTCCTCTTATTGCACCCGCACCCTACGCCACTCGTCACTTTTAACGAGACGCCCTCGCTCGCGCGCGTGCGCGCCTTTTATACCCAAGTTTTCGACTCCGCCGTACAGTTGTATCATTTGCTCGCAGACGCCTCGGCCGAGAAAACGTTTCTTTTTTTCCTTCTCTCTCTCGTTCACAATAGAGAAGTGGAATTTTTCATTACATTAAAAAGTTTCGCGAGCATATAGGGGCAGATGAAGTAATTTCGAGCGCACGCCCGCAGTGGCTTGGCCTTTTTATTATTGGAATTCTTGCACGGTGTTTTGAATATGGAGCATTTTAATGGTTCGGCCACGGCACTATAGCCCGCCCCCACGTCTGTCCGATAAATGGATGGTCGTGCGGGGAGATGCCAGCGTGTGGCGGAAATATTTTTTAATACAGTGAAAAATTTCACCCGACCGTACGGGGAGCTTTTTTCGTCCTTAATGGTTGCGCATCGATATCCGAAAAATGTCTCGCGCGCGTTCGGCGTCTTTGCGCCAGAAAATTCATTAAATATTTTGGTGTTAATGAATCGATATGTCAGTGAATCGGTTGGTTGTTAATGCTCAATTTGTTCTTAATTTATTTCTAAAAGAAGTCGGATATATATCAAAGAGCGGATAAACACGAAAATGTAGAATCACAAAGGGATTATTAAGTGTCAGATACATTTTTATTTCTTTCAGAACATGGCTAAAATAGGATTTATCGTAGATGAAATACGGTTATAAAAGAATGTACTCCAACGACTGGTCAATTACATATTTATTAAATGCGCACCGAACCATTTCCACACGCAAAATATCCACCACCCCCTCCCTGGTAGAAACATTAACCAATAGTTTAATCATCTCTTGCTTTAAAATGCTACTAATTTCGTCACAAAATGATGGTTTGCTTAGCCAACAGTTAAACCAACTGTTGGTTTGAAAATTCTATAAATTTATGTACTGAGTTAATGAGCCGTTGGCCTACAGATCCTGAATTTTCAAAATTACTAAAATAATAAATTATTCATTTAGTATACAATAAAAAAATAAAAATAATCAAATTAATAATAATAATGCTATACCGTCAGTGTGAAAAAAATATTTTGATGGTAAATGAATGTTTTATACATATTAAGAATTTAAACATTTTGAGGTTAAATTTATTTTTGTAAAAATTTTTCTATTATAAATGAAACTTCTTTTGTTTTTGAAATGTTATATTTGTTCTATTTCCGAACCGTTGGTTAGCCGTTGGCTTACACTTGTTGTATCCGTTGGCTAAAAAAATTACCGTACAATTACTTTTCTAGCCATTTTCGTTAGCTTGTTTTCTACCAGTGTTCGACATTAATCAAATTTTTGTAAATTGAATACAATCCCAGAAGCTTGTCGAAGTATCGCTTTTCACCGCTTCGGTGGGTCAAGAGTTATATACTGAAAACCTGCTTCGCTCGCGCGCGGGTCAATAAAACTCGTTACGCTTCGGTCCGCGTCCCCACTTGATTTGATTAATGGCATTTTCACGGGACAGAAGGCGAGCCCCGACAGCTGTGAACTCCGGAATACATTAACACGGGGGTACCATTGAGTTGTCAAATTTGAATAATCCAGCAGCGCGCGCGCTCATCAGCTCAATGAATTTCGCAAAAATCTGCAAGCGAGAGTAGGCGGGTCGGGTTGTTATATTTAAGAAGGACAAAGTGAGGACAAGTGGGTATAGCGATCGATGTATGTATATGTATAATACGCATGAGAAAGTCACAGCGGGGTGTAATTGAGAGATGACGGGAGGGCGAATGGATTTTAACGAGTTTCGCGACGATGATTCGCGCAATTACACGAGTAAATTAGCTGTTGACGCGGTCGCATAATTTTTCACGCGCGGCCGGAGTTTTTTCTCTCTCTGCGTGCCATATGAATATTTGACGCCGTTTGTTTTGCGGTGCACGCACACGTCATGCGTGAAATCAGCCGCGCGATGTCCCGATGACGGGCGTATAAATATTCGATTCCATTTGGAGATGTGAAATTGATGCGCGGGCGCGTCTCGAGCGCGAAATTCGCGTGCGGCTAAACGAAATGCGCGCGCAGACGGACGAATTGATGGACGCGTGTAACAGCGTGGGAGTGGTATGAGTTTTTGGGGAGGGATGTTTAATTTTGCATTGCGTAACCTTTTATCCGGTGCATATATGGTACGAAAGGTACACGTGAAATAAGTTATTATTTACGGCGAATCGGCGAACACGACTTTTGTTTGGTACATGTGTTGTCGTTGAATATTACACGCAGTAATGCGTTTGGAAATTCGGGATGTGTTTGATATGTATTACTTTACGTTGTATTTGTTGAGCATTTTATTAAAAGAAAGTGCATTGGAAATGAGCTGAAATTGAATTATAATGGAATATATACCGATTTATATTTAAAAATAACGTGCTTGTAAATAATGCATTTTTAAGGGAATATCAGAACTGGAATTTGATGAAATATAATATCAATCAATATTTGAGTTTCTCATTGTTCTTTAAGGTATTTTGTATACAATGCTATAAAACTCGTGAAAACTTAAAATTTTGATTAGATTGACAAAAGTTACATATATATGAGTATTTCTCTGTATCTTTTAACTTTTAGCTAAATAGAAATTTTTAAATTTAATGTTGAGGCACATTCACAAAACTCATTTTTTTCTATTCTAGGTACCCCGAATAACAATAAAAAGGGTCTGCTCCTCATTTTTAAACATAGTTTTTTAATATTGTATGCTTATGCACATACGAGTAAGCGTGAGAAATGGACGTAAATCTTCCCTGTGAATTAGTTCAAGAAAATGTATGTAGAAAAAAGAACAATACTAAGTTTAGCCTAATTTACCGTTGTTTATGTGTGCCACCAAAAAATGATAATTTTTTATGCGAGAGGCACATCGACACCGTGTTCTTTAGTAAATAATAATTCACTTTCCATAAGAGGCACACTTGTAACCAAAGTCACATTTTGTTCGTCTTTCCAAGACGAGTAATTTACGCCCCAGAAAATTAAAAAAACACAAAAGTTTTTTTTTTAAACGACAAATAAAGTTTAATTTTTATTTTTACCAAAATACAGCATCGCAGAGATAATACTATGCACTTTTTTTTAAAGATATAGGCACACTAAATCAGACAACATATTTTCGAATACTTAACAAGGGATGATAGCTGAAAAAAGTTGGTAAAGCATTTATACAGGAGTTTTTTTTTTAATGATGTAAAAAGGATGAGAATTTCCTACAGTACGCAGGTAAAATCTCTAAATTTAGGCCTTTTTCGATTGCCCATGAGATTATCCTTGTTTAAAAGTGATTTCTATGTAGTGGAACATGTTACTGAAAGTGGATTTTATAAATATTTACTTGACTTAGATAGCTAAATATCTGAGAACCATAAGATATGTTACAGTACTGTAAAAGTTAAAAGTTATAGAGAATTGCTCATATACGCAATGTTGCCTTATTAAATAATAAAAATCATACAAACATACAAACCCTTATCACCAGACAAAATATTTTATCAAACTCAAACCTCCCAAATTACGGCATTCTCTCCAACTCTCAACGCTTCGCAAAAATAAATGCCAGCATTTCATCCAACAAAACCTCCTTTTCCACCATTCAAAAAACTCTCTCCTCCTCCACCCAGCAATTACACGCGAACGGTCCTACATATAAAGGCGGGGGCGGCTTAATTACGCTAGATTCTCGCGCGTCGCGCCTTCGTTAATTTTCAAAGACCATTCGCAAATTGACGCGCGGGGAAGCGCGAGAAAAAGAAACCAAGTCGCTCGCTCGCTCGCTCGCGAGAACTTACTTCTCCCGAGTAAGTAAAGGACGCGCGGCTGCTGCTGCTGCGACGCGGCCGTGATTAATGGCTGTCACGAGATATATAGGACTGCGACGCCGCTGAGGCTGTATTTAAGGAAGCTTTATATATTGTTCGGAAAGTAGGTGAAAACTTTTTGCGCGAGGACCTGTAGGATTTTGCGGTTTTTTTTTTCATCTCGGAGAGAGAGAGAGAGAGAGAGACTCAGTTTAGTTGGGGAAAAGAGAGCAGGTGTTTCGCGACGACGCGTCGTCGCGAAAGTTTCCCCGAGATTTTTGCGGGGATTCTTTTGGGGGAATAATTATCTGAGGTGTGCTAATTGGAAAAGTTGAGAGGACGCGTTGTTGTTGTTTGAAGATTGGTGCTCTGCCGAGGGTGGTTTTTTCGGAGAATGGTGTGAATTTTTTCGTTAATTAAGGGGTGTATTGTTTCCAATTTATTACATGGAAAAACATAATTAGTTAATTCTACATTTCCTACAGTTGATTTAGCTGTAAAGTGGCACGGTCGTTTTACTTTCAAAAAAATCGGTAGAATTTCCATTTTTAAATGTAGAATCTCCATTTTTGAAAAGTAGAATTTCGATTTTTAGGAAAATGGAATTATTACTTCACTACTTCAGTTGCTATTACTATTTTTTTTTCTGTGTATAACATACTCGGCAGTTCGTATAACTGAAGCTTCGTCACTAAAATGCATTCAAAATATTTTATAAATTCAAACAAAAGCGTAATTTTATTCTCTGAAAATGTAAATTTCGTATGAATGTAGAGAATTCAGCTCTCTTTTAATTACAGTAAATATCATAACAATAATAAGTGAGCATTTATTTCATTTAAATTTCTATAAGCCAAGTTAAATATTCATTCAAATTACCGATATTTATCACATAATAAACAAATTCTAAAGCGCACGCATATAACACATCATCACGACAACCATTCAAACTAAATAAAAAGACCCTCAAACCGATATCGCGCGATGTCGATGTACCACTCGACGGATACAAAAACTATACGATGCGCACTCGAGCCACATCTGCACGCCAGTATGCAGAATACTACATACAACGACGCCCTTCAGCCTCCCATCTCTTTTTCTACAATCGAAGAGGAACCGTCTTGTTCTACTTCTTCTTCTCCTCAGGCAAGAAACGCAATTTGCCAAAGAGTAGAATCGACCCTTTGTCCGTCTCTCTTTCTCCCTCTCTTCCTCTGCACGAAAAATAAATGTCCCGTCGAATCGCGCGAGTGTCTCACGGCTCGTTGAGCGCGTCTGCGCGGGCGATTAAAACGATCGTCTGGCTGCGTATATATATACGTGCAGACTCTAATCCCCCTTCCACGCCGGTGCATTAGAGGCTGCGGGCCTAAATATATATTCGCGAAGGGTTAATGGCTTTATTATGCCTTTAATGATTCTGTTTGGTATTGATTAATGCGCGCGTGTATTTCTTTTTCCCGCGTGCTGGTCGTGGTATTTTCTTACAGGTCGATTGTCATACAATGTATTGCGGGACACACATTCGTTGTCGGGGTCGTGTATATTTCATAAAAATTTCATTATGTTTCCAGCATTATCCGGAGAGTGAGAGGAGAGATAAGAGCGCCGCACGTACACTTCCGCGTCGTAAAAAGCACACGCCGGCTTTATTTCATGGGGGCGATAGATATTTTTATATAATGCGACATCGCGAGCGTAGTAAATTAGAGACTAACATAGGAGAAAATAATTCAGAAGTATAAGTAAATACATAATCAGCTCCTGCCTGTATATGTACAACGTTCCATCAATGTCTCTTTTTTCGATAACTTATAGAGTTTTTCCGTACGCTACTCTGGTAGAAAATAAGTTAACGAGAATGGCTGGTAAAGTAATTCTAAGGTAATTTTTTTTAGCCAACGGTTAGAAGTGTAAGCCAAGGGTTAACCCAACGGCTCGGAAAAAGAGCAAATATAACATTTCAAAAACAAAAGAAGTGTCATTTATAGTATAAAAATTTTTACAAAAATATATTTAACCTTAAAATGTTTAAACTCGATCTTAATATGTATAAAACATTCATTTACCATAAAAATATTCTTTTCACACTGTCGGTGTAGCATTATTATTAATTTCATCATTTTTATTGTATACCAAATGAATAATTTATTATTTTAGTAATTTTGAAAATTAAGGATCTGTAGGCCAACGGCTCATTAACTCATTGTCAGTACATAAATTGATAGAATTTTCAAACCAACAGTTGGTTTAACTGTTGGCTAAGCGAACCATCATTTTGTGCCGAAATTTATAGTAGCATTTTAAAGCAAGAGTTGGTTAAACCGTTAGCGAACTCCTTCCAATTTCGTCAACCGATTGTAAACTATTGGTCAATCTTTCTACTAGGGTATACCTATATAAAAATGCAATTAAATACTGAACGCTTTGCATATACCCCTGTTATAAAGGCATAAAAAATCCCATCCCTATAACCGTTATATACTCGCATCGCGCTTAGACGCGCGCGGTATCTTTATTAAAAAAGCGTTTCACTAGCGGGCCGTAAATTTTAACGACTCGATCGAAAACTCATGTTACTCGCGCCGGTATAAGGTAAAAGACCCAGAAGATGGACACTTATGACCCTAAAAATTTTCAATCACTTTTTTCGCAGTGAAAATCATTGGCTAGGGTAAAAATTTCGGTATATGTATAAGCCGAATACATTTTTGTAACGAATAAGACCAAATATTGTTAATAAATGATTAAAATACAAAATTTAAATCGACTTTAAGTAATGACTAAGTTGTCGGAGAAGATGGACGGGTGATTTTTTCTTTGCAGGAGTAGTCGGACAATTTTGGTAGGAATAGTTGGACAGCGAAATTACATGTAGTTTAAATGGTCCAACTATTGCTACCACTAAATTCATATGGAAGATATAGATGGACAGCACCATCTGCTCTGACCATAACCTCAATATTTGATTCTCTTAATTTTTTCTTTTTGTAAGCCACAAATCGACTTCAAATTAGCTTCATAAGAAAGTTCATACAAAAAGAAAATTAGAAAACAAAATGTTTCGACATTTTTTAATTTTATATATGATTTTTGTCTCTGTCCATCTATTACTTCAACTTTTCAAAGTGTCCATCTTCTGGGTCTTTCACCTTACTCGCTGGGGAAAATCGAAAAAGTACAGCTACCGCGCGCGTAACACCGCCGCTTGTCTCTCGTCAGTCGCGAATTACCCATCAGCTAGCCGACTGCCTGCTCGCGTGTATACAGTGTGTGTGATCGGGTGACGTGAATATTTATGTACGGATCTATAGTGGCTTTGTCGGGCAGAAGGGGGGATGATTTTTCTCATTGGTGCGTTGTAAATTTAGTAGCCGGAACAGTGAACGGGGAGAAGTGAGCGGGAAGATTAATTTGGTTGGAAATGGCCGAGCCGGATGTGAATTTTATGAAGGATTTTTAACGGGGGGATGAAACAAAAGTTCGTGCCAATTCTCGGGCACTTAGCGAAGAATCTTTTAAGGCTTCGCTCGCTCCGGCCAGATCTCCGTGAAAAATAGCCGGCGCCCTCTCGGGTTCGAAATTTAATTGCGGCCACTTTTCGCTCTTTTTAATTTCTTCCGCTCTCAACCCCACCGTCTCTTAGCTCGCGGGAGACGGAAGATGTTATTTTTATAACTTAATCGTTTCCAAGAGCTTTCTACGGATCGCTCGTTACGAACGTAAAGTAAACGTTTAAGGGCGCGGAAGCCAGATGTTCGCCCCGTAACCGGTGGGGAGGAAAAAATATACGTTTTTTAAAATTGCCTCTGTGTTCAGTTGGAATTGAAAAGATATTCGGTGATATAAATTTAATTATGGAGTAAAATCTATTTAACACTTTGAATATTAGGATTGAGATACGGGCAGCTTTTTATACCGCGGGGTTTGAAAATCTGTCTGTAAAAGGAGATATTTGAATGAAGATCAAATTCAGCTGCTGCAAATAAAGAGGATTGCCTTTGAAAATCTTCATCTTCTTTTCTCGAAAAGTTATTCTTCTACCTATATTCTTACTTCAATATAATATAAATCCTTTCATGAAGATTAATAATTCACTTACTTCATTTTCTTTATTGAAGATTTGAGTTTCCTGAATCCTTTCAATTAATGACTTTTTCATATAAATGTTTTACCATGTACGTAATTAGCCCTTTGGATTTCACGGGTAATATGTCGCAGCGTATAAATTATGTCTCTAAAATTTTTTAAATATTTTGTGATAATATACAATGATAAATAATTATATTCCTTAAAGTCAAGAGGAAAAATTTTATCATACAGATTTGAACTCAACATTTTATTAAAAAATCGAATTCTCATATGCTGCGGCATGTCATCCCTAAAACTGAAAGGGCTATATGAAAATTATTAACAGTATACAAAAGACAATAAAAAAAAGAAAACAATTTTATTTCCGACTCACAAAAAATACATCATAATCCCCAGCTAGATCTAATAAACTTCTATACTGCTTACAAAATACACATTCCCCATACCAACCTCAACAAAACCAAAATAAACAAAACCTACTCTGTACAAAAACGAAACAGTTATTAATAATCAACGACTTCTATGTCAAACTCAGCCCAACCAACCAAAAAAAAAAAATCTCCCTCGTACAAAAGCCGCGCGCGAAAAGCGCCGATAAAGTCGCGCGATGTATACACACACATAGCACTCGCACGGCTAACAAGGCAAAGTGGCGCGGGTGATATCGCCGCTAATAGAGCGGAATATTTATACACACGTGTACGTATACGTGTGTATGTGCACGTAGCGTGTGCTATAAGCCTCCCGCGGCACAAGGCTTAATTTTAGCCGAGCGTACGCGCGCGTGGCTGGAAATTTAAATATCGTTATTAATCCGCTTGTCGTATTACCGCTGCTCCGTTATACCAAAGCCCTCGGCGGAATTTTCGACCTTCGTTTTTACGTTGAACGAAGTGTGTGTGTGTGTGTGTGTGTGTGTGTGTGTGTGTGTGTGTGTGTGTGTGTGTGTACATACGTATGTAGAGTGATGCTCGGTTTTCAGCGATGCGAAGTTCGGCTTTCAGTTTTGTTGAATGGGTGAGTATGAGGGAAGAGTGATGTGTGATAGTTAGGAGTGCTGAAAAGCTTTTGTGCTTACGAGATTATAAGTAGTTTAATTGGTGGGAAGTTTGTCGAATAATTAATAATATATTTTGGATGTATTGTCATATATTTTTGAAAACTGATCATAACTAATAGAAATTTTAGATGGATGATTAGCATAAAATACTTTAGTCGTAATTCATGTTATTTACTAGAATTCATAATAAACTATAAGGAAAATTTTGTCACGGCAAATTGGAAAACATTACAGTTTAATAATTATTTATTGCTAATTATAAGAATTCTGCTAAACATTCGATGGACTAACTGTGTACAATATTACTTCGGAGGAAAATATACGCAATAATAAGAGTGTCTCAAGTATACAGCAAAACATTCGTACCATATTTTACAACAATTCCTTACAAAAACTACTTACTCTTGAAAATGTATCTTCTTCCCGCTTTCCCCACACATCCACGTAACCCACACAATTAGTCCATCAATCCTGGTCCCGGTATCCCCGAAAAATAATGCGACCTCGTCAACCTCACCCACTCTCAACTCGACGCGCACTCCATTCGCACTTCATAAGCGCAAAAAGCAGCCGAAAAAGATTAAAGAGAGAGAGAGGCACAGAGCGGCACGAAGAAGCTTGAAAGTGACAGATCGAACGTAAATCCTGCGGTGCGCGCTGAAATTTTTTTGCGGCCTCGCGCGTACGTTCGCGTTTTATCAACGTCACCCATGCGCGCTGTCACCGCTGCGGGAAGGGACCACTTCGCGACGAAAGCTCGGGCAAATGAAAAGGAGATGGGACGTATAGCCGGCTGGATAAAAAGAAAGGGGAGAGAGGAAAAGGGCTGCAGCGGAGAGTTAATTGGTCCGGTTAATTACGAGTGCCGAAAGTCGATTCGCCGTGCTAAGGAGAAAAGCTCGGACGCTCGCCGGTAGTGGCGGCGGCAGCGGGCATTTAATTGACACCCGACACGCCAACTAATCTAATCAAAAATTGCCCGCGTTAATTACCCGCGTCTCTCCTCCCGACGCTCTTTCTCTGCCTTTTTCCGCCTTGCGCGAAGGGTTCGTTCTTCTTTTTTTTTTCGAAGTCGTGGTGTTGTCTTTGACTTCGGTTACATCAAAGGTAATGACACGAACGCTGAAAAAGATAGCCAGGTGTATACGGGTCCGCGTCGAGTATTTTTTTTTTCCTTTCTTTGCAGGCGACGGTGTATCGGAAAGCCATGGAACTCGGGGCTTGTTTTTTAAATGAGCTTTCGCTCTCCCCCTCCATCCGGCGCTATACGCTTTTACGGTAAGTGTAAATTGCGCGGTTACATTCGTTTTCGTAGTTGGGTCGGTTCGTGGGGCTAACGAAGGAGTATTAATTTTTTTAAGTCGTATGGTGTGCGTTCGTGAAATTAATAATAAGAGATAAGGTTTGGTAGTTGGTGGATGAATGATTATTTTTTCAAGATTAGGAAATAAATTTGTTTTTTTGCACAACTTTTTTGTAATTTTTCTTACTCGGATAATTACTTAGAAAATAATTTTTCTAGAAATTTTTCTCTTTTCTTTACTTCCAGTACACCCAGAGAAATTTCTTGTAACTGATATTATAACAGTACAAGACTGTATGGTGCAATAATAGCGCAAACATAAAATGTTAGTAACCGTTGTAAATCACAATATAATGATACAGACTATAAAAATTGAAAATGATGACATATTTTTAACTACATTTACAAATTGGAATACAAATATCATAAATTTTCTCTAAAAATAACTAGAAAATCTTGTTCTTTTAAGTATTAGAGACTTGCCATAACAAATCGAATTCATAACTAAAATCTTATAGTTATCTTTTTAATATTGATAAAGCGTTTAAAAATCTCGAGGTGCTTATCATCAAAATAGACGGATGTTCCGGGAGGGTTGGAGACGGAATGCAATAAATAAAAACTCCTTAGACAATAAAACTATCATTTATTGATGCACTAAACGTATTTACATTGATGTTGATTTTAATAGGACAATAATATTCGACGCACTAGACGCAGATGCGCACGTAGTTTAGACTCCAGAGCGATCCATTCGTCGCTGGGTCTCGAGATAGAATAGAAAGCGACGACGCGAAATCCATCGACAAACGGACCGATCAAAAGTAAACAAACCGAGTATTAGTCGCAATACGCGCTCAATTACAAGCAGCCGTAACAAATATTATAGTGCAGGTTTCCGAAATACACTGTAAATTCAACAAGATTTCTATTTACTATGTCAAATAGTTATTTCTACTGTACGTTTTTTTCACCGTGTAATAAAAAATAAAAGCATTTGTGATTGAGGCAACATTAAGTTAAAAGGTTCATCAAAAAAGCGTAATAAGGTCATAGAACGGTGGCAATTCTAAATACAAATATTTTATGATTTTTATTTTTGTTACATAGAAGTATATTAGTATCATTATTACATACGGAAAAAAAATTATTTGTTACTGTTACCAACTAATTGGTTAAAAATATTTCAACTGTTAAAAATATCTCAGCAGAGAAAGATAATTTAAAAAAAATTGTTACCATAATCAATTATTGATTACTGTATAAACTTGCGTACTGAAACCAATTAGTTCATGATAACGCTAACCAATCATCTTTTTTCCGTGCAATAAATTGAACATACTATATTTTAAAAATACTGAAGTATAAAAATAACAATTAGAACCAGAAAAGTTAAAGCCACTTTAAAGTTTGTGTATTAAATTATACTCGGAACATTTCAGTGAGAGTTATTCTGACCCACTCCTGCAAATAAAACTTCCAACTTCCAACCCAAATATAATTAAATTATAATTCCACAGACAATGTTTTAAAGTATCCATCGCACGATAATCCCTTCGAGAGATAAGCGGTTTTTCGCATTTTTCACGGGATTTCGTAGCGCGCTATTTACCCCGCTTCCAGTTGAATTTTTCAACTAATCGGATAAAGATTACTCGCGCGCGGGCGCTCGGCCGTGTGCGCACATCGTTAAAAAAAAGTCGTTAAGAGAACAGCGTGGCCGAAGTTTTCGCGCATCATTAGAGCGAGAGCAGCACGTCGGCCCGCGCGCGCCTCTGCAACAACAGCGGCAGCAAGCTAATTTTGAAGATTTCTACATAATCCGCGCAGGCTTAAAGTATTCTTAACCGCTTGTAGTTTCAGCAGTCTAGAAAGTTAAGAATTCTTCGAGCTATTCCACAACACTTTATATACATAACACCGCAAACTTCAAATTATTTTCTTTTTTTACTGTGTTATGCAGCTTGTATCGTTAACGAACAAAAAAGAATATTTATACGAAAACCCTTAAACCAAAAACAAATGCTTTCTTTCAATCCACGACACTGAACATCAGCCTTCCATCAAGTTTCATCGCCGGGCGACCTCTTACCATCGATGCAGCGCGCCTAGTAACCAAGATATCCTAGAGCCATCTCGTTCCCCCTTCGGCCGGCGATCGCCCGACGACGAGTGTCCGCGAGAGCTGCTTTTTGCTGCGACAAGTTCAACGACACTGTTCCGCGCGCCGTTCGCGTTTTCCACTTTTGCCCGACGCAAAGAATAAAAGTCCTGCATGAGAGAGAGAGAGAGAGAGAGAGAGAGAGAGAGACAACCAACTCGCTCGCTTTTTCAGGCCAATTTAAAGTTGGATCGCGTTCATATATATATATATATATATATATATATATATATATATATATATATATAGATATATATATATATATATATATATATATATATATATATATATATATATATATATATATACACACACACACACACACACACACGCGTATATAATTGTGTTATAGTTTTGACGCAGCAAAGTTGAGACTATACCGGAATAATGAATCCGCACGAAGTTTGTTTGTTTCAATTTATGCACGGACCGTGGATTTAGTTTTGACTGATATGTTCTTAGAATTCTCAGTGCCAAGCGGGAACTGATATGTGCCCCACTGGGTATGATAAACTTGACTCGGCGAAAATTATAACTGAGTAATATTATATACGCGAGGTATTATACATAGTATATATTATAGCAGTTGACGAAGCGCGCGCATTTGGAATTAAATTTCTTTCGTTCTGCCGCTGGCGTTTAAAAACTTTTCACGAGCATTTTTCCCTCATTTTCTTCCGAAAATAGCCGGGGCTTTTATCTCTTAAAAAATACTAAAACCGTCGCTGAAATTTTCACGAGACGTGCCACCGCTCGCAAATAGCAAAAAAAAAAAAGGAACGTCCCGACTCGTACTATAATTGCAGTCGTTAGCCCCAAAAAGATCCACGCGCGACGGTAAAGAAAAAAAAAAAAGAATAAGCACGTTTTGCTCGGAAAAAGCAGGCCTTCACTCCAGAGGGACATTCGTCTGCATTTTAGCACCGAATGAAGCTGCGCGCGAGGAACAACGAAAATCTAATTTCCTTAAAAGAAGTCAATAAAAGTGAAAGCAAGACACGCTACGAGGAGAAAGAAGAATAAGGAGAAGAAGAAGCGCCTGTACATACACAAAGGATCCCCCGGTGCACGCGCGAAAAACTCGAGAGTTCAAAACGAGATGCGATAACGATAAAATAACAAAGTTCCCGCGCGCGCGTGTATGTGTATGTGACTGTCGAGGAATTTTTCTTTCTCTCCCTGGCGCGCGCGACACTAAAAGTTCCTACGGGCGCGGAATGGTAAACTCTCTCTTTTTCCTTCGCGCCGAATGGAAGGTGCAGGGAGAGAGGCCGAGACGTCCCTTTTCTACCTCCTGTCCTAATAACGATAAACGTCCTCGGGAGACGCGCGCAGGTGGAACGTTTTGTTTGATGTTGCCCCGAGTTTTCATAGGACGGGCTATATATAGGACGCCCAGACGGAGAGTCGAGGAATAGACGCGGAGACTGAGAGATAAAGCCAATGGGAGTAATTGCGACGGGGGGACGTCGACGACGAGAAGAAAAAGGCAGGGACCTTTTTTTTAGAAAGAGGGAGGAGAGAGGCGAGGTTACTGTCTGACTCCCGCGCGTACGCTTAATTCGTGGCGGAACGAAGGGAGTATATAAATCGCGCTTTGGTATTAGATGTCGGTGTAGTGGTGCGAGTGGTATTGAAGGGGTTGATGGGTGAAGACGGTAGAGTGGAAGTTTATGATGATAAGAGGAGCGCGAAAACGCTTATTTGGTATGGACATTTAATACAATTCCGATAGCAAACGGGGCGATTAATTCAAAGAAGATTATGAAGATTCCGATTCGTTCGGGGCGCGCGCGCGCTTTTAATTACGCCTCGTACGAATGCTCGGCGCAATTAAACGTGGAGCGCGCGCGAAGATTAAGCGGCGCGCAATTCGACTTCCGCCGCGGGCAAGTGCGCGAATAACGAGTTTTAAATCCGCTAATGGCGCGCTAATGAAACATTCTTCAATTTAGCCCCGCATGCGACCAGAGCGCGCGAACTAATCATAACGAGCGCACTTTCGACAGACACTTTATATACCGGCAATGAATTTTAATTGAACTTTCGCAGATAAAGTCGCGAAAAATGTGTCCAATGGTGTACTACTAGTTTGAATGTATAAAACGCTTCAAAGGCTTCATCAAAGCGTCGAATATGCTAATCAGCGTTTACAACCAGATCTGCTCCTCGAGTCTCTACTCTACACTACGTATACGTATCGAATCCTTTTTACACGCGTGCACTCGTAAATAAGGCAAAAACCTCACCCTCACGCGTGGCTTTATGTAATTTCATCTGACCGCGCGCGAGAACATTGCGGGGAAATACACGAGGGTATACACTGAGAGAAATGTTGTAGTAAAATTTATTATAAACATAAGAAAAATTACTATATTTTGTAGAAACGGAGGGACAAATCGAAATTAATAATAATTTTTGCTATGCAACATAGTAATTTTGATGAGTGACTTTAAAATTAAAAAAAATAAATTTTTTCTCGTTCTTCCTGCTTTCAGAACTATTGTTAGACTCTAATCATACAATATTGAATGTGAAAATAAGTTTGAATGAGAAATAAGAATATTTTTTTTTACGAGCGTTGGGATCGAACCTGTGGAACCTTCACCGCAGTAATCGGATGCGCTAACCACTTACCCAACTAGGATTCTTGAGTTCAAAATTTTGGAACTTGTACATGTCAAACCATCGATTTCGATAAAATTGTAGCAATTTTTACTACGTTGGATAGAAAACTTTCTTATGGCCTGTAGCAATTTTTAAATGTGGCACTTTTTACTATGTTTATATTTTAAATACGCTACAAAATAAAATTTATATTCTATTCTAATAAAAATTAAAGAATATATTTTAAATTTTATTATATCACAATTTTTGCTATGTAGCATAGCAATTTTTCTTTTATTTCGTAATACTTTCTAATCAACAACTGTCATAAAAATTACAAGAAATTTTGTAATTATTCATACAGTTATAATAAAAATGCAGCATAAAGTGTATTAGTCTCACCCTTCCTATTCTTTGTAGTAATTTTTATTACAGTTATAATAAAATTTACGACAACATTTTTCTCAGTGTATATATATATATATATAATTGACAGACGGTTTTGCAAATCCATGGGTTTCGCGGACACCGCGCAGTTGTAGATGGGTACTACGCTGTAATTATACCGCTTTACATGTTATATCTCTTGGATAATTGCGCGTTGAAATGGCGCCGCGCGCGCAGTCGGCGGTTGTGTTTACGCCGCGCAGTTTGTATATTATTCTCTCTGTCGTCGGAGTGTGTAAACGGCGAGCGCGGATCGTTTATTGGGAGAAAAAGGGTAATGGATAATGTGCGACAGGAATAATGACACAACTATAAACTGTACCAGCTAAAAAATAGAATCTACTACAATAATGGTGCATGCAACGTGTCCAGCGATGCAAAACAGGGTATAACCGCATTATATCCCGAAAAAGGCATCGCCGCGACCGGAAAAATTCCACCCATTTTTTACTCGACCCCCGTGTTCAGGAATTCCACGCGAAAGACACCCACATACACACCCATTCCTGCAACGGCGCATCGGAACATTTCGTTAAGTCAGCTCTGCGTCTTGCTCTCTGCTTTTATTGGGCCCGCATCCTCTCCACCTTTTTTCCCCTCCAAAAGAAAGGAACACGCGCTGGCCCGGGAGATAAATCACGGCGGGCTTATAAGGCTGCCCGGATTATAATTCACGCGCATACCTGTTTCGTGTATATATATATATATATACCTGCACGGCTGCAGCGTCGGTTTGCACGGATTGAGCAGTGAGGTGAGTAAGCGTTGCGATAACGATGATTTAGGAGGTTTTTAAGAGGGTGATTAGGAGGCCCCGAGTTTTTCGACCGGCTAATGGAGCGCATATTCGGGTGGTTTTTTCGGAGAAGGAAGTTGGAGAGGCTCTTTTTTTGTAATTTGGCGGTTCGTTTTGGGTCAATGGTCCATTTTCTTCGGGCGTTTAATAAATAGCGCGGCCGTTCGTTTTAAATGTGTGAAAAAAGAAAAAAATTCTTTTTAATGTTGCTCGTATGTAGGTGCTATTTGGACGGACCTGTTTTAAACTGCCGCGTGTAAGCTTCTTTAGAAGCGTGTGCGCAGTTTAAACGGCGCATTAAAAATGTAAATCCGTTAAGAGACTGTGAAAGGGTATACGTCGCAGAGAGAAGAAAAAACTCAAAATGTTAAAGTAAACCTATACTCAGTTGGGTAAGCGCACATTTTTACACTGAGAAAAAAAGTTTTGGAAAAATTACTATACTGTCTGATAAGGCTACCACAAACTATAAAAAACCCATAAAATTACCATACTTTATACAGTCAATTTAACAGTACTTATAGTAAATTTTCTTATCTTTCTAGAAAAATTTCTGATAAAATATGGTAATCTTGTGAGTTTTTACAGTTTGTGGTGGCTTTTCCAGAAACTATAGTAATTTTTACAAAATTATCAATAATTTTTACTTAACTTTTTTCTCAGTAGTGTACGTTCGAAACTATAATTTTAAAACGCACTCGATGTAGAAATTTCGCCTAGGAACTTTTTTAACAAACTTTATGTATCTCACTACAACCTTCAATCTCTACACGCGCACGTTATACGAAATTACCTCGGAAATTCCGAAAAAGGAAACCGGGCCGCGGAAAAACGTGCAGCGGCATAAAGTGCAGAGTTGGCCGGCTGCCTCCGGGGGGTGGTGGCGACACGATTTTTTGAAAAATTTTGCGCAAAGTTTCCGCCCGCGGTTTTACGTAGGTAGGCTCGAGACCACAATGATTGCGGCACGTAGTGCATATAAAAATCACCGGTGGCACTCGGTCACGGTCCCCTCGCGGGCTCGCAAAGCGAAAAGATGTAGTGTTGCGAGTGTGTAGAACTCGCTGCTGACATGGTATTAGGGAATTAGACAAGATTTTGTTTATAGGTGTACCGTGTAACTGATAATATTGGTATAAATAAGAGCATTCTCAAGATTGTTTTTTTTATGTGCGATATTTCTTTTATACAAATTACTAGTAGACCTTTAAGATAAATAATATTTCAAAAGATCGACTGGGGAGTCACGTGGTTTCGAATCAGCTGTGTCGAATGCCCTCCATTCTTTATGCACTATTTTTCTGCACTAAATTACTTACCTCTTTTCCTCTTTAATTTACGACCTGCCGATGGTGGCGCTGATAGAGGGGCATTCATCTGAAACTACGTGATCACCAAACCATTTGAAAATGCAATTCAAAATTGTCGTAATGTAAAAATGTTATAAAATAACATATATAGAATAAAATACCAAACTGTTTTGGTAAATTGAACAATTTGTCATAAACTTTAACTTAGAATATAAAAAAAGTCATAATTCAGACCATGTCTAGTTCCCTATTCCAGAAGAGGCCGGAATTGAGGTGTTTTTTTGTTTTTTGGATTTTCTGGTTTATAGTACTGTTTCTTTACGGTTTTATGTAGCAGGCGTGAATATTTAACACTTTTAAAACGTTGTTATTTGTTTTTTATTTTTTTATATTTTTAAATACACGGTTAACTTTGCAATTTCATACGAATAGCCAATCAGAAAGATCACTTTGAAGGCGCCTATTTACTATACAAAATATATACGCTTGATATATATCAGACAGAAATGAAAGATGTACTCTCTTCTATTTGTTTTCAAGCACAAATAAGAATCTGTTTTTATTTAAAGAATTGAAGCTGGGAGATTCCACGATGGAATTATTTTTCCAGGAATTTCTCTGTTTGATTCAACCCTGAAGTCCCTATTATTTAATTCAGCTTGCCCGGCCATTACTACAATGCCGGATGGCTTGTTTGCCCTTAATAGTCCGCGTACAAGTTTTTCCTCCTCGGCAGGTATCTACTTAAGAAGCCCGATGTCCTACGGGGACTTTTCTTGTACTGCAAACTCGGGAACAGGAAACTCGTCGTACACGTCGTTCCACATACGTACATTACATACACACACAGACCCACGCACACCAATATATATACTCGTGTACATATATGCTTACCTGCGCGCGATGTTTTTCCGCGCTCCACTGCTGCGCGCTCGCTTCTATATGTCCGCGCATATATATATATATATATACACGTCGCTAACGTCGTTTCGCAAAGTTTATCTTTTCTGTGCGCGTTCTCTTCTCTCTTCTCTACACTTTTTCCATTCTAGTTTTTTGCCTCGCTCTCTTTTCGGCCGCTGCGGATTAAAAATACGACCTTGATGAAGCTTCGAAAGCAGCGAGCGCGCGACGTACATATATATTTAAGCACGTCGCGCGCGCAATTTTCCCCGGGAAAAGTGCACAATTTGAAATTTAATGTCCGGCTGGCGTGCCGCGACGACGCGTTTGTGCGTAATGACGCGTAATTTCCGATGTGAATTATTATCGTCCGTGGAGGGAGAGGTGGTGGCAATTTTTTTTTCGCGCGCACCAGGCGAATAAATTGCGCGAGGTGCCCCGGGTAATTGCGTTAATCTCGCGGATTTGATTTATGAAGAGTGCAGCGCGGGCGAAAAGTTGCGAGTGGCGTTTTCAAAGATGAGTGGAGCTCAGGATTTCGAGAGAGAGAAAGAGGAAGACTGCTTTTCGCGAACGAGCAGTGGGTATAACTGTAGAATTTTATGATGAGCCTTTAGGAGGAGTTACAGTCGACTTCGATTTGTCCGTTTCAGCAGGAATGTAAAAGTCTCGAGGGTAGTGAACTGAATAGTTTTCAACATTTTTTCAAATACGGTCGTAAGATTAAGAGGGAGAAGGTATATAGAGGTGGAAAGAAATCAGTGGATTTTTAAATTATTTGAATAATATGATGGAACAAATGATAAAATTCAAACAGATAAGTGCGTTATTTTTGTCAGATTTAAGCATACTTGATATATTTTATATATAAAGATCTATTTTTAACGTTTTTGTAATTTTTCAAAGATGTTTTTTTTGCGCTAACTTGATATTATGAAATATGAGAGCTGAATATATAATATTATGTATTTCGGTGACAACAATATTTCTGTAAAATTCAGGCTAAACTAAAAGAATCTCGAGAAAAATTGTGAAAATCGTGTTTTCATGTTATATTGCCGTTGATACGTATATCCAAGCCTTATTTTGTTCTCTGAATTCGCATGAATTTTATAGTTCTATGCAAGATGATATTATCAGAAAAGAGATCCATACCACACTTTTTCCGAGCTTCAAAAAAAAAGAGAATACACTGTAAAATGTGCAGGTCAACGACGGCTCCCATAAAGTTTTTTAATATTAATAAATAGGAAATTCGAGGAAAATCCGTGCTACGCAATATTTTGAAATATTTTGAAAAAATTTTAAAAATACTTTTCGAAAGTGAGCTTTATGTTTCTATCCGGACATGAATTTATTCGCATATATACATCGACTTTACAGTTCCTGGCACTCTACAAACAACAATTTAAAAAAAAAAATATCTGGTAACCACTCGTATATACTTCTGCATATACACAACGAAGACTTCTGATTAAATCACAATAGCACAAAAAATTTCTCTACAACTATATCCACCCACGCCAGTCGAGTCCATCCTCAGAACTTTTTGGGCTGATGCTTGCGCTTGCTCTGCTCGGACCCGGCACGCCGACTCTTGCTGCCTTCGGCGGACCATCGGGCGTGATAGCGCTCGCAGAGCCGTTTGAGTGCCCCCTCGACCTCGCCGAGCTCGACGCGCTGCTTGCCCGCGGCCTCGGCCATGCGGCTCGCGTCCTCCAGCGTCTTCTCGATTATGTCCTCGAGGATCCACATGAGGACCGCCTGCGCTCGCGCCGACAGCACGTAGCGCTGACCCCCTGCGAGAATGAGAAAAAGTGGAGAAGAAGTGTCGTGGCGGTTATTTTCGGAGTTAAAGGCGAGAGGCTGGAAGGAGGCTGAGTAATTGGGGTTGCTGCCGCGAGGATGAGTGTAGGTGATAGGTGTAGTGCTTTGGAGGATATATTTTTCTTTTGTATTTGTAGAGGTTGGATGTGGAAGTTAATTAATGTTAATAATAATGAGGTAGAAAAGGTTTTTTTTTCAGTTAATATTTAAAGATAAGAGGCAGTTGAAGAAGGTTGAGGTGCCGTTACACGAATAAATATCGAGAATGTCTTCCTCCTTGTAAGTGTAAGAAAAATTGTTGTTACGTATAATTTATTTCAAATATTCCATGGATTAGTTTATGAAAAAATTAAAAAAGAAAGAATTTTTTTTAAAATATCTGTATGATTAAAAATTTTAATTTAATTAAGTGAATTTTCCGTGTAATATATACTATGGTTTGTTCACAATAAATTTTTATTTAAAAAAACTTCATTTAACAAAAAATGTATGCTTTAGCCGCATACAGCTGACACTGGGCAGTATGTAAATATGTTTGGTCATATACTACACGTGCATTTGCGTAATTGAAAAGAAAAGCTTAAATTAATTTTGATAATTTATGTTTTAATGAAATTTGTTCATTTTAGATAGAAATATAATTGAAAACTGAAACTTTTAGAAAAATGGAAAAAATTATTAAAGGCATCATTTTCAGATACGAAAATTTCAGTAAAGCTTGTTGTCAAAATTATTACACTGAACAAATTAATTATATTAAGGGAAATTTATTCGATATTAAACTTTTTTCACTGTAAAATCATCGTCATTACTGAATCTAAATATAACAATACGTGCTAAAAAATGATAAAAATAGTGCATTACGATACGAGTGCGGGATCACCTACGCAGCGCATAAATATCGTATGCTATTTTTCCTATGGAGTTGTGCAAAGTTCGAGTTTGCACACACATTTGAAAACGCAAAAGACTTTTGATATCAAATTCAGGAAAAGAAATCAACAGCGCGAAAGATCAAACAACTGATTCTAGTTTTCATTCCCCGAATAAAAGAACTTCAAACCCGGCCGCCCCTTTGTCGAAATTTGATTGAACCGCTTTATCCCTCGCCCATTCCCCCGCGTATATAAAAAGCGCATCAGCTGACGCTACACATTTAACGAACAGCCGACGGGGCTGTATTAGCATGACATCTCCTCCGCTTCGAAAGAAAATTTACGATCGAACCCCTCCTCGCGCAACGACTTTCGAATCAATAAACCGCGCGCGTAATAGATTTCCCTCCGTCCGCGTGTATTAATCACACATCCCTCTCGCAACAATATAAACTCGATCAAAGCCGCCGCGGCTGTATACGAAAGAGTACAAGTGTAGTCTCTACCTCGGCCGCCGGCCCCCGATTTCTGCGGCGCCGGCTGATGGTGACTCGGCGGCATGCCTCTTTCCGCTTGTCTTCTTAGCGCGCGAGGTATAGATCCGCCTGCGGGCCTAGGAGAGCCTCATCTCGCCTTTATTGCCGCGGATTTTGGGATTCTCCGGATGGATTTGCGGAGACGCGCGCGCGATGGCTTTTCCTCGTCTGTGTTTTTGTTTCGGAGTAGAGGGAGGTTATGTGCAGTCGCCGTCGGCTCGTTGGCATACTTTCGGGGCGATGTTCATACCGTGCTGGGAGAGGTAGCCTATATACTTAATGTTGTTTTACGCCGTTGTTTGTGCGCGGGAAATGGTGCGACGAATTTCAGATTTTCTTCGGGCGTGTTTGTGGATGTGAAATTCATTATTCATTATAATAATGCGCGAAATTGGGGGTCTTTTATTATGATAATTCGCACGAATGACGGAGTGACATTGGTTTGGTTTTAACGTTGATTAATAAATAATACGGGCTTCAGTGGACGCTGATGATAATGGGAAATGTGTATTTGAATATGGATGAAAGAATATACACGGTAATTAGAGTTATTGGGTGAAATTATTTTATCGAAGTGGCGGAATTTATTTAATTCAAATGATAATGCGAGCAACGATGTATCTTTCATTATTTTAAATACGATGAAACGAGCACTACTCTTATAAAAAGATTATTACTTTTCAAAAATGTTCAACCTCATCAACACGGCTAAAACTCTGTACTTCCGGCCAGACCAGATCAAAACTTTCGAAATTTCATTCGCCCACTCTCCCCTTAAAAAAAAAAAGAAAGCTCCAGCATAATCAAGCCCGTATAATTCACTCCCTGCGCCGTCATCATAAACTTTTATACCGCGGACGCACACGCACACGCGATTCCCTCTTTACCCCCACGTAATTCCAAGGTGCAAATGCCTCTCTCCCCTCTCTAAGAATATCGTAATAAAGAAAGGAGCGAAGAGAAGGCGCGAAGAAAGGAGAGACGACGCCCGGATCGCGTAATTCGCGAAGCCGTGGTAATGAAAAGCGAAGGCGCAGGGAAAATCTCTCCCTCGCGTAATCGCGTTTCGCTAAAGCGCGATATTGCACGGACGAGGAGATAAGGTAGGTGGGGGAGGGAAGGAGTTTGCGAGAGAATTTTTAAAGGAGTAAAGGCTGCCTCTCTCTCTTTTGCGAGCAGGAAACGGTTCAGACAGAGATTTCGCGCGCGCGAGCGCTTTGAGGGCATCGGTTGCGGCGCGGCAGCAGCGGATTGCCAGCGGGGAGATGTGCTTTTGATGAGGCGCAGCAGGCGGATGGAAAAGTATTGTGGGCGGAGGAGGGTTTCGCAAAGGCTCGGGGGATTTGTAATAAGTTCGGTTTCGAAATGGGAATGTGGTGTGGGTTTTTGTTTTCGAAAAAATGGTAACTTTTTTTTTTGTTATGTAGAACGATGGATTGAATGGAAAAAATATATTGCTGAAAATTTCGCGCCAAAATAAATGTTTTATTTTTTCTATTTTTGTTTCGCATTTTTTTTTTTGCTGCAGGTAATATTTTCGGAAGCTTTTACTGCTGTATTTGATGGTCCAATTTTGTTTTTTTGTTAAAGCTACATTTACTTTTGCATAGTACGTCACTGCGTTTCGTGCATCTGAATTTTGAAAATTATACGTTGAAAAAGAAAATAACCCTGAATTCAACAACTCTACAATAAACAGTAAAAAGTTTATGTACGAAAGAGCTAAAGAGGCCAATTGTCCAATTTGTTTAATGAATAAATCAAATTTTATGCGCAGTCAAAAGTTTTCATTTTATGGCTTCAATAAACGCTAAAAATGTTTGGAATAATCAACTAACGCTCTCGTAATATATACGTTTAAATTTGAAAGGATTCTGTTTTCCATTATTTAACGCCCATATTCCCTTCTATAATCCATGCATCGGAATATTCAAAATTATAACCTCTATCACTTTCGAATCTTTGAGCAATCGTCGAATTTACATGATAAAAGCCCGCGCGATCTTTTGATCTTTCTAAATTATGCTCTTTCGCCGACCCGATTTGATATATGCCGGCTGCTTTGAGATGCGCGCGCGCGCGCGTTTATTTTCCGCGTTTAAATTTGACAAAGGCAGAGGCCGACGTAAAAAGGGGTGGAAATTTTTTATTAAGTGTAAAAAAATATGTTTCGGAAAAATACGGCTTTTAGAAAATTATGGCCGACGGTCGTGAAAAACTGGGCGAATCCTCTCTCTCTCTTCTCCTGACCCAGCCTGGTTTGTGTACGTATGAAAACTTTATGAAGGTGAGAAGATATGAGAGAGGGAGAGAGAGAGATGAAAGAGGTGGGAGGGGAAAGAGATGCAGATTTCAAAGAATTTAAAACGGGCACGCGCACGCAAGGGAGAGAGAGAGTGAGAGGAAGAGTAGCAGCGATAAAAATTTTCTCGCGCGCGCGCACAAAAATTTTTCTCCGATGTTTCAGAGCAAATGCCAAGATTCTTTTACAAGCAAAGTATTTCAATTTGAGCGAATTTGCACCTGAAACAATGGCCAATATTTCAACATGCAAAGTAGGCTGCGCAGAATAAAAAACAAAGATAAATTAAATTTCGATTGTTTTGAAACAACAATTGTTATTGTTTTTAACTACTTAACAAATTAAACTGGTAAATCTTAACATTGACGTTGAATGCTTGTTAAATAAAGCCGGTGCCAAACTGTCTTAATTAAGTAAAACGATGAAAGCATTGTACAAAATTAGTATATGCATAAGCTTTGTTGTATTCTGTGAATTAATTAATAACGAAAACATTTACTCCTTTTGTAAAACCTAGTTAGTAATGCGCAGAATCCGTATAATTCAAACACAATGTTTATACAACTGCGTAAATATGGATCGAAATGGTCTTATTTACGTTAAACAGTTTCATCCAAACGCTGCTGTTGAAAATGACAAATGTATGTACAAAATGGCCATTATTTCGAGCACTAGGAGCGAAAATATAAAACAAACCCCAGCTTTTTCGCACAACAAACTCCGCGTGGAACGAAGTAACCTGATTAACCGCAGCGCCGGGTAAACTCGGTAGCGCCGTAAAGCGAGCAGAACCGAGAGATCTCCGAAACCCGATATCGTAAAGAAACACACTCAACAGTCTCTGTCTCTCTTGCTCTTTCCTTCGGATGCATCAGCGGATTACTGCGCGGTATTTCCACGCCAGCGGTATTAAAAGTGTAATTGTATTGGAAGTCCTGGCACCTTTTACGCGGATCTCGTTTTATATCTTCGCGGGGAATATATTTCGCGTGTGCTGATAATTTTTGCGGGTGTTTTTTGGTCGGATGTCGGGGAAAAGGTTCGGTTAAGTAGACGTCGATGGAGAAGTGTGTTTTTCGGTAAATGGCTGCTGCCTGGCTTCATTTTCTCTCTGTCGGCACGCCCGCGGCCTTGTGTTTGCTCGATATTACGCTCGAGAGATGACGGAAAAGCGAGAGCTGCGGGGGGTCGAGAGCTTCAGCTATCTGTGTAGAGGAGGTAGTGGAAAATACGCGTTTAGGATGTATTTTTTGGGGATAGGATGTGTTTAATGTTTAGTTTTGCATACTGTTATTAGTGCGTTGAACGACACTTTTTGCAACGTTTGTAAATACTAACTTATTGTCTGTATAATGAGGAGTGTAAGGCGTTATTTTGGCATGGTGTGGTTTGTGCACATAAGAATTATGCACATATTTATTGTGCACACTTTAGCATTGGTGTATATCTATATCTATATGTGTATACTCCAATGCTAAAGTGTGCACAATAAATATGTGCATAATTCTTATGTGCACAAACCACACCATGCCGTTATTTTACATAATTATTCTAAGAATTCGTCTAGTTTTGTGAAAAATCTCATTTTTATACATTGACTGCATATAATGTACTACTTGATTTTTTAATTAGCGCGGATGAAACGGAAAATTAATACTATTTAAATGATTTATGAATGTTAGAAATTATTCCTAATGTATAACTAAATATTAAATATTATATTTATTTATTTTTTTAGTAATTGACTATTATATACGCCCGTAACTGAATAATACAGAAATAAAATTACAATACAACTTTAATTAAATACAAAATTGTTAGCAATAGGTGCAATGTTGCTGCAAGGTTTTTCAATATTGGCGAAAATTAATTTTGTTTAAATTAAAAAAACGAGCGACACTAATGAAAATTTCCCTATGGGTAGTACCATCCGGATGATAGTTTCTAAAGTGGGAACCTTTGTACGCATAGATGTCATGTTCAATTTTTATAAAAATGATCTTTCGCCAATATTGTATAACTTTGCAGCAATATTGCATATAATATTGTAGCAATATTGTTACAATGAAAAAATGAAAAAATGAAAAATTCGAATTAAAAAATTTCCAATGGAGAAACGGAAATCATGAGTTGCAGCAATATTGCTCAAGGTTGCATACATGTTTATTAACCTTCAGGGAATATTCACGAAAACGGCGAAAATGTAAAAGCAACATTGAGGCAATATTGCTCCATTATTCAATCTTACAAGAGAATACTTAACGGATATAAAAGATTTGAGAGAACGCTTAAAAGAGCAACACGTGTAATCAATGTTATTTATTATAATTATACAGTAAAATATGAAAGTAATCAATAACAACACCAACAACAATAATATTTACCACCATTCCGTTTCTGTTTTCAGTTCTGGACTGCGTGGTGTCGGGCTGGGGCCCCTGGACGGTCTGCGACAGCGAGTGCGGCCCTGGCGCACAGACGCGCTCGCGCCTCGTGGAGCGCGCGCCCGAGAACGGCGGCAAGCACTGTCCCCAGCTGGTGCAGCACCGCGGCTGCCAGGGCAGCAAGTGCCATCATCGCAATCCCAAGTCCGCGCTCAAAGGTGAGATTTCTGTTATCTCTGTACTCTCGTAAAAATTTAGTCAGTGGGTTGAGTTACGACGATAGTGCAATTTATTGTGGAGCGCATGGGTTGGAAGTTGGATTGAAATTTAATTGGGATCGACTGTTATTGTTATGATGCAGTGGGATGATAATAGATCGCTACGAGGTACAGGTATGGTTTTTAAATAATGCTATAGAATTGAGAGTAGGATGACTACACCAGTCTTGGAACAGTCATCAGTTAACGAATATTTTCTTTATATATATGAAAATATCAAGCTTTCTATGTATTGTTTATCTAACATGACGATAATTTTCGAATCCTTGAAAGTTTTTATTTCATTTTATATAAAGATTCTGCAGAAAAGAAATTATCTTGTTAAGAATAAAATCATAAAATCGCCGCTATTAAGTGTTCCTCACTGGCGATGTATTCCTTCACTGGTGACACGTATTTAGATACTAAGATTGCGTGTTCCTTTACTGGTGTTTAGGAGATATTTACAGATTTTTATTAAATAAAATTTTTACTTTGATTCTTTATTCAAAATTTGCTCACCGACGTAAAGTTTGAATATTTTAGAATATAAATTTCAAAAGGGTTTTACTTTTAATCCATTTTTAAACGACTTAATTAAATAACAAAAGTTACAATTTCTTTATTCGTTCCTTCACTGGTGAAGTCACCCTACAGTTCAGTGAATACAGATTTATGAGGAAAGGCCTGTTTTATTACTTTTATTGCATTAAATGTTGTTCATTGATGAAACGCAGTTTTCCATTAAAAGTCATTTTTTGTTAGCGGCTGTACGTATAATTGATATCGATTATTTGCTTTTTACTTTTATCCATGGGTATAGTGTTTGTGAACCTTATTTTTAAAACAGGTAAATTATTTACTCAATATAGTAATTATTTTTAACTTATTTAAAAAAATTTTTTTCAAGAGATAATAGACTAGATAGAATTATATCCAAGCCTACAGGAAATATAATTTTAAAGGCGTGCACCGGTAAATATTGACAATTAAAAAGCCATTTGCGTATATAAATTACACTTTTCAATTTTTTCAAATAAATATTTTCACATATTTTTCGCGATCCTTTGCCCAAACCTCCCACTTCGCTCAAATATCCTCTGTCCACACTTCAAAACCAGTCTCAACTGACCTCTCCGCCCACTCCTGCAATCAACACCATCAAGAACAACAGTCTTAGCCATCATCGTGCCATCCGAGCCCCGCAAGCTCTGCATTCGGCGTTGTCATTCTCTCTCTCTCCTCTCGCGGACGTATACCCCTAAGATCGTACAGAACCAGGGGTGGGGGGCACTTACTGGTAATGACGCGTACACGGCGCAGGATCGATGACTGCCTTTAGCCTGATTATCTCTCGCGAGCGATGATATCGGGTCGCGCGCGCGATTGGCGCACCTATACTTGCGCACGCCCTATAGATAATCTCGCGGATTACGTGTATGCGCTACTCGCTCCCTACGCGAAACTTACGTAACAATTAATCGCGGCAGTGGTTGCCTTAACTTCGCTGCACTTGTGGCGGGCGTCTTTAAAGGGGATCGGTTGTCGTTGAGGAGATAAAGGGAGTAAAGATGAGAGTGGGTAAAAATGATCGGGATTATATAGTTGTCGAATAACAGATTTAAAAGGGTGTGATACTCAATTGGTACGTATTAACCTAATTAGTCTTTTCATAATATAAACAAAATATTTGCATACATTGATCGTTCTACAAACTTCGAAGTCGATATTCCAAAACATTTAACATTTAACAAATTTAGAACAAGATTTTTTACCTTTAGAGGGCTAGGATGTCCCCTAAAAGGTATAGTTACAGCACCTAATATTGATACGCATGGGTGCGTAGGTGTGGGTGCACGTGTGGGTGTGTGCGTGCGCATGAGCAAGTGTTTTTTTTTTAAGCTGTTATTTATTTTGTTTTACTGCTTTTACTTCGAGAAATGTATATTTACAGTCATATAATAGACTTTTATTGGCTCAATAGCGGTTTTCCTTTGTAAAATTCCAATAATCTGACATCAAAATCGGAATCAACAACCTGAAAAACCCTTATAGATACTAATATCCGCGAAGTTTCCGGGCCGGCCTGACCCTTTTAGGTGACAGCAAGTCGAATACTCCATAGGACTTAGTTATTTATAGACATAAATTATACCTCTGAAAAATATCAATTTTCAAGGGAAAAATGTCGGCCCTCTTAAAGGTTAAGAAGTCTAGTAAATATTGAAAATTTTGCTTCAATTACATTATTAGACATTTTAAAATTTTGACTTGAAACTTTGCAGATGAATGGAGTATGTTATGACGGAAGGAAACGAGGTTATAGATTTATATTTTTTAACAATATTTTATCATATTATTAAAAAACTGTGTAATGTAACCATTGAGTATCTCCCTTCAGATTTTGTCGTGATTTAGCTGCGTAAGACTGATCAATAATCAATCTTAGTGCAATATTTTTTTATATATTGTTATATTTTTATTTAGCGATGCCTCTATATTTACGAAACTGTTATAATATTCATGTTCTCATTTACTTTTTACGTATTTATCACGTATCAATGAGCCTTTGTGTACACATAAATTAAATTCTAAGCTTCTTCGTGAATATTCATGGATTATTTGCATTAATTTGAATGAAAATATATATATAAATGTCAATTGAAAATACATCAGATACTGCATATTTCAATGAGGAGTTCACAAAGTAGATATTTTAAATACATTGCTAAGTATAATTATACCGTAACTACAACTAATTAAATTCTTAGCATTTTTCATGTATAAGTTACCAAAATTAAACATTTTTTTATGAATAAGAAAAATAATACGACGCAAACTTTCATTGATTTAATAAAATAGTCATCATTATATAAATACTAAATATCCATTCCTCTTCTATTTGCAGAGGTCGCCCTGCTCCTGCCGGCGGAGCTGAGCAGCATGCGGCACATTAACGACAGCAACGATATCCGGACGAACCTGCGGCTCCAGTACAGCGAGGACCCCGAACACGACGCCTCCAAAGAGTAAGTACACGTACACGTACACACATATCCATACGCCGATACATTACACACGTCATTGCCTCTCTTTTCCAGCGCACACGCAGCTCGTGCGCGTATATAATAGACGAAGCGCGTGCGAAAGCCTCGCAGCAGCCTGCGGCTGACACCTAAGCTAAATTTAAGTGAAATTACAGTTCTCACGCGGGCCGACGTTTACAGATCCGTTAAATTGCGCCCCGCGTGAGTTGAGAGCACTGCCGCGTATATAATTGATGCCCGAGTATAGCGCGCGCCATGAACTCGTTTGTTTGATTGATACCGTTGTACCGTTAACAATAATAATAATGACATAGAGCGAGAGGATAGCAGTATGGTGTATACGACAGCCGAGCGCTTTATATTTCCAGCAGTACTTTTTCGAGAAGTCAATTAGAGTCTAGCTGACAGTGGTTGTTTATCTTTTCTCCTCGATATAGATCTTGTCTTTGATTATATACATAAGTATCGAGATGTACTGCGCTGACCAAGTTTTTACTCGCGCATTACAATATGTAAGCGGGTAAAAAGTTTGCGATACGCGCTTTTGAATGTATAGATCGGTAATGAAGACCCGCTGGAGCAAGTCCGCTCGCTTTTATATAGGTAATCGATATCTCATTTCAATATTTTAATAGCATGCAAAAAGTTGCGTGCCGCCGCGTTACGGAGAAACTTGCACAAGTATTATCTTTAGCTTTTATATATATATATATATATATATATATATATATATATATATATATATATATATATATATATATATATATATATATATATATATATATATATATATATATATATATATATATATATATATATATATATATATATATATATATATATATATATATATATATATATATATATATATATATATATATATATATATATATATATATATATATATATATATATATATATATATATATATATATATATATATATATATATATATATATATATATATATATATATATATATATATATATATATATATATATATATATATATATATATATATATATATATATATATATATATATATATATATATATATATATATATATATATATATATATATATATATATATATATATATATATATATATATATATATATATATAAAGCTCGGAAAACACTATTGACTTCGAGTGCGCGCGGGCGCGCGAGATGAGTTTAATGGAAAACGTTTTATTGTTCTTCGACTTTATTGAAATTCTCGGAAATGCTGCGTATTCGAAATATTTCGTATATAGGCAGGGAAAATTCCGCGCCTTTTAACGTTTTATTTCGCGAGCCGAGGGCATTGTTCTCGGCTGCTCTCCAGGAAGAAAAAAAAAAACCATTCACGAAATACCAACGTTTCCGTATAAAACAAAAAAAAAAACATTCCATACTACGCAGCCTGATTACTTTGCGTAACCGTTAAAAAGCCCAGCCTCGGCGAATAAAAATCCCTCCGCCTCGCCACTATATGCGATCGCCAAACAATCGGCGCGTCTCCGCCGCGTAGACAACACAAAAAAGCCGCCCGGAAAAAGAGCGCCCGATACATCCTCCCCCCTCCCACCCTCTCGTCTTTATTTATTCCCTGGCACACGTACACACTCGCGCGCACGATTCGTACATCTGGCAGCCGGCCAGGGCGTACGAACGCTTTTAATCTAACCGCTCATTTGACTTTCTTTGATTCCGCCCGCACCCGCGCGCGCGCTCGAAATTCACTTACATTGAAATTATTGCCCCGAGCTGCCGCCGCCGCTGCTGCACGTGCGCGAAAGTTTCCGGAGAGGACGGGGATCGATGGGGAGAAGGGAGAGGAAGAGCTATAGCTCGGGGTTATTTTTTCTTTTCGTCCTTTTGGGACGATGCTGCAGTTTCATTTCGAAATGGAAATTTTCGGGGTTTCTTCTTTTTTTGGTTGGGACGAGGGGAGGGAGGAAATTGCGCGAGAGTGGCTTTTGTTAACGGTTCTGCAAGGTGGCCCGATTGTTTAGGTTGAATTTGTAAATGGTATTATGTGGAGAGGGGGAATTTTCTGCTGAATTCGAGGTTTTATTGTTTGATTATGCGAATTTCTGGATCGATTTTTGTACTTTTGAGGTTGGTGAGGAGGTTAAGTACGTTAGCTGCAGTAAATTAAAGCGGTTCCAGGTGTAGTTTATAGATAAGAGGATCGATAAAATTCACATGATTTATTTATAACTATTTCATTCATGCGCCCGATTCATTTAATCTTATTATTTAATTTACCTATAAATGCCCTATTGCTGAAGAATAATTAAGTCAAACTATCTTACTCTGTTATATTCAAACGCTCCCAAAAGTAATTAAATTTCACGCTCTTCTCATTCATTTTCCTTACCCACATATTAAAAAATTTTCGCCCTCGTCCTCCCAATTTTTCGAAACCCACCGATACAACACCCGAAGCCCCCTTTTTCATTTCACCGCCACCGATTTTAATTTCGACGCCACTGCGGGAGTTGACTTTCGCGCCGTAATAAACAGCCGCTGCATAGCATTATATATGTATATAATGGCGCAAAAGGCAAATAGTCGCGGCCATCGATCAATCCGCATTTCCGCATGCGTATACGTCGCGCGGACGTGATGATGCGCTCGCATTTTGCATAAGGGCGAGCGCGAGCTTTTTAATTAGCGGGCGAGTTGCGCGCGTGAATCGAGTTAACGAATTTCATTTTCAAAGTTATTAAAATTTATTACATTGTCGATGTTTGCTTTTCAGTGCGAGCGCGTATACGCTCGATTTGCTTTTAACGGAGTTACGCAGCGCGTTGCAGCCACCTGGTATAAAACGCGGATAAAACGCGCACGTCACTCGTTAATTGAATTTTATTGAAATTTTTTGGGATATGTGAGGCTGGCTTTTTCGACATGTCGATATTTGCAGTCCGGTAATGTATAGGTAATTTTTAATAACACGCGTGTATTTAACTTTTGACATTGATCTCTTCATATAGATGATGGCAAACTTTATTCAAGCCAAATTTATTAAATTTTCTTTTGAGTATAATTATTTTTGATTATTAGAAGGTTAAATATTTTCCACTCTTCATAATCCGCTAACTTTAGCTACTGAATTCTCAGCTACATTATAATAAAGTTTTATCATAAAATATAGGGTTTCAAAGAGTTCCAAAGAAGCTATGGAGTATTGTAAAGCTATATTTTTTCATTATAATTATCATAAGTAATTTAGTGAATTTTCGTAAACTTTATAAATATTTATGAAATTTAGTTAATATTTTTCAGCCGAGGCGTAGTATACAAATTAATATTCATTTATTAAACGTCTATAGTATTTACATACTTGATGATTTAAGTATAGAAACTAACAGAGTCTAGTCAGACGTATGCTAAACACGTGTATACATAAACCTGTTTTGATTCTTAAGGCACTATAGAATGCGAATATATTAGGGGTGTAATTAGCAATTTATAGTTTATATTTTCCTACATATAAACTTCAATATAATAATGTAAATAGTAAAATAATTCGTCGAATCGTTGATGAAACCACTCACATTTTTTAAGAAACACGTTATTTTAACAAATTAAAAATATTTATAGAAGATACAAAAATACTCATAAACTCCTGAGGTATAATATAAAGATCGAGCTCTTTTTGCACTTTTCTGAAAAACTGCTAAAAAAGTTTTTGCACTCAAAAAAAAACTCGTAAAAATACTCTGACTGAAAGTCAGTTAATAACTTCTGGATCAAATATAAACTGTGAGATTGACTTGATATATGAGAAATTCTCAGGATTTTCTGCAAAACAGAGGGTCCAAAAAAAAATAAAATAAAATAAAAAATATTTTGAGGCACACTTCTGTTATAAGTTTTTCTCTCGTTCTGTAGATCATATAGTATACGAGAAAATTTTCAAACAGTCGAAAACGGTCGTTTTAGAAAAAAATCCATTTTTCTTATGGAAATTTAACTTGGGAAAAATGGACGAAAAGTAGTCACTGATGATGAGCCAATATTAAACTTTTAAATGTGTCAACAAATATTCCACAAAAAAGCAATTAAAGTAGAAAAAAAGAGCTTTAATTTAAGCTAAAGATCGTTAAAATCGGTCGGTTCTGCGCAAAGTTACGTGCATTTGAAAATCGTGAAGAATGACCAGAAATAGGCGATTTTTCCCGAATCCACGTAATTCAACCATTTTTGGTCATTTTTCGCGATTTTCAAATGCACGTAACTTTGCGCAGAACCGACCGATTTTAACGATCTTTAGCTTAAATTAAAGCTCTTTTTCTTTACTTTAATCGCTTTTTTGTGGAATATTTGTTGACGCATTTAAAAGTTTAATATTGACTCATCATCAGTGACTACTTTTCGTCCATTTTTCCCAAGTTAAATTTCCATAAGAAAAATAGATTTTTTTCTTAAACGACCGTTTTCGACTGTTTGAAAATTTTCTCGTATACTATATGATCTACAGAACGAAAAAAAACTTATAACAGAAGTGTGTCTCAAAATATTTTTTATTTTATTTTTGGACCCTCTTTTCTGCAGAAAATCCTGAGAATTGTTCATATATACATGCAAATTTGAAAATATACAAATGTAAAATATTTATTTTTACTTATGAGTATTTTGTAATTAAAATAAGAAACGTTCAAGTTCTTCGTTTGCACCCTTAAAATCTATTCTATATATACTGCAACTATTGCAAATATTTTATCTATGAAAAATATTTTTCCATACATAGACATAACTACAAGTCAACAATCACTTTTCCAACTCTCACTCGTCCTCTCGCAAAAACGTCATATCCGACCACTAAAACGCGCCAGGGCAACAATGTCACACTCCATCTCCCGCCCTCACCAACCCACCCTCTCCACCTTCTAAACGGCTCCGCCAACAATATCGCGACCCAAATTACCCGAACACCGCACAATTACACACCCGCTGCGCTTCGCGCACACACACGCGCGCTCGCGCTCGCCAAATATTCGATTACAGCCAAACTCCGCCGCGGCGCTTTTAATTAATTAACGATCCTGCAGGCCCACCGTTGATATAACGATAATAATTCCATAATGCCCGAGCTCGCGTGCGGACGATCGCTGACAAATTAATGCGGCGTGTATAGCGCGATTGTGCCGACTCGGCCGCGCTGCAATTTCGCGCGTCGCCGCGCGGCTAACGATGTGACTTTCGCCTCCTTCAGTTTCTCTCTCTCTCCCTCTCTCTTTGGGGAGGTTTGATATCGCGACTGCGAGGGGGATAATTAATTTTATCTCGCGAGAGTGGGGGCAAGGAGCGGGAGGTGGTAGTAAAGCGAGAGGAGAAGTGCTCGAATTTTAATGGCCGATCCGCGAAAGTCTGGGATTAACGGCAGCGAGGTGTGTACGGAGGTGTCCGTTATTTGCTTTGAAGGGCGAGAGAGTGTTTCTTGTGGGTTCGAGGGTTTACCCGGAGATTTTGAAGTTGTGCGGAATTTGGGATGAGGAAAAAGAAATTAGATTCGAGGTGCATTATTGTATCTGTAATTTTTAAATATAACTAGAAAATACTTCGCCGAAACATGAAATTAGCCAGATACGTTGGTCAATTAGAGGCCGAGAAATACGTTTAACAATGCTTTTGGCTGCACTTCGATATTAATCGCATTCTCTCTTTTATAAATGGAATCAGTGGAATATCACTGAAAGTCAGTTAGAACCCGTGTAAAAAAAATGCGTCTGGCACTGGTCTGGGAGAAGTCTGGCTAAATTAGTCTGGCTGAAGTATGGCTTTAGTCTGCCTACGGCCACTATGCCAGACTTATAATATTTGTTCACAAATAAGTCTGGCAAAAGTGCCAGACTTTTGCCAGACTAAGAATTACTTTCCATAAAAAGTCTGGTAAAACGCCAGACTTTCGCCATACTTTTTCTCAGACTTTCAGCCAAATTTTTCACGAGATTTACGTTTGGCACAAACGAAAAATTGGGCAGTCTCGTTGTAGAGCAAGTTAGAAGGAGGCCGGGCAAAACTTAATGTTACCTATAAAGTTGTACCAAAGGCCGGCAACGTCGAGTAACCAACGGCAATGAGCAGCGCAGGCGACGGCGTGTGGCTACCACACATTTCCATCGTCTCCGTCATCACCGTCGCTGCTGCTCTCATAAATATGACGTATCACGTAGATCGCCATCTGAGACAAAAACATTTTCACAAAGCATATTGTTGCAACATAAATTTAATAAATTTCGTAATAAAAATACTATCTGATAAAATCGACTTCATTTCAGTTTCCCGTTTATACGCTTGTTTCATTAGTTGATAATCAATTCATAACCCCTTGCTGCTGTGAGATGAAAATATTCCGTCTGAAGTCCAAACAACGTGAACCTGTCATATAATGTGTTTTGTCGATAACCTGAATATGCAGCTTCCATATGTAGTTTGTTTAGCTAGTTTCATATTATTTGGACTCACGGCAGCAAGGGGTTATGAATTGATTATCAACTAATGAAACAAGCGTATAAACGGGAAACTGAAATGAAGTCGATTTTATCAGATAGTATTTTTATTACGAAATTTATTAAATTTATGTTGCAACAATATGCTTTGTGAAAATGTTTTTGTCTCAGATGGCGATCTACGTGATACGTCATATTTATGAGAGCAGCAGCGACGGTAATGACGGAGACGATGGAAATGTGTGGTAGCCACACGCCGTCGCCTGCGCTGCTCATTGCCGTTGGTTACTCGACGTTGCCGGCCTTTGGTACAACTTTATAGGTAACATTAAGTTTTGCCCGGCCTCCTTCTAACTTGCTCTACAACGAGACTGCCCAATTTTTCGTTTGTGCCAAACGTAAATCTCGTGAAAAATTTGGCTGAAAGTCTGGGAAAAAGTATGGCGAAAGTCTGGCGTTTTACCAGACTTTTTAGGGAAAGTAGTTCCTAGTCTGGCAAAAGTCTGGCACTTTTTCCAGACTTATTTGTGAAAAAAATTATAAGTCTGGCATAGTGGCCGTAGCCAGACTAAAGCCATACTTCAGCCAGACTAATTTAGCCAGACTTCTCCCAGACCAGTGCCAGACCAATTTTTTTACACGGGAAGTGTACCGTAAAACTATATTTTACTGGAATTTCGATTAATTTTAAATACTTATAACAGGATTATAGTGGAATACACTGATTCATTTCAGGATAGTATAGAAATGAGAGTTTACTATAAGATATAATACATGCACCTATTCATATTGTATAAATTCTGAATTTATTTGCGGATCAATAAATGAACGAAAATGTTTTGGGAATTGTAATTTAAACCGAGCTTTTATGAGATAATATTCCTATCTTTCCGGGAATATAACTTTAAAGTTCAATATTCTAGTGTTATAACGGACGTAATGAAAACACGACGTGTAGCATACGATGCGTGAGACGGCTTAAAAGCCTCATGTGTATAGTACGAGCATGCATATGATGTTACCAACCATGAAAAGATAAATTCATTTAACATCATCGCAGATGAATGACTAACTAAATTGCATTATACAGATACAATGCTTATAAAATTAATAAAATTATCAAATAAATCCAATTTATTAATGTAACATGCCATCGATTAGAGATACCAGTAAGGGGAACGTTCCAATACCCGAACAGTGCCCAATACCCGAACAATATTACTTATTAGTCTCTTTCTCGGTTAATAAACGTTAAAACACCTCAAAATTTTTTTCTTAGGTTTCTTTAAAGTTTTAGTTTAGTTAATATTCTTTTAAAGTTATTAAGGATACGGTAAACAGTACATAAAAAAATATTTCAATTAGATAGTATTCGGGTATTGGGTCATGACATTAAATAACATGTCCCGGTACCCGAACAGTATATGGTGTATGTCGTAACCTCAATATTGCAAAGTTTACATGAATTTTAGATTATGTTATGTTTTCCATATGACTTACATTTTACATATATAGTGTTTGTACATCTATTCCAGTAATTATAACAACAAAAGAACATTGTAATAATCAAAAATAATTTAATAAGTCGTTTATTTACAAACGATTGTTCGGGTATTAGGACATAAAAATGGAACAATGGGGACATACGTACTTTCTGCGTTCAGGTAAGGCGACAAAGGCATCATCGTGCTTTTATCTTTATAATAAACAATTACCTTTATAAAGCAATCTCATTTTGATACCATTTGAGTAAGGACGTCATAATTGATCATATAAAAGAAAATATTATTGTTTAAACCTTCTAAAGTAATTATTTTCATTGAATGTTGAAGGTCAATTTCTTATATGTTCGGGTATTGGGACGTTTCCCTTATAAAACTCATTCTAAAACGTATTACGATCGAACGATATATATCGCAGACACAAAAAATTCATAAAACCCGCCATTTCTTACTTCACCACGAAAACAAACAATTCACCCAGAACCAATTACAATTTCGCAAGCCCACGCTCGCACACGATCAGACACCAAATTAAACTTAAACACGCAGCCGCGCGTCCTCTCCTCGCTCTCAGGACTCCATCCCCGAAACCTCATCCGGGCGGCCATTCATCAGTGGCTCTCTTGCACCGCTTATATATACACGTACAGCGCACGCGATAAATATTCGATTGTCAGTCATATATATATATATACACAGGCGCGCGCGGTGCGACTTTCCGCTTAATAAATCGCGCCTATTAATTAAGTCGACGGCCGCGCGCTCGCGCGCCTCCGTCTCTCATAATCCCACGGGCATGCATTACTTATGTAACTGCGCGGGAATTGTCAAGTGCGCTCTTGCAGGAATATATACATATATAGTGTATGTGTATATACAGTTGTGCCGATCGCGCGGCGGGCCTTGAAGTTTCGCGATAACTTTCGCGTAATTTCATTTTCGCTCGTATAAATAGCACAGAGAGAGAGAGAGAGAGAGAGAGAGAGAGAGAGAGAGAGAGAGAGAGAGAGAGAGAGAGAGAGAGAGAGAGAGAGAGAGAGACCCGGCGTGATACAATTAATCTTCCGCTTCGCCCGGCTACGGAAGTTTCGGGCGTAACTGCGGAAATTAGGAATACGTCGGGTTCCCCCTCTCTCTATCTCTGTGTTATCATTGTCCGCGTAGAGGAAGGAGGATTAAACACCTTCCGTCCGTTGTTTTACCTCGCGTTATGGTTATATTGTTGTTGTTTTTGATTGTTTCATGAAGGTTCCGTATATATGAGGTCTAACGGTCATCTAATTATGCTTATATTCCTGTAAGCTTGAAATTAAAAATGAAGAGGAGCGTAATGAAAACACAAAATAAACGCGCGTTTTCCATTTTAACAACAAGTTTCCGAAAGAGCAGCTCACGCTAATGAAACTCGAAGAAGATTACGGCTGCGCCGTCTTCTACTTCCGTAGCGGAAGAAAAAACCGGAAGGGACTTAAGTATGCTCTTGGACACTCGACGAAAGTATATTGTTTTCCGCGAGTAATGATTTCTCCGCGAGATAGCAAGTGCACACACGCGCGGTAACTGGCGAGCTCGTGAAACAATCGATTCGCACAAAGAAGCTCTCTTTCTTTCCGTGTTTGCTTTTAATTCACTTTCGCGCTGAGAGCGTTCCCGAGCGAAAAGATATACGCTGGCTTTTGCTCTGCTCTCAAAGCAATACCGAAACGTATTAAGATAGTTGAAATGTTTTTAAGGATTAGGCGTAATGCTTGTGAATGTAAGAAGTTGGCTATATGTAAAAAGGCTGGAGAATGCGGGAATGATTGGGAAATAATTGGATTGGAAAGGGATTTGACTCATAATACGATTGACTGTAAGGATGTTCTATATCGGGTGAAAAATTAAAAAACTAATTTATTCCGGTCTTGAAGCGTTCTGGGTTCGTGTTTGCATACCATTAAGAATATTCAAGCAGTTGAATGTGGGGAGTAATTCAAATGATATGATTTTGGAGAAAGGTCGATGAGCAGATTATTCATAACTTGAATGATAGAATTTCTCGGGTGAATTAGAGTTAATTGTGGAATTTCGCGAAATACGAAGCTATATACATTTTATCATCTATACCTATTTTACTAGAAATCAAATATTATCGTGAACTAAACTAACGATATTATACTAGAGAAAAAAATACTTTTGAAGTTAATATGAATACAGTGTTCTCAAATAGAAAGCTTTTAGTTTAACATCAAATATAATAACCAAAATTAGAATATATTTGCTAATAGGTAATTAAATTTGTATTTTAAAACGAATATTACAACTGTATAAACTTGTAAAATTTCCATTCAATGTAATAATCCTCTCTTAAAAGAATGATGACGGAAATGTGAAGTCGAAATAAAACCTTTGCGATTGGTCAAGTCCGTTTAAAAGGAGCCTGTGATTGATTGACGGTGACGTTTTTTTTTTGCTTAAGACCTTAGCTGATTGGTCCAAATAAACCCCACAAAGTTTGGAATTATGAAATATTTAAACTAAAAATATAAGTCATAAATAGTATTAATGAGTTAAAATTTTGTTTTTTATAACAAAATGTATTAAAATTTTATCTGTAGTTAACAATGAAGGATCATGAATACTGGTCTGGCTACAGTTAAATATCTAATCTCCAAATTTTGTTATGGTAATAGGAATAAACTAAAATAATTACAAGTCAAGTTTCAATAAAAAATATTGGATAAATTTGCGGATGTTAAAATGTAAAATAAATTTTAAATTCATAACAGTTCAATATTAATTGTATAAGTATAAACAAAGTAAAGGAGCACGCGCAGCGCGCCTGAACTTGCTAGTAATATAAAAAGAACAAAAATGATTATTCTCATCTCAGTTTAAATGCAGCACTTTATTAAACATGAAATATCTAAGTTTTCCAGCACCCACTGAATTCCTCCGCCCTTTCAACACTACCAATCAAATCACAATCACCCTCGCCAACTCACCCCTAATAGCCCTTCCACTTCCACCATCCTCCCCTCGGTACACTCGACAGCCACAAGAATCACCTCTGTATCACCAGCAGCACCTGCGCGCGTTTGCCTTTCACTCAATTTCGCCCGCGCGAATTTTCCGCCATCTGTTTATTCAAACGAGACTCCCACCCGCTAGTGCCATGTACATACCCAATGCTCCGGCAAAGAGGAGAAGAGGGAGAGAGAGAGAGAGAGAGAGAGAGAGAGAGAGAGAGAGAGAGAGAGAGAGAGAGAGAGAGAGAGAACCGTATATATACCGTCAAGAGGGCTCGATTACTTTTCCGGTATCGGGCGCGCGGCAAAGACAGCCCCTTTTCCCGGCAGCCGCTCTTTGTGCGAGGAGAAACACGGATGTAGAAGGGGGCACACAAATCACGAGGAGGCGAAGTGGCGCGCCTTTTCGATCTCGACCCGCGGTGAGTGGCTAACGTGCGGCCGTTTCTTTTTTTGGGACTTTTTGGGGGCTGGGTGGGAAGTGAAAATTGAGAGGGAAAGTTAATTCAAGGTGGAGAAGTGGAAGGTGGAAATTGAAGTGAGCGTGGGTTATTTCCAGAGGAATGTGAATTCATTTTAAGTATATTTTTATGTTCAGTAGGTACTTGAAGATATTAAAAGGAAGGGACGATTTTAAATTGAATTGGCATGAGAGGATATTTTGAGAATTTCGAGGATAGAGGTCAGAATTTTATCAAAATAGAGTTATCTTGAAAAGATTTTCCAATCAAATTTATTTATTCGTCAGCTCATGGATTTATTAATACAAGTTCAAAAGTAGCGTACACGGTAGAATTGATTTTAATCAATTCCCACTGAAATTCACAAGTTTATATGTACAAATCCATTTGAAATTCAAAACTTTGCCAATTTCGTAAAATCAAATTCTATCTTTTGACATGCTATTTTCGAATAATCAATATTTATACATCTCTGTCCGTTTTTCGCAGATGTATTATTTCATAATAAAATATCCATTTTAACTATATTCCAACGAATCGCGAGATTGGGCGTGTCCGCATTCAATAATGGCACCGCGATTTTTTTACCCCGCGTGCTGTCAAATTTTTTAGAATAACAGAACCCTCTACGGGCTTTGAATAATAACGTATTTTCATACATGAAAATTTTTTAAAATTGGATAGAATATCAAATATCGCGAGGCAATTGGGGAAGGCATCAATACTTTTTGTTAATTGGAACGCTTCGTTTCATCTACGCCGCATCATAAAAAGTTTGTATTTATTTATTTCGTACACACGCGATACTTTTTGACTATTCAAACGGTTTAATCAATGTATTCGAGCTTCCGACAGTTTACCCCAGGTCAACCATAAAGCAGCACTCTGACAATCATCCCGAATCTACAGATGCTTTCAAGCCCCCCTACCATCCAATAAATACCTAATCACCCCTCGCGTCCGCGCAGGGACAGGGAAAACCCATCGGGATGTAGTACTATTGAAAAATGCTAATTCCAGCGCTATCCCTCTCTAAATCCTCCTCTCTCCCATCTATTTTCCTATTTCACCCGCTCGCCCACCTCTTTATCAAGCCAGCCCCGTTCTCTTCCTTTGCGATAAAAAGGCACTCGCGCATTCATCGAACCAGTGCTTTTTGCCACCACTGCTACTGCTGCTCTAGGTAGGGGGCGGGGCCCGACTGGATTTTTCTGGCGGATATTCCGCTGGCTCGGCGCTATCCAAACATCGGCGACGTAGTCTCGTCGCAAATGAAAGCTCCGCGCGAGCGCTTTTTTGCCGGTGAGCGACTCTCTCTCTTTCTCTCTATCGTTCCGGTCCCGCGAGTAGCAGAGACGATCATTTCCCGAGGATGACGCGCTCTCTTTTCGCGAGAGTTATGTTTGCGGATGAGATTTCACGGTATGATTATTAAGGGCTTCGCGGCGGTGGTGGTGAGAGGAGGAAAGAAGTAGGACTGAAGTGAAGTGCGCGCGGTGCGCTGACGTTTCGACGGACTCTTTTTTTCGAAGTGGAAATGACTTTTCTTCTGGAATTTTTTTAAATTACATCGAGTGTGGGTATCTTGGTGGTGAAGATTTTTACGAGTTTTTTTATGTGGTTGGTGATGTGATAGGGGAAGGACGTTGACACTCCTTGTAGGAATCGTGGAAATAATTATTTTTTACATTTGTGTGGATGCAGTTACATTTAAAATCTAATTTGAAGACAAATAATTAAAAATAACTATGACTTACTGTATTTTCAAAATTACACTGGTAGAAAATAAACGAACTTCGTTGGTTAACATGTCAATCAAATGGAAGCATTTCTACTTAAGATTGACATCGAAATTTAATTAAAACTATATAAAACTATCACTATAGCATCTACAATATTATAATATTTCCACATGTATAAATAGTTCTTCATCGACAATAGCAACATAATCATGGTATGATGTTTTTTTAATTTAAAAACTGACGAACGGTTGGCCAACTATTGGTTAGCATTTCTACCAGGGTAAGAATACTGAAAAAACTTTTTTACTGATAGTACTAAACGAAATTGCATTTTATAAAAAGAAACTCGAAGATTTTTAACGTCTTGCTGAAAAATCTCTTTCTCCGTTGAATTTCAACATAGTAGATGTCTAATACTTCAAAAAATTACTACTACGAAACTAAATCATGGCTCAACATTAACGTTTCCAGAATGTTTTTTTTTATAGTTATTTTAATTTAAACTAAAAGTATATGGAAATTTGTTTATCCATTATTTTTACTAGGGCTAAATTAGAATACTTTATTTTTCCTATCTAAATTTGAAAAAAACTCGAGCCAACTGCATTGGAGTATCGCTTATACTTAGTGCTGTACAACATTATCTGTCTATAATAAGCAACGATCAACATTTTATCCATTCCAGGATACCTTCAACCTACCTCCAAACCCACACTCCATTCCTACTTCACCCACCAAGTTAACCACTCTCGCTTCTTCACAGCATCCCGCGTCCATCCCTCAACCACGCCATACAGCCACCGGAATTCTACGCGCCCAGCCCGTCACACAATCGAGGCGACACTGCCCTCTCTCTCTCTCTCTCTCTCTCTCTAGCTATTCGCTAAGCAAGTGCGCACGCAAACATAATACATATATACACACACAGTGCGTGCGTGCATGTGGTGTCCGTCCCTCCGCTATATGCCGCATAGCATTACATCGGGGGGCGCGCGAGGCACGGCATTAGGTAGCGTGCGCGCAATTCCCCAACCGTAAATTCGTAACGCACGCGCGCGCTCTCGGCATCCGTATATATACGCGGGAGGAGGTTGGTACGCGCGCACGGGGGGGCATACCCTGGTAAATTGGACGGACCCACGAGTGTTCTGCGTATAGGGGCTTTTCGAGGAGTTGCCGCGAGTGAAAATTAGTGGGATTCGGGGAAACTAGAAGTTTTGAGGTGGTCGTATAGGTGCAAGTTTATTGCTGTGGTTGAAAATTCATTGAATGAATGATGTAGCGGTGAGAATCGTGTGTATATGGGATGGTATTTCCAATGTTGCGATATGAATTTGATTTTTTTACCGGAATAATATTTTTGTTTGTTTCACTTTTTGTGCAAAGGAAGTTTGATTTTTGATGCACTGAATTTGACACACATTTATCTGCAGACAGAATATCGAATAAATATGATGAAAAACAAAAGCGTAATTTGAAAAACGGTAGGTCATCGTATTTTGGGATTATACAGGAGAATTTTCTGGTCTTGTAATTTTCCTAACGAAACCTTCGATTTTAAATGAATTTATTTGGGATTTGACCTGGATTCTTTGTACGTACACGTTCAATAATAATGTATTTTGAATGTAAAATGCTGATTCCAATAGGACATAAATCTCTGTCGTTGTATAAATACCTTCCTTTTCCGAACCATTTTTTTTTCTTTATTGTCGAATAGTAAATCTTTACAGAAAATAATTATAGTATTACGTACAATCCTGAATATAGCTTGAATTATAATGAAACTATATGCAAACTACATATATTCATAATTATATTTTCTTGGTGATTTCTTACTACAATCAACTACTGTATCCAATTACCATTAACTATAATGGTTTACTATTACCACTACTGTGTGCATACAATTTAATTATAGTTAGTAATTATATTCGGCAGATATTCACTGTAATCAGCTACTATATAATAGCGAAACTTACGATAAGAACTATTAGTGTTTTTGAAATTGTTTTATGCTTAATAAACCATTTTTTATATTTATTATACTTTACTATATATAAAATAATTTCAATAGGATTTATAAAATTACAACATTAAATTTGGCTAAAAAAGAGGAAAATTTTTTTCCCAAGACAAGTATAGCGCAACTTGGCAACCTTTTGCAAGTAGATTGAGTTACAGTCGACTATGCCTCTCAGGAGCTCCAACCTTCTTAAACGGGTCAATTCATGAATTATCTTTTTGCATGTCATTGCCTGTCACTCGAGAGGAACTGCTTATTATTGAAAGATGCGTCAAGAACAGTCGTCTGTATTGATGAATGACTAGTTAGATCAAGGAAATAATTGATTCGGACGACATAGGATTATCGAACGTCAATAGTAAGCTTACTGACATTTTAGCTTTTTCCTGAATCAGTTTACGCTGAAATGTATGGTTTTCCAATTGTATCTTTTTAGGGTTCATAGAGTAGCGGGGGCTTACTGTATGGTTAACATAACCTTTCAGATGTTTAATCGAGTATAATCGTACAATGAACATTATGTTGAGCATTGAACTCATTTTATAAATTAGAACATACATCTTGATCGATTAAAACATAAAGTTTTACTCAAGATTAACCATAAACGTTTAAATATCAATACGAACTTTGGGTAATGCATGCGGCAATTACTGAAATCCCACAAGAGCACGGGTTTTAATTACTGTGCCTGAGTTACCGCGCTATATGTTAGAAGATAGGGCGCAGTAATTGGAGAGGATAACAGCAACTCCCACATCTATCCTACTGACAATTTTCGCTGAAAAATTTGTATCATAATAATTTGAATAGGAAAAGAAACCTCCTTTAATGTTTTTAAGACCTCGATGATTAGATCTTTTACTAGTCATTATTAATTATATGTGTTTGCTATTTTGTACTCGAACACTGTGGTTATTCTTTTGTTATTTCTTTTGTAATAAAAGGGCTTAAGCCCGTTGAACAATAAATAAATAAATAAATAAATAAATAAATAAATAAATAAATAAATAAATAAATAAATAAATAAATATGTTTAATAAATAGTTGTCGTTTAAACTGTTGGTGATCATGTTGAATTTGCGATTGGGATTAGATTAAACTTCAACTTTGACGACATATTCCAAAAGGTCAAAACTAAAACATTTCCACGTTCAAAAATAATAAGAAACTAATTTCTCACTACAATGCTAAAGGCTATTAAATAGTCCAGCGGAAGAAAAAACGATAATACATTTCTCATTGGATGGCGCGAAGGCGTGTGAGAGCAAGTTTATCCTTCATTGGTCGACGTACAAACCTATACACTTCGGCGTCGACTTACGAGTGTTTGACCTATTTATTTAATTTTTATTTCCAAAATATTTAATGTATCGTTACGAAATTTTTACCAGTAATGAAACTTATGAAGTACTTAAGAGAAAATAGTACATTACGATACGGGTGTGGAAGGTGATTATTTACCGCAGGAGACATTTTTCGCACGAGCATCGCTCGTGCGAAAAGTCGAATGCAGTCAAAATCACCTTACGCACCAGTGTCGTACCGTATTTTATACCACGAGAGCCGAATAATCATATTAAAGTTATGATTTTTAAGTTAGAGTGGTGTAAAAAATATTTTCCATAAAAATGCGTTTGCGTAAACTTAATATTTTTGGGATCAATAACTAATTCACCGGAACAATAAATTAAGTTTAAGAATGCTAAGTGCGAATGAATTGAAAGTGATTTTGTTTACTGTCACAAAACTTTCTCTGCGAGAAAGCAACAAATTTAGAGATGTATAAAGCATGTTTTAAAATTAAAACTGAGTTTGATTTTCTAGTGATTGAAGAATACTTTATGTGTTTTTAACCAGAAAGAAAAATTTTAAAAATTAAACTTTAGCTGAAATTTACAAATATACGAAGCATGTTTTAAAATTGATTAATTTCAAATGAAACAGTTAATCGACTAGAACTAAGTAGGTCTTTCAATAGAAAAAGAATTGAGAAACCTTAAATAAATGAAAAAGTCAGAATGTTACTGAAACTTTATCACTGGGACATAAATTTAATCGTAATTCAAGTTTAAATAAAATATCAATCATTGAGTCTATTAAAAACACCGAAGAAAATTTAAATTTATGGAACATTAACAATAATATTAAAGATGAAATCAGACACATTAGTTGAAAATTTACAAAAGGACTTAAGTAAAACTAAACATACGAAATATGTAGATAGATTTGTTGCAGAGAAATTGAAAAAAGTTAAATTATAAACATGTTTATAGTTAATAATGATATTTTAGTTACCATGGCGGATAAAGGTAATATTATTGTTGCCTTAGATTCTTCAAAATATGTCGAAAAAATGGAAGTCATATTATCAGATATAGAAACCTATGAGATGTTAAGAAAGATCCATTAAAAAATTTGCAACAAAGAACAAAGGTTATAATGTCAAAGTGGAATAATAATGTTTTTTTCCAAAAACAATTACACAACAACGCAATCACACAAACTGATACTATCGTACCGAAAATTTATGGGCTTTCCAAAAATTCATAAAAAAGATATTCCACTTCGGCCGATCGTCTCATGAATTGGTTCTCCTACATACTCATTCTCAAAAACATTAGAAAGACTAATTAGCTCTGCTACACCTAAACCCAGATCATATATTAAAAACAGTGCAGAATTAATAGATAAACTTAAGAATTTAGAAATTCCTGAAGACCATGTATTAATTAGCATTGACGCTACTTCATTGTTTATTAACATTAGTTTAGAATTAGTTAAAAAAGCTATTATAAAAAGATACCCTTACCTTGTGAAAAAACACGACATTCCCCTAGACAATATTTTGGAAGCTGTAACATTTTTGATGAATAACACATATTTTAAATTTAATAACAAATTTTATAAACAATTATATGGTACTCCAATGGGGTCACCAATATCGCTACTTTTTGCTGATATTTCCATGGATGATCTTGAATAAGATTGTCTTGAAAGGTTAGACTTCGTACCTCTTTTTTATGGAAGATATGTAAATGACATTTTCACCATCATTCCGAAAAATAAAATAGATTATATGATCCAAACATTCAACTCTTATGATGATAGACTAAAATTTACTCATGAGATTGAAGAAGATCGAACGTTGAATTTTTTAGAAATCAAAATTATTAGAGAAGACAACAAATTAATAACGGATTGGTATCATAAACCTACCTTTTCAGGCAGATTTCTTAATTTTAACTCGAACCACCCCATAGCACATAAAAAAGGAATGATTTATTCTTTAGTTGAAAAAGCTTTATTGCTTGCAAATAAAAAATTTCATAATAAAAATATGTCTTATTACTCAACTTTTAGAGAACAATTGTTATCCGTTAGGATTTATAAAGTTTCACGTAAATAAAAGAATTGGTACTTTAGCCAATAAAAATAGTAGCATTAGCCTTCGTCATAATGATAACACTAATAATAATAATAATACTGCTATAAATAATAATAATGCCACTAAACATAGATATTCTACACATGTCATTCTACCTTATGTAAAACATTTTTTTGAGAAAATGTCAGCAAAGTTTAAAAAGTTAGGAATTAGAGTTTTACCAAAAATCTGCGATAATCTCAGCAATCTAATAAAAAGAGGCAAAGAAATCACTCCATTTAAAGAACAATGTAACTGTGTCTATAGAATCAATTGTAAGGAATGTGATGCCACATATATAGGTGAATCCAAAAGAATGGTTTTCACTAGGATCTCTGAACATCAAAGAAATTCCAAGAAAAATGATCTGAATCTTGTCATTAACAAACATATGCAGAACGATTTGATTTTGAAAACTACCAAGTTCTCGATAGAGAAACTAATTGGTATAGGAGAACATTATCCGAAATGTTACATATTCATCTGGAAGCCAACCCTATAAACAAAAACGTTGACACAGAATATTTACACAGCAGTTACGCTCCAATTTTAAATAAATAAAATAAAAAAATTTTGTTATAAAAAAGTATATTGATTTTGCCTTGTGTGTTTTTAATTCGCGGTTTAATCCAAAATTTTCAGATAACAAATTTCTATGTTATTATCACAATTTTAAATATTATAGTACCTGATTAAAATTGTAGATATCGATTCTCTTTAAATAGAATTTAAATATAGTACAACTATTCAGTACAATATTCTGTGATAAGACGTGTACACAAACGTCTAATTTCTGTTAATTTATTTTGTCCGTTATCTTTAATTTATTTTGTTCTGTTCATATACACTTACTGTTAATTTATTATTGTCCGTTGTCCTTATACACTTTTTATAATGTTTTTAACTTTTTTACTTTATTCTGACTGGTTTGTTTTTAAATTTAAAGAAAAAAATCTTCATGAGGTAAGATCATTATACTTTTCTTGACAATTTTCTCAATTTCTCTACAACAATCTGTATTAATAATATTGTTTCTAAAATTATAGTTGTAGCGGTTACTTGACGAACCCAAAGGGAAATTATGAATTGTAATTATTGACGATTGAAGGTATTACAATCTTGTTACACATTTTTATCATTTTTATAAGATATTGTCCATATTGTCTACAATGTTATTAATGTTTATAGACCTGATGAGGGTGGCAAACCAGCCACCGAAACGTTGTCTAATTAATCGACAATAAAGTGACTCGTAAACAAACCGTCTTATACCTTTTAAATAAAAAAGTCTTAAAAAATTTTTACTTATTAACATCTTAATCACCGAATCCATCTCAAATCGAATAACCAGAGTATGCCTATCTCACCAATCATTTTGGAATAAAAGTATTGCTGTTCTTCTCAAAAAATGATTCGACACATATTTTTCAACATATCATTCAACACAAAAATACGTCTTTAGAAAAATTGGCCGAAACCTTCTCAGCGGTAGATGTGAGAACCATTAATACGATGGGGAAAAAGCCTAACTCGGTAAGCAATATATCGAAAATCTGCAAAAAAACTAAAACGGTCAGTTTCCCTTCGATATTCGGGATATCGTTTATTTCAATAAGGCCCCAGGAGTCATTTACGAAATCGCAGACGAGCGAAATATACTAGTTGTTATTACTATCGACGGTTCGGCAAATCACCCTCATATAATCAAGGAAATGATTTTGTTGGTTGGTCGAATAATACCTACTATTGATCTTTACAGAACGGTATTGTAGTACTCTGGTATTGCAGAGCTAGTACATGCTTATCGTATCGATTTATATACTCTCGTCAGTTACTTTTGTTAGTACGTTGTACGACGCCGCCTAGCGGCGAATCTATACACTAATTTCATTGATGTACGAAAGAATCATTTTACTACCAAATAAATGTTGACAAATTAGGATCGTTATACAGTATCTCTGAAATAATCGAAATTTCCGTTGTTTCATTGAAAATATCGCTATTATAATACGTATCGCAAGTATGAATCAAACTAATCACCTACTTCTACAAAATTATATCATCCCAGGTACCGCGAAAACAGCAGCCCAACAAGCACTCGTATTAATACCATCCACGCTCATATATACCTCCTCGACACACTTTGCAACCATTGCGCAGCCAAGCACGCGCGACACCTGAAACTTTATCATGCATGCACCTACTCTCCTCGCATCGAATCACCTCGTGTGCCTCACGTACCGCGCGATCCTAGCGATTCTACGTTCGTACGTACCATACGCGTACGCATATATACACGCGAAACGCCTCGTATACGCATATCCACCGTTGGTAGCCGCTTGCGGATGCGCTCCCTCGTGTGTACACCTCCGCGCTACTCCGTACACGTATGCAGGTGCCATTCGGCAAACGCTCGAAACAATGGACACATACATACACGCACGTGCACCGCCTTATACGCGCGCCGTCTCTATTGGGAATCGATGATGACGGCTCCGCACCGCCCGCGCACTACTCCATTCCCGCTAATATACACACACGCGCGCGCGCAGTGCATTCACTCGTGCGCGTGAATGGTGATTCGCTATCCCCCGGCGCGGTGGCAGCAGCAGCCAACTTCTGCGTGGATTTCGTGAAAAGCTCGGGGGTATAACGTAGAGGTATAAATAAAATGCTAGCCGTGTCGATGATGTGGAGAAGTAGATAGCTTGGATAATTTCGCTGGCCGCTCTATTACGTTGCGCGAGAGAGAGATTTTTTCGTTCGGAGGATCGTAATTAGGCGGAAGTGGGGGTATAATTAGAGGCGTGGATTTCGGGTACGCGTATGTATGTAGGCTCTGTTAATTAGTGTAATGCTGACGTGCGCGCGTGAATTCGCTGAATATCGCGTATACTCGACGACTGATCAATCTATTGAAAAAACGTATTATAGGTATAGCCTAATTATCATGAACCACGCGCAACCTTATTAGTATTACTGGCACGAGATCCGCGACAACTCCGAACTCCATCAAAAACTTGCTCCTCGTTCAGCGCGTCGAATTCGTCGGAGCGGAAAGTCTGCTTTCGACAGGGTAGCGAGCGATTAGCCAATTATTCAAATTTGAGCGGAGCTGTATGGTTTCTATATACACGCAGCGTTTGCGCGAAACGCAATTCCAAAGTATGTAACAGGGGTGGGCGCACAAAGCGAAGCCCTCCGGCGGCTCTCGGACTATAACCACCGCGAAGTTTATAGGGCCGGCCGCTGAGTTAGCTCGCTCATTGGATCAGCAGCCGCAAAGCCATTGTCGCAGACAGGATGTAGGAAAAAAACGTCCTTTCTGATAAACCAGCTATATATATATAGGGTATAAATCTGAAAGAATCTGATACGACTCATCTCATCATCGCGCGCGTGTACGTCACACAAAAGCAGGAGGCGGGAGCTCCAATCTCGGCACACATTCCCCGCTGCCGGGGGGTAGGAAGAAAATCCGAAATTCCGCGCGAACACATCGCATTCTCTTCCCCTTCGCCCCCCCCCCCCCCACATACACATATATACATACATATATAAAATATATATAGATAGATAGAAGCAGGCAGCTGTGTCCCCGACGCTGCGTGAACTTTATGGGATATTGGATATCGTATACCTACGGTACGCACGGGTCAAGCGTATTCGCTCGGATTAGCTATGGCGAGAGGCACATGTACGTCTTCGTCGCGTGTATACGGGCGTCCGGAGTGTGCGTATATACGCGTTCTGCTGCGTTGCTGGTGGTTTGGAAGGGGGATGAAATTTTAGAAGGTTCGGTGGATTAGGAAAGGCTTACGGTGAGTGTATTAATTATGAGGGTGCGTGCATATTGAGTTGAGAGAAGCCAAGGTGTTTTGAAGTAATTATATGCGATGCAAAAATCAATCTTTCTGTAATGGAGTTTGAACAGTATAATTATAATGGTTGTAATTATAACTCAAATAAAATGATCAGTTTTCCATTATTCTGTGGAAATATTAATAACATTAAAACTTTGAAGAAACTTTGTGTGGTAGCAATAATATTACAAGCTTTTAACAGAATATATATAGAGGGATGCTGATAACTATTATGCAGTGCTAAAATCATTTTTTAATCGAAAAAAACTATATGATATTCCATTAAAGTAATAATTTTCTCGTCTCTTTAAAATTATGAATCAAAACTTCAAAGCTCTCCGCCAACAATTCTCAATACCACATCTCGAAATACGATATCGACCGGGGAAAAAAGCACTTCAGAAAATATTATAAACCCTCACACACACACACACACACACACACACATAGCGCGCGCAGCCTCACGATCGACATCTGAAAATGGGCTTCCATTGTAACGCCGCAACAATTTACCATCCCCGCAGCTGAAATCCGTACACACACTCACAGACACACAGAGGCGACGCGAAATAATAAATCGTCCTCCGGTCTCTCTCTATCTCTGTTTCTACAAAGCTTCCTAGCGCGCAGCACCTATATATATACACACCTATCTCTCTCCCTCGAGTCGGCGAAACTCCCATTCATAAAACGAAACGAAGTGGCGCGCCAAGGAGGAGAAGGCGAAGAAGTACATCGTCGAAAGCAATATCATCGATTCGAGAAGAGAAGAGAAACGCGCGGGGCGCGATATCGAACGCGCGCGCGCGCGCGCTCCCGCGTGGCCATTCATTTTTGAAGAAGCTAGAGAGCGAGCGAGCGGCCGAAGGAACTTCCTGCAATTGAAATCGTCCGCGATTGCACACACTGTGGGCCCGAATAAAGTTTTCGAGAATGCCCGGGGAATATAAGAGCCTCCTCCTCCTTCTTCTTCTTCTTCTTCGACGACGAGTTGCTGCCCGTGCGCGCGTGCGGCTCATCTTTCTTCGAGTTACTTCTCCAGGCCTCGAGTGGCCCTTCGCTGTCTGCGCTCGCCTCTTTGTGTGTCCACATATATATATATATATACACCCGGACACAGTGGAGTAGAGTACCTCCGCCCTCGAGTTCGCGATGCAGGAATCCGCGGTCCACTTTGTCGATTAGAAATGTTGTTGCCAGTTCGAGCGCGCTCGTACATATATACATGTGTAAGCGCCGACAGTGCAGTGTGGCTATATATACGACCATCAGGCGGCTGTGTGGAGTGGAGGCTGGCGCGAGTGGCTGTGTAATACCTATATGGGCTTTTTTGCGAGAGATGGTCGCGTGACACGGGAATGATGGGATGAAAAATTGACGTGGTAACTTGTGTATCGGTACGTGTGTTTATCGAAGAAGTGGATGTTTTTAGGTTTATTCGGTGCTTGTGTAGGCCGTGCGGTAAAAGTTGCAGAGGTGGTATAGTAGCTTTAATTTGGAAGTTCTATTACTGGTAGGAAATTAAGCAAATCGTACAAAAGTAATATAATTCACCTAAAAGTTTTACTATTACTTAAAATACCCATTTTATGGAGTATAAATATCATAATTTATTACTGATTGGTAATACATAATTATGAAATAACGAGCAATGTGCGTTTTTAGTCATAAAGTTAACTCCAAAATAACTAACGTATGGTTAGCATAATACAATAGAGCTATTGTATTATATAAAAATTACTACGTTATTTTTTTCTACGTGAATACCATGGTAGAACATTAAACATATTTTATAGCTAACGTGTTAATCAAATGGAAGCATTTCTAGCAAGAATCATAATGCAAAAATAATATATAATTCATCTAAAAGTTCTACTATTAATTAAAATACATATTTTATGAAGTGTAAATACCATAATTTATTTCGGATTGGTACATAATTACGTAATACAAGGAATTTTTGTTTTTAGCCATAAAGTTAACTGAAAAATAACTAGCCTATGGTTAACCAGGGTTTGATTGAGTTTTACGTTTAATTATCTTTCACTGTTAAGAAGAAATTATACTTCTATAATGAAAGTATATTAATATCTTCTATGTTCAAATGATGTAATCGCTAGTTCACCTCTTCACAGCCAAAATGTAACATCTTCAAAAGCTCATAAACTTTCCACCAACTCGCTGCACTAAAAAAAAATTCATAACCCTCGCATAACGCTCTCAACGACGCTTTTAACAAAATTTTCCCTGTCAAACGCGCGAGACATACACACACGCACGCGCCCTCGAGCACTCCTATACCATTCTTACCCTCTCCTCCGTCGCGCATCATCCGTCGGATATTACGGGATACGAGTCAATTTTGCGCGCGACGTCAAAGTGTCGCCAAGCGTCATACAGAGCTCGCTTACTCGCCCTCTCTCGTATCAGTGACACGCGTAGCGAAAGCTCCGATGATAAATTATTCAAACGGGCAGCGCTCGCCCAAGGGAGAGAGAGAGAGAGAAAGAGACAGAGGGAAGGGGGATAACAGTATCTTATACCAAAAGTTAGCCCGCGCGAGAGAGCTTGTGGAACTGACGTCTCTCTCGCTGTACTGACACTTGAAAGAGCCAAGGGGAGAGATCCGAGGAAACTTCGGACGGGCGGTTATGCGCTTAGAACTTGGCTTTCTCGCTTTGCTGTTTGCCCGAGTGTGTGTCTGTGTTTGCGGCCTGGGAATGGTTAAATCCTGTTAATAAAACTATCGATTGAAACTGTTTTAGCGCGAGCGGCGGATTTTAATTAGGACGAGGGCAGCTCGTTGGATTAGTATGGAGGACAGCGCGAGCGATAATTAAGGTAATCGGCGATTGATTGAATTTTAGATTTACAATGCGTGGCCATTTGGACGTGTTGAGTCGCGCGCGATTTAATTACCGCTCGCTGCAGGAATTGTTTCACAGTAATCCGCGCCAATCTTGCGCAAACAATCGCTCAATCGAAAAAGTGTGTTTGCAAAACTTTACACTTTAATTTTAAACAGAGCGTAGTGCGTCGCGCAATGATAAATAGGTCATCCATATTCATATATCTCAACAAATTACCATGTACGTATCACGGAGAAAAATGTTTGTTAAAAAGTTAGTATGTTCGCTAGTAATGGAGCGACCAACTTATATTCTGAGCCTATTTAGTCTACTTTTAGTAATTATCAATATAACATAGATAACAAATTAATAGAAATGGCTATAAAATTGACTAAGTAGCATAGTAAAAAATTTGAGAGTGAAAGATTAATACAATATGAAATAATTTTTAGTACATATTTTGTATAATTTTTGCCAAGAATTTTTTACAAATTGTACTATACTACATCGTAAATTTCAGACATTTTTATAATTGACAAAAGGTATAATAATTTTTACAAGCCAACATAGTAAAAATTAAGTTGTTGTCGGCGAGTCAACATAACCTCAAGCTGTAGAAAATATAGACGAGTCGAAACATCATACCCGTAAGAACACGTTGGCGCAACGAGTATAAAGAGCACGGCTTCTGGTCCATGGGGCTAGGGTTCGATTCTCGGTCACTGCAGATTTTTTTTTTCTTGATGGATTTCCACTTTACTTTCCAGTATTGTAAAATTTGATAGAAAACATTGTAAAATTTAAAACAATTCAAGTTTGTCGCTCTGTTCCCATACAACATAGTAAATTTTCCTAGATAATTTAATAATTTTTCATAGACTATTTTTTTTCAGTGTAGCAAACTAAACTATAAACGATACATTTTTCTGTTATAGGTACTGCGTAACCTTCACGGTGACAAAGGCCTCGAAGGCGTGCTACAAGGAGTCCAGCCTCTCCGAGCTCGCCGAGGGTAAGTTCTTCTTCTTCTTCTACTTCATCTCTTTTTCTTTTGGATCGATATTTTCGGCGACTATAAACGCATTGTCGGCGCGCCCGCCGCCGGGGACGACTTTTCTCTTCGACGCGACCTTCCGCTCGATTATCCCCGAGCGCGTGGGCAATAGAAGGAGATAGACCGAGTGGATGGAAAATTTTTCCCCGGTCGCACGAGTACTTTTTGTCGGGCGGGATTATTATGCGGGCCGAGAGAGCGAAAGTTGTCGATGAGATTTTTGACATGGGTTATTCTCAGTGTCGGATATCGGCGCGGCGCAGTTAAAGAGGTAGTCAAATTGTCGCTTTGTTGATGTGATTGATGCTGCGGGGTGATGAATTGACGATGTGTTTGTAATTGTGAATGGATAATTTATGTTTGAATGAAATATATTGTTTGAACTTTCTTAATCAAGCTTTTATAATTTTTTTCAAATGATGATTTTACACTATCGTATGTATTTAAATCAATCATTTTTGTTTATCTCTCATTTAAAAATATACATGGAGAAAAATTTATTTGTAAACTTCACTTTTTTTATAAGAAAATTTATTATTTTTATAATAGCGCTAGACACACTCGACATGTGGGATTTTTACTGTTTTGAATAGTAATTTTCAAGATTTTCGTAGAAAATTTCACTTTTTAAATAATAATTTTTATTACTTTTGTAGCAAATTTTACTATTTGAAATAGTACTTTTTATGACTACTGCAAAAATAATAAAAATCACTATTTCAAATAGTAAAATTTGCTACAAAATTAATAAAAATTACTATTTAAAAAGTAAAATTTGATACGAAAATCTTAAAAATTACTATTTAAAACAGCAAAAATCCCACATGTCGAGTATGTCGCAGCGCTACTATAACCCGAGTATAAAATACCTGTGCATATTTTTCATACCAATAAAATACCAGCAACTCTCCGCGACTACACATTAACCCCACCGCATCTCTCCACTTTTACACATACACCCACCGTTAAAAATACCATTCCGAATTAATGTTGATTAAATAACCTCTCACTCAGCCGACAACGTTTTCGCATTCGCTTTACACCCAGTGGTTGCTCTACTCTCAAACCTCATCCGCGCGGGATTGGCTTTAAAGGTCCGAAATAAATATCACTCGGCAATTTCACGCGGCACGCAACACAACACACACGTATGAGCGCGCGTTAAAAGGAATCAAAGCAGATCCATAGCGAAATTACAATCGACCGCGCGCTTTGTCTAGCGAAATTGGTAGAAAATTGCAGCGCGAATTCAATGCGCGCGCGCGTGTGGCTGCGGCTCCCGTTTACCAAACAGCGCATGCGAATTACGTTCGCCCGGCGAAATTTTAATTGGAATGCGCGCCTGGCGGGTTCGCCGGACGCGATCGAGCGGTAAGCCTCTCGCGGTGTCGTGAATTTTATATGCGTCGCGGTGCTGGTGGGGGGTCGGGTTTGTCTTTAAGTGGGAAGGTATTTAAAAGGTGGGATGGGCGTTTGGGTACGTTTTGGATTATTGTAATCGAAAATCTTAATGAAGAAGAATATTTTTTTTTATATCTATGTAAAAACAAGATTTTGGGTATGCTTTACTTTTGGTTTGAGATCCTCGGTTTTTTTTCAAACGCCTGCGTAAAAAAAAATTACGTTTGAGAAAAGTTTGGGAAAAGCTTTTTTAGCTTAAAGTTTGGAAAAATGTATACTATGAAATAATGCCAAACTTTCAAATTCGTAACAACACGTTTGGAAAAGTTTGGCAAACCTACTTCTATAAAAGATTTCATACCAATAAAATGTTGAACATTCTTAAAATTTTAGTTTTTCACGAATTTTTAATGAAAAGAAATTTGGAGAAATAAAAAGTAAACCACTACCTCGCTGATTAGATATTTTTACTAAAGTATCGTGAAAATGAATAAATGTAAACACAGAAAGATTCGCCAAACTTTTTCCAAACGTAACTTTCTTTACTTGGGCATGCTTTAGTTATGGAATATAATAAGAAAAGATTTTTTTCCATTTTCTTAGTAGTTATTGTTTACAAATTGTAAATTTAGTAATTTTACATTTTCATTACATTATTTTAAAAATTACGCTTTTAAATTGCCCTTATTTTTTAAATTAAAATTTTGTGTAAAAAAATTTATATTTTCTATAACATATCTAAAATGCTTCAATATGTATTTTACCTAAAAGAAAAGCACTTAGAAAAAAAAATTTAATCATTTCAGTGTCTTTGTTTTTCATATTTTCATAACAAGTTGTCACCAATACTATACACTCTCTCTCTCATTTTAATATCCCACTCACACATATAACCACTCTAGAATCAAAGATAACAAATATTGTATCTCTCCCAATTCCAACCTTTGATTCCTCATACCGTGCAATCGCGCTCGCGCTCACGGCATGAACCTCGCACTAATCCTCCATCCACCTAAACTACCATTGCCCTGCGACCCGTCCATTCCGAAATCCATCAAACTTAACAACCCTACTACCTTCCGCGACACTCCCATAACCCTAGCTCTCACTCTGCCCTCCTCCACAGCACATATCTAACGACGTCTCCGTTGAATTGCAGGCTCGCGAGTCTGCGTTCGCTGCCAGACGCAGGCGCTGCGCCGCGTGCTGGACTGGCGATGCGAGGGCGACGGGGGCGCCGAGGCGATGATCACCAGGTGGAGCATGCTCAGCTCGCCCCACTGCCACGGCAAGTGGCTGCGCACGAAGAAGACGGGCCCGGAGTGCGACGCCAGCCTCTGCCAGCCGCGGCCCCACTTCATCTTCGTCTGAGACTGGCTGCTGCTGTACGATAATAACGATGACTTTGTGCCGAGGGGTGGAGAGCGATGACCTGTCCGTTAGCGGGGGAGGGGATAAATAGCGTGTGTAGTGCGTGCACTTCCGAGCGGAAACTCAAGGGGCATGATCCGATTGTCACTGACGCAGAATGGCGGGGGGCTGGGTGTGTATCGTTGATTTAGCACGTTAATTTCATTTTAATAATCCATTAAGTAAATCTTCCGTGTACGTGGATGGAGGGAACTTGTTAAACTTCTCAGATTAGAGTTTTCACGCGGGCGCACGCGCGCGTGTATAAGCCCGTAATCACTTTCCAAGTGGAATTACTCATGATCGATCGCTGCTACCTGCGGGCTTCCGCTCACTCGCTGTGTGTACACACATACGTGCACGGGGATATATATTTCTTTCGAGCTGCGTGATCCCATCACGGGGAATCACTCCGACGACAATATATATATATATATATATATATATATATATATATAGTATCGCGAAGGAGAAGAAGAACAACAAGAGTTATATATGTGTGTGAGTGTGTGTGTGAGAGAGAAGCTTTAATTTTTTTAAAAAGAAAAGTCATTTTTATAGGAGAGTCGAAACAAGCTCCTCTTGACCTTCCATTCTCGGATGGAAGAGGAGAGATTTACGCGCGCTCGAAGGAAATATACTTTTCCGTTACGTATACGCGTAGATTCGATTTTGGAGAGGGCGGGTGAAAAAACATGGGGGGAGGGATTTTATGGTAAGTGGCTGACGCGCGAGTTTATAGAAGATTCGGAAATCCGAATGGAAACTTGCGTAGGATATGTGTATGTATAGAGGGACCTATATGATTTCTTTTGTAATGGGGAACAAATGGCTCTTGATAGAAACGACGCGATTGTTTTTTGGTCTCGTGGCGGGTTCATTTTCGAGGTTTGAATGATGTTTTGCTGTTTTTTCTTTTTTCAGAAATGTGGAAATTTTGATCGATCAACGGACGTAGCGAAGTGCATCGTTTCTATTGGGAATCATGGTACTAAAATAATAACGGAATGTTAACGGTCAATTGTATATCGAAGCTCTTGACAATGACTAGAAGTGAACATTATAAAACTCGGTATAGATATATAGCGATCAGAGTTGGTAGACTTAAGTTAGCCACACACGATTTCATTTTTTATATTATATTTTTATAAACACTGTAAAAAGTTCGAGACCTCACCGTTATAGTCGCAAGGCTCTTTGCTTCACTATAATATACAGAGTAACGATTAAATAGCGCTAACAAAAGAATTATAACTAGAGACGTCGTTTAATTTTGGCTACACAAGTACGTACGCGCGAGAGCTATTATCTCCACAATAACAGTGTGACAACAATTAATGTTTGTAAAAATATAAAATAAGAAATAATAGGGAGGGAGGGGAGGTGAATTTTTAAAGAAGCGAGATTGTAGCGGGCATACGTCGTCCTTTATATAGAGACGCAAAAAAAAAAGAAAGAAAGTGGAGATCGCAGATAATATCTCGATGACAAGGAGAGGAAAGATGTGAAATTAGGTAAATGGGCCGCCATATGTGGGCGGCGAGGGCGCGCCATTACATATACCGTAAGTCCATTTGTACGTAAGTTATTTTATAAATTGAGTCCACATATCAAAGATCATATTTTATAGAAGATAAGCAATAAAGGATTAGAGCATTTCTAGGGCCTGCTATTCGTCTATGTGTATTTCCAACGCACGTGTATACTATATATTCCAGCCAGTCTCTCTCTCTCTTCCAGTTCACTCCATGAATAAATTTTTTTTTTCCTCCTTTGTTATAGCCGCGCCATGGTTATCGATTCTTCGGGACCGTTAACTTACTTTATGAATACTCCAATAATTTAATTATTCAATAAACAAAAAGAATAAAAATTCCGGCGCTCTTTATATTCGACTCTTATATTATCTCTCTCTCTCTCTCTCTCTCTCTCTCTCTCTCTCTCTCTCTCTCTCTCTCTCTCTCTCTCTCTCTCTCTCTCTCTCTCTCTCTCTCTCTCTCTCTCTCTCTCTCTCTCTCTCTATTCGTTTGTTTACTTTTAAAATATATGAGCTTTTTAAAGCCGAGGAGAGTTTATTTTTGCCTTTAATGAATTTACTTCGTCGTCGCTGGCTGCTGCTGCTGCTGCCGCCTGCTTCCGCAAGGTAAGTGCAGAAAAAATTTCTCTCTATACATGTGCCAGTTATATATATATATACTGGGCTAGCCGTTTAAATATTTGACAAAGAGAAAATGTTTGTTTCTTCTTTACAAGCTTTTATTACATTATTTACGTTTAAATAATACGGTATCAGGAGTAAATAACAATTCCTTTTCTTTTTATACAACGTACCCTCCGACAATCGAAAAGCTTCATTTCCCAATAACCAATAAATAACCGATTCATTAGCGTAAGACGATTCCAGCGTTTCCCTCTCTCCCAACATGAAAAAAACACTCCTTGGAGGCAATAAATAACGAGCAGCGATCGCAAATAAATAACGAGCCTGCGAATGGCTTCATAAGAATAACGGACGACTCGAGTCACGGGGAAAAAAAGTAGCGGCGTCAGCTCGTCCATAGAAACCCGTCATCTGCGTAAATTATACTAAGAACACTTCCCCGCTTATAACAAACATACCTACGCCCGCTTCCTCGCTCGTGTATAAGTATAGCTGCGTAATATCGGTTTACGAGCCCCGGCAATCCGATAAGAGCCGTCTGCACTTTTTCTCGCCCCCACACGCGTGTACGTAATTCCTCCGTACGATATATGTATATAAAGCGCGTGCGTGTATGTACATTAGAAACCTCTCTTTCTTTCTTACACCAGGCGAAATAAATCCTGACCCTGCATGTGAGCAGAGGGCAAAAGGGCCATTACGATAGCGGGCCACGTCTTGTTTCGAACTCGCGCGTGTACTGCGTGTAGCAGCTCTGTTATCGCGCGAAATAATTCACGGCCATGGGGTTTCCGTGTGTGTGTGTGAGAGCGATCGATCGACTCGTGAGAGAGGGAAAGAGGAAGAAACGGCAGGGAACAATAACCTCGCGCGGCAGCGTATAAATAAGTACGCGGCGACGTGTCTGCGCGTAATGCAGTGCCGCGAGGCTTGCGTATATATAGGGTGCGGAGGAGGAAGAGGAACGCCAAAGGGGGAAGAGGGATACTTGTTTGTTCGCCGTCTGCTGCGGTTGGCGAAGAAGCGGGAATGCAAAGGTGTAGTGTGGAGGAACAGCCAAGGTGGATATGGCTATGGGATTTGTTTTGACCTTTGTGGGAAGGGGATTACCGAAAAGATTTTGCATTTTTGTGGAAATTTTGAGGTATCTTGTGTTAAACATATTTTTAGAATTATTGTATCTTTTACACAAATTTTTACAAGATAATAGATACTTTTTTTTAACGTGAAAATAGAGTTATTAAATTTTGTTTGTATATGGAAAATTGAAGAACGGAAAAACTTCATATTGTAGATTAAAGTATAAAAGGTTCGGAAAGTATATTTTCTGAAGTAATTGAAAGAGCTTAGATTAAATTTCATAGTTAACCAGGAACTGATTTCGTATTCTCGGAAAAAAACTTTGCCATGATAATGAATATACCCCTGTTATTATTCCAATCTAACGCAGAATGACAAAGAAAATATTCCTCAGGGAAAAGCATATAGTTTACATATAAATGATAATACACGCAGCTTTCCTCGAACACTGCCGTTACCTCCATTCCCTTATATGAACCAGTTCCCCTCACCACTCGCAGGAAACCCTACCTTGTAAATAAATAAATTTTCCCTCGACAAACTAGTTACACATTCAAATCTCGCCGCCGTTTTAGAAATCCTTCCGAGATACACATACCAAAAGCGAAAATATAATATACACCCTCCCATGCATTATATTCGCGCGACCCAATTTCGCAGCGGCGACCGCGCGAATGTACTTGCCGCGCGACTTAGACCCGCGTCGCCTCAATATCCCACCCACTCGCTGTTTCTTATTCATCATCTCTTTACGTCATCGCTCCATTCATCCTTTTTTGCAGAATTCAATTCCGTTTTGGCCCCCACCCCCGTAATCAAGCGCTCGCGCGCGAGAAGAAGCAGGTCGCCGAGTTCCGAGAAAACCCATTTCGTGACTTATAGGAGAGCCGGTAAATTTAAAATTTTTCTCCTCCGGCTTTGAAATAAACGTAAGAAAATTACGAGCGGCAAATTACATTAATAATTAGAACTGAAAAATAATCTTGTTTGTGCTTCTGAATATCTCGAATAATTTATGAATTAAGTGGTACAAAATTTATGATTCCACTCACGTAAAAAAATTTTATAAAAGTTATATAAAGAAATCGTTCTATATAAATAATATATAAACTTTATAGAAACCATATAGAGTTGGCAAGAGGAAGGTAATTTTTGTTGTAATTAAGGTAATTAAAAAAAAATTACCTTAATTAGAAAAAAAAATGATCTTCCTCTTGCCAACTCTATATGGTTTCTATAAAGTTTATATATTATTTATATCGAACCATTTCTTTATAAAAATTTTATATAACTTTTATTATATTTTTATAAATTTTTTTTTTTAATTAGATTTATGGATTACTAATAATAATTCATAATAAAATGTTCAATCTCAGTATTAATCCGTCATTATCCATCACATCTCCAGATTTCCTCCCATAAAACAAGCCTCACAATCAAACTTACCAAAATCGATTCTACAATCACCCTCGATCCCCAAAACTCGAATAAAATCCTAATATCCCCCCTATAATACACTCCCCCCCAAAAACCTTATCTTTCTCGCATGAACAACGCGCTTATTTTCATAAATCAGGGCGCCGTCGATACGCACACCCACATCCACACATATCACCCCGCGGCTAATAATACATAAGCGGCAGCGTAGCGTCCTTTGCCCCGCTGGGGGGCTATATCCGCTGCAGCTGCCGAGGATTTACCGGCATTTTAATCTCATTACGGTGCCGCCGGCCAGGTTAAATGACAGACGCGGCCTCGCAACGAAAGGGCTAACGAGCCTTCATAATTACCTTTCGATCGGTGCGTGCGCGACGTAGCGTTGACCCCGAATTTTTGGGGAAAAAGCGAAAACAAACGGATTGAATTGCCAGGAATGGCTGACTTTTTGCTGTAGGATGGTTGGGTTTAATTAAAGATTGACGGATAAGCAAGGTGTGCGTACGTGTACTTTTGCGAATGGGTCTTTAATTATTTGGACGCGTGGGAGAGGAGCTATCGGACGGTATGGCATGATACGCGGGATCGCGTGTTCAAAGAGGCTTTTTATACGCGCGATGCGGTGTGACGGGGAATTAGCGCTGACATGTTAATTCCTTGCGCGGCGGTGAAATTTTCGGGGAGTGGCGCTACGTGGAGCTGAATTGGTTTGTTAATTTATTACGCGTAATTATGCTTGTAAGGGTATATATTGTAAGATTATGTGTCGAGGTAAGTATATGACGAAGTTGTAATGAACTTTTCTCGAAACTACTAACTACTTCGGGCTGTTTTTTCTTTTCAAGGCAAAAGAAAGCGTGAAGAAAAATTCATGATTTTAAACGAGCTGCGCTGAAAAAAGAACCTTTTTCAAAGTTTTTGAAAAGATATAAAGGAGGCCAACAACACAAGGTAACGTATTTATAACTTGAAATTTACGTGCATCTTTCTTACGAAGAAGATTTCAAGTTACATCCTTTCCCATAATTACATCCACAACCTAAATTTCCAAGCAGAAAACGCGTTTCAAGATCGCCGCGATAACATTATCAGACGATTTCATTCAGCGAGCCCATAAACCGAATTACCCTGTCCAACTACACGACGCTCACCCTCAATTACAACCCACTCCAAAGAGCCGCGGCAACCCCGTTCCTCACCCGTAAAATGTACGCCCATAAAAGCTCTCGGCGCGCATGACCCTCTGGGCACTCTATACACCCGCTAAACAATTCATAATAACCCCGCCGCATCGCAAAAACCATTCCCGCGCGGACCGCGGAGTGAAAGGCTACTACTGCTGCTCGTAACTCGGCGTATAAAAGGCGAGGAGGAATGACGAAAGTGATGCGCGCCCCGGCGTAATGGAGTAATTACTCCGTCTTAACGCGAATTGCGGCCATTAGGATTAGTTCCTCTCCTGCTGGCCGAGAGCTCGGGTCGTTACAGTGAGGAAAAGACCGAGAGCGTAACCTGGATTCCGCGTGTGCCTTTTTTTCGAGCCGCGAGCGAGGGGCTGTTGTTGTTTCGCGTGTAGCGCGCACCGGCGGCCTCTTTTGCATGCGAGTGTGCGGTTATGACGTTTGTACAAGGCAAAGAAGGAGGTGTGTATGGAAATATGCTGAGGTTTAATTTTTTGTTTTAAGGAGGTGAGAGTTTGCTGGCGCATGGGATGGTTTCGTATGATGTTTTATATATCGGAATTTGTGTAAGTGAAGGTATGATTGAAATTTATCGCAATTGCTTACGTTTGAATAAATAATTGTTTCATTTTCTCCGATCCAGCAGCTCACTATTTTTTTATTGTAAATGTAAATAATGTCTTTTGCACTTAGAAAATGTTTAATAATATACATTTATGGTATTATGGTTGATAATGTATATACGTTTATGGTATTATTTTCAAATGACATGGGCTGTAATTGTTAAAATTTACTTTTACAATATTCTAATTCAAATATCGAGTGGAAAATCATAATCATTTATCACGCCAAAGCGTAGTCAGGCAATCCAATACCCTAATAAGCCTTAATTTATTTATAACTGCGATGTCTCTAATTGAAATTACATCCTCCCCTCTTAGACTAGATTAGAGCCACTCAGCATCCTAATAAAACAATGATCACTCCGACCCCTCCGACCTCTTAACCACGTATCAATTTCCCGCCAATTCGAACCCTTTGAACGCTCATCCCCCCTCTCGCTCATTTACATCTAAAGCGAGTGTTAAATATGTAAGAGACGCTTTAACGAGTATAGAGCCGTGAGCGCGACGAACTCCCGCGAAGAGCCTTAACGCGAGTTAGCCACATCGGCGCCGCAAATTCTGTTTCGGACTTTTGACGGCTCGGCGAAAAACGTTGCGAAAGTTTCGCCGAAGTTTGGGGAGAGCTCGAGGTCCCTTGTTTTCCAGGCTCGGTCCTATCCTGCCGCTCTCCGCTGCTATCGGCAAGTAAAGACGAGGTGGCGGCGGCAGCTTCCGGCGAAAGTTTTTCGCTGGGGTAGTTTGGTGCGAGATTTTTCGGACCCGAGGTTGGGGAGATTAAGTAGGTGTAGAATTGTTTGCGGTAGTAGTGGTGCCGAGGTGATGATGGGAAAGAGATTTATGTGTGTTTTGGATTGGGAGATTTGGCGACGACGTGGTCAAGATTTTTATGTGCGGGCTCTTTTTGTAATACAGTATATTTTTTTAAAGTTTATTCTGTGTAATTCGAGTTATTGGGTACAGAATGAAATAACTTTCAGGAAAAAAAATATGTTGTTAGTGTATAGATAGGGAAGGTGCAAAAAATCGACTGAAATGCAGTGTCGCAAGGTCTACAGATCTATATCAATAAATTCCAATAAAAAATTATATTTAAAATTATTATATTTTTTTAATTTTCGAATCCAGTGAAGCTGGCAATTTGTTTTCAAAATGTTATGTATTTTACAATTTAACTAATAGCACACTTTTAATAAGTCACGCTTTAAACATTAAAAACGACCATCGCCAGCACTTTTTTGCTATTTAGAATTCGTTAGGAGTGTAGAGGTAACTTTAATATTCGTTTTTCTTGGATAATACAGAAATAATTAACCAAACTTTTATAAAGTTGATTGAAACTACTTGTTTTACCGGTTCAGTTTGCTCCGAAGTTCTAAAATGAATTTTAAAACACAATTTTAAAATTTTTTAAAACTTTAACTCATTTAAAATTGAAAGGCTTAATAAGAACATGAAAATTTTAATACTACCAAGATTCTCCTTTGTATATCACATTAACCAAACTATTCATATTTCCAAAAGTGCACATCATACACCCCATTCTGTAATTCCAAAAAAGCCACCCCAATATAATTTCCAACTTCGCAAATCGACGATCAACTCTCTCGCGCGCCTGTAAAAAAACGAATGATTTATTCACTCCTCTGCCGCGTTCTCGCGCACATTGTGCACGGGCCACTTTCAAGTTCTTCGCTTGCGGGGCACCGAACAAAGCCCCGTGTCGAACAAAATCGCGCCCTCGAACTTTCCGCCGCGTGTAAAGCCTTATTGTTCGCTTCCGCCATTCATTACACCTCCCGACCCCCTTGCACTTCTCGCCACTTTTTGCTCAAATCGAGCGGAAAGAAAAACCGAGTCAAAAATCTTCAAGGATAGAAGAAGAAGAGAAAGGGACAGACACACAGTCGGACGGACGGACGGGCAGGGAAAAAAGTCTCGCTCGATTTTAGAGAGGGTTTCTCTCGGGGCTGTTGACAGAGCGTCGTCGGAGAATTATATTCTCGCCCGCTCACCGGAGACCAAGGGAGATAGAAGTTTCTTTTCTTCGCTCGCCTCCTTCCGCATATCGTCTGCGCCTCGTCCGCGCGCTTTCTGCGCTGCTCTAGGGCCATTCAAAAACTTGGCGAGCCTCTTCCAGCGGCGCTTCTTCTTCTTCTTCTGCGCACTCCGCCCTCGTCCGTACAGTCTGTCGCTACGGGGCTTTTGTATGTACATACGAGCGCACGCGCGCGAGTGCTAGGGAAGTATATTAATCGTTGTATGGCTAGGCAGGGGAGTTGAGAGTTGTGTTGTATCGAGTGATATTTGTGAATGCTTTTTGGTAGTGGATGGGTGATTTGGGGTATTGTAGAGTAAGGAAAGGGAGAGAGAGGGAAAATTTAGTGATGTGGTGTTGTGTCTGCTGGTGACAGTTCGATTTTGAAGTCATTTCATGAATAAATAAGGGTTACGTGGTAACTGAACGCTATGTTGTTTTTAAAGGTGAGGGAAATACCAAATATATATTTTTCTGGGCAGAAACAGTGTTCACTTAATTATACACTGACAGAAAAACCCGGGGAAAAATTCCTATGTTGCTCTTGGAAGTTGCCCACAACTGCTTAAAATCGAAATATTTACTATCTTTTATATGAAAAAGTCCAATGTCACAAGTAAAACTTCCTATGCCAGCATAGTAAAAATTAACACGTGACTAATGGAACTTTATCTTTTGTACATTTTCCCAGGCTAGCATGGTAAAAATTGAGAGAGTTTTAGAGTAAGAATTCACACGTTCAATCGTAAACACCCCGCGAGTGCACGAAAAGTTGACCTCTTCAATGTCAAAATAGGAAAGATTCAGACAGATACATGTCAACAAACTCAATCCACCTTGGCAACATCGAGACAAAACACAAACGCTAAACGCAACAACTGAATGTGCGTTCTAATCCAACATACTTGTTTTTATTTTTTTTTTTTATTTTTTATAAGACAATTTTTAAAATCATTGTTTATTTGTAATATTTTTAAGGAAGGTTGTGAAAAACCATTATATCGAAAATACAAATTCATTAATAAATAAATGAGCTTGTTTAATTTAAGGTATTGGTAATAGTTATAAAATGTTAAACAATATTCTTAATATGTAACATTTGTAATAAATTACGTTAAAATAGAGAATAATATTATTCGAGTTAAAGCATAATTTGTTATAAAATTAGCGCGCATAACTTACGTTTGGGGATATACAAGTTCCAAAATTTTGTAGGACATATGTCTTTTAGGTAAGTGGTTAGCGCTCCCGACTACCGTGCCAAGGGTTCCAGGTTCGAGTCTCGATACCGTCAAAAATTTTTAATTTATTTAATAAATTTTCTTTAATCATGTTTAATTCAAAAATAACTTCTGTATTGTCTAAATATAATAAATTATGTGTCTGATACTCGCTCCCCCACTCCTAAAAAAAAAAGATGTAATAATTTTTTTCGCTCTTTAAAATCAGTTATAAAAAAATTCCCATGTTAGACTTGGAATTTTTCCTACGTGTATTGCAATTTCTGCTAAAAATCCGACATATGGTCGAGTTACGATTCCAACATGGTAATTTTTACATGACAACATAAGAATTTTTACCAGATTTTTTCTGTCAGTGTAGCAAATTGTGTATAAAGAAAAATGTCGTTTTTCTTCAAATACGCTCGAAGAAACGCACAACAAGCTGAACTCGATTGAAGATTGCCTTTAAAACCGATGACTCAACTACACGGAACTACCGCAAATTTAATTAATCACAAAACCTCCTTCACTAATGCACCGTCAAAGCGTAGCGCGGGCAGATTTCATCAGTTCCCTCAAGTGTATCGATACCTGATACTCTCCCCCTCGAAGTAGCCATCGCCACTATCGCTTTGCCTCACGAAAAAGAAAAAATATGTAAATTAAGCTGTTTTTTCTGCAGCCCAAGTATCCCTGGCTACTTCGGTCCACCGGGAAAATTGCCGGCTCGAATTAAAGTGCAATGCGGAGACATTTTTCTCTAAATAAGACGCGCACCGCAGTATATTAATATACTTTTAAGGGCGTGCTCGTGCACTAAAGTATCGGCGCTGTATCGTCGCTGGGGAACTTTCAGGGATGTAACGAACGCGCGAATCCCTGACCTTTCGACGCTTTAATAAGGAAATTACGGCCTCATTAGGCCGGGCAAAGTCGGTCAGAGGGGTGAGTGCGATGGAGGGGGAAACGGGGTGAGGAACGTTTGAAAGTTGAAAAGCTCGCGCCAAGAGTTTTAATGGAAAAGGCAATAACGTCAATTTGAAAGTTTAGCGCTGTGTCGCGGGGCACCTCACAGTCGCCTTTTCCTCTCGGCATCCTTTGAATGCGTCGTTAAAAGATTTTTGTCTGACGCTTGCTCATTCGTAATTTGTATTTATTTAAAGGTATCTTTGTATCTTCTGAAGGAAATGTTTTCTTTTTTTCAATGATTTTGTAAATGATTTACTTGGTCTCATTTCTTTGAGTTTGATTTTTTATTTTCTTATAATTTCTTCTACAATTTTGTTTTCCCTTTTATTAAATTTTCTTTCTTAATTTGATGAGAAAATGTAAAATTTTCAAAGACTTTAAAGGAACTTGAAAATGTTATTACGGTAGTAGTTGTACTACAATGAAGTTTCTTAAAACAAAAAGAAAAATTGTTAAAGGGAGGAAATTATGAAATAAATTAAGCTGTAAAGCTTCTTGTTACAGCACGTCTACTACTTTAAAGTCCATTTTCACGTAAATTAACTTAGATTACATTTTCGTATTTTATTTAAAAGAAAAACAATTTCGACTTTCACCTCCTTAATTTCACCATTCTTTTAAACATGAAAAAACTTCATCATCCCACTCGACAAAATCAACATTAATTCCAAAATCACATACGCATCTACAACCCCCTCATTCAACGTAATAATTATCCCCTACCCCTAACACTGTTTACCCGAAATCTCGCTCGCGTCACCGGCGCCGCCTCTAAATCAGTTATCCCACCATCTCCCCTCGAAAATCCCTCTTTTTTTCTCCTTCATTCTGCTCGCACGCGTGTCGTCCGTACGCTAAACAAAGGCTCACACCTCACGGAACGAACAAAGTTCGCAGGCAGGCTGCTCGACGCCAAGACCAACTTTTCGATGTAAGTTGGCGCGGCGCGCTCTCCGGAAATGGACGCGGGCAGGAAGAAGAAGAGGAGAAGAAGAAGGCAAAGAAAGGCGCAGCAGCAGCAGCAGCAGCAGCAGCGGGGAAAACTCGATTTGCCTTGGGGCTGAGAGAAAGAGACACCGAGAGAGTGGCTGCCGGTCGCAAACGAGTTTCCATCCTCGTTTTTCTCGCGCGCGCGCGCGTCTCCTCCGCTTTCTTTATCGCCCGGCATGCGAATGCATCTCCGCGGCGACTTTCCCTCGATATAATTTTTATCTCGATGCGCCTTGTTCTTTTGTGAGCGGTGATTTAATATTTTCCCCCGTGTGTATATATATGTATATTCGAGCTTCGTTGCGAGATTCGCGCGAGAATTATAATTTCTTTTTGCACGCGCGAGCGGGCGAGTGCGGAATAGATATTTTATTTGCACTGGCGGATTGCGCATGCGGCACGTGTTTGCGTAAGAGCTCGCGTTGCAGATGATTGTTTGTATCTTTCCGATGATGATTATGTTTATTTTCAATTTGTAAATCTGATTCGTATGGCATACATCCTGTTATTTATATGAACGCAATAATAAGGTAATGGTATTTTTAATTCTCTCGTAAAATTACGTAACATTAATTTTTGATATTTAAAAGTTTAAAGTGTTTTTACTTTATCCAATACTTTGAAACATCTCTTTTCGACCATTAACACTTTATCATCGCACATTTCGAAAAGTATTTGCTCAACCTGTGCCTGTTTTAGGAACAATGGCTTTCTCGAAAAAGAGATTGCGAAAGTGACACGCGTAGAGGACGATTTTGATAGGGAGCAGAGAGGGAACAAAGGAGAAATTAACGAACGTAGAACTCATTTTCAGGGAGGATCTCGTTTCTCGCGTCTTTTGTGGAGTGCGATAGGGGTTGAGGGGGGTTGAGGGGGGTTGAACTCGAAGGTTGCGCGCGCTCGCTGTTCATTACGGGAGCTGAGACTTCTAATACTTTCTGCGATTGCGAATGTTTGCGAAAGAGAGAAAAGAAAATTAATGAAGGTTGACTTATTAGATTATGGCGAATTTATGGGATTATGTAGGATCAATTTTTTAAATTAAACTCTCGTTTCTTTCACCAAGAAATTGATTTACTTCGGATAAAAAATGAACTGCGATTCGTTGGTTGAAAAGAATCGCAAAATCATTTTCACTTTAAATTATCCTGGTAGAAAATTAGCCATATTTGATAGCTAACGTGTTAATTAAATGGAAGAATTTTTAGCAAAAATCGTAATGCAAAAATGATGAAATGCAAGCAATGTTCGTTTTTAGCCATAAAGTTAACTGAAAAATAGCTAACTTCTGGTTAAAATTTCTACCAGGGTAAGTTTAAAATTAACCTTCAAAATAGACAAGATAAAGTGTAAGCTAACGCGATAAATGCTCAAATGAAAACCTAATTACATAAAACTACATATTTCAAGACATCCCCGCCGAGATAAAACATAAGCCCGAATCCGGTCTATATTTCACACCCGGGCTCCACGCATCAACCCTAACATCCCGTCATAAACACCAAACGCGAAATAAAAGAACTCCCCGGGAAATCCGCTAAAAATACGCCGACGCTCGCTCGCGCGATAAAACCCCCGCCGCTGCGCGTGTCCGTCTTCCCCCTTTTTTTTCTTCGGTATTAGAGCGCGAGCAAGCGAACGAGGAAATAATTCATACACTCGACCTCCATAAGAAGTATCGCATGATGGTGGTCCATCGATCCTCCCCTGCGCGTTTCTCCCATTCCGTATCCCTCCATATCTCTCTCTCTCTCTCTCTTTCTCTCTCTCTCTCTCTCTCTCTCTCTCTCTCTCTCTCTCTCTCTCTCTCTCTCTCTCTCTCTCTCTCTCTCTCTCTCTCTCTCTCTCTCTCTCTCTCTCTCTCTCTCTCTCTCTCTCTCTCTCTCTCTCTCTCTCTCTCTCTCTCTCTCTCTCTCTCTCTCTCTCTCTCTCTCTCTCTCTCTCTCTCTCTCGTCCGGACAGATCGAGGAAGCTTCTTCGATTGTGAGACGAGTGTGTGTGTGTGTACGCGGCGGGAAAAATCATTTCTCTGCCTATTGTTTCCCATACCATTGCGAGTCCCGGGAGGTTTCTTTTTCTCATCGGTTTGTTATTTCGCCCAGGCCGATTCTTTTTCTTTTTTGTGGTCTGCACCGGCAGGATTGGGTTTTTTTTCCTTTTAATATCGGCTCGCGCGTGGGCGCTTTAGAATGGGAGGAATATGTAGCAATCGATGGCGGTGATTGAGAGCCGACGACGCGGCAGGGTGTGTGTATAGGGTTGATACAGGTGGGAATTCGCGGGACGAAAGAGTTTGGTTATCATTTATTTTAATGGATTATTCGTAGTGTGATGCAGGGTTCTTTTTGTGATTTATGAGCTTTTGAAGCGCGGAATTTTTTTTTTATTTGACGAGTAAGAGAAAATTTAATATGCGAAAATTGAAAGCGGATTCTTTGGTCAGCTATTTCGTTGCGGATTGGATAGAAACGAATTTCATTAATGTATGAAATTTTTTCTAACTCTTTTGTCATCTATTCTTTTGAATATCATGAAATATTCCATATATTCTTGGATATTGTGTTACTCTATGAATAGAATATTTTAAATTAAAATAGACGTATATTTTTGTGTTTTAGATCCATATTTTTTATAGGACCGTTTTATAGAACTACAGGGAAAAAAGACAAGTAAAGAACGCAAAATAAAAACAAACATGTATAGAATTTCCGCATCACGTTACAACAATATTTACAAAGAAAAAAAACCACCCGAAACGAAACATCACACGTGCCGTGTAATTAGACGCACTAACCCCAGTAGCGCGTTGTCGCGATTAATTAATTGCAATCTATACATCGAATTTAATCAAAGTCTCGAACCTCGCGAAACTTCGCGCATAAATCAATACGGCAAACAATCGGTCCACGTTAATTTTAAGTCACGGTCCATCGACGCAAGTACCACAGCTCGCGCGCGCACGAGAGAACTTGAACTAAATTCCGCCTTCACATAATAACAACGAGACGCGCGCGCCTGCGCTTTAAAAGCGATTGTGATTGATCTACGCGTGTTTGTTCTGTCCGCGCGAGAGAGAGAGAGAGAGCGAGAGCTGCGCGCAACTGATACCCATTGCAGATTGAATCACGATGCGAAAACAGAGCGTCGGCGGCAGTGAGAGCGCACGCTCGTGCCGGACGATTAATTGATGGATCGCCGAGGCCTCTCGTGTTTGTGTGTGGAGGAGAGAGAGAGAGAGAGAGAGAGAGAGAGAGAGCACGTCGTTTTGATGTATTTCGAATTACCCAGCGCGTGGTTCGCGTTTGTGCTATGCGCTCGCGCGAGTTGCACACCTGTGTGATGTTTTCGTTTGATTATTCCGTGTTGAGAGTAAGAGGGTTAAAAGGCGATTTATTTTTGATGATTAATTAAGGTGGTGTGGGGTTGGTTGAAGGAGGGATCGATCGATGTCGAGATGATGTGACGATGAATGCACTTTGATGGGAAATGGATGACGATGAGATAATATTTTAATTAGGATAGGGTGCTTTGATGTGTGTGCTGTGGAGTGCATGAGGTATTTATCATTTTATGAGTTACTAAAAGGAAAATATAAGTTAACAGAGAGTAAATGTAATATTGGCTATGCGGAGGTGCGAAAACTACTTCGTTGTATATATATGTAAAGTTCCTTAATTGTTGCAAAATATGGTAGAGAACGGAATTGCTTCTGAAATACTGGCTGTTTAATGGAGCTGTAACTGAAATAACTGTGGGAATACAAAACGGAGTCGTTGGTTTATTAACTCTAGTGCTTTATTACAACATATTTTACAGTAATTACACCTTTGTACAAAAAAATACTTTACAGATTTCATATTAATAAACGCCTAATTCGTATAGTTTAAAAATAAATGTCATGTTTTTATCACTGACTATTCAACTTCTATATAGGGTAAGATCCCAGCATATAGCCCAGCGCCTAATATGGACATTCGTGATATTTCGGAACGTATATACGCGGCCCTATTCATTCGTAATAGGTTCATCAGATGCATTTAGAATCCAAATGAGTTGTTACATTTGTATGGCTCCTGGATGTATTTTCGAATTAGGAGAGCTAATTGTTTGTTTCAAACAGGTCAAAAGTTTTCAAACAGCCAAAATCGAATGGGCGCAGTTGAATGATATTGGCTATTATTATACATAAGTAGTATTCTTGTAAGGCAACGAATTGCGCACAGCAAAAATATTAAGTTATGACAATTACTTTTTAGGTTTTACAAATATCTTTATTGAAAGTGTATAGTGTGTTGCGAACGCTTCGGTCATCGCACGACGAATGAATTTCTCTTTTTTTATTTTAGACATCCCGCTTTTTTTTTGTTTAAAGCAAAAGATGATCGGCACGTTTAGCCTTTTCTTGAAGCTTGAAGATTGGAGCTTTCGCGTGTGATATGTGCTAACTTCACTCTCTCTCTCTCTCTCACTCTCTCTCACTACCGCCCTCTCTCGTTATTCTTCGATGTATAATCTTAAATGGTTTGCAAACGCGCCTCTTTGCTTGTTTGCTCCATTGGTATTGTCTTTGGCTGACTCGTTAGCCCATCGTCCGTAAACACGTCTTTTTGCGTGATTGCCCCATGCTCTCTCCTTTTATCGATTTTGATGAATCGGTGGAGAGAAAAAATACGAGCGAACCTTTTTGAACGTCGTATTCGTGCGGCTTACGCAAAATTTTCTTTTGCGCTGAGTCGGCCCTTTCCAATCGGGAACAATTCTAGTATCAGATACAAAACATTGTGTATCTATTTTTTTTCCTGTCTGTGTATGTGTGTGTGTGTGTGTGTGTGTGTGTGTGTGTGTGTGTGTGTGTGTGTGTGTGTGTGTGTGTGTGTGTGTGTGGGTTCATGTGTATGTGTGTGTCTGTATACAGAAGATATCTCGAGAACGCATCGATCGATTTCAACGGAACAAAGCTTATTCTCTTCGATTTTGATGCCGTTTTCAAATCCACAATAGTTTTTAAATGTTTACTGATTTTCTTTTGTTTTATGATCAAAAAACAATTTTGAAATTTCAATTTTTCTCATCTTTTTATGTGCTAGGGCAAATTTTTTTTTTCAATTTTTTGAAATGCATTTGAAAGGGCATTAAATTACCTACATTTTCTTTTTTTAAACATTTGAATATCTATCGTCCTTCATTTGTTATTAAGGTAAATGTGTCATTTTCATTTCTAATTTTTATCTCAGAAACTATTTCATATTTTTACACGAAATTTTTATCGGTTATTTTTTATTATTAATAATACAATCACTTAAAAACTTTAACATATTATTTCTATCACATTTCCGCAGCGATCAATCACTCCGAAACATTAAAATAATTTTTTGTCCAATTTTCATAGTCATTTAAATTTCGCTGGACCATATTGAGAGCCTTTACCCTAACCCAAATTCTTCAAAGAACGAACTCCCCACCTCGAATTCTCTCACCCCGCGCAAAAACCGAACAAATCCCATTCCATCTCAAGATTACCCAACATAAGATCGACTTCCCTCATCCTCCGCACTACAATCCTAAAATACTCCCCGACGAAACCATTGTCCCGAGCGCCAAACCCCATCAGCCCCCCTCCCCCGGCCACCCCGGGAATATCCTTTCACGGATTAGTGGCACCGCGTCGCTTCCGCAATCACGGTCTCAATAATTGCCGCTGCGCGAGCGAGCGTCTGGGAAATCAGACTCTTCGCGCATCGCGAGAGAGAGAGACGTGAGCACGCGCTCGAGGAATTACGCGCGCGCGTGACGATGACGACGATGTGGGTTGCCGAGCCGATGGTTATGATACTTTGAGAGGAGTTTCACGTCGAATGAGGAGGAGGAGGGGGGAAAGAGGTTTTAAATTTTACGAGGGACGTATGTATGTGGAGGGGTAGCGACTTTGTCGTGAATTGGCGGTTTTTTTGAAGGAAGTCGAGGGGGTTGCGAAATTGCAGGGAATGAATATTCATAGGGTGTTCGGAAAAAAAACTGGCGAAAGTTTGAGCGGTGCTTGTTTGAATTTGCCGTTCTTTGAAGTATAAAAAGAAAATACCTTTTTTAACGTGACGTATATATACTTTATATTTAATTGTACAGCTGGATTAAACGAGAATCGACTTTTTATTTATCATTATATACACAGAAGTATTTAACCTCGTGTAAACCACGTTTACACTGCAAGAGCACGAACAAAATGTTTCGCCAAACGACCGGTAAATTAAACACCTATCCGAATCCCATTAATTATTCTCCCCTCACCCCTTAAAAAAAAAAAAAACTCCACTCGTAAACCAGACTTCTCCTGCTCTGCATACACACGCAGGCATACCTAGGCCACGCGTTACACCTGTCGGACATTACACCCCATAAATATCAATAAAACCTTTTGATAACAGGCCGTTAAATAACGCGCTCGCGCGCGCATGCCCAACGACATCGACGACGAATATAATACAGGCGAACGCCGTGCCGCGCGCGAGCACTTAGTCGCAACGCGCAGGGGCGAGAGAGTCTGGTTTACGAGTTGGAAATTGTATTTTACGACTAACTGGCAAGTGGATTTATAGCTCGCGACGGGAGAAACGGCCGGCGCCTAAAAGGGGGAGGTGAGTAATCCGGTGAGACTTGGGACTAGATCTGTACTCCGGGTATAGGCGGATAAATGATCGAGGACTGGCAGTGAATGGCACGAGGTGGGTTGTAAAGCTGGCGATGATGATTTTTTCGAGAGTTTTTTTGGTCGCCGAAGTGCAGTTTTAAGGGCGCAGCTGGTCTTGAGTGGGTGTGTACAGGTGCCCCCCGCGTGTGTATATGAGGCTAAAGCTGAAGCGCACTTCATTTGCTAGAGCGCGCGGTGTAAGTAGTAAAAGGCGGACTTTAGACAGACGCGGCGCAGAAAAGGAGAGTAGATTGGCGTGTCAGGTTGAAATTCTGCAGCTGCGGAAGTTAAAGCTGGCTTTGTTCGAAATTGCGATGTATTGGATTGTGCATTTATAGGTTCGTTTATTTTGATTAAATTAAACAATTTTTCAAGTATTATTTTAAACCTTAAACTGCCGAATATTAATTATAGCTTATTACTAATTGATTTAATTTTGAAACGAATAACACTTATAATTAAATATCGGTAATTGGGGTATATGGAATTATGTGTTATATTCCATTGGTAAACGTATAATCTTGAAGTAAATACCGTTAATAATCTAATTTCATATGTGGTGCGTCAAAAAGTTAATTATTGCACTCCATCGAACGCTATTAAAACGCGGTATCAAGTTACTCGCGAAATATTCTACACATTTCATCGGCAAATTAACTTTGGCTTAACGAAGCTTATTTCCTTGAATATTCGTAATATTTTGAGATAACATTTTCCCCGAAATGATCGTTATTAAATTTATTTAACATCGTTATATATAGCTACTATGAATAGTCTGATATTTCACGTCTCCTGGCATGTTATAGTTCACGTTACCAAGAGTTATTCTACATTTTTAACTTTATTTACGTAATAGTTTCCGACTGAAATTCACCTTTATCCGATGGAAATTCATTAATTAACGTTGCGCCGGCATCACACTTGAAAACCAAAATTGATTTTCAGCCCGTTTAATAAACAGCTTCATAGAATGTTCGTTGTATCGATTCACCCGTCATCTCGACTAATTATATCTATCACATCTTCCTCTACCAATGTCAAATCCAAATTCAACACTTCAAAAAATTCTCTCACCGGCCAACTGTTCCGCGTTACCCCCTCGACCTCTCTCAACGCTGCGCATCCGCGAGAGATGTCACCGACGCGCATCCGTATGCACATACACGGTGAAAGGGTCTCTCTCTCTCTCTCTCTCCATGTCGCTCGGCAGCGCTTAATAAAGCCCTTCGAAGTCGAACGGCGCGCCTTTACGACTTCCACTCGTGGAGCGGGCGCGCGCGTGGGACGAAATTTATGCGGGAGTGCGCCGGGGCAAATGGAAAATTTTCCTCTCTCACGTGAGGGGAGATGGCAGAGGGGTAAGTGATGGATTGGACGAGGTTCGCGAGGCAGCCGCCTTTTGAATGTACAATATGCGCGCGCGTGCGATTTTGCCGAAGAGGTTGATGCCTTCTTTTTGGGGATTGAGGTGGGGTTTTATTAGAGTTTGAGGGGTTCGAGAAATTGTATTTACTTTTGGATTTTGAGGTGAGTATCTGGAGATTGATTGATAAATATTAATTGATTTTTTTTTTTGTGATGAAAGGATTCATCAGTTTTTCAAAGTCAAAAAATATTATGAATTATTTATTTTCGTTGGGTCATATCAACTTATTGAATAATTCTGAAAAGTCATATCATAAATTATTCAAATCCAGAAAGAAATCGAGAAACTTTTTTCTTTTATTTATATGATTCAGTATTTTTTGTGAAAAAACTATTTAGATTATGTCGTTTCAAATTTCGAAATGAGTAAGTGAAATACTTATTTAATTTAGAAAATTAGTAATAGTGATTTAATGCATTGATGATAGATATATCTGGTAATCAATTTTACTGATGATCCAATAAGCAGTTTCGTTAATTATTATCTATCATTATTATAATCGTATAACATGAATTATAATTCTGATATTTCGTAAATTCGAAACTGTAATTAGAGTCAACAATACCAAATAGATCCTTTGATATAGAGCATACTAGGCGTGTATAAAACTCTAAACAACATATCCAACTCTTTGTGAAAATTGAAACAGGCAATTCACTTTGATTTCGTCTCTATATTATTATTTATATTATGTTGTATGAATTTTCATACACAACCTCAGTTTATTGCGAATCGTTTTGACGTGAGATGGGTTTTGTGAAATACTTAATATTTCATTCAGTATTAAAAAACTCTTGAAAGCCAATTCGTTATTCATTGCTATGTTGAAGTCGAATGGAGTCTAGAGGGTCGAAAAGGAAAAATCGTCTTACTGGAGCTTTGCTTAACATTTGGGTTAACACGAATAAATAGGAAGTTTTTATTTCCCTGATCGTGAGAAAACAAGTTAATACTTCATAAGCTGATGTGTATGTTTAATCTCTCTATTTTCGGTCAGGGGAGAAGTTTTTAAACATTTTAGAATTCGTTCCTGAGAGAGAGATTATACCACTCTGATAATTCATGTTAAATCTAGTAGAAAAATTAATAATCACATTTCATTTAATTAATTTTAGTTAATTTTCGACCACCCAAGTCGTTTGCAACTTTTACATCAATATGTAATTTAATTTTCAATAAAACATCTGTATCCACGATTCTCCGTAAAAAACTATCGATACATAAAGTTAGTTTTTTACACTATAAACTGTTTTTGATTCTCCCAGACGTATGATTGCAGTTGCGCACAGGCAAAATTGTACTCGCGGTAAAAATTTTATTACGCGTTTTCTATTTTTCCGAGGAGATAGAAATGGCTGCGTACTTTTTCATAATGAAAAAGACGGGGCTGTTTTCATTTCGCCGGTAAAAAGCGGGTCAAAATGTAAAGAAAATTTGCACAACTCTCCTTGTGAAAAGTCTAATAACGCGAACACCCGTTCAACCTCGCGTAAATACATCTCTTTGCTCGCGTTCTCAAGGGAAAATTAATCCACTCTTTCAAAGTGTCGCCGACACTTTGCTCACTCTGCAGGTAGGTCTTTTCCCTACATAATTATTGTTAGTTAATTATCCGCTTTAATTAAGCTTCTGCTTAAATATAATAGATTATTTAATTTTCAAAACTAAATACTTCATCCTCTCTAAATACCTTTTACCTTACATTTACCAAAGAGTACAATAATTGCCACATCACGATTGAGCATAAATTCAAACATTTGCCTTGGTAAAATTCATTCTCCAGCTAACGAATGACCTACTTGAAACTCACTTAATCCCCATCGTCTACAGCTCTCCCACGCACGCCGAAACCTTCGCACAACGCGACTATTAACGCCACCGCGCGCATCAAAAGCGCGACGGAGAAATTGAAATTTTTCCGTCGCCTCGCTCTCCCGCGACTTCATCATATATCGCGCGCGCTCGTAAAGCAGCAACGCGGGCATATTAGAGCCTCCGCGTGCGAAAAGTGTCGCTTACACATACACACACACACACCCCAGCCGCGTCGTAAACGCCTGCGCGATATTGGAGAACTCATTTCGTATCCGCCCGGGCTTTACGAGGCGCCGCCCGCCGCGCCGTTCGATTATTCGCGATATTCCCGCGCGGTCACTTTCTGTTTGTGTCGCGCGAGCGAAGATGGAACGTTCGTGCGAGCGAGCGCTTTTTTTTCGCGCGCAGTTAATGTTATATGTATGGGGGGGAGAGATAAATGGTCGGGAAAGAGTGAGCGATCGCGCGGCGCTCGGGCGAAAAAGCGAGAGACGAACGTTTTATTGCGAGGTGCGCGCGGATGGGTTTGTGTCTTTTTTTGTGCGTGGTATATGTTTTTTATTTTGCGTGGTTGAGAGGGAAAGAGAGTAAAAGAGAGAAAGAGAGTTTGTTGTGATGTGGTTTTAGGTGACGTTGACGAGGTATACTGCGTGGTAAATAATTTATAGTGAGATAAAAAGTATTCTGCTTTTGCAGAATTGTAGATTTTTTTATATCAATGCATTTTTCATTGAATAATGAACTATCGGTATACGAATGAAAAATTTAATCCCATAAAGTAATGAAATTTCTTCTTCTTGAATAATAATGTATCTATGCTGAGGCGAACATTGTTTAATCATTCGGTAGATCAACGAATGAACTAAAAAGCTCTTGGTATACCGTTTTTCAGTAAACTTTCCTTTTACTACGCACCGAGAGTGGACACGGAGTTTTACGTTCGCGAGGCATTAAAAAGGCATGTTTAAATGGAAAATATTTTCTTTTACATCGCTACCTCGGCAGCCGCGCATTTTATTGAAGATAACGCGCGAGGGCTATGCATTTTAATGGAAGGACAGTCAGACAGAGGGAAATAGGAAAAGAAAGAGGGACACACCGAGCGCATAAATCAATCCGATCACGGCAAAGGAAACTATGGGCGCGAGCATTCACACACGGACGTTTGCGACAAGTTCGCGTAAATCTTTCCTTTTTTTCGTTTTTGCGTCGTTTAACCGCCCACGTGCGCCCTAAATACTCACTCGATCGTGCAATTTTCGGGACGTTTTTCGAGAGCCGCCTCGATGAATTCAATTGCCCGTTAATTCAAGGGAAACGAAAAAAAAGGGGGGAAACGTTTTGCGTTTTAACCGAAAATCACCTTACGCGATAACTGGAATGGGAAAAAAAAGGAGAGGAAACGATTTATCCGATTGTAAACGTCATTTATCTCACTCGCACGCGCGACGGGGGGCGGGGGGTCCGTCGGGGCTATCTAAAAGTTCCGCGCGTTTATCTAAATGAGGGTACGCAACATTTGCCGTTTATCGCGTCAGTCGGCGCGCGTGCGCGCGTACATTTTTCGGCGAATAAATCCAAGCGCGATCGATAAATAAGGGATGATCGCCAGGGGGAGAGAGAGAGAAACAAAGACTGAGAGCGAAAAATATCTCGCTCGCGCCGCAAACACCCGTGGATTTATCGTCGCGAACAACGAGGCGCACTATACACATACGTGAGCGCTAAAGCAAGATTCATGAAGGACACGTCGCCGCGCTTTCTTATTAGATGCGGTGAGCTATCAAGTCGAGATGATACTTGGAAAAGGCACTTGATACATAGAGATCGTATTAGGGTTTTTATTCATTAGTAAGTTATAGTGTGCTTGATTTAAGTGTCATTTTTATTTTTCTTATGAAAAAAAAAAAAAAACGTTATTTATATAGTTATAATATGTTTATTTATTCAAAAAATCTTTCGAAAACAGAACTTCGTTGTGTCTATGTATACAATTATGAAATAAGTAGAAAATAACTTTTAATTTATGACTTATTAAAAACAATCAAAGATAAGACGTTAATTCTGAAATGCATGACTCAAATTTCAAAATGTTTCTTAATTAATCCCAACTCTACCCCCCATACTAAACACGATCAACATGTTAAACACACGAATACCATGTATAACAAAATTTCTTTTCCCCCAGAAACCCTTCAATCCGCCGTCACTTAGCGTCAGCAAGCCCCGGATTTTTCCTCCGCGAAATCGTCGTTCCGGCGTGCGCAAACTACTTCCGCTCGCTCGACGATAGACTCGACGTTACTCTCGCACTCCTTGCGACTGTAACGACGCGGCAGAGGCGCGGGGACCGCGTGTGCATCGCTGCATAAGATATGAGAGCGTCGACTACGTGCGCGCGCACACACACATACACACACACACATTTTCGCGTGATGCGAATATCGCGCGTGAGACGCTTCAGGAGTCGCTCTTTTAGAAGACCTAAATAGTCGCGATTCACCGGGGACGAGACGTGGGAGAGAGAGAGAGAGAGAAAGAGAGAGAGAGAGAGAGAGAGAGAGAGAGAGAGAGAGAGAGAGAGAGAGAGAGAGAGAGAGAGACAGAGAGCTCGCGAAAGTGGTTGAAAGTAGAGAAGTTGGAGAATTCGTTTTTAGTGCCTTTGGTTTTAGACGCATACAATGGCTTTTATATACAGGTAAACATGGTTTGCCAAAGAGGGGATTATTGTTGTTTATAAGTTAAATATAACCGAAAATCCGGCGTTTTTGGAAGTGAAATTTTTGAGTGCTTTTAATTAATGCTTAGGCATTGTAGTAGCGCGCATTTCCGTTACGAATATTCTAATGCTCATTAAAATTTCGTGAGTAATAACAATTACCGGGCTGCAGTTTGACCAGTAATTAATTATCCCATCCTTCCATTATTTCGCTATAAAAGCTATTACACATTATAATGCGAAATTCGCGCGTTTACGGGCGGCATCGCGTATTATAGCAGGGCGCGCGCGGTGTTAGCGTATTTGCATAGGAACGGGGTGTAACTATTATAATAATTTATGCGGAACATCTTGCATGCGTTATTCGAACGCTAAATACAACGGCAATGACAAACCTTATGTTTGAATGCAGCGCGCATGCAGATTAGCCTTATTTCCTCAACATATATATGCCATGTAGTGTAAAGCTCTAAACGTATGATAACGGTTAAATTCGTCCCAGAAGAGTATAGTGCGTCGTACTGAAAAGAGATACTATAATGCTTAAAATATGTGTTAAAACACACGGTTGAATAGTAAAGGAAAATGGTATTCTTATATTTTTAATTCTAATTACCCTGGTGGAAATCCAAAACATTTTATAACTAATAACTGACTATTTATTTTAGAAACTTGCTATAAAATGGGAATTTATCTTGTCCAGTTTCTAGCTCCCGGTGAAACGCTTTTTCCCCTATTATATGGCCATTTAATAGATTGATAAATAGAATGAGTTTTTCGAATACAAGCACAAGCTTGTTCTTGAGTATTTTAAAGGTATTAAAACTGATCAGCTTTTTATTCTGAAAATGGCTAGTAGAAGGCTTGCTGTTATGATAAGGAGTGAGAGAGACAGAATCAGATGGAGAAATAAAAGTTTTGCTGAATTATTTATAGAAGGAGTACAACAAATGATTTTTTAGTTGATGTTATTTATTTATATTTTGATAAGCCATGCAATGCACTTGAATGCTCTTTTATATACGATAGAATTAGTAAGAAAATCAAATACGAATATTTTGTTTTGACGTCAATCTAAGAAATAATGATCGAAAAATCGTTTCATTAATTAGCCAGTTTTACTAGCTATTTTCTAACTTCTTGACCATTTAATATAGATGAATTTCTGTCAGGGTATGGCATAATTCATCAATTCATGTTTCAAATCCAACAAAATACAACAAGCAGCTTATGCTGTCAATTTAAATGTTAATTTGTAATTATACCAATTAGTAATACGTTTCGCACTACAATACCTATTGTTAAGCAACGAGACCGTAACCTTTGTCCGATTCACTTAACTTTCAACGTTCCAAATCTACCAAATGTACCACGAATTTGTAGTCTGTCAGTCTATGTCTCGAATTGAACAACAAAGCATCTCACATATAATAATATATTATTGGAAATTGAAAGCATTGAAAAAGAAAAATAAAAGCTGAAACTATTTATGCTCCGCTTATTCTGTCGTAATTCTGGTCATTTCATAACACCTACATTTCTTCTCTAACACGTGAGAATCCATTTCTCAAACTTTTCCTCTTCCTCGGCCCAATAACGACCGGCAATTACCAAATTACACGGGCATTACATCTGCACTTTATGACGAACCAATCCCAACTTCCCACTAATACCGGCCGGAGTCAGCGGGGGTAAAAGCAATCTTTCCCCGGTGAATACGGATTTTAGAAGCTTCGGGTGCCGTCTAAACACGGATTCTCTCTCTCTCTCTCTCTCTCTCTCTCTCTCTCTCTCTCTCTCTCTCTCTCTCTCTCTCTCTCTCTCTCTCTCTCTCTCTCTGCATACACGTATGCGCGCTTTATACCTAGGCGCGCATACGCTCTCTGCAGATACGGCAATTAAAGGGGATCCCTTTGCTTAGCTCGGCTTACCATAACTAAGGTTAATCGGCTCCTCCTAACGAGAGCCCGCGTATATAGCTTTGATTTCGTTCCGCTCTGCCAGCGAGAGAGGAGGAAAAAAATCCGCTTACGTACACACATGCATATACGTATAACGTGCGCTTTGCATTCGGTGCGTGCGCCTGACAGCGAGTAGCTCTAGCATACATTGTATTTTTGCGCGTACAGGAGCAGAGAGAAGGAGAGAAAGTTTCGCGAGCACGTACGCCGTATAAAGCTCGCGAGGGCCCCTCGTTCGCGCGTAAAAGCTTCGACGCGACGCCGCAACCGCTGTGGATACGCGAGCGACGCATATACTTAAGCGATGAAGAAGGCGCGACGCGTGTGTAAAGCAAGTTGAATTGAGCACGCGAAGTTTTAAACGTGGAAGTGTTGTCTGGTTGCAGGGGTTTTACGAGGATGTGTGCAAGCGCGCGCGACCCTGAAATGTCTGGGGGATATGGGATTGCAGTTGACTCGGAGTACATATAGTTCTTTTTCGTGGGCGATGGTTTATGGATGTGGTGTCGAGGGTAGTATTGTTTTGTAGAGATGAGAGTGTCTGCACGTGTAAAGTTTCGACTATTTGAGCTTATAGCGAATTTTCTACTTTACTAATCGAATGATGTAAATAGAATAAATGAAATGAGTAATCGGTAGATTTACTAGATTTCTAATGATGATTATCAAATTTGTTTCGAACATACATTTCCAAATTCAAGATTTCACTGAAGCTATCTATGTTTAAAATAGTGCATACATTTTTCATACCACGATGTTCGTTCATAAAAATAGTAATAGTAATGGTAATAGTCATTCATTGCAAATATGATTAATTTACAAATGGTATAATAATACATTAGTGTATAAATAGTCGTTCATCTAAAACAAAATATAGCGAGTATAAAAATATAATTTAAATATAAATACAATATTCAATTTCAAATACAAATACAATGCAGCCAATTTGCGCTTCTCAGTCTATTTTTTCATTAAAGCTAATTTATGATATCGTAGTCTTATTCTTAAAAACTAATAATACTATAAAGTAAGTCAAAACCAGAATTAGTGATATCACAGATAAAGACTAGAAGTTTAGTTGACTAGAATATACGTGAAAATGACCATTTTTTCAATACCTTAAAAATACCACTGACTTAATGAGGGAGTCATATATATCAAAATATTATTTATAATTTATTAAAATTATTTGTGCACTATTGTCATAATCCAATAATAATGAAATTAATTAAGTTTCGTATTCACATACATATCAGGTTTCTAATTTACAAATAGGTTCACCATTGGCGTTTTATTAAGCATGTTAAAATCACCCAACTAGCAAAAAAAAAGTAGATATAAAATGTTATCATATGCTGCCTATTTGATACAGAATCGAGTTTAAACGCCCATAAATCACGAAAATTTCGCGCTCATACCAATCATCGCAACGACACCTTGAAATTTATGGACGCAAAAGCGTCAAAAGACAGCCGTTAAACCGTATAAAATCCAATTCAATCCCCCTCCCCCCTGCTTTCCATATTACTGCAACATCCGTAATTACCACGGAGATAACGCGTATTGTATCCCGCGCGCCATGCGTGCACCGAGTGTGAAAAATCGTCATTGGCAATCTCTCGCCGACAACGGAAATCAAACCGATTAGCCAGGGAGCTTTCGCGCGTCGGCCGGTGATACGTTATACGCGAATTTTCGTTATAAACAGAGCGGAATTCCTCTACTCCCTCCCTCCACCCCAACCCTCTGTCCTCATTATGCTTTATTCAGCGCTTAATGCGCCCGACATGCGCGTGCGCGCGGCAGCGGATATACGCCGTATGGTAATTCAATGGCTATTAATGTCGTTATAAATTTCGACTTTATTGTACGTATAAATATGATAATTGGATCGTTAATAAACCGGCGAGCGCGAGCGCGATTCGTTTTTAGCGGTCTGCACCGAGAGCTCGATTTTACCCGACTGCACGAGAGCCAAGAACTCTCTCTCTCTCTGTGTGTGAGTGGGTGCGTGGGTGTACGGGTTTGGGTGAAGTGAGAGAAGTCTTTAGGGAGGTTTTGAGGCAGAAACAATTTGCGCGGCGTTATATCGGAGCTAACGACTCGTGCGTGCGTACGTACGCGCACGCGGGATGAAAGTCGGGCGTGAAAAAGAAATTTTTTTTTTACGTTGAGGGTAGTTGTGAAGAAGTCATTAACTGGATTGGTAAGCTTTTTTCAGTCCAATGCGCGAGTATTTCACATATTCGGATTGTCAGGTTAAAGGCTCTAATCTGATGAAAGGAGAAAAAAGCAGAACAAAAAATTAATCGGATTGTTGGCTATGTGTCAGAATTTTTTATGTTTTTAAAAATACTGCTATGGATTTATATGTATATCAAACTTTTTTTTATTCAACTATCGCGGTCCTTCGAAAAACGTTGATAGTTATGGAAAAATACAGGTTTCGAAATTCTGTACAGTCGCATCAATTCAATTTTCAGTTTTTGTCCCCGACGATCAACTAAATTAGTGCACTCTGCCAATGAGCAAGTTAATTGATGAAAATTAAAAATAGATAAAGGACAAAAATACAAAATTTCGCAAAAAGCATAATTGAATACTGACTCTAACGTTGTCGATAATGTATTACAATTGCAAACTCGAAATTCAAATTATTGAACTCAACCATGAGAATAGTTTGAAAATGCAAAAACCATGCATATATAATTATCCAATAAACAACACGAACAACGAAAATACCAACCGACTATCCTCCTCAAAATGCACACGATAGCTGCCACTCTCCGCTTCTAATTATAAACATCCACGTCAGAACTCACCCCATCATTTCCATCGCAAGAATACACGAGAGGGAGCAACTTTCCGTGGCACCAGCCTCGCGTGCACCCCTCCGCACTCACGTCGTCTCCGATAAAACACGAGAAAGGAGAGAAAAAAGGAGCCGCTCTATACGCGGATCCCTGCGTACTTGGCTGCGGTCCAAGCTCGGGCGCGCAGTAGAAACCGCGGGCTCTTCAAAGAGGAAAAAGAAAAAAGCGTAGGAAGAGGAGGAGGAGAAGAAGAAGAATAACGCGGCGGAAGAGAAAGCCCGGATCCTCGCGCGTACTGGGGGAATTACGATAATAGGCGCCCGATAAAAGCACAATCGCCGGATAAGGAAGCTACCGCAGCAGCGACCTCTTAGATGGGTGTATATGTAGGAGCGGGTGCGCCGAGATTCAATTTCGCATAATGCCCGATTATCGGCGCGACACGCGGTGCGGGTCTCTCTATCTCTCCGAGGATTATACGACATTATGCAGCGGAGGAGTCATTTGGACGTGGGGATTATTTTGAAGACGGGAAGGAAGGGAAAGGGTTGCCAAAGGTGTGTAGGATTTTTTCTTAGTATTTGGGTGATTTCCGTTGTGTTGGAATTGATGGTATTGGCATGTTTTAAAATATCCTATGAATAAAATATGACGACTGTTTTTTCATGCGTGCTCTATCCATGCTCATACCGGGTGCCAGTGGGGTGTTATTTATTTTTTTTTTATATGTGTATTGCGCTGACAGTAGTGTTTTGTTTTTCTGTTTATTCATTGGATTATGTCGATACGGAGTTTTGTATAATTTAATATGGGTCGGGAAAATTTTAATATTATATCAAAAGGGGTAGTGATGTATGCATCTAGAATATACGATGCTGGTAAATAGGAGAGCGCATTAAACAGGAATGGTTTGCAACAATAGTGATATGCTCTACTTACACGTTAATAGAATTGTTACGTTTCACTGTACAATTATATTGTAAGGTAACTCGAGGTAATTCGGCCACCTTCAGCGTAATATTTTCTGTGTCCTTCTGCAAATACTGTCAGAGTCATGCAGGGGCGTGACGAATAAACAAACGAATATTTAAGAAAAGTTTTAAGGTTTATTGATTAGTAATATTCTATATAAATACATATAAATAGGGTCGAGCATACAATATTACCGCGGAGAGAAATAAATGCGCTAGCGAGACCGTTTCGCTAGATGGTCGAGCGTGATCTGAGAGCCCCGCGCGATTTTTATCGAAAGACGCGGTGGAGGGAGGGGGGGGTGATTTTATCCAATAAATACATTGGAAAAAAATGATTGGAAAAGCATCAAAGTATAGTAAATATACTACTAAAAGAAATAGGAACACTCCAGATATGATATTGGTTTCACAGGGAGCAAAAATGTAAAATGTGCGTTTTGGCCAAAGGTGACACGTTATCTAATTCAGCTAATATTGAAAAACTGCTGCTAATTCATTGGTACTTAACTTCCTCAAACTTAACTTATTGTTCCATTACATTAGTGATTAATGCTACAAAGTTATAGGCAAGAAATTTCTATCAAAATGAAATATAATTAGAAAATTTTTTGAACAAAAGAATCGACTTCGAAAAACGCAAAAAAATCTTTTGAAAAAAATAAGAATAAAATAAAATAAAAAAAATAAAGTCACTAAAATGTGTGAAATAATTCACAAAAATCTTCTCAAAGTCGGCGCCGAATTCCAAATTTACATATAGTATCTTGGTCAAGAATACAATTTAGAACTGGCAATACGAAACACCCAATTTTGTTGGATATTATAATATATGGCGCTAAAATAATAGTGAGCATTAGATAACAACATTATTGACTATATGCCAGTATGATCCCTTACAAAAAAATCCTATAGAAAATTCTGTAGGAAATGCCATAGGAAATCTTGTAGGCATCCCGTAGAAATCCTATAGGAATCCTACAGGATACTCATAGGCAGCCCTATATGAAATTTTATAGGAAGTTCTATAGGAAATCCTGCATGAATTTCGCGCTTTTCCTGTAGGAAATCCTACAGGAAATTCTATAGGTAATTCTGTAGGAAAAACTGTAAAAAATTACATGGAAAATCCTGCAGGGAATTCTGGAGTATTTTCGTGAAAACATCTTATAGAGGTTTAGCATCTTATTTAGTGCTGTGCCATCGCACAGCAGAATCAGTGGCAAGCAGTCCTAGGTAAGGAGTTGTACCCGGGGACTGTAGTGCACGACTGTCGGTGCCTTACCGATTAAGCCCAGTGAGCTCAGATATCAAAATCAAGGTAATCCTTGTTACATTGACTCTCCGTAAAGACTTCTATCGAAATATCTCTGCTGCCTTCTTACCGTCCGTGGAAATTCTATAGGATCTTATAGGATACTCTATAGGCAGCCCTATATGAAATTGTATAGGAAGTTCTATAGGAAATCTGACATGAATTTCGCGCTTTTCCTGCAGGAAATTCTATAGGAAATTCTGTAGATAATTTTATGGGAAAAACTGTAGACAATTACATGGAAAATTCTGCAGGAAATTCTGGAGTATTTTCGTGAAAACATCTTATAGAAGTTTAGCATGTTATTTAGCGCTGTGCCATCGCACAGCAGAATCAGTGTCAAACAGCCCTAGGTAAGGAGTTGCACTTGGGAACTGTTGTTCACGACGGTCGGCGCCTTACCGATTAAAGTCCAGTGAGCTCAGATATCAAAATCAAGGTAATCCTTGTCACATTGACTCTCCGTAAAGAGTCGTTCGAACGGTTGAATCTCACGGCTTTACATACCCTCGTGGTTCCAATGTGTTTAGGAGTCCCGACTGCTGCGCCCCATAGCGGCATAGCAGCGAACACACGTGAGCGAGGCTGTGGACAAGCAAGCTTCTACTGCATGCCGCAGTGCAGCGCAGCAATCGGGACTCTCATAAACACATTGGAACCGCGAGGGTATATAAAGTCGTGAGATTCAACCGTTCGAACGACTCTTTACGGAGAGTCAATGTGACAAGGATTACCTTGATTTTGATATCTGAGCTCACTGGACTTTAATCGGTAAGGTGCCGACCGTCGTGCACAACAGTTCCCGAGTGCAACTCCTTACCTAGGGCTGTTTGCCACTGATTCTGCTGTGCGATGGCACAGCGCTAAATAACATGCTAAACTTCTATAAGATGTTTTCACGAAAATACTCCAGAATTTCCTGCAGAATTTTCCATGTAATTGTCTACAGTTTTTCCCATAAAATTACCTACAGAATTTCCTATAGGATTTCCTACAGGAAAAGCGCGAAATTCATGTCGGATTTCCTATAGAACTTCCTATAGAATTTCATATAGGACTGCTTATAGAGTATCCTATAAGATCCTATAGAATTTCTACGGACGGTAAGAAGGCAGCAGAGATATTTCGATAGAAGTTAACTGAAGGAAGCAAAAACAGAAACTGGACGGAACTGAAAAAGAAAATTTAGAAAACAAAACAATGGAAAGAACCAAAAAAAAATGTGAAAGGGAGGGAAAAATGGTGGGAAAAGTCATGTCATGACAAGAAAGCCCGACTGAAAGAAAAACTAAGAAGATGCAAAAGAGGAGAAATAGAGGAGAAGAATATAGGAAGGAAAGAAAGAATTACAGAAACTGGATAGAAAAGAAGAAATACGAATGGTCCGAAAAGATATTGGAAGAGATAGAAAAGGACAGGAGCAAAAAGAATTTCTGGAAAGTGGTGAACGAGGGAAAGAAAGAAAGGACACAGATACATGAAGGAATAGAAGATGAGAAATGACTGGAACACTTCAAAACACGGCTAGAAGGAAAGGAGATAGAAGAAGAGGAGGTCAAAGAAAGTAATAAGAGCAGAAAAAAGCTGGAAGGAGACATATGAGAAGAGGAAATAATAAATGCCATTAAAAAACTGAAAAGAAAAAAGCGACAGAAATAAATGGAATACCGAATGAAGCCTGGATAGAGGGAAAAGAGCAAGTAAAAGAAGAGCTAAAGGACTGCATAAACAAGATATAGAAAGAAGGTCAACTACCAGAAGAATGGAAAAAGGGGAAAGATCAAACCCATTTATAAGAAAGGAAAGAAAGAAGAAGTAGGAAATTACAGAGGAATTGCCCTAATGGACACTAGATATAAAATATTCACAGAAGTGTTACGGAACAGGTTAGACGAACAGTTAGAGAGAGAAGGTAAGCTGAACGACACGCAATTTGGTTTCAGGAATAAGAGAGAGACGATGGATGCAATATATATACTCAAGAAGACGATTGAAGGAGAGATAGGAGGGCTAGTGGGAATGCCGTGGCTAATTTTCAAGGAAAGCTTCGTGAGGGACTATTTATGGATGAGAAAAGACAAAGCGAACAAGGAAGATGTGTGTGTGTGTGTATGTGTGTGTGTGTGTGTGTGTGTGTGTGTGTAGTGGATGAAGTACTGGAGACAGAAGTGTTACGTCGGAATCCAAACATGCAGCTATCATTCTAGCAGGCCTCCTATGGGGCGTGCCGGATCTCCCTGTCTTTAGGCCAACGCCCGAAAGCGCTATGCCTGACCAGGTTACGGAGACCGAGGGAGCAGATCGGAGGACTTTACCTCTTTTTGCTACTGGCCGACGCTCGAAGCGTTACGCCTTTAGTCGTAGCCGAGGAAGAATGCAAATCGAATTGTTTTATCTAATAATGAAATTTATTTTACCCCGAGATTTACAAAAGTCTATACCTTTCTAATTAACAAAGCAGTCCGCTCGCTATCTGCAGATCGTCGTTGCGATGGATCGGTGGTTCAGCTTGGGGTGGTGTTGTTCCTCCGTGACGGGTGACCTCGCAACAGGGAGCGTTGTGTAGAAGGGTTGTGCTCGTTGTCGGCAGCTCTCGGCAGGGACCCACTCCGGAAGGTAATCGTCCCTTTGAGGTAGGTGAGGCGTAGCACGGGCAATACTTTGCCGTGGCGCAGAGTTGATTGTCGTCGTGGTGGACGAGGAAAAGTCAAAGTTCAAATCGGGCGTGGCACGGGCAGCGCTTCGCCGTGGGCAGTGTCGGTGGCGTTGGTCGTTCGTCGGGCAGAGGCTTCGCCCTCGTAGAAGTTCAGAAAAGTAGTGTGCACCTCGGGTCCACTTGCTGGCCCTATTTATAATGCAAGCTCTCTTGTTGTTGGTGAGAACTTGTTTTTCACCCTTGTGGGAAACTGCGCAGAAGGTTGACTCCCACCTCCTGCTATCATGCATTTCCCCGGGATTTTTTTAATAGAGGAAAGCATAAAAATGTCAAATGCCCTCTTCTTGGGAACGCTCCCTCTGGAGAAAAATCCGCGACGCTGCATGCGTAGTGCATCCGTAAGTGCCGCAGCCACTTATCTCGTAAGTTTCGGGTGTCAAAGGGGACGTCTTGCTGACTCATTCTACGGCGTGACGCCATGTGATAGTTGCACGGCTCCCCTGTGTTTTATGGTGAAAAGTAAGGGTAAAAGGATGCTGAGCAGCTGTCTCTTCGCTATTTTGTGTCAGCGCTTTTTCCCGTTCTCGGTAAATTGAGGCTGCACAGTATAGCCATGCGTGGGCCTTGACTTTCTAAGTCAGTTCTTCCCTGCATGAGTATAAAAAAAGCGTCTGTAAGCCTGGTCAAGTGTCATCTTAATTTCTCCTCTTCTTTCTTTTTATCGCTACACGCCATCCCATAAATTTTGAAAATGCGGTGCAGCTGGTGTTAATGTTTCCAGGCCGCATGCGGTCCCTCTCGCCTTCTTGACTTGTTTTCTCCATTTTTGGTGGCCGCACGTATCCGATTTGTTTGCCCTCCCATGGCTCTAATCTCTCCTCTCCAATCCGCTTGTTTCTCTATTTTTGCCTCCGCCTTTCTTTCAGCCCACTTTTAGTTTTCCTCCCTTCCTCTTTCTGTCTCCTGCTTTCTCTCTCTCTCTCTCCCTCTTGATATTTCTTTCCGTTGTTCTTCTTTCTTCTCTCTTCCTTGTTGAGTCTTTTCGAAGACTTACAAGTATTCTTTTTTCATATATGACCGTGAGTGAAAGAAAATAATTGTTTTTATAAATGGACGAAAAATTCGTCCATTACAGAAGAGAGAAAGAAGAGATGGGAGGAAAGAGAAAAGGAAAAAATGAAGAGATTACAGAGAATGGAGAGAGAAGGAAGGAAAAAAGAAGGGAGAGACAAAAAAATAGAAGACAAGGAGAACGGAGAATCCGGGGAAGAAGAAACAGGAGAGAAAACACAGGACAGTAAGTAGCAACAGGAAGAAGAAAGAAGAGAAAAGAGGAAAGAAGAGGAAGAACACAGACACAAACACACACACAAGCCCACTAATTTAAGACAGAGGAAAAGTTTCATAACGACTTATAGGAAAAGTCACATTTTGTTTTATTTAGTTTTACTTTTATAGTTTTTGTGGCCACGTAGGAAAAGTCACATTTTGTTTTGTTTAGTTTTACTTTTATAATTTTTGTTGTCAGGAGATAAGAGAGAAACAACGCAAACATGAACACTTACACAAACACAACCAAAATAACCAAGTCGGTATGAGCCAAAGAGAAAGATTTTATATTTTTATAATAAATATTGTATAAACCTAAGGTTTAATAAAGCATTTTATAATACTTATCTCTCTCCCGTTTTTTCAGATGGATTCTTCTTCTTCCTACTACAACGACCGGAAGACGGTGTTACAAGCCGAGGAGGCGGCAAAAAGTGTTCAAAAGGTGGAAATTTATAAAGAAATGAGAGTTTCCATGAAAAAATTATTAGAAGAAATTCTTTCGCTTATTATTTAACAGAATTCAATTTGACACTGAAATATTAGATACAATAGCTATAAATAAAATTGAAAAAATCGATATAACATTCCAAAGATAATATAATTAAAAAAAATATATAATAGTAAGATACAAAATTACATTTCATTACAATATTCAATGGGATAAACACATTGGAAGAATAATTAATGAGATAACATATCTACTCTTCTTTTTTTACAAAAAGGTAAATATTGTACAAACTAAAACATTGTTGATATTGTATTATGCTCTTTTTAATAAGATTAAAAATAGCAGATGCACCAAAGAAACGTGTAAAATAAAAGCAACTGGACTCGGCGTTCTCTCTGGCTTCATAAGGAAAAAAGCTGTGATGGACGGCCATTCTAATTTCCGACGAGTACATCGTAAAAATCAAAAGGAGTTTAGGTATACAAATCATATTACAATTTTTCAAAATACGGAAGCGGCAGAATTGTCTTTACAAATTAAAGTCAAATTAAAAAAGTTTCATTATTTTTATCATAAAATTGTCAAATAACAATGCTTTGTTCAATCACGAAAAATAATGAAACTTTTACAATTTTATTTCAATTTGTAATTTTTTAAGGTTACACACTTGAATTGCATTGCTGCACAAAGCATTATGACGGAAAATAGAATAATTATTCCATATAAATTACAGTCCAGAATAATGTAATTTTTCAAAAAATGTATTGCTTACCCTATCTAAAAACGTAAAGGGTCGTCCAAACCGTTGAATCTCACGACTATACATAGGGGAGGGCGGGGCACGTGTGACACCCTAACTTTGATTAAAAATAACAACTAAACCGTGTATTATTTCAAAATGTACAAAAACGGAATAATTAGATCAGAAAAAAATAAAATAAAATAAACTATTAACTTTTTTTTCATTTTCTTTTAATTATTGATAAAATACAGAAAAGAAATTCTGAAAAAAATGCTCTACGTGCCCCACCGGCGGGTGGATTGTGGCACCCGACGGAGCACGCATGGCACGGTCAAATTTAATATTTTACTATAGGTGCAAGTTGATGAGCTGGATGAGACTACATGCGAAGACAAGGACAGTGATAAAGTAAGTGCACTAATAACAGAAAACCAGCTGCTTAGGGAACTAAATACTGAATTGAAACATAAAAATCTGCTTTTAAACGAAATTCTAACGAAAGAAAAAGAACGACCGAGTAAATACAAGGAAACATATGCAGATATAATGTCAAAAAAGATACACATACCACAATCCAAAAAAGTGCCGAAAATTGTAGTGACAAGAAAAGACAAAGAAGAGAAATCTGTGATAAAGGAAAAAGTATTCCACTATCTACTTAAAGAAAAATCAATCCAAACGAAAAAAATTGATATGAAAAGTAAAGATGTAATTTCAATAACATGCATGAACGAGGAAAGTGCCAAGACAGCAAAAAGATTACTAGACGCCAAGCTCAACCACCTCTACAAGGTCGAAGAAGAACAGCTTAGTAAGCCTGTCATAAGAATAACTGGCATCGAAAATGAATTCAAGTCTGATATAAAAGCAATCGAAAATGACATAAACCAAAGAAATTTTTCAAATTTAGATACAAAGGGTAACGTATTACACGTAGCTGGCAATGACAAAAACAGTAAAGTAACGGTCATCATGCAAATAACGGGTGAAATGCACAAACATATTAAAGAAAATAAAGACAGATTATTCGTTGGTTATCAGAATTGCAAAGTTTACGATATAATAAATGTGAAACCATGTTATAAGTGTGGTAGATTGGGTCATAATGGCCAAAGGTGTAAGAACAGCCCAACTTGTTTAAAATGTGCGGGAACGCATCTAACAGAAAAGTGCACATCAGAGAAACAGTGCTGCGTCAACTGTAGCTTCTCAAATAAGACATTTGGAAACGACTATAATACTGATCATGTTACCACTGACAGACAAGAATGCAAAATTTTGAATGCTAAGGTAAACAAGGCTATGAACACTACTGAATATATAATAAAACCTGACTTACCGAGATACCGCGGTAAGGTAGATAACTTCAAGAAACGGACGCAAGAGTTAACTAAATCACCAACTACATTACAAACTCAGGTGGGCGGAACTGAATTAATACTGGCAAAACCCAGGCTTGGAAGTTCGTCTTCACTTACATCGATAACAACAAGATCTAGATTCTACTCACAACAAGACCTCAGCCTGAGTTCGCCTACCAAAAATACGCAAGAGGGATCAACAAACTTTTAATTTAAGTGATACAAACTTTGGCAGTGAGATTGAAAATTTTAAAAAAGCTCTATTGCAAAAGTGTTAATAGGAAACATGAACTAAAAAATAAACTAAAAAATATATATAATAAACAAATGTATACATATTGTTTTACTTGCGTTAAGTTTTGAGAATTATATTGACAATATTAAATGTTTAAGGTTTAAATATTTAATACTTAGTATATAAGCTTTAGTGTATAAGTATAGTCTTAAGTATTCATGTACCAGCCCTCGTACAGGTAGTTAATATCTATCTCTGAGGACTTTACTCTATGTAATTTTGTTCTGGTTTAATAAATAAATAAATAAATAAATAAAGGTATTTTTCAATTCTTTTTTCCAGTAATTAACACTTTAATAATTATGCCATAATAAAATTTTCAAAAATCAAATAATTAATCAGTCTATTGAAAATTTAAAATTTTATTTTTATTAAGGAACATAACAATTTTTATTTTAAAATAAATTATTACATTTTAATAAATGATTTTATATTATAAATTCCTTTTTATAAAATATGATCACAACATAATACTTTTGTTTGATTAACAAATTATCATTATTATTACAATAAGTTTAAATTTAAAGATTTCGCATCATTTTCATCTATGTAGTATATTTGAACTACCTAACCATTGAAAAAGGCAGTTTGAGTATCTACAATTGATTCTTCAGGTATTACTTCTCTAAAGTAATTTTCATTACTTACGGAAGCTGAATTATTATTAACAATGGATAAATCAAGCTGATTTGTGTTTAAGTCTTCAAGTGACTTTTTTCTACTCTACCGTGGTAGAACTGTTAAGCATAATATAGCCATAATATGCCGTATTTTATGACGGATGACTATTTTGTGCCGCATATTATGCTCATAAATCCTGTCACCGGGCGACATAATTATGACCATAGTTATGCTGATAATTATGACCACAATTATGCTGAATGGATAACGAGATTAGAGGGACTATAGTAAATAATTATGACCATAATTATGGGCATAATTATGCTGAAGGAGCAGGGGAGATATAAGGCTGCCCGTAAATGAAAATGTCCGAACGTTAGAAAGAGAGAGAAGATCGCGGGACGTAGCTATCTCTCTCGTCACGCAAGCTGACGCTCACTTTCTGCGCGTACTGCGCACGCGCAAGTATAAGAGAGAGCTACGTCCCGCAATCTTCTCTCTCTATCTCTGCGACTGCCGGAGGCCTGACTTCCCTTATTATACCCTATCTATAATACCTCTGTGACTGTGATACGAATAGCTGTAATATAACGATCTACCAGAGCGGAGACTGTGTGTGTGTATATGTATATATAAGTGTGAGAGAACACTGGGAGAAAAACACAGCCAGAAGGTTCGAAATTAAGGTTAGAATTGCCGAAGCGCTCGGTATAAACAGCCTGAGCGACGAGCGCGACGGAGGTCACGTGACCTTTGTATACGTTTGTCGATCGTTCAGGATCTCGTTCACCATAATTATGGTCATAATTAGGACGAATTCCCCCGTATTAATTATGATTAATTGTCTAGTCAGAATTATGACCATCGGCCATTTCTTATGCTGAATATTCTTGCAGGGTAAATATAACTTAATACGCAGTCGAAATAATCGTTATTTACTTATTAATGTAATAATTGAAACTAAAAACTACTTAAAACTAAATTATTGCACTGCGTAGTTGTTAACCCATCTTACTCCGTTTTTGGTTTGTAGGGTTACATCACTTCGCTCGGCGGCCGCCGCGGCGCACTGATACGCTCGAGTGTGCCACGCGTGCCCCGCCAGGGTGCCACGTCATGCCCCATTTTAATACCATTTTCATTTTTTAATTATATTATTTATAAAGATTTTCTGAAAATAACAAAAACAGGGCTTGAAAGATAAAAGTTGAAACTATCAAATAGGTTTGGTCTCATTTAGAAAAACAATCATTTTCTCGTTGCTCCAAGCGACTTAAAAATGAAGTCAACCTTGTTTCTAAGCACCGATTTTCAATCTTATTAAATTAAATGTTAAACATTATCTATAATCTCAAAAGTATAGAGGAAAATTCTAAAACCATATCTAATTAGGTTTACATAAAAATTACATTTTTTGCATTCATTAATATTAAAAATATGAGGGTACCAAACTTACCTACCTGACACGTCATGCCCCGCCTTCCCCTACCCTTGCGGTTGCAATGTGTTTAGGGGAGTTCCAAATGATGCGCCGCATCGCGGAATGCGGTGGAAGCTTGCTCGTCCAGAGCGTCGTTCACATGTGTTCGTTTGATATGCGGCGCAGCGCGACTCACTGAAAATTGAATAAAACACTCACATAAAAATGTAGTGATCATTCTCAAACAATTGATAACGATTTAAAAGGCATATTTTTTATACTTCGAAGCTGCCGACATTGTTATTTATGCTTTCAGATAAGTGGCAGTAAAGAACTAGAAAAGTAGCCGAATTAGATTAGCGGCCGAATTACCTCGAGTTATCTTATATTCAACAATTTTATTAGGAATGACAAATTAAAAATAATATTTCCTGAACAAATCATGCCAATCATAAACGTGAACCCGATCTATAATTCAAAAAACACGAGAAGCAAAACCCATAAGTCCACAACGAACACCATAAAACCTCCTCCGCCGCATTCAAAATCCAAAATTAAATTCAAACTTTATCGACTAACCGCCGCGGCAGTAACAGCAGCAGCAAATGCATCAAAAAACAATCACGCCTCTCCTTACTCACGCAGATCCCGCGTCCAGCAGCAGCAACAGCAGCAGGTTTTATTCGCTGGATCGTAAATCCACCCTACAGCTTGTGCACTCCCTCCCTCTCCCTCTGAAGATAAACCCATGTGGGCTCGATGGCAGGAGTAGGCGATTTGCGTCCGAAAAAGGTTCGGCTCGCATATACACAAACTTTAGTCTAGCGTAAGCGCGCGCAGGTTTTAAGGCCCGAAATTGCGTTTCGCTGTCGGAACGACTTTAGTGCGAGCGAGCGTCACCTGCAGCCAGCATTCTCGCACACACATGTGTGTGTAGGTGTGCGCGTATAGGGTGGAAGAAGAGCGGAGGGGGAGAGGGCCTACACGCGGCGATTGTCAGATTGGCAATTAATCCTTTTATTGCTTCCTCCGGCGAGGAGGGAGAGAGTGAGCTAGAGGTAGCAGCTTTCTGCAGCGTTGCAGTCGATATACGTACATGCACGCGGTAACAGCTGCGTATACCCCGCGGACCATAGAAAGCCGGGGAAAATGTACAACTATATACGCTGGCGGTGGTGGTGGCTTTGTTGAGCTGGCGTAGTGCGCGGCTTATTTTCGGAAAATATTGATGGAGCGAGCGGTGTGTATTCTTTTTCCTCCCGGACGCGCGGGGTAACGGCTTTTCGGCTAATTTGAATAAATATTTTCGTGGATAGTGGATGGGCTTGTGCACACGCGCACGTGGGTCCGCGTGTGTCTATTTTCGGTCGGTTATTCGGGATGTGATGCTTTTTTGAGGGGAGAAATATTTTTCTGGGCATTTCAGTGTTTGTTTTAATGGACTGCAGGGGTACTTATTAAAATGAACGATAAATATGGGACTGTTTGGTGGGAGAATGGGATTAACAATCAGCGTGAATATAGCAAAATTAAAATGGTAATTTTTTAATTTGTGAGATGATTGTGATATTTCAATGGAATGGATCAGTGAATTGTATTTCTATTTTTAAACGTTATTTATTCATTTTGCATTCAAACAGTTTTGTTGCTTTATTTTCAATGAATTTATTCATTAATAAGTTCACTCAATCTTCAGTTACGCATTTCCGCACGGAAAGAAATACCTTATGAAAAATTACTAGAATCTCAGGTAAAGATGGGACATACTCACACTCTTGAGCAATTTAGTATACTTCTACTAAATATGGTAAAAATTTTAAATCTAAATTTTAACAGAATAGAAAATAATTTCTTACCATATTATCTACTAAAAATTAATAAAATTAGTTTAATTTTTAGTCTAAGTTATACTGAAAATTTAATAGACAGTATAGTAATTTTGTTGGCGCGAGGGCTGTCGGTAAAACAGGGTGTACCATATGTGGACAAGTCGAAACCTTACTTACAAGTGCGGCAGTGGCCGAGTGGATAAGAGCGCAGCTTCGTAGTCGGAGGGTCGAGGGTTCGTATCTCCTTCTCCGGAGTTTTTTTTTTCTAATGAATTTCAACCTCTCATCAAAATTACTATAATATATTATAAAACTTGATAGAATGCAAGTATGTCCCACTTTTAATTAACACTCTAGTAATTTTTAGTGGATATTCCACTAATTTTTCATAAGGTATTTTTTCCGTGCGTACTAGTTTATCATATTCGATACTACAAAATTACGAATATTTTAAAATAATATATATTTACTAAAACTTAATGAATTCAATTCCATTTCGACTTCAATATGTAATCAAAACTTTAAATATCGCAAACAAAAATCCTCCATAAAAAATATATCTCGGGATAATACCGAAATATCGAATTGAACGTTTCGATTTCGATATTATTATCATCTCGGTTTCAATTCGCTTGAATTTTGGTTAAAATAATGATGAAATGAACTGATTGAATTTGACTGAATTTGACTGAAAAAAATTGGCCAATAAAAATAAGTACTTAGACAACACGATGTTAAGTTGATTTGTTATTGTTATATTTTAATCTGGTTATAGTTCTAACCTGATTTCTACATCGGCAATATTAGATAGAACGTTATAAAACCATAAATAAATCGCGTAATGTGTAATTACAGGACAAAAAACAACGTGCACCTCGCAATACCACGTTTATGAGAAATTAATTTAATACATTCTAAAAAATATATTAACGTCATAAATTTTTAAATTAACTATAGAAATGGCAAACATACACGCTCTAAATTCCACCCAACTAATTGAACTCCAATATTGTTCCACGGAATTCTGTTACGCAAACATCAATGCAAAAGAAATCGTGTAAACTATCAAACCAAAAACTCTCTCCCAGACGATCTCGAACTACATACACACTTCGCAAATGCGAAAAAGTCGTTCGCGCGCAAAAACCTCCTTCGTCCTCCCATCCCTCGAACTCGCGCGCAAACTTTGATCAGGAATTTCCGAATGATTCGCTTGCGCTCACGCCAACTTCGCAAACCCAATCTCAAAATGAATCCGCATCACCACTTCTACAAAAGACTACTCGTCACGTCCCCATCCGCATTCTTCGCGGACATGTCGTCAAGAAACTTTGTCAATCCACGGAGCGAATTCCTCCGACGCGGGCGATAATACGTTTCAGCGTGTATGTATATATACATGTATGTTTCCCCCGCGACGCAGTGATATTATTGTATGCGCGAGGCTAACGAGCGACACGGTGGTGGCGAATTAGCCGGGAATTTCGACGCCAAAAGTCCTGAGAGAGGCATGATGTACGCGTGAGTTTCAGGGTAGACGAGAAGGTCCGAGGGGACAGTTTCGGGCGAGCGAGAATTTTCGGCACTGCTGCTGCTGCGTAATTAATTTTCCGTTTTCCGGCGGAGTTTGCAAGCAGGGTGAGAGAGATGTCTGTTTTGAGATTTCATTTGCTTGGCCGATTGAATAGAACGGGTGAAGGGGTTAACTGTGTGCACCAGGAGAATCGCTGTGTGGAGTCATAAGTTGTCGGGGTGTTTGAATGTTAATAGGCAATTTTAATTATGAGGGAAGGTATTCTTTGTTTCTAGCTCTACACTGAAACGAATATAGTTGAGCTAACTGATTTGTTTCACCTAGATCAAGTGGTTTAGGAAAAAGCTGAAATGGTATGATAGAATGAGGGAAATTAACTTTGTAGTGGAGATAACATTATATTTAAAACGTAGTTTTCACCGCGTTTAAAAAATTAAAATTTCATTGAAAAAAAGAAGAATCTCTTTTTCAAAACCGCAAAAAAGTAGAAACTCCATTTGTTTTAAAACTGTTTTAATGTATTAGTATATATAATGCTTCTTTTAATGGTGTTCTTTCCGACTACATGGTAGTAAGAATAATAAATCTTGCATTTTAATCTTAAATCAACTGGGTCAACAGTAGAATTAATCATATATTTTTCCGTGTTGCAAACAAAAAATTCAACCCTTTATTTGTTTCTGTATAACATGAATATAGAAGAACGCACTCAGAATATTTTGATATTTTAATATTTATTGATCAAGGACTAAAGACCTGTGGTCCTACATAGTCTGTCATACATTACAAATGTTAGTAAAAATACAAGTCGCAGAAACGATAAAATAATAGCGGTCATAATAATAAAATAAAATGGATACAAATCAAGAATGAGTAATAATAGTAAAGTAAAAAATAATAGTATTAAAACGAGTAACATAACAATAACAATAATAAAATTACAACAGAATAAACGCAGGTATTTTTACAAAGAGCCCCAGTATGCACATAGTTATTTTACAATAGAGAGCGCATATATCATCAAGGTGTATATTTTATACTTATTTGATATTATTACGTACGTGGAAATTAATTCACAAATAAATTGTCCTATAAATTATAAATTATTATCACAATAACGATATTTCGTAAATATCGGGAAATTCTTATTCAAATAACGCAGATAAATTTGACCAATTATGTTGAGCGTAATTTTAGATGACTATTATTACAAGAGAAATATTTACAATAAATGTTTACGTTTATAGCTTGTTAAATATATTCAATATTCGCCTGTATCCACTGTATTACGTCCCCTCAGGACAATAGCAATTTACCACCATTTCCCTATCCTACACGCTGTAAACTACCCCCTTACCAACCCCCGAAAAACCTCAATTTTTCACTCAAAAATGACGCATCACCGTTCCCTCAACCCCTCGGCTAATTAACACGTAACAACGTTTCTCACCCCCAACAGTGTACACCGGATGCACCGCATCGCCTCGAGACAAAAGCGCGGGATACGCGAACGAGTCGAATAAATTAGCGCCGTGCGCTCTGCAGATGCTGATTAATCTTCGGATATATATATAGCGTGGCGCGCGGCGACGCCCTGATTAAATTTCTGATTGGCCTCGGCGCTAGGCCCTTTCCAATTTCCGCTCGAGTGGAGACGAGCAACGGCGTTTTTCGATCGCAAGCGTTCGCGCGCGCGGCTAATGAGGCGATTGCGCGCGTTTATGAGGATCGATCGGAAGAGTAAGAGGGAGAGATAGAAAGGGTTTGGAGAGGATGAGCTTGTTTGTCGGTCGTAGGAGGCGGCTGAAAGAAGATCGTTTCGCATTTGATGGATTGTTCAAGAGGGGTTTCATCGGCAGTTCAGTCCGGGGAACGGAAAATTCCGCCGGGTAAATATTTTTAAGTTGGCGATATTAGTTGGGTAGTTGAATGATAGATACGTTTATTTGTCCGACTTCTTAGTGAAATATATAGGATAAAGGCAGTTGTTACAAAATATTTATGGGAAGAAGTAATTTTCGGCAATTGAGCGATGTTTATTTCTGTATCAAAACGTAGTACAACTGTTACAGACTAATAGATTTAGTTTTACGTAATGTTTCCATATTCATAATGATTAAATTTAAAGTTACTCCACAACGATAATAAATTTGCAAAAAAGTAACTTCTCAATTAAAAAATGTTTTCGAAGGAATCAAAACGAAAGGAAGATTAATTCCAAATTAACAGAAAGGAAGATTAATTCCAAATTAACAGAAAGGAAGATTAATTCCAAATTAACAGAAAGGAAAAAAATCATCAAAAAGCAACCATAATCCTAGTCAAAAGCGGTAAACATGAGCTGTACCCCACGGTGCATTAAAAATTTATACCGAGCAATTGCGGTAGCTTCAGCGCAAGAAGCTACCAACCAACCACCCCCCTCTCACCTATTCGCATAAACTAAAAAGCCAGGACGCGCGTACGTGACCGCCTTCGTAATCACCGTCACGTCATCCAAACTTAAACTAGCGCGCCCCCATCGCGCTCCGCTTTAATAATTTAAAACCGTTCCCGCCGCTGCCGCCGCCGCCGCCGCCGAACCGACGCGCGCGCTTGCGCGCACGTGTAAAGTGCACGAGCCAGCCAGGGGAGGAGGAGGAGGAGGAGGAGGAGGAATAAAAACGCGACGGTAGGGGGGTGAAAACCGCAGAAGCGAGCCAGAAATAAAACATCTCGGAAACGATTTCAGCTGAGAGAGAGGGAGAGAGAGAGAGAGAGAGTTCCATCAGTCTGAAAGCTTTCTTCTTCTTCTCCTCCACCTCCTTCGAGGTTAAGGCCTTTGTCCGTTTCGCCGTAATCCCTTCGCCAAGTGTGTAAATGAGCGAACGCGTGCGGCTGGTCCAGTCCTTCCGGATTAAAATTGAGGCGAGCTCGACGACTGCTGCTCTTTCTAATGGAATATTCATATGAGAGAAAGGGGCAAAGAAGTGGTGGTGGTGGTGCGTTAAAGGCAGCGCGCGCTTTAATTTCCGATACCTACTGGGGTGTACACGCGTCATGAGCGGGAATGGCTGCGCCCAGGCGACGTGTACTTACGCTGTTTCCGCTGTGTACTTTTTAGAGGGGAGGGGGGAGTAGAGGTGGGGAGAAATAGTGGTAGGTGTTGAAGGTAGGAAAAGGTGGTTTAATTAATCTTATCAAGTTACGATGATTTGTTTTTATGAAAAATATCATGACTCTATCTTTTATTAATATAATTAAAGATATATAGATGGATCTTCCTTCCGATTAACGTGATCATTTTTAATGCTTTTTATGAATAAGGGAAAATGATAAGTTAAGAAGCAGGTGACAATAATTCTAGCAACTAATTTTCTGTAGTTGAATTTAAAGTATTATTTATGCACAAAGTAATCAGGAAAGATCGTTACTACAATGCACGTAGTTTGTAAATTCTACCAGACTAAAATTTTGTTTACAATTCTACGAATTGTAATACCTACTGGTATTAAAATAGTAATCAATAATTTCTTTATTGCAAAAAGAAATTTCATTTACAATTAAGGAGATTCTTGCCCGACTGCCGAGTCAAAGCAGTGGTAAATGAAGAGGTTGCCTAAGATTTAAAAAACCATAGTTGAAATGTGATTTATTTATTTAAGGCGATATAGATATTCAATGTACTATAAATAAAGCGTATTTAACATGACTAAGATAATTTTTTTCACAAACTGTCGATATTTTAAAAACTAGATATTGTTACTACAAACAATTATGGATAAATCAGAGGAATCTTTTTTGTTTCTCAACCGATTTTAGTTTGGAAGGTCTCATTTTGTTTCTTAAGTAATTTCATGGGACTTGTCGAAGGAAAAATTCAAAATTATTCAAAAATCTGAAAGTCACAACTAGTTGTTCATTCGTGTACGAGGTTAAAATATTAAATTTTTTTAATTGGCTATAACTTTCTTAGTTTTCAATAATTTGAATTTTTTCCTTCGGCAAGTCCACTACTTGAGGAACAAAATGAGATAGACAAACTAAAATCAATTGAGAAACAAAAAAGATTCCTCTGATTTATCAATAATTGTTTATAGTGACGATATCTAGTTTTTAAAATATTGACATTTTGTGAAAAAAGTTATCTTACAATTAGTCATGTTAAATACTCTTTATTTATAATACATTGAATTTCTAAATCGCTTTAAATAAATAAATCACATTACAACTATGGTTTTTTAAATTTTAGGTAGCCTCTTCATTTACTTAGCACTGCTTTGACTCGGCAGTCGGGCAAGAACCTTCTTAAGAAAAATCATGGTTGTAGAAAAGTTGTTTAAGGATTTTCTGCAATAATTGAATTGGATATATCAGCTATATATTACTATTAACTAATAATATATAACCCAATTTGTTATAGTATAACCATCACAATCTTCCCATTTTAAACTACGCATCAAACTACTTATTTGTAGATTACCTTTGCAAATTTTCTTCATGCAAAATGTTTTATCAAAAAAAAAAAAAAAGAATGTTATAATATTAACTTACTTTTGATAGAATTTTACCTGAATGCATAATCAAAAGTAATTTGTATAAAATAAAATGTAAATACAAAAGTCACAAGAAGTTTGGAAAGTATATTTAAATTTTAAAACAAATCTGCGGAGTAGAGCAGAAATCTCAAAATGTTTAATTTCATAAGGCAATGTTACACAATGAGTTGACAGGAAAAGTTCAAAAACTAAAAGTTGTAGATTGGCGATGGTAAAGTATGATCAAGTAACGATTTTTCAACACCGACAAGAGACATTTTAATTAGTTTCCTAACGGGCAGCCGATCGATCGACAAGCGATTACAACTTTTCCGCGCTTGTGGACAGCGAAAATCGATCGCTGCAAAAAATTGTTCTTAAAACATTTGCTGAAAAAAGTAAAGAACGCCGAGAAGTTTCTTCGGCGCCCTGATTTAATTCCTTATAAAGTTAAGAAGTGTCGAAGAATCTGCTGTACTTTGAAGAATAATTTTTTCTCAAGGATTCTTACAACAAATAAGAGAGAACAATGAAAAACTTCTTGTTCTTAAAATAAAAGTAATATTATTACTACATGTAAAGATGATTTGCAATTCCATAGAAACTTTGTAATGAGTGAAACAAAGATAGTGATTTAAATTGTTTCTTTTTATATAAATATCGATTCCTGACAATAAAATTAAAAGAATTTCATGTTACAAAGTTTTTTTCTACTCTAATACCGCTTCACTAAAAATTAGATACGTATCAGCCTAAATAGCAATTGCCAAATCCAATCAAACATTCTTTATCTCCCAACTGCAACAGCAACTGCGACCGTCTCATCCCCTCTGAAACACTTTAAACTTCTCGCCCTTGGCACTCTCGGCTTTAAAGCATTCACGCGAGCGATAACACCTCTCGGGCGCCGCGGTGCCGGATAAAACAAAGCGTCGAATTATCGGGGACGAGAGACACAAGCTCTTCTCCCCCTCCGAAAAAGCCAATGCGAGCGACGCTTTCGAGATGCAATTTGCGCTCGTCGTAAAAAACGTGGCTGGCTTCATAATGCACGAGTACACAAGACATGGGTGAAAAAGAGAAATAGAGAGAAAAAAGCAGTTGGTCGAATTAAAAGAAGTTTTCCAGGTCGCGGTAAAAGTGGATTTAGAGATTAGTTTTGTCTTTTGGGTATTGATTGTTGGGTTATCGTATGTTAGGATCGCGAGAGGGTTTGAGTAGTGGATGCAATTTTGAAAATTAAATCGATTTGTCTCTATATTTATGTATTGAGGATGGGCTTTAGAGTATTGAAAGAAACTTGTTTTACAAAGTGCTCATTTGTTAACGTCATCGATTTGCACTTTGTAATCACAAACTTAATAACCAATTACTTAATTTGCCATTTACACTGAAAAAAATTTTAGGCTGTAGAAACCGTAGTTTCGATTTGCTATACTAACACTATTTATAGTGTTCATTTACCCTTACAGACGGCTGAAGCAGCTATTCATTTGTATAATGTAACGACACTATTGGTCAGGTGCGGGAAATGTACTTGTACAGCTCTGACAGCGGTACGATTTAGTTTTGCCGCCGGTATTTGTTTGTTGACAACGCTACAACGCGAAGCCGATGTTCATGTTATAACCTAAAAAAGTCAAGAAACCGGCCACATCAACCGCATGTTTGTAATCCGCTTTTGCGTATTTCATCTGTAATCAGTGTACTTATCAATCGAGATTATTTTAATGAAAAATATGTATGTATAGCGAATCATAACCTATTTAATGCTCCGACAAAAAAACTCTATACATTAGTGCTTTCAGTGTATCTTGTACAGCTCTCACAACTGTACGAATAATTTTACTGTATCTATAAAATTCAGCAGAAAGAAAATCAGCCGAACAATACTTTTGTCAGAGCCGTACTTTCAGTTCTTACAACGTGAAATTTTTTTCAGTGTAGTGAAGGTACTAACAATATTTTCAAGCAACTTTTTACAAAAAATTAGTAAAATTTTGTAAGACCAAGCGGTAGGCAGAACGTGATGTTATATTACAACAGTGCACGTGTCACTTAATACGTTTCTTCATAAGCAATTCTTAGTTTGATATTTATTAATCGTTAAAATGGTTCATTAAACTACCTTCAATAGATACCAGAAATCGTCATCTTTAAAATGCAAAATAATAATGCATATCGTATTTGAAAAAATATTAATACTAAAATTTATTTTAAGTTTGTTCTACGTGACAATTATGACAGTGGTGGATTTAGAAAATTCATTATGCAATATGCAAAGTGATACATTTGATTATGTAGCATTGAAAATATATCAAGATTTAAAACTACATCAAGTTACCATATTTTACAATAAAACAGTGAATAAATTATCATTAGAATTAAACATTGCTATACAAAAAATAATTCAAATGAACCCAGCAGTTGTTATAAATATCGCAACACTTAATTTAGTTGTGCCAAATGAATTCTTGAGTCCGACAGTTATTGAAAATCCAAGACGATTGGCATTGTATACAATATTAATTGACGAAAACAATAATGTGAAAGATCAAGTGGCACAGGTGGAAGAGTATATAAATATTTTTATTAAACTATCACCAATGGCAATTAGACCTAAATGTTTACTACTTTATCTCAGAATTGATTTACCAAACGAAAATATATTGGAAATAATACTTCGATACGCTTGGTCAAACAAGTTTGTAGATTTTTCCATAATTAGTTGGAAATGTTATTTTAACAAAACTTTAAAGTCGCATTTATACTATTTAAATCCATTTAGCAACACTTTTGTGAAAAAAGATTATTATCATATTCAACAGATATTCCCCGACAAATTAATTAACGTCAGCAAATATCCCTTTAAATTATTAGTGACGATCCAGAAACCTTATATAAGTTTCTCAACAGATAAATACGGCAATAAAAAAGTGGAAGGAGCGCATTATGAAATTTTGAAAATAGCAATAAGAAAAGTGAATTTCAATTTGACACATTATTATCTTGACGTGAAGAACAATACACTTAACAATATTGTTTTACGTGACTCCTTTAAAATGTTGAAGAATGGTTACGTAAACATGTTGCCACAAGCTATACCTGACTATTTTCCCGGGTTCAACGAAATGGAATTGGGATGTAATTATTACGATGCACTTATCGCAATGGTACCAGTCGTATCGCATACGAACTTAGAATTACCGACTTACGTATTGATAAGTGTTGGATTGAATCCTTTACTCATGATAGGTATAATGCACCTGGCGCGCTGGTTAAAATTACACACCGTAAACATCGGAACATTTAAAATCTTACAAGTTATTTTTGGCATCCCGATAAACTTGGAGCCAAAGAAATTATCCGACAGGATAATTTATCTAAGTATCGTTCTAATATCCCTAGCTTATACCACCATATATTACTCACAATTCCTAGACGTTCAAATCGTCGAGATCGAGGAGACCTTCGACACCTTCAAAGACATAGCCGATTCAAAATACAACATCTACATAAACAAAAGATACTACGACACCCTCCTACCCAATGACACGGAAGACACTTTAAAGATCAAGAATCGCGCCAAGCCAGTCAGCGATATCTACGACTGTCTAAAATTGTTGAATACCAAGAAGGTCATCTGCATGACCAACAAATTCTACGCCAAGTATGTAGTAGCCAAGTACCTAGACTCCTATGGTAAGCCTATATGGAAAATCGCCAAGCCCCTGTTTTCCCAAGGAAAGTTTAAATTTTCCGTTGAGCACGCTTTCCCTTACACCGAGAAGTTTCAGGAAACCTTTCAGCGGGTCTACCAGAGCGGCGTCTGGCCGAGAAAGGCAAGGAGAATAAGGCGCGTGATTGCTAATGATAGTATCGAAACAGAGGTGAAGTCTAATGATATATTTGTTTACGAGCTCATCGGGATGATGGGCATTGGATACACGCTTTCAGCGGTCGCGTTGATCGCTGAAACTTTCGTTCATTGGTTAAAGCAGTCCAATTAGCGCATTCATCGCATTTCAGTACAATCAAATAAGGTGTGAGATTAACCTTTAGGCTGCGGGGAAATTTCAGTACAAATTGACCTCTCAGAATATGTAAAATGTATACATAATATCACTGGATATTTCAGATAGAGTCGCTGACCTGACTGCTGGCCCATACATGGACCAGCCCCGCAGCTAAAAGGTTAAGATTGATGGATGCATTGATCTGTTGATGCAGTTTCGAAAATTAAATCGATTTGTCTCTATATTTATGTATTGAGGACGAACTTTAGAGTTTTGAAAGAAACTTGTTTTACAAAGTGCTCACTTATTTGCGCAATCGATTTGCACTTTGTAAACAATCAATTGTCTAATTTGCCATTTAGTGAAGAAACTAGAAATATTTTCAAGTGAATTGTTACAAAAGTTAGTAAAATTTTGTAAGACCAAGCGGTAGGCAGAAAGTGATGTTATATTATAATAACATTGCACGTGTCACTTTATACGTTTTTTCATAAGCAATTTTTAATTTGATATTTATTAATCGTTAAAATGATTCATTAAACTACTTTCAGTAGATACTCGAAATCGTCATCTTTAAAATGCAAAACAATGCATATCGTATTTGAAAAAATATTAATACTAAAATTTATTTTAAGTTTGTTCTACGTGACAATTATGACAGTGGCGGATTTAGAAAATTCATTATGTAATACGCAAAGTGATACATTTGATTATGTAGCATTGAAAACATATCAAGATTTAAAACTACATCAAGTTACCATATTTTACAATAAAACAGTTAATACGTTATCATTAGAATTAAACATTGCTATAGAAAAAATAATTCAAATGAATCCAGCAGTTGTTATAAATATGGCAACATTTAACTTGGTTGCGTCAAACGAATTCTTGAGTTCGACAGTTATTGAAAATCCAAGAAGATTATCATTGTATATGGTATTAATTGATGAAAAAAGTAATATGGAAAATCAAGTCATAAAAGTAGAACAGTTTATAAATACGTTTATTCAATTATCACCAATGGCCATTAGACCGAGGTTTTTACTGCTTTTTCTAAGAAATGATTTTCCGAACGAAGATATATTGGAGAAATTACTTCAATATGCTTGGTCAAAAAAGTTTATAGATTTTTCGATAATCAGTTGGAAATGTCATTTTAACAAAACGTTAGATTTGCATTTATACTATTTAAATCCATTCTGCAACACTTTTGTGAAAAAAGATTATTATCATAATGAACAAATATTCCCCGACAAATTAATTAATGTCAGCAAATATCCCTTTAAATTATTAGTGACGAATCAGAAACCTTTTATAAGTTTCTCAATGGATGAATATGGGAATAGAAAAGTGGAAGGAGCGCATTATAACATATTGAAAATAGCAATAGAAAAAATGAATTTTAATTTGATACATTATTATCTTGACGTGAACAATCCATTACATGGAGTTGTTTTACGTGAGTCCTTTAAAGCATTGAAAAATGGTTACGTAAACATGTTGCCACAGGGCATTCCTGACCTTTTCCCCGGATTCAACGAAATGGATTTAGGATGTAACTATTACGATGCACTTACAGCAATGGTACCAGTCATATCACATGCTAAATTAGAATTGCCTACTTACGTACTGATAAGTATTGGATTGAATCCTTTACTCATGATAGTCATCATGCGCCTGACGCGCTGGTTAAAATTATACACCATGAACATGGGAGCATTTAAAATCTTACAAGTGATTTTTGGCATCCCGATAAACTTGGAGCCAAAGAAATTATCCAACAGGATAATTTACCTAAGTATCGTTCTAATATCCCTAGGTTATACCACCATATATTACTCACAATTCCTAGACGTTCAAATCGTCGAGCTCGAGGAGACCTTCAACACCTTCAAAGACATAGCCGATTCAAAATACAACATCTACATAAACAAAAGATACTACGACACCCTCCTGCCCAATGACACGGAAGACACTTTAAAGATCAAGAATCGCGCCAAGCCAGTCAGCGATATCTACGACTGTCTAAAATTGTTGAATACCAAGAAGGTCATCTGCATGACCAACAAATTCTACGCCAAGTATGTAGTAGCCAAGTATCTAGACTCCTATGGTAAGCCTCTGTGTAAAATCGCCAAGCCCGTGTTTTCCGAGGGGAAGTTGAAATTTTCCGTTGAGCACGCTTTCCCCTACGCTGAAAAGTTCCAGGCGACATTTCAGCGGATCTACGAGAGCGGCATCTGGCCGAGAGCAGCGAGGAGAATAACACACGTGATTGCTAATGATAGTATCGAGATGGAGGTGAAGTCTGATAACATGTTTGTCTATCAGCTCATCGCGATGATTTGCATTGGATACACGCTTTCAGCGGTCGCGTTGATTGCTGAACTTTTCGTTCATTGGTTAAAGCCGCCCAGGCAGCGTGTGCATCATATTTCAGTTCAATCAAATAAGGTGTGAGATTGGGATTGATTATTTGTCCAACATAAATTTATAAGATTTATTGCATTTAAAGCTAACAAGCGAAGGGAGTGATTTGACCATAATTACTCCGACCTAGCGTAAATATGCAAGATTCAATATCATATTGTTGAGGCGTTGAAGGTTAAACTATATATATATATATATATATATATATATATATATATATATATATATATATATATATATATATATTATGCACTTAAGGGAACACTCGCAGTTTCCGTGATTCCCGTCTTTATATAAATTAATTATATAAAGAAAAATTATAGTTTTGTCAACAATAACAAAATAATAGATGCTTATTAAAAAAATACAATTACATAGGAAATAAGTTTATGAGTATAGTGTCGTGTTGTTTGATAGAGTTTTTGTGGGAGATGTGCACGCTACCACGTTTGATATGAATCTGGGTGTTACAAGTTTTTAGTCACAGAATAGCTTATGGAGTGGAGCTTTACAATAGAACTTAAATACTATTGGTTGAGATATAGATATAAAAGGCTACCAATAGCTATTGGTCGAAAGAATATGGAGGGGAGTCAGGTATACTGCAAAAAAGGGTTACGTGTTCAGGTTACAAAGTTAACCTGGAGCGTCGTAGTTTTAAATAATAGAACAACCCTAGAAAGGTTACTCGAGCAATAGCGATGGCAATTTAGAAACTGCGAAGATTATTCCGGGTTTATACCAGTAAATATGGACCGAGAAATTGTTGCTGTGGGGTTTTACCAGGTTTTGATAGTTGCTACAATGCACCGGGATTTTATATAAAAACAGTGATTTTTTTTGTGGACTCAAAATAGAGAAGTATGGGCACTTCAATATTTGCTGTTGTTGCGGCGCACCATTACTATGACTATCTTCTCATTTTCAGAATTTATGTGCAATCTCCCTCATCTCCTTCAAAATAGACATTTAAATATGCTCTTTGCAATCACACAATACAACATGAAATGAGTAGTGTCGCAAGTTTCGGCTTTTATTCCACAATTAATAGATTGAAAAGATTTTCAAATCTCCTTCCGCATAACATTACTGGTATAACCCAAATTCAAGTTTTAAAACAGCTATATTACATTCTGCGTTGAGTTTTTAAAACAGCTATATTACATTCTGCGTTGTATTTTTAGTGAAATGTATTTATTTGTATACTTCAAAATCTTATCAATGTAATTATTATTATATTTTGTCTGTAGGGCTTCGGCCTCTTTAATGCTTAAAATAAAAATAAATAAAAATGTTTGTTCTTTAAATGCTAAACAGAATGTCTTCAATTTATATCCGAGAGTCAATTATACATCTGCTCTTATCCTGCAACCTCTTATCCGCCGCTAAAATGAAATGCTTTGTTCAACTTTGCACGCTCAAAAGCTCATAGAAATTACAATTCTTCGCAAAACGCACTCGAACGAATTCTGCCACTTAGCATAAAATAAAATCAACTCGAGGCGCGCGTGCGCTAATGAAATTCATCCGACTTTTCTCTGACGTCTGTACTCCCCTCTTCTCCAAGCCTGAATTCCTCCAACTCCCACACACAGACACACATACACAGCGTATTCGCATTCAAACAAATTCTACTTAACCCCAACTTTTTTTACCGCCGATCCTTTTCTTCTCTCTCCCACGCACACGCACACAGCGGCCATAGCGTAATTAAACCGACCGAAATCGCCGTTATCGGCGTCAATGCGCGGGCGCTTAATTGAAAATGTACGATCGATCGCGTGGGGCGAAAGTACGCGAGGATTTCCCGAGGATAACGCGAGGTCTTAAAACGCGCGGAGGCACACGAGGATTACGGGCTGCGCCGCCGCCGGCTCTTGACCAAGTTTCTTCTACGGTGCGGGGGCTCCGCGAAAAGTTTAGTGCGCTCGGAGATTTGCTTCCACGAGTCCTGTTCGTTTTGCTCGTTTGTTCGGTCGTGTCGGATAGAAAGAGATGGCGGGGCGGCTTTCGTTTTTCTCTTTCCTTTCTCTCGCTTTTGCTATTGGAGAATGATCGGCCGGATTTGCCTGCCGGGAGAACGGGTGTAGAGTTTTATTCGCGCTCGTATAAGAAGGGGCCGTGATAAAAGTCAAGTGCGGGGGCTTCAAGTGGGTTAATTTTGATGGATGACGGCTGCTGCTGCTGCTGCTGCGAGCGCGGGATTCTTCATGAATGGATAATTAAAACCGCGCGATTGAAATCGTTTTTTTGTGTGTTTCGTCGTTGATGGGATAACGAGAATTTTTGTCGATAATTAGTATGTTTATTAAGCGGCACACCGTGTGTATAACGCGATTTCATTTTTAGCCATCGATGTGCGCGTGTTATTATCGATTCGCGCTTATCGCGAATCCGTTTAATTTGTTAATCTTTTTATGAATTATGTATGCGCTTGATTTTCATAAACGTCACATGGAACTTCGCATAATGGGCTTATAAGTTTTTATAAATGACTAAAAAGCGCATTGGAAAAATTTGTGACCTCGTTTACAAGATAAAAGGAATTTTTCAATCAACAGCCGCGTGGAGAATGCTCGATCATTTTTGATTAAGCGCGAAAAATTGACCGAAAATATTTATTCGTACAACCAGTACACACAGAATGATACGATAGAGTACAATTCGACCGAAATTTATCGAAAAACCATTTGAAATGAAAGGTTTATTAAAGCTTTGGGAAGCATCCTTCAGGCTCGAGCGCTATTGCGAGGCTCACACTCGATTAGTTTTTTCAACGCATTGCGAATGCAGCGGCGACGATTTTTCCCCTTTGACTTTTCGAAAACTACCGCCCACACGCTAATTCCGTATCAATCGCGTTCGTGCTTTTCTGGGTAAAACACGTCATAAAAGCGGATTTCTGCGCATATGCGAGCTTTTTTACTTTGGAGTTCGGCGCTGTAACTGGGCTCGCTTTTATGATTCCTGTGAGTGTGATTGTAAACATTGTGGGTTGTATTTTACATACGCGTATTGTACCAAAAAAAAGATATTTTCTTAACCCTATTAATTTTTTACTTGGGCTACGTTGAAAGAATATAAAATACCATTTTTAAGTCTGTTCTATTTTTTATTTCAGCTGTTGTTTAACTAAAACATCTACTATTTATATCTTTTTAAAAAACCCAATTTTGAATCACCTTTTTATGGTACATAAATAAACCTACTAAAAGAACCAAATTCACCGAATAAATTCAGTCATACTTTTCCATAAGCATTAAAATTGCAACAGCACTCGATAGCCTTCGCCATCATTATCAATTTCACGATTCTTTGAACAATTAAATCTCCTCATTACACGCACTATGCCATTACCGCTTCAAAGACCCCTCCCTCCGAACGAATTAGTCCTATTTTAATTCACCCAACTTCAAAGAGATGAAACGAACAATTTTCATTTCCCAGCGCGCATTTTAATAGCTCGTGCGCGCGCACCTCCTTTTCGCGCTACTTCTTTTTTTTCTAACGAACCTCGCGCACCGGTGCTTTATGCGCAAAATTCCGTGTGTTTGCGTGATCAACAGAGTCCGTTTAACAAGCTCGTGTGCTTGACTTTGCTCGAGTACTCCAGGATCAAAGTTGCAGTATTGACCATTTTTTCTTGGTGACTAGAGAGCAACCGCGTATATGTGTGTGGGTCTGTATACATGTGTGAACGGTTAGTTGGTACGACGAGGAAGGGAAATATTAATGCCGCTTGGAGACTCATGTAAATAAGGGAGAAAGTATGTGGTCGGAGTGTAAATAGCAAGGGGTTGCAAGCGCGCTGGTACGCAATTAGTACGTGCGTGTCTCGGTAGAAGAATTTCTCCGTAAAATCAGTAATTATCCTTTTGGAATATTTTCTAAAGTACTTACTTTGAGAGTAAAGTGCTTACTTTGAGAATAAGTTATTTGTGGCAAAGACAATAAGAGTGCGAGGCTCTTTCTGCGGTAAAAATATATTAATTACAATCATTTTCTTCATTTACAGTAAAAATTTACTGAAAATCGTTACTGGTTATAGTTAAAGTGAGCCATACCATTATAGGGACACGTGTAAGACTGAAGAAACAAAAATAGTATTCATAACCAACTCTTAGTTAATTTGAGTTGAAGTATCTAAGCAAAATATCTGCTGCAATCAATATAGGTTTGTTAATGTTACCAAGTAAATAATTTCGGTAACCATTTCATTGGCTTCACTACCTACATAATTACGCTACCTAAAACATTTTTATCGAACACAACCGACACATTGATGCATCCAACTATATTGGTGAGTATCGTAACGAATCTTTTTTCATGCGTTTTCTTTTTTTTTTCATGAAAGATCCTTTTACGTTAATCAAACACCAAGAATATGCTTCAGCTAGAACTAGAACATTTTGACGCAAAATATTAAACCGATTTCAATTAGATGTATTTCACATTTTTAAAAACTCTTTTTAAAATACAATGCGTTTAAATTTTATATTTAATGAATTTATGCTTTTTCTTTTAACAAACTAAAAATTAAAATATTTTACAAACTAAATATTATGCTGATTGCACAAAACAATTAAAATATTAAACTTATAATTAAACTCAAAACTTTTGAAAGATCTATCTTAAAAAGTCCAAAATGCAGTCACTCAAACTTTCCATTATTACACCAAAAATCCCACACAAAAGGCAGGTGTCAATGCTCCACAAGGTACTTCTCTCTCCTCCTCTTCCCAATTAACGTCACTTTCCAGACCACAGCCCAAGCACAATGGCTTTCGATGGAAATATCAAATGGCGGCGTTGGCGGCGGCAACAGCCTGCCCGAAGTATTAATTTCGCGAAACGCCCGCGTAATTCCCGGCTAAGATGCCGCTGATGAGGCCGCGAGCGCGCTTAATGAGATTCCGCGCGAAGACACATACACAGCAATATTTGAGTCTTGACTAACAGCTCGCCGCCGCCGCCGCCGCCGTCGTTCAAAGTTTCGATAACTTTTTAAAAGCTCGACGATGATGGCGTTGCGAGAGCGACGGATGAGTGGATAGCAGCAGCAGCAGCAGTCGCAGGAGTGGCGAGGAACTTGTTAATTATGGGGATGAATTATGCGCGGTGAGAGATGTTTATTTGGAGGGGGAGAAACTTTTTTTTGCTGCAAGTTTTTAAATTATTCATATGAGGTGCGAGAGGGTTGGTTGAGTAGTTGGGATTTGGTAATGGGTCGCGGAAAGTATGGGTTTCAGATAAGTTAATATTTTATGTCTTATTAAAGTGAGCATTATGTAACTGTAAGCAATTTTTAGATCATACCGTAAGATATTATGAGGATAAAAGAATGATGATTGTGGTAATATTAAACATTTTGAAAGATTATAGATTATGTTAACCCTTTGATTGCTACCACAAAGATTTTTATATAAGGTTTCTAAAACAATTTTAGTGATGTAATTAATGCAGATAAACTTTAATTTGATGAAAATAAAAATAATACAATAATCTACATGATGAAGGCGTGCAAAGAAATACAATTACAATATGAAGATAATAGTTGACGTCCGGTTACTTAGTTGATAAAATAACTACTGGATTCAAAGCTCGGGCCTCATCGGCTACTACCTTTTACAAAAACATGTCATCCCCTACTATTTATAACAACAACAATAAAGGTAATAACGATAAAACTGGTATAAAATTTTAATGCGTATCAAGTACTTTTATATAGGTAATAAATTTAGCAGATTAAAAATTTTTATTAAAAAGCATTCTTCATGTTGTTATTAACCAGAAAAATGATGTGCTTAATTTATTACCGTAAGAACATAAATTTTGCAACAAAGACGTTTACTGTAAAAATATATTTATTAAACTACTCCCCATCCATATTTAAACCTATAAACCTTAAAACAAAGATGACAAACGTACAGCATCGATTAAAAGAACAGCGGACTCATCGAATCCAGCGGACCGTCGCCGCGGAAAAGAAGTAACTCCCTTCCGACACTACGCGCAATTATCTCTGAGCGCAGCCGGGCAGGCAGGCACAGCTTCCTCGTCGCCGCCGCGGCGCAAGAATGCAATTTGCCCCGGCGATTATTCAATTTTCCTCTCTCCCCATCTGCCCGCAGCCGTTTCTTTTTTCCCTTCTCTCTCTCTCGACGTTCGGTTTTTCCAGCCTGGCGAATAATCAAACCCCGAGATTTTCTCTCTCTCTCTCTCTCTCTCTCTCTCTCTCTCTCTCTCTCTCTCTCTCTCTCTCTCTTCCCCGTCGCTTTAATGTCTTTTGCCCTCTGTGCCGATTTTTCCGCGTCCGATATTCGATTTTAGCTCGATTTCTGCCCCCGCGCGTATATGTACACTCGTGATAAAGCCTCGCGCGGACTTTTAAAGGGAGCAATTCGATTAGCGCGAAAAGCGCCGGATGAAAGGATTAATACGATTTTTCCCAGCGGCTCCGGACCGCCGAAGCTTTTGTGCTGCCGCTGGTATTTGGGCTGGAATGTACTTTCTGTACCGAATAATATTGCGTAAACAGTGGGTATGAATGGGACTATGATAGTTGAAAATCTCCTGTTTTTTCGGTGAATAGAGAAAGGGTTTGTATAGAGAATGAAAATGGAAAAAAGTGCGCGAGGCGGTTTTCATTTTGAATTGAAGTTATTTATGTTTTGTGCGCTATTTTTATGGTAGTTTTGAATTAGGTAAAAATGCGAAAAATTTTTACTTCATTTTCGAGTAATATAAGTTTCACGGGAGGGTAAAAAGGGAAGAGCTTCGGTTACAAAAGCTATTATTACAATAGAAATGCTGACCCATATTCGTCGAATTTTCTACTTTTTAAAAGATTTTTTCCCATTAAACGACATCTCACCGATGCCAAGTAATGTGACTAGCAAACTCCATTTTCCAAATGAATGAAAGTAGGCTAACCGATTATTACATTATTGTCGCTCTCGTGGATCAATTACTTTAAAAATATTTTACGCGAAAATATGGAGGTTATTCATATTCAATATTATAGAGATAAAGTACAGATTTCATACAAAGGGATGAATAAACGTTGTTAGCGTTCTACATCGATTTTTTTTCAACAGTATCTGTTTGCGATTAAAAATATATATTAAACCATTGAAAAACAACTGCAATGTCTTTAAATTGCAATATAATTGTAACTTAATTGCGCTGAAAATTGTTTCGTGTTAAATTTGAATGTTAAATTTATCGGACAAACGGTTAATTGATTCTCAATTTACCGTCTTTTATATTTTTTAGCAACGCTCAATTAGCTGCAAAATCCGATTAAACTGATAGGTGGCAAATTAATTCACAGAAAAATTTAAATACACTCTGGATAAAGAATAGCAACTGGCTATTTGTTTTTCACATTACAATGACGTCCTCTACAGCTTTCAATCCAGCGAAACTACACATGCAAACGCATCTATATGGCAGCATAATCAGTTTTACGGGAAAAGCGCATCAGCCATCAAGACTGTAATGGGGGACAAATCAAAATGACTGATTGATTACCAAACAATTGTTTACCTCGCGTTTATCGAATTTCGCCCGCGCCTGGTGTATTCTATTCAAGCTATTATTCAGGGGCAAATTTGACAGTCTAAATATGCCCGAAACCGAGATAGATTGAGCACACATCGATTACTGCGTGAATTTCATCACTGTGTACGAAAATTATATGCAAGATATATTGGCAATTCTTCATAATACATTTTATTAAATGTTCAATAATAAACTTTGAATGACGAAACATAACTCTAGTTGACAATTTATTGTATCATAATATTGAAATAACACGACAAAATGAAACGTTCATAGAAAAATAATCAGAGATTGAAATATTCATAACAAACTTTAACATTGTTTTCATTTCATAAAACACAAACTACCTCTGCACACATTGCCACACACACCATTCGATACAGATGACCTAAATAACTCAACAGTCCTCACCATCCTAAAAAAAACTCCGAAAACCCATTACAAATATCTCTCAAGATAAATCCTCCACCTCCGCCCCTGAAAAATCTCTCTTGTACGCTGGCCCAACCGACATTTATAGACATCTGAAAAAGACGAAGAGCGCATAAATACGCTTTTTCCACTGGAAAACGTGCATAGCCGGCGCGATATTTCAAGCGCCTCTCTCCCCCCTATAACAACAACAACAACAACAACAGCCGCTCCGCTCGGCATAACGACGACGACGACGCCGGCGACGACGGCAGCAGCGGCGGTGCGGAGAAGCTCCGGGGACACTGTCATTTATTAAATGGGATATACGTCGCACTCGCATCGGCCGCTCGAGTATGCAAAGTACTTGTTGCATATATCGGCTCCCCCCGGTCATTTGCGTATCGATCCGGCCTCGCTGTTGCTGCGCGCGTGCACGTATACATACTATGTATATAGAGGAGAAAAAGAGAGGAGGGGTGAAACTTTTGCATTTTTTTTTGGCGAATGGTGTTTTTTTGAATTCTTGGGGAAGCTGGAATGTGATGCACCGAGAGGATAAAGAGTTTTCGCGCTGCGCGTGGTTTTCAGGGGACACATAGTTTAGACCGCGGAATTGGTTACCTCTGCGGTTTTATGCCGCGCGGTGTGTATATCTTTGGCTGGCTAAGAGGAATTAGAAGTATGCATGGAAAATTGGATGTGGCCGCATAGTTTCTGGTATGTATTTGAAGCATATTGTGAATATTAAAAGAGTTCGCTGAGGTTTAGGGAAATTCGGGGCGAAGTATGTGTTTGTTTGATGTAATGTACACTCGAGGCTGAAACTACTTTTACGCACATATTTCACAAAATATTTGCAGATGGACAAAGGACAGAAGAGTTTATTTGCATATTCGATTTAATTCTTTACACGCGAATATAGTTTCAAACTTCGAGCGATGAAAAGTGAATTAAACCGGTTACCGTCTCCTTATAAAACAATCACATCGAAATTCGCCGAACTCATCCCCGAACTCTCCCTACACGCTGCTCCGAATCTCCTCGAGAAACTTTCCAGCATTTACAAGCAGGCCTCTGCATACTTTACCTCGCTCTACCCCTCGTCAAAACAATCGCTTCCCCCATCGCCTTTCTCTTCTCCAATGAAAAATTCTCCGAACGAAAGAAGAAGAAGAAGAAGTATCCTCGAGGAGCGAAGTTTCGCAGCCCCCTCGACAACTTCGCCGCTGCGCAAATTTCTTTTTTGCGCGCGCTAAGAGCATCCCTTTGAGCTCGCAATTTAAACTCGCGACTCCGTATAAACATTAGAGAGATGCTATCCTCGCGAGTAGGGTGCCATGAAGTTTTATATATATATATATACTCGTGAAGCAACAGGGAATACGAAGTTTCTAGGCTCCATTTCCGCGTTTGTCTCACTCCCTCCCTCTCTCTTACGCAAGTGCTGAGTGAGTATCCGAAGAGGCGCGCGCGCAGCCATTGTTGCGCGGAGTCGAGCCTTGAGGAATAGATAATTATCTCTCTCTCGAGAGAGAGAGAGAGCGAGGTAGGTGAAACGAGAGCGAGTGGAGCTCGGCTGTCTTGAAGTGGGAGGGGAGTGGGTTGCTTTTTTGTTCCGCTCGCTGACGCGGAGAGAGAGGGAGTATCGTTGCTAATTTAATACTTGTAGGGTGTTTTTTCTTCTTCTGCCTCTGTTTGGAGATGGGAGAAATTTTTTTGAAGAACTTCTTCAATGCTGGGTGTACAGTGTGCTAGCAGTCGTCGTTGTTGAGTTTGTATAATGATCTGAATTTTAAAGAATGGACCTCTCGAACGTGGAATTATTCTCGACGAATATAAAAGATGCAAATCGTTAGTATTATTTTTGCGCGAAGTGCAGCTTTCTCAACATGAATAATTCTACATTTTGACGGATTTAATTTTATGACGAGAATAAAAAGCGATTTTAATCGAATCAATATTATAAATTGTCGCGTCACGCTCGTCAATCCTCATTTGAGGAAAAAACGATACCATTAATCTCAATAAACATGTATGCCAAACTTAGCAGCTCGATAACTCATACTCCTCGTCCCACGTCCGCTCGACGGCCTCCTGAAAAATAAATTGAATATATCCCGCACGGCGAGCGCGGCGTCTCGAATGATCGCGCGCGCGTCAAACAAAAGAGTACAGACGTCGCGCGCGCCGGATGGCATTAAAGTGGAAAATCCGCGCTCATGAATACGTAAGGGGCTGCGAAAGCGCGTCTCGCCTATTACAGTCGAAACTTTGATATTGCGAAACTTCTTCTTCCTCTTCGATGTTTCTTCGGCTCTGCCGTTATACCATCCCGACTGTGTCTTTTATTCCGCGCGTTTTGCATTTTTAAATCCGCTTCGCGCGTGCATTATCTTTATCCCCCGCAGCGGCGGCGGCGGTGCTGTTTCTGGCGCGCACGCGTGACTCCACTGCGTAATGGGGTCTTTGCCGGGGAGTCTCGAAAAGAGAGGGAGTGTATATAGATGGGGAAGGCTGTCGCAATCTGTCGGGCAATCGAGTATTAGAATTGGATTTTTCCTCATTTGCCGCTATCGCGCGGTTTCAGATTTGTAGCGTCGCGGGAAAACTGCAGTTACGTGATCGCGCGTTAATGGGAATGATTCGGGTCCCGTAGATTGGTTTGAGCGCATTTTTTATCTGAAATCTTGATAGGTTAGAGGCTATTTTTGGGGGATACTTTGTAAAATTACTTTAGTTTAATCTTCAGAATTAATTGTATATTATGTCTTGCATTAATAAGGCGATCTCTCATTAAAATTATTATCGTTTAAAATAAAAAATAGGAATATTAGAATTATTCATAAGTTATTTATAGTTTTCATACAAGATTATTCGAATATTTATGCATAATTCTACTATGAAGAGATTATTAATTTTTACAGTATTTTAATAAATAAGTAGTCACAAATTATATAACGAAATTATGGCTCAATTATTGACAAAGTACGTCACAGTCTCACATTTAACATGGAAAAATATCTTTTCATACATAACGACCTTCAATATATAACACCTCCCCTGATAGAAATTCATCTATATGAAATGGCCAAGAAGTTAGAAAATAGCTAGTAAAACTGGCTAACTAATCGCTATGATGAAACGATTTTTCGACCATTATTTGCCTATTTCCTAGATTGGCGTAACAACAAAATATTCGCATTTGATTTACTTACTAATTGTATCTTTGGTGAAAGAGCATTAAAGTGCATGGATGGCTTACCAAAATATAAATAAATATCATTAACTATAATAAAACATTTTTTGTACTCATTCTATGAATAATTCAACAAAACTTTTATTTCTCCTTCTCCTTGTCATAACAGCAAACCTTCTGCTAGTCATTTCTAGACCAAGAAACTAATCAGTTTTAATGCCTTTAAAATACTCAAGAACAAGCTTGTGCTTATCTTCGAAAAGCTCAATCTATTTTTCAATCTATTAAATGGCCAAATGATAGGAGAAAAATCGTTTCATCGGGAGCTAGAAACTGGACAAGAGAAGTTCCCATTTTATAGCAAGCTTCTAATATAAATGGTCGGTCATTAGTTACAAAATGTTTTGGCTTTCCACCAGGGTCGTTATTCCTCTCATTAAAATATTTCCAACGGGGTCGCCAATCGATACCGAACCAATACACTCCCACCTCCAACGCTTAATATTCCATATCAAACGCCCATAAAAACAAATCCTCGCCATAGCCAGTTTAATTGCAACCGAAATCCAATCCAACCTCTCTATACCCCCGCCGAAACCCCTGGCCCGCAAAACCCGGCAAACAATTAAACCAACAGGTAACCACCAGCTGCACCGCGCTACACAGGTAAATACAGACGCGCGCGCGGCTGCTGCTTCTTACTCACGGCGAGACCCTCTGCGTCTATTTCATCGTCCGAGGGTATAGGTATATATATATATATATATATACGCCCCGCCACCTCCCGCACCTGCGCCGCGCTAAATTCTATTTGCGCCTTGCGGGTTGCGCATGCATTATTCACTACGCCCGAGAGTTCGGAAGCGATCTCGCGCGCGCGCTCGCTTATTTGCTAAATTTGCTTTATTCGCGTCGCCACGGGGCGCCTCGATGCAGCCGAGCTGGTGGTATAGTACACAAGTGTGTACGAAGAGTCGCGACTGCGGTTTGATTTGCGATTCTTGAGAAGGCGGGTGTATTTTGTTAGTATAAGCGTGGCGGTGTGATTGGTTGGGTGGATCGGTGTATCGATTAAGGGAAGGCGGCTGGATTTGAGAGTGTACTTAGGGTGGGAAGGAGGTGCGGAGTGTGAGAGCTGGGGCTTTTTAATAGGAGTTTGATGCGATAAGTTGGAGTGGCTGCGATTATGCGGGGATATTTTGTTAAGTATGCGGTAACTGTGGAATGACGGTGGTACGCGGGAAAATGAGATTTCAGCTGTTTACTGTTTTTAAAAGTACAATATATTAGTTAAATTGGAAAAGTACATTGTTATATGTAAGTTTAATAGTAAATACTTATAATAAGTTGGAAAATATTTTGACAATGTAACGGGATTGCTTCTACACTTATCATATAAAATAATACGATCTTACCCGCAAACTTTCAGCGAAACGCAGCGTGCATTCACCGGAGAAACTACTTTGCCGCCGATTAACCCTTTTATCCATGCATGTAATATCCCTTCGTGTAACGAACTATTTACGCGAGTTATACCGTATACGGAAAATGTACCGTCATTTTCATTTTTTTTCCTTCCAACGTAATTACGAAAATGCGGCTTCATAACGTCAAATGGGCCGTAGTATAGGCGTCTCAGCAGCCCTCTCACTCTAGCTCCAACTCTGAAACAAGTTAGTTTCACACATAATGGCTTTGGGATATTGTATGACACACGTCAGGAGCACCCAAAGGCTTTTAGCCTTGACAAAAACCGTATATATATATACAACCGCGTGGTATTGTGAAAGAGAGAGCGTGCAACGTATATACGAGTCTGTTTACTCGTATCAAACATAACGCAAAAGTATATATTCGCCATCGTCAAAGCAATCTCATATTCTTTAAATTTCCATAGGAACGTTGGCTATATGATTTTCAGCATATTTTTAATACATCAAATGCATCAAACAGTATACAAGATTATATATCTGTGGCTTCCAGGAATAACGACTTAACTGACTTTTACGTGTTTTCGAGAAATTGACGTTTTAAGATTTCTGTCATGACACTTCATATGTAAAATCGAAATGCGTGAAATGAGACATAACAATTTAGACATTTACAAAGGTATCGAATATCTTTCGAACCCCACTATCAGCTGCTAGAATACATTTTTGTTCTTTGTATAAACAAACAAAACAATGCAGTTAAGTCGTTATTTCGGTAACTGTGTAGTTAAGTAGTTTAGGGAAATTGTTCAAACAAGATAAATAACATAGTTACTTCTACACTTAAAACATAGAGTACGAATTCTTTTTTAAATATTCATTCCCGCCGTCAGTCAAGTCGACGGAATTTGGTAAACTGAATACCGAACGTTACTCGGTTACTGTTTATGCACACTCGCCCCATCGCCCGGCAATCAAAGCAGTTGTGTTACCTTCTATTATCTATTGCCTTTGATCTTTGTTGCTCTAAAAATAGGTATGTCATAATCTGTTTATTGCGTAGTATTAACTTCAGAACGGTGCTTTTAATTAAATATAAATATTCAGTTAAGTGGTTTTTCCGGGCACAGGTGCAGTTAAGTGGTTATGCACTTAGCTGAAATTTGCTCTTTGAACGCGTTTCAGATTTCCGGACCAAGTCTACATGAAAAAGGGTAGTTAGAAAGTATAAATTCCGGTGCTAACTCAATTTTGACAAAAAGTTAAGTCGATATTCCTGGAAGCCACATATATATAATATACACACTCGAAAGAGAAAACACTGGGCGATAATTTTCCGCGTCTCGTGTATACACGTTCTCCCGGCAACGGAGAGAGCGCAAGCAACACGCGCGCGCGGGGTCGCGATAATTTCTTGTTCCTCAAAACCGCGCGCTCGCGAGAAAAATTCCTGCGGGAAAACTATTAATCTCGTTCGCGTGGCACGCGAGAAGAGCTGCGCGCGCGCGCGTGAGGGCGAAACAAACGAGCGCGTAAGCGACGTCATATTTTCCGCGACGAAGCGGCGGCGGCAGAAATACTCTAGCCGCGCGCCTTTACTTACCTCGGCTCTTTTGTAGCCGCTGCAAGTGAAATTGGAAGGTTTCCGCCGGCGCGTTGCAAAGTGTCATTTACGCGCGATGCCGCACAGCGACAGCAGGTTTTCGAGAGTGACAAATGCTTTTCTTGCCGGGTCTCTCCTTTTTTTCAAGAGAGAGTGGGAATCAGAAGTATTCCTTTGTGGAGTCGAGTTTTGCGTCATTAGTGTTGGTGAATTGCTTTGGGATGAAAAATTTGTTGATGAAGATTTGTGAGAGGTTGTTGTAGATAAGCTTTATTAATTATATAGGTCGTTTAAAAATTGTATTTTGGTGTCTTAAGGGTTGTTTTATGCAGCACATGGATAAACAATATTTATCCGATAATTTAGTAAACGAGAATTTTTAAGTTTAGAGATAAAGTATTGAAAATATTTTTCAAAGTAAAATCGGTCATCAAATACAGAGTGTATCTAATTTTATGTAAAAATGTGAATCGTCGGAGAACATTTTGTTACTATTTTTTTATAGTAAACGAGGGACAGTCTCATTTTCTCATGAAAATTACTGCAATATAGGTAAAGTGAAAATTGCTATTTATATAGTAAAAATGAGAAAATAATAGCATTTTTTACTATAAATTGTAGTAACTTTCATGCAAACTTGAGTCTGTCCCACTGTTACTATCGAAAATAGTAACCTTTCCTACACAAGTCTTCTCCGTGCAAGGAAAAAATATAGGACATCAATAAAGTAAGTTTCTTTTTCTCACAGTAATGTTTACGTTATACATACTATCACCATCTACACTACAAACTACACACCTTACCTTCTTTCAACCCTTATCTCCATCTACAATGTTTACCCACCAAGAATATCAATTCCCAAGCAACTAATAAACACCTCCCACCTCCACTCGACCAACACACCACCAGTGGGAAGGGGAAGCCACTACATTACAACAAAAGCTCGGCAATCGCAGCCACGGGCAATGCGCAACCGATTTCCCTCGATAACCGTGCCCTATCCGCTCTGCCAATGCATTAATCAGGCAAGCCCTACATCGACAACAGCAACATAGACGCTATACCCGCGGATTTTCGTTTTCCGCCGCGAACTTCGCATCCCCGCGGCCCTGCATATATACAATGCGCCGAGGAGTTTGTGTATACATGCTGTATATGCATCGCGGCGCTTTGTTTGCAAGAGGAAGCGCGTAATCTCCGCGCGGCTGGATTTCCGTTCCGTTTAATTCTCGTTACGTATACGGCGCGCGGCGTCGTTCGAGCAAATATCGCGTTCCCGTCGGCGACATATTTCTCGAGCTACTGCCGCTGCTGCTGCTGGGGTAGTTAGCTGAATAACAATGCCTCGATAAACGTCGCTCGGTTTCTTTGCGGCGAGTCTCTATGTAAATTGCGCGACTCTAGATTCTTCGAATGTATCTGCATGTATTTAATCGCACACGCGCTGTGGTTCATTTGTATCTTCCGTCGTCGGCTGCTCTAGCTACTTTTTCTCTCTAGTTCGCTTTGATTCTTTAGAGAGGGAGAGAAGCTTGAAAACTATCATTTGACAGCATAAACTTCGAGTCCTCTTTCGAAAAAGAGATACGACAACGCCTCGGGCCTCCGCCTTTGATCCCCGCAAGCCTCTGCGAACACATCCTAAACATCGTCTGTTTACCGCCCACTCTATAGCTCAACCTCAAAGAGCGCGCGATTCGCGTGCCTTATTTAGCCCCGAACATTATATACGCATCTTGTTTAAAGGCCGCGCATATATACGGGGAGGAGGAGAAAGAAACAGGGGGGCTTAATAGCGCGGGAAAAACGGAATAGCATATAGGTAAATCCGTACGGAGCATAATGCAGTGCAAGCGGCCGAGTCCGAATGGCCCACATCCGGCAGCCCCGTATGCATATATGCTGCGGCTGACGCGCGGGAATTTTAAAATTTCAGACCGTCTACCCTATTCCTTTTCTTTCGTAGAACGTGGAATATTGCTCCGTTATACGCTGCAGCCGCGTATAATGTGCCGTATCGAATGGAGCCTACTCAGGAGGTCGGGAACGAGTGTGTCCCACATGTGGAGAGAATGATCCTCGAAGGGGTTATAAGTAAGACGTTGGACTTTTCGCGTGACTTTTTAATTGGGACCGGTGGGGGGAGAAAAGGATGTTTGATGGTCGTGGAAAGGTTCTTTTGCAGTTAAATGACTGGCTGGGATTTTTTTTGGTGATCTCCTTTTTTTTATAATCTGTGTTGAAAATTGGTTTCGATAAATTAAGACCCCACGTAAAACAATTTTATAAAACTTCTATAAAAATTATATATAGTAGACCATATAAAATGTTTATAAAGATTTTATAAATAAATGATTCTATATAAATAATATATAAACTATATAGAAATCACATAGAGTTGGCAAGAGGAAGAAAAGAAAGGGGTAGAGTGAGGGACAGAGTATCGAAAATTATCTCAGACTCTGCATGCCCTATGCGGCCGTTGGCCATCAGTAAGTTCCCGTGAAAATCCAGCAAATATGTAGCAGCAGATAGCGCACCATTTCCTAGACGCGGAGCTCGTCATTTCCACAGCGTGGAGCTCGTCAGACATGAAGTCCATACCCGCACTACTCTAACGTGACTCTCTCGTTGCCGCGGTCGTCGTTGTCCGCCGTTGTTACCGTCGCTGTCGTCACCGTCGTACCCGCGAGCAATTAAACTCTTCTTTATGCTGTTCCATCGAATTCGCAAATATTTAATGTCACTTTCCAACCTGAAAATATATTTCACAAAGAATCTTTTTCACGGTATAAAGAAATATTTTATAAAAAATTTCAACTTATCTGATAATTGTTTCATTGCTGTCTATCGCAATTCTACGTCGAATTCAATTCCTGGAGTTTGTAATTCCTCGTTAGGTATGCACACGAGAAAAAATTTATAATCAAATTCAAAAAATATTTTGAGGTGTATAAACAACTTAAAATTGCCATATGATATGTTTTGTCAAAAACCTAAATATGTGATCATAGAGCAACATATTCAATGCAAAGAACATTGAACTAGCTTCACGTCGTTTGTGGGCATAACAATATTTCTAACTCGTTCAACGAATTTGGGTTATAAATTCTTTTCCGTGTGCATACCTAAAGAGGAATTAAAAACTCAAGGAATTGAATTGGACGTAGAAATGCGACAGACAGCATTGAAACAATTATCAGATAAGTTGAAATTTTTCATAAAATATTTCGTTATACTGTGAAACAGATACTTTGTGAAATAATTTTCAGGTTGAAATGTAGCATTAAATCTTCGCGAATTCGATGGAACAGCAAAAAGAAGAGTTTGATTGACCGGTGGGTACGACGGTGACGACAATGACTGCGACAACGGCGGACAACGACGACCGCGGCCACGAAGCAGTCAGGTTAGAGTAGTACGGGCATGGAACTCATGTCTGACAAGCCCCACGCCTTGGAAATGACGTGCTCTCTGCTGTTACATATTTGCTAGATTTTCACAAGAACTTACTGACGGTCAACAGCCGCATAGCTCGCTTTCTTTCCTTTCTCTTGCCAACTATATGTAGTTTCTATATAGTTTATATATTATTTATATAGAATCATTTATTTATAAAATCTTTATAAACATTTTATATGGTCTACTATATATAATTTTTATAGAAGTTTTATAAAATTGTTTTATGTGGGACGTATTATTGAAAATAGGGGTTGATGTGATGCAAAAATAAGAAGAAAAAATATTTAATACTGAGCAGAGATTTGACGAATATTAAAGATAATGCAGGTCTGACTATGCATAGCGTGTATCTACTTAAAACATGTCCTGCAGTATTTTTCGGTTATCTTTCATTCTGTCAATAATATACCTACATTTTAATACATTTTACACACTCTTATACCTTTAATACATTTTTAACCTGAAATGTAAGAAAAAGATCAGGTGAATAGCAGCAAACAGCTTACTTTTAAATAAATGAAAAAATATTTATTAACTAACAAATATAAAACTCGAACGACTGTAAAGTAATAGTAGTATACACTGTTAAAAAAATGTTTATTAAATTTAAGTTAAATGTAACGAAAGCTTGTTTCACAAACGTAACGGAATGACATTTAATAACATTGTTGAAAACTCAATACATTGTTATGAAATTTAATGCAGAAGATTATTAAAAAATTAGATACTAGATTCTTAAAATTAATTTACCTCCTATTAAATATAATACACGTATCAAAATACTATTTATTGATATAGTTTAAAATTCAATACAATTTCATGAAATTTAACAATTTGTATATGGAATTTAATGCAGAATGATACATTAAATTAATTGAAAAATTAGATGCAAGATTCTTAAGTTAATGTACCGTCTATTAAATATAATATAAGTAGCAAAATAATATTCAATAACACTGCTGAAAACTAATACAATGTTATGAGATTTAATAATTTGTGTATGAAATTTAATGCAGAATGATACATTAAATTTATTAAAAAATTAGATACCAGATTCTTAAAATTAATTTACCGCCTATTAAATATATAATTCACGTAACAAAATACTATTTTTTTATACAGTTGATAATTCAATGCAATTATCTGAAATTTTATAATTTGTATATAAAATTTAATGCAGAATGTTTAATGAGTAATATTTAATATTTATTTATTACAAAAAATTATTTTTTAAATTTTAATTAGATACTCAAATCCAAAAATTTTACAAAATTTAATTAATGCAAAGGTTAGTTTTAGTTCTAATTTAAGAATATTTTTAATTATATTCAGTTACATTCCTAAAATTCAGTAAAACTTATAACTTAAAGTTTCTTAAATTGAAGAGCATTGTTTTTTATGTATGAAACTTAATGTACTTGTACGTTAAATTTATTCTAGTTACATTAAATTTTAGTTACATACCTAACTTTCAAATAGATTATACTTAAATTTCAGTTGCATATATAACTTAAGTATTTTCTAAATTTATTAACATCTGCATTATACTTGTACATTAATTTGTTTTATGTTATTGTAATGAATTTTAATATGCTGCCATTGAATTTTAATTATATTTATATTAAGTATTTATTATTATGTTTATTAAACTTAATGTATTTGCATATGAATTTACTTTCAGTTACGTTGTTTTTAATTTTCACTTATATTCTTAATTTTCATTTAGATTATTTTCAAATTTCATTTGCAAAAGTAACTTAAATATGTATTAATTTTACTAAAAACTGTCATTACTTGTATATTTATTCGTTTTCTGTTATCAGTATTAAATTTTAATACATAATTCTTGAACTTCTACTACATTTACCTTAAATTTCATTATTTTTGTATTAAACTTAATGTATTTGTATATTAAATTACACTTCGTTACATTATTCTTAAAATTCAGTGACATTTGTAAAGTAAAAGTTTCTTAAATTTAAGAACATTTTTAACAGTATACGTTGGCAACAGATGTTGCTCCCAAAAAGAATCACTCACGTCTATTACAATTTCGATCGTGAAAAAAGCAGACAGCCGTCCTGCAATACGAATAACTTTAGAAAATCCAATTTTTCTTAATCGCCGTCACTGCATTCCCCTAATCGTATATGGAACTTACCGCAATATTGGATTTCATTACGCCGCGCATAAAGACATTACATAAAGTGCATTAAATCCATGAATTGTCGTATTCTTATGCTAATGCCGCATTTTTATTATGATAATCGAGCGCTAAATAGCACTTTAAATTCGCCTCGTGCCGTCGTAATTTCAATTTTCGCGGTATTCAACATAAAAGAGAATGGAGTGAACGCGGGGTGTGGGGAGGTACGAGAGAAAAGTAAAAGCACCGGGGGTATATAATGAATTGCGCATGCAAATACAGTCGGATTCCACAACTCGTGCCAACTGCGACGGGCAAAGTCATTCCGAGGTTATGGATCCATCCTTAACAAGGTATTTTCCCTACAAATAGGCTCCTTAAGAAGTTCCTCGTCCTGGCGCGCGCGCGCGTGTGTACACGTTCGTTCATTAATTGTTTACCATTATGTGCGCATTCCTTCGCTGGAGCAACTCGGTGCCGCACAATTTCGCATTCGCGAATCCGCGCGCAGAACACAAAGTAATCAGAGCTGACACCGAGTCCCGTTATTTACCGGTGAACCTGGCCTCTAATATAACCCTACAATCGCTTGTTCATCGTACATCGGGTAAAGCGTATATAATATAGTTAACGAAACGACGAGATTAATAGCAATAATTCGATGGGAAAATTAATGCACCGTAACTACCGAAGAACTTATCGGCGCGATCCAGTCGCGCGGGGACGATACAAAAGGGACGCGTATAAAATGGTAAAATTTATCGCCGCAATTAAGGTATCAGCAGATGGATGATCAGCGCCCGGGTCGACCGGGAAAAAACGGAGCCGAAGGCGAGTTCCGTTGAATTCCTTGCCTGCATGCTTCCGCAGCTGTGGCTGCTGCTTTCTTCGCGTCGTCTTTTTCACCCCCCTTCGATGCTGGTGACTAATAGTCGAGAAGTTGATTTATTTAGTGTCGCTTGGTGCACTAGAGGAGTTAGAAAATATCGACCGACGGCATTTATGTTCCATAACGGTCGCATTGTGGTTTTATATTTTGCGGATAATGGAAATGAATACACAGTTCGATTCGATAGCATTGGGAGTGAAATTGAATTGATTTTTAATAAATTGTTATTTGTTTTGCGTTTTCTCTCACTTCAAAGTACAATGGTAACACACGGTCATTAACTAATTGTATTGAATCGCAGTTCTGCGCACAGTTCCATGGGAATCTAGATGAATGCATCAATAAATTACGAGTTTTGACCAATGAATAACTGGGTTACGCATTCTGCCATTTTGCCTTTTACGGCGGGCGGAGAGCTTTGAAACTGATGAATTTCAGCTCGAAATTGTTTCATTTATAAAAATAGCGAGGTTCATTTGTTAGCTCGCGGCCACATCAATTACCTTTTAGAGCACATTTAGTCCAGTAAAAATAGCTCTGAAATCGACTTGTCACAGAAATGGCTGCATTTTGGTTGTAAGGTAAATTGAGGTCGAAGAAAGCGATTTTGAAATTTGCAGCTTCCTAGGTCCTCGGGTTATATACGAAAACAGCGTTTGAAAGTTTGATTTGCTTATATCTCGAGAACTGCTTAGTCTACGACAAAATGGCTTACACCAAACGAAAGAGCGTAAAATTTTGTATCGGAAACGATTTTTTATTCAATTCCGATGGGTGCAAAGTTCCGAGATAATTAATCGAAAAGAAATAAACGCTCCGACGTCTCTCCATCCGCCCCGCGGCATGCTTCACGTCTCTCTCGCTCCCATAGCGTTATAAATTATCTCGCTCCGCTCGCCAACCCCCATTTTTAGTGTGAATTGTTAAAAAAAATATTATAGCAACAGCTAATACAACTGAAAATCGTTTTCTAAAATATGCGTAAACTGAATTTTGTTTTTAAAAATGGTTTTTTTCTAAATTTGCTAGATATGCTCGAATATTCATTCAGTGAATAATCACAAAAATTTGGATCAAATAATCAATAAGAGCTATTTTTACTGGACTGACTTCAATCCAATAGCGCGTGGCTGCGGCTGGCTCCAACTTCAATTTAAAAGAATCCCTGTAACATAAGCTTTATTATGAATTGCGAGCTTTTAATTTTTAACGTTATCGCGAAGAGCATGTAACTAGCATCAAACGTTACAATCGAAATAAAAGAAAAATAACTTTCTTTCATTACGTTTATACATCTCTATAATTATGGCGTGTATCTCGTGCCGCATGTCACATTGCTCTGAAATTTTAAAATACTTGAATTCGTGTTCATTATTGTTATAACTCATAACCACAACAATAACCTTATAATTTATGGTAGCAATAAAGATGATACGTATACACATTGCTACGTAAAATCTATACTATATGAAATTCATCAAACCTCACACACAACATTCGAACAATCACCATATAATCCATCAATCAAATATTCAACATTGTTCTTAACCATCTCCACCTTTCACTCCCCCACTTTAATAAACCCATCCCTATCCTCCACAAAAACCGAACCCCCGAAAATTCCTCCCACCTATACCGGCCGTATACACTGACAGAGGCTCTCTCACCCTGAGACCCGGCTTTTGTCCTCCTCCACTTCTCTAGGCCTACGCCACTACACACCGCCACCCCGCGAGTAGATATTTTATCGGGTTATGGTCGTTTTATCGACGCGGCCGCTCGTTAAATGCGCCCCCCAAAGCCCCGGCGACGATTAATTATCCATCGGAGTGCACGCAAGCCGTATAGAAACACACTGTGACTCGGCAAGCGCAAAATTCATTATAACGCGGGCGCGAGCGCGCCTGTGATGTACATAGAGGCTTCGAGGGTATTCGCGAGGCTCACACGAGGCAGGGGGTGTATGTGTATATGGGGTGTTGAATGCGTCGTACGAGGTGGCGCGCGAGTGGCGAGGTTGACGCCGAGAATTTCGCGGTGAAATTTCGGCCTGTATAATAAGAATACATTCTTCTGCGGGTCGTGGGGTAGTGTAGTGGTATTTTGATTTTTAAATAGGAATTATGGTGGTTGTCGAATGTTGAGGTTGGATTGGTTCTAACTTAATATTTGTTTGATATCTCGTTGAGACTAGAATTACGAACAAACACCCTGGTAGAAATGTTAACCAGAAGCTATAGCTATTTTTCAGATAACTTTGTGGCTAAAAACGAACATTGATTGTATTTCATAATTATGTATACCAATCCGAAATAAATTGTAGCATTTCCACTTCAAAAAGTATGTAGAACTTTTAGATAAATTATACTACTTTTGTATTATGATTTTTGCTAAAAATGCTTCCATTTAATTAACACGTTAGCTATAAAATATGGTTAATTTATAAAAAAATTATAAAGTAAATATTATTGTTTGAAACAAATACTAGTTTCTCCCACATTTTCCAACAGATTTTTAAACTTTTAGTTTGCTGACTCAAGTACATGAAAAGATTTCAAAGGTTTATTCAGCTTTGTAAACATCTTCTTTTACGTAAATTACATATATTTACTTTGTAACTCACATTATGCTAAAAGAACGACATTGTAAAACCCATGTAAATAAATGATGAATATAACAGTATGAAAGACCTGGTTTCTGACCATTTTCAAATGCATATTTTATCTTATAAATCATAAATCAAAAGTCAAAGATTTGCGATTGCTTTTCAAGAAAATAAAATAATGATCATTTATCTTTTGGTGTATGCAAATTATTATGACCTGCCACAGAGTAGTCAGCTGTCAAATTCTTAATAACTTAATACCAATTGCATATACAAACCGTTTCCAATGAAACAGAAAACATCACCCCCCCCCCCCTGAATCCAAAACGCAACAACCACCAAAACACCTCCAGCTCCCGATGCAAAAAAAATCTACCACCACCTCCCCCAAACTTTTTCTCACCCCCCGCACATAGCCACATATTCGATTAACACCGGCGGCGCGTAAACGCAGCCTCTCGTGCAGCAAAAATCGCAACAATAGTCGCTGCTGCTGCTGCGCGCGCGGCAGGAGCATGCGCCCTTGCCTATACCACTCGCGCCCCCACTTTCGCTCGGGGTTGTACGAGATGCGCCACCGCGGAGCGAGTCGCCGCGTCGCGCGCTTAGTCGTTCCGGGACGTCCGCGCGTGCCCCTGCAGCTGCCACGCGCGCGTGTTGCTCTCTCGCGGGTAAAAGTTTATCCGCGCGAAGCGTGAATTTAGTTTTTTTTATTCTTTGCCGGGGGTGTGGGAGTGACGGAGTTTGAGAGGTCCTGAGTGGAATGGTTCTGGTGGCTTGGAGTAGGATTTGTTGAGAAGTTGAAGGTGAAGATTTCTTGTTTTTATGTGGTGGTTGTTGATGTTATTTGATGTGATTGTTGTTTTTATTAATTGTTACCAAGAAATTTTAAAGAAAAGTATAGAGGAAGGGTGGGCTAATTTTATTAAATTTATATAAAAAAATATTCTTTATTATTCACTGTTCTTTAGATATTAATATTTTTATAACTTAATTAATAACTTAATTAATCCAAAACCTTTTACAAGATCGTGCATTATAAATTATACCTACAGACGAACGTTAATTCATCCTGAATCTAATACAATTGCCACACACACACGCACTCGCACGGTAATTGAAACGACCAATTTAATAATACAACCTGCATTGTCTGCGGTCATCCGCGAGCGGCTAATTAATCATCACCGCGTATAATACGAAATAACAAATGAACTATCGAGCCATCGCCATCCAATCAAAACGGAGCCACCGCCAAAACTTGGCACACAATGCATCTCGCATAATTCCTACCCGGCAATCATCAACAACTCATTCCGTCCGACTCCCGTTACGAGCGCATCTCCGAGCCGACCCTCTCTCTCTCTCTCTCTCTCTCCAAACTCTCACTTGTGTATATAGGAAAGAGAGAGACAGGACGGCATTGTGCATCCACACCTTCACGTGGACCTTCGGGGCCCTCTACGGCCACGTGACACTCCAGCTGGACAATACAACGCGGCTGATGCTGCTGGCTCTCTCTGGGAATTACACGCGCGCACGAGTGCCGGAATTTCGCGATTGGATTTTACGCGCCACGGCTCGCGAGCTTTCGATTATTGATTGTTCATTCATGAGTGCTCGAACGCTGTGTACGTGTGCGTGGGTGGGTGGGTGTATAGAGGGGTGCGAGAGAACGTCGATTTGTTTGTTGTTTTTCGCCGTCGTGTGTGGGTAATAGGGTTCGCTTGGTTTCAGCAACGGCTTAATTTGGGGTTTGGAGGGTCCACCTTTTATCGGGAATTCGTGCGTGCTGGCGATGACTGAGTCAATAGTAGAAGAGTGCGTTCTTTGGGGATTAGGGATTAGTTGACTGTTTTTCAATTTATGTGAAAATGAGTGTTTTGTTGTTTTGTCTGGTAGAAATCTGTTATAGCCTTTTTTGTTGTTGTTAAAACTTTAGGTGAACTATTTGATCGATATTTCAGAGTAAAATACATTCGGAGTAACATCTTGTATACCAAATGGGTGTTCAAGCGATACACGTCTCTTCAAACTTTCGCCGTAAACTATGTTCAAAGTGCATAGCGACACAGTAGCGATAATATTTTTCTAAATAAAAGTTAACCGAGTTTAGACTCTTTCAAATGTCTTAATGGATAAGTACAAAAGTGTGACTTGAAGTGAAAATCGCAGCGTGAAACATCAGAACAGCTGTCTGATTAATAAGGTAAATAATCATAATTTTCTCTAGTATAAACGATAGAATATTACAATTAATATAATGTTTTTAATTATGCTATGAGAAATGAATAAATGTGTCCTTTATTCAGAACGTAATAATAACTTATTTCTCGAATGTGAAAGTTTAAAGTTACGCGTGTACCTGATATCACGTGCAAATTAGCAAAGTAAAGTTTTTTTTAAATGAATGTCGAGTAAACAGTAAAAATATGAAATTAAATTGGATTTAATGCATGTACGCGTATGCACTTTGCATTGCACTAAATCTGCAACAGAGCAGATGTTACCTCATTAATTTAATTAACATTAATTATCATCACTCCTTTCGACTTAAATGTACCGCACATACGCGATATTCCGAACACGCAATTTTTGTAATAGGCTACGCCAAAATAAATGATCTTGATTGGCGTTTTTTCCCTTATTTTGACGTTGCTTGGATATATTATTGATTTACACTAGAATAAATTATTGACTAAATTGACATATAAAAATAAGTCGAAAAGACCCTTCGCCTCTCGGGAATTCACGAGTATTTTATTGATTCGGTTGCGCCTGTAAGAGCTTCTGAATGATTCTTGACGTTCTTATCCGCTTTATGCGTGAAACATCGATTGAGTAAGTCAGCGTAGGTCAAATCAATATTGAAGAAATGTACTTCGATAAATCACCTATACACTGTAGATCAATTATGTTTTATTACATAATAATATTATGCAACAACGGCAATTATTTCTCTTCAAGAAAATTCAATTTTTAATTAATTTGTTTTATAATAATTTTATAGAAGTTAGAATTACATTATTTATAACTTAGAATGATGAACAATTTGCTTCTTAGATGTACAATATAAAAACTAACAAAGCTGTAGTTAATGTATCTTACTCAATTATTATACATTAGTGTAGGTTTTGGGAAACAAGATTAATATAGAATGTAAAACGATTAATATACACACTTATAATCCCGAAAAGGTCAATAAAATTTATTCTAACGTGTAATTGATGATATTAAATGATGCATTCATTATTACATCGGTCAATAAAATAGCCATAATAATTATCTTCAGCTCATGAATTCCATAATAGCTACGCTTATCTTCCTCTTAAAACGTTTTAACGCTGTATTGTTATATAAAATCTAAAGTAATCTAGTCAAACTTAAACCAATACTTAAAGTTTATGGTATAAGGAGAAAACGTTTCAAACTGAATTCTAAAATCCACCCAAGAGATATACGTCGCAGTTGAAACAGACAAGTACGGCAAGGCGTGAAGTTTTAAGTAACTTTATAAAAGTATATCTGATTTTCCATTTTTGACATAAATCTTATTCTCCTCCGTAATCCATACGAAACATATAACTTGATGAATTTTTGATGCATGAAGAAGAATTTTGTAGTAAAAATAACAGATCCACGTTCTCATAAAAATTAGTACTATTATTTTGGTAATTTTTACTGTATGAGAGGAAGAGGTTCTTGCACATATACGAATAAAGCACGATCCGGGTAATAGTGTTAATTTTCAAAAAAATATGGGTCTATCCCACACTCACAATGAAATATAGTAGCATTCAATACAAAATTTTTCTCATTCTCTCATACGCATCCCCGTTCACCCACACCAACAATATATCACCCACCCCCAATCACTCACCCCCCTTCACCCCCACCTGAAAAAAGCCACGACCACCCCCAACCAATTAACACCATACTCGCTTCTCACCCTACCACTAATCTCCTTTCTCTCTGTCTCTGTTTCATTTCACAGGAATCAGGAGGATGGATCGAAACGTCGCGGCGATAGGCATCGTCCTGACGCTGCTGGCGTCGCTGATGCGTCCGAGCGTCGCCGGCAGCTGCCGGGCTGCTAAGCTCTGCTGTCAGGGCCGCGATTCCGGCTGCGTGATCCAGAAGGCATCGCCGAACGCGATAATCGAGAGCCCGCGCGACAAGCCCTGCTACTGCGACCACGCCTGTCTCAGGCTCGGCGACTGCTGCGATGACTTCAACGAGACCTGCGCAGGTATATATATAAAATTGGGGAGAGGATGTGGCTGTCGGGGTGACAAGGTGGATGTGGTTGGTATTTGGTTTGATAGGAAAAAGTATAGTTTGTTTAACTGAGTTAAATGGAGTGGTGGAATTTATCGTGAAAAGTGTTCATTACGTAGTTTTTAAATGGAGTTTGAAAGATATAGTTTCTTATGCGCAAAGCTGAGGCAGAACGTAATTGACTCTATACGTTTTCTAGAAAATTTCAAACCGATATTCTAAAGAATGCAAGAATGTCTTTTGAAGAAAATTTAGAGACGAATCAGAAATTTGGTCCAAATACCATAATTGTTAGACGTATTGGAATATCGATTTGAAATTCTCCAAAATCGTAGAGGGAATTATTGCGGAGGGCAATGGCACTTAGCTTCGTATATAGAAAAATTATATTTTTTTAAGTTATTCAAAAACTTAAATAAAAATTACTACTTAAAAAGTAAAAATCCTACACGACGAGTGTGTTCTAGCGCTACTGTAGAAAATAGTAAATTTTCTTATAAAAAAAAGTAAAGTTTGCAAAAAAATGTTCTTGGTATTCATTGGTGTTTGTGATATGTTAACTAGAAAAACAAATAGAACGTATTGTTAAGGGAGTCGATAGCTATTGATTAAATTTTAACAAAAGAGAACATAGAATGTAGTAACAGGTGAGCGTGTGGTGACGTAAAATAGTTTCAGTTTAAAAGCCCTTTATGAAAAATAACCTTAAAATTAAATTAGATAAAAAATAATATACTGAAATTAGATGAAAATTAATTGAAAGTTAAAAAAATGATCACTATAAAATTGATTTTGTTCGTGATGAATATAGATTCTATAAAATTAATATCGTATATCATATATACGAATAAATGAATTTCCAGGGAAAAATACTATTAGAACCTCAACTATAAATAAAAATTCGTTTATTTTACTTTAATTGAAGTATGTGGAGTTAAGCGGAAAGTTTTGCAGTATCATACGCAATAATATTTTTAATAAATATAAATAATGATTTCTATAGGAATATCCATCCAAATCCAACTAAATAAAACACACAGCCCACACTAACTGCTAGCACTTCTTTATATCAACAATATAATTCTCTTTTTCCTCGAATTCGCAAAAATCAAACTACGCCATATTTTTCCCCATCAAACTCACAAACGCTTCCCTGTAAAAACGCATTCCTCCCTTTAATTACAAAATAAACTTCGCGCATACGCGCATGTACTTACGCGTGTAAACACAGAAACGAAGCGCTATTTTTCCTCGCGCTCTCGCGCCAATCCCGCCGCCCCTAAATAATCTCCCCTCGCATCCAGCGAAAAAAAAACACACACGTACACCGACTCTCGTCTAAACAACGAGATATAATTGCACGTGTACTCGCGCGGACGAATGTTTTTAATTGCCGATCCCCCGGGAGAGGGGAAAAAACAAGCGCCAAATTGGATAGTCCAGCGCGAATCTCGTAATTACTCCGGACGCAAAAAAACACGCGCTCGCGTACACTGTGAAAAAATCCGACAAAAGACACGCTGTGCAACCCGTAACTATTTTTCCCCTCTGCATTCCGCGTGTAAAAAAAAAAAAACATATATATCTATGCGCGTCGGGGCGAACGAACGCCGCCGGTTTATCACCCTCGGCGCGTATACATATAGAATACGTATAGACACTCCCATCGCTTTCTTTCCTCGGCGGCGGCGTCGTCGTTCTTTTTTTGAATCATGAAAAATGCCCGAATGCCACCATAATGGCTTAAATAAGTATTCCCGCGTCGGCGCCGGGGATTTCCGGGATTTATTCCTCGGGACGGCGGTTCTCCTCGGGGGGAAAATTCCCCTACTCTCTCTTCCGGGGGGAGGGCAAAATAGAGAAAAGAGTTTATTTATGGGGTGGTCGTCGCCGTCGTCGAGTAGTAGCCGCCGGCCGGTCGGTATAGAGAGAAAGAGAGAGTGGCCCGGAGGATCAGGGAAAAAATATTCGCGAGCGTGTTCGCTAAGCACATGCCGGTAAATCACGTGGGCCGAGCGCGGGTTTTTTTTCGACCACGCGCACGCGCGTTTATGGAAATTTGATTTTGCCCCGGCGAAATGTGACGGATGGCCGCGTTTGTCGAGATTTGTCGCGGGGGAGGGGGAATATTTGGTTAGGACGGAAAAGTCAGTTGTCTCGGTGGTGTGGGCGGTGGTATCCAATTTGCGGGGATTTATCGGGACGATTATTGTTGGGAGGTTGCGTAAGAGACGGATGTGGTTTAATTTTTAGTTGAAAGGTTAGGGGGGTGGAGGAGGTTGAGGTTATTATGGAGGACGTGAATCGACAGGGCTTATCCGTCATGGAAAGGTTAAATTATAATGGGTCACGTTGTGAAACAAGAAAGGCCGTATAAAAGCTTTTATCGTAATATTTCCATCGTTGTGTTTGTTTTTACTTTTATTTAACAACAATGTATAATAACATACATGCTATAATATTCTTGTAAATACATGAGCGTATCTGCAAAGTATTATAAAAAGATAAATAAGTATTACGATGTGCACATATGCGCGCTTGCAGTTTCTCAATAATGCAAATAATTATGATGTCATTTTATTTATATTAATACTCTTTGATTTACAATATAATTGAGTTTCGTATACTATAGACGGACCACTACTTTAGCTTTAAAGAGAATACTATAGAATAACCGAATTATTCCATTATAAATGCAAATATAGTTCATACGAAAATTGTTTTAGAAAATCTTATATAACTTATATATAACGTAGAGTAATATATAGACGTATTTAATTAACAGTTTTCACAAACGAACGAAAATTTTACAAAAATTTTATGAATCATTAATGAAATAAAAAGTTTTTCAATCTTTTAAGTTATCTTAACTTCTGCTTAGTCAGAAACGGTTATGGATATTATTAAATTTTAGATAATGTTTAATACGCCAGGCAGTATGACTTTTACCGAAAGAAAGTAAACATACCGAAAGAAAGTAATGATATTATTGTATTATATTGTTTACACAGTAACACATTTGCACGACAATAGTTTTAGTTAAAATATTGTTTCTGCATTATATTTAAATTTTTTCACTACAAATATTATCTTTTGAATACAATTTTGATTAAACTTTTTACTTACCCATGTTGTGAAAAAATTAAAATGAAATGGTTTGAAATGTCTAAGTTAAAATATTGCAAACCACTGCGTTATCGATTAATTGATCTGTCAGATTATTGCAATACATAACGTCACGGTTATTTGGTGCAACTGCCGAGTCTAATTCTATTCGGTATAGCTGCTGTGCACATATAAATAGTCATAACTAATACAGTATTAAAAATGGCAAAGATAACATCTTTTATCTGAACGTTGTATCGCCGTACTCGATTTATTTTTTTATCAAAGCGTTACATAAATCTACAAAAATACGTTACACAAAGTTACATAAATCTCTTAATATTTATTATGGGCTGCAATAATAGCACTATTTAATATCGCTGTAAATCTACGCCGGAAATAAACGATCTTTTGACAATCTGCAACTAAATTACATTTCGACTGTTAAAACTTTATAAACTCTATAAACTTTATTGGGTTGCTTGACATACAGAATCGATGCGTTTCTATATAGTAAATTTCCCGGGCGGCTGACATTGGAGCGACGTATCGAGATCAATGCGTGGATTGAAATGGCACGCGCAGACCTATTTGCGTTTACGTCGCGCCCTTTGTAATTGTAAAGAAGCTACGGCTTTTCCATTTACATAAACCGTTTTATGAAGCGTTCCGCGCGAGGCATTAAATCACAGAGCTGTGCACGCCATACATCATTAAAATGTGTAGCGCGATAAATCAAGTTGATCGCTATCGTAATCGTTCTGACAACATTATAAAATCAAATGATTTTCGAACATTTTATTGCCGCGGAGATGAATCAAAAGAAAATTAATGGATTTCAGTGATTTACAATGTTACAAAAATAACAAAAAAAAATAATTGATTACAGTTATACCCTGGTAGAAATTCATCTATATGAAAAGGCCAAGAAGTTAGAAAATAGCTAGTAAAACTGGCTAATTAATGGTTATGATGAAACGATTTTTCGACCATTATTTGCCTATTTCTTAGATTGACGTTACAACAAAATATTCGTATTTAATTTTCTTACTAATTCTATCGTATATGAAAGAGCATTAAAGTGCATTGGATGACTTACCATAATAATATAAATAAATAACACTAACTAAAAAATCATTTGGTGTACTCCTTCCATGAATAATTCAGTAAAACTTTTATTTCTCCATCTGATTTTGTCTCTCTCACTCCTTGTCATAACAGCAAGTCTTCTACTAGCCATTTCCCGTTACCGGACGTTTCATCCAAACCTTTTCGTCCAAGGACGTTTCGTCCAAGACATTTGATCCAAAGGATGTTTGGTCCATAGGACTTTTGGTCTAAAAGACGTTTGGTCCAATGGACGTTTTATGTAAAAGCTAATCCTGCTGCGTAAGAGCAAAAGAACAATGATTTTGAATAATTTTGTTACTTTTTCACTATTATATTATAAAATACGAGTATGGCTCTTATAAGAATATAGTTTTAGCAGCTCGATCTATTTGATTTTTATTAAAATTTCATTTTCCGGTCATTTTCCTAAAAACTCGATTTTTTCAAATTGTTATTTGTGATCGCATTTTTACGTTTTGTAATGGATCATCTTCGAATTTAAACTTTTGCTTTCCTATATTGTGACGAGTATTTTAAGAAAAAATTCGATCAGATTTTTACAATTTTCATTGAGATAATCGAGGAACTTGATTATATACGAACGTACAGATAATATAACGTATAAAATAGACTCTAGTTGGGGGAAAATCATTTTTGCTCCACAAATTTTGATTATAATATGGGTAACGAATTTCGCTCTGGCAAAATTATAAGATCCTTCCGAGTAGTGGTCGTGCGTAATTATTAAATAGTGTGCGATATGAATAGTTACACAAACCATAAGTCAAAATTTATGAATCAGGTACTATGCATAACACAATACACAAAGAAACGTGATAAATTACATGACTTAAATTTTAAAATTTTATTTCATTTTATTGATATCTTTAAAAATATTCATTGTATTTTCACGAAATTCTTACCAGCAGGAACTAAAAGCCCCCTGCTAAAGTTCAATAACAAGAGGGACATTATTTCTTTAGACAAAAATATATACTTCAATGTTTTCAAAATATATGAAACTCTTAATTTTCCACAAATTCTTTCCTAGACTCGTTAAAATAATTGGATAATAGATTGCAGATAGTTTCGTGATGTTATCTTCAATTGTTTTTAAGCAAAAAATGTAACGAATAATGGAGCTGATTTTCTTTCTAGTGATTGCAAATTATTTGTGCAAAACTGTGTTAAACTCTACAAAGTGAGCCAAAACTGCGCTGAACTGTGCACAACGGTATTGAAAATCAAATTATTCTTATTTTGGACAAAACATCCTTTGGATCAAACGTCCTTTGGACCAAAGTCCATTGGACTAAACGTCCTTTGGACCAAAGTCCATTGGACTAAACGTCCTTTGGACCAAAGTCCATTGGACTAAACGTCCTTTGGACCAAACGTCCTTTGGACCAAACGTCCTTTGGACCAAATGTCCTTTAGGCGAAACGTCTTGGACGAAACGTCCTTGGATGAAACATCCTTGAACGAACCGTCCTAAACCCGCCATTTCCAGACTAAAAAAACTGATCAGCTTAAAAATACTCAAGAACAAGCTTGTGCTTGTCTTCGAAAAACTCATTCTATTTATCAATCTATTAAATGGCCATATAATACGGGAAAAAGCGTTTATAAAATAAATAGTCAGTTATTAGTTATAAAATATTTTGGATTTCCACCGGGGTACTGCGACCCATGTTTTCGTAAAATACCCGCACTATTCGCGCAGCAAGATAGAATAACAAAATAATTGTTACAAATAGTAACAGTACACCCAATACCCCAGAAAATTGCAATCAATTAGTTGGTAACCATGTACCCAACAATTCCCTCTATTCTCATTCAAATTAATATTCACAAAAACAAACACCGCACATTTACCTCGAAAAAAAAAACGAAACACATCAGCTCACCTCGGCCGACATAACGGAAAAAGCACCTTCTCTTCCCACACACACACACATTACGCGCCCCTCGTCGACACCCTCAAAGCGTCCAACCTCGTTCTCGCCCCCGTTTCTCACCGAAAAAAAACCTACAGCCGTCCCACACGCGCAAAGTCAAGCCGTTTTCGAAAAAGCTAGTTAACGCTCGTTCTCCCACGAGTCTACCTCTCTCTCCCTCTCTCGGCCGTGTACCATTAACGCCAAAGTTTCAAAGGGTGACGCGCGAGCAATCCTTTCACTCTCGACTCCCCGAGGTTGACTCTTCTCCCAGTACCGTCGTCGCTTTTTTTTCGTGAACGCGCGCGAGCGGAAATACCGATTGACCGAGAAAGCGGGCGACGAAAAAAATAGCCTGCGGTTTTTTTAGCTGCGATAGCGCGTGAGAGAAAAACAAGGTCTGCGGGGTTTCGGGTGAGGCGAGATTGCCGCTGCGATGGATGCCTCGGTTTTCGGGTTTGTGGATCTGTGATTTCCTTTGATTGGTAGGCGAGAGATTGCGCGTGAAAGCTGATTTGTGTGTTGTCAATTACACGAAAATGATAATAAATGTGTATTGTTGTGTTGTAGATTTCTTTTAGAAACATAAAAATTAATTAGTGTCTTATATGAAAGAGATTTAAGGTGGTTGTACAATCAGTTTATTGGTTATACAATCGGTGTCAAAAGTTAGTTTTTACTTAAAATAATCAATAATTTGTTATATGGGCTTGTTTTTTTCTTTTTTATTTTAAAACTATCTATATGAGGGCATAAGACCAATAGTTTAATCTCTCGAAATGAGAAATCGGTTACAAATTTTTTAAGTATTTTGACTTTTAAAAATCGTATGTCTTAATACATTTTTAATTTCATTCAAAAAGGTGCCGCATGTCCAAATTTTATTCAATTCTTGGTTTTTTGATCTTTCGTTGTTTATCAAAGAGTTTTCAAAAGAGCCACTGACTCAAAAATAAGAAATCATCTTTATATTTTAAATAATAAATACTTTTAACTGTACAGTCAACTTAGAAAATGAGTTCTTTTTTTTATAAAACTAAAGTTTAATGAAAATGTAAGACATATTTTTTATTTTTGACTTAGTGGGTCCATAAAGAATTCTTCTCTGGGCAATATAATACCAAAAAAGTCAAGAATCCAATAACATTTGAAGATCTAGCACGTTTTTTAATGAAATTAAAAATTAATTAAGACATATGATTTTAAAAGTCAAAATACTTCAAAAATTTTTGTCCAATTTTTTTTTATTTTAGGGGTTTATACAATTGCTTATTTGACTTATTTCTATAAACTTATTTAATACAAAAGTAGCAAATATGGTTTTATATACAACCTGTTCTGAAAATGTATGCGTCTGTAAACATAATCGTGTAGAGCGCAAAATTCTAAGAAAAAGTTCCTTTACCATTTTTTCATATGACTAGTACTTTTTTAGTAACTGATGTGTTTAAATTGTTTGTTTTTAATTATAAGAATTGTATATGTATAGATATCATCTTATAAACATAGGTATACATTTTCTATTAAAAACAAACATTTTAAACACATCAGTTACTAAAAAAGTACTAGTCATATGAAAAAATGGTAAAGGAACTCTTTTCTTAGAATTTTGCGCTCTACAGGATTATGTTTACAGACGCATACATTTTCAGAACAAGTTGTATAATTCTTAATAATTTTTAGTAATTATACTGATACTCGACGCGGATAATATTGCCCATACATCCCTCAAGCTTTATGAAAAGTTAGAAATATAATAACCAAATTCTAATAAGTCAAGATTTTTGTGCTGACGTGAAATCATTGGAATACCTATAACAATTGAAAGATATTTTATAACTATTTGTTATCGAAGATTAAAATCCAAACCTTCTGAAAAACGCATAAAAATAAATATCTAAAATATTGCGTAAACTATCTTGTACATAATTTCTCATATCAATAAACCTTTTTTTCTATTTAACCTCACAGAGAGAAAGGATTCCTTGTATTTAAGGTAGTTAAATAACTCCGGCCAATGACGACATAAAAATCACAATATCGTAAAAATTGTGCTATAAGCATGTTATTTATGATGAAAACCCTTCATTTATCTCTGTATACTATTGTAAAAGTAAACTTTTTGTGCAACATAGTACAACAACATAAAGCATGTTGTTATTTATTTGAGTCAATAGAAAAGCGTTGAAAATTGCAGTAAATATTATAAAATATCGGGCGCCTATTTCAAAGTATATGTAGCGCAGTCGACCCACAGGCTCATTCTATAACTTGCCTTCAGAGCGCTCCCGCGCTCCTTGATAAAAAAAGACACAACGTGAAAAATAAGGTGCCTATACGATGTTTAAAATAATACGAGTTGTACGATCCATCTATATATAGATATACAAATAACATGGGAATTTTTCTTCAAATAGCCATTTCTCAGAAAATAGTATCGCTTGCCATATAACAAAATATTCTACATTATTCCTTTTTCAATCTAGTATTCTATACTATAGTTTTTAAGAAAATTGTAAAGAAAATTGGCTTTGCAATTAATTAAAACGAGTCTTAAATATTGCTCAGCCTATGCTTCCCATGTTAAAGTTGCAAACTTTGGCATTAACTATCTCAATAATTAGTATCGCTCTCTATACTGGGGGTTTCAAAAATAGATAAAACATATAAAAACGAGTATGTACACTAATTATTAAGAAAATTTAAAGACAATCAATTTGCCGGTGATCCACCTTAATAAATTGTGTTTTTGAAATTGGAAAATCATTGTACTTTCTGTCAAACGTATAGACATAAGAAGTTAGTATACTTCTTATGTCTATGGTGTCAAATGAAAGATTCATTAACAATTAAGGTTGTCTTATACCTAATGGCTTCTGAGGTCAAAATTACCTGAAAAAATGAATTAAAATATAATTACTATAAAATAAAGGATATGTATCACTAATATAACTTATTTCTAATACAAAATCCCAAGAGGTAGGTCTCTTAATCCACTTTATGCAGAATTATGTCATTTTAGAAAAATCAATTGGTGAGCAAGTTTTCTTGGCAATCACTCGATGGATTTTGACCAGAGAAATCGGAAATTACTTGGAAAACATGTAACTATGGCATGAAGCTTTGGAATTAAAAAATATCGAGACTAAGTATTTTTTTAATTGAAAAAACGATAAAAATTCATAAAAATTGATAAAATTAAGACAAAAAAAGTAGTTTTTTCAATTAAAAAATACTTAGTCTCGATATTTTTTAATTCCAAAGCTTCATGCCATAGTTACATGTTTTCCAAGTAATTTGCGATTTCTCTGGTCAAAATCCATCGAGTGATTGCCAAGAAAACTTGCTCACCAATTGATTTTTCTAAAATGACATAATTCTGCATAAAGTGTATTAAGAAACCTATCTCTTGGGATTTTGTATTAGAAATCAGTTATATTAGTGATGCATATACTTTATTTTATAGTAATTATATTTTAATTTATTTTTTCAGGTAATTTTGGCCCCAGGAGCCATTAGGTATAAGACCGCCTTAAGAACTCGCGAGTTTACAAGAGATCGGCTCAAAACGCTGTCGAAAGTCCAGAAAATGCATTAACACCAAACACTTTAAGACGCGTAAAAAACATATGTGCATATATAAAACGATTCCTTTTGTACAATATATTAGAGTGGAAAAAAGACTCGATGAGCACAGGAGCGAAATAATCGAGAATGTGTGTGGAATTAGGAGGCCGCTGCGCGCCCTCTTGTCTGCAAGATTTTTTTCTCCTCAGGACTTAACTGTTAATGAATATTCATTTCTATCGGGCTCAAATACATATTCGTTAACAAATATTCTTATAAATACAAGAAATTCTTTCTCTCTTTGCATACATACTTTTAGTTGATATTTTTTCCGATTTCTCAATCAACCGGAATACCCGTAAACCTGCCTTAACACCCACCAGAAACAAAACAAAAATTCACTAAAAGGCAAAACCAATATACCTTTTCCCCCTAAAGCTCCTCTTCTAAAAAAATCTGCAACTATCACGCGCACTCTAGAGAGAGGATCAAACGAACGAAAGTGCACCGCGCGTGCATTTAACCAACGCACCGGTGCGCACATAGAGACAGAACGAAACCCCCACGTGTATCAGAAAAGAAAACAGATTTATTAAAACCGCTCTCGCGCGCTCTCATTCCACTTCATCGCGGAAAACGAATGTCGCCGGCGCCTCCCTCACTGTTGCTCGCCCGCCGCGCCGCGCGGCCTGACAAAACGAGAAATCCCTCCAATCCCGTTAGGCAAATAAACGAAAGACGAGAACCGGGGGAGAAAGCGCGAGAGACGAGAAAAATGCCATTCCGCGAGCGAGAGAGAGAGTGAAGCGCCACTTCCATCGCCTCGCCGCCCTCTCTCTCTCTCTCTCGCGAAACTTTATCGTCTGTAAATTAGCGTTCACTCGCGCGCTCGTTCGCGACAAACCCTTATCAAGTGCTCCACACAGCCGCGCGCGCGCGCGCGCGCTTGTTTTCGCTCCACTCTCCCTGCAATTAGCAATTGTACTCCTCGCGTCTACGTGTGGGTATGTATACGAATACATATACATGCACACATGACGCACCTGCGTGCGCGCGGCTGTAGGGGGAAGAGGAGGCCGTTCGGGAGTTAATGGCCGGGAGAACGATGTGACGGAAAAGGGCGGCTTAAAGCGCCCCGGGGCGGGGGAGAGGCTTTTGCCTCCTCTCTCTGCTTTTACGACGTTGCAGTTGCATCGATTCGAGAGGGAGGGTTTAAAAGGCGAGAATTAAGGCGAGAGATGTAGGTGATGCGCGCGGCACGAGCCAGAGCGAGCGAAGCGTTAATTGCGCCGGGCTTCTACTCGCGCGCTGATTAAGGGGAGAGAGTGAGTGAGTCGATCGACCGATACTCTATTCCGGTTTTAATGTCTGGAGCTGTAAAAACGGGGTCGGGAAATGCCGCCGGTCGCTTTGTACTTGGGATAGGCGGGATGTTGCGTTTTGTTCTTGGTTTTGTTGTCGCCGCGTGGATGTACAGTTTTACAGTATTGTTGTCGGAAATGTGAGTAAGAACATTTAGATGCGCAAGGATTATTTGACGGAATACGAAATGTAACTTTATTTTCTGTTGAAATCATTAACTTCTTTCTTCAAGTAAGAAATGTTTGTAAGTTGTATTCATATTTATTTGAGATATCTCTTGCCGAAAATGAATAAATCTTATAAAAATAGCAGTAGTTTCCTTATTATAATATTACAATTCTATAGAATGCTTTATATTCAAAATGAATGTACCTTACAAAACGCATTATTACTATGAAAAGTGGATTCAAATAAAGCAGTTTTCATTCTTCATTCAAGCAAATATAGCTTCCAAGTAAGAAATGAGATTCATTTTTACTCGAGTCAAGAAAATTCCTTTTCTAATTTACCCTCAAAACATACTTTTCCATCCCACGCATTACCAACTAAATTCAAAACGCAAGGAGAAGCCGGAAAACAGGGCACTTTTCTCATTCGAAACGATGCGATTATCTACTTACTCAGAATTATATCGGTTCAACTTTCCCGCTTATACCGTACGCACGCGCGCGCGCGCGTTTCTTACAATTACCTTGCAGTTTGCTTAAAAACAAACTTAACGGCTTATTACCCCGGCGCGCTCGCCCTGAAACTTTAGCTTTTGAACATTTGAATTGTACCGCACCTCTCGCCTCGGTTCACTCCATCCCTTCGTGCTTTATAAAACCCCTATACACTCACCCCTCCCGGGTTATATTAGAAAAAAACCGAAACCCACACAAAGCAGCCGGCAAACTTATCGAAACGGCCTTCCCGGTCCGCAAAATTAAGCCGCTGCCACCGTTTTTCTCCTATGCGACTGCAATAAAGCAAGGAAAGAAAGAAAGAAGAATATGCACGCGTTGGTGCGCCTTCGCGACAGGAGCAGTGGGAGGTTCTATCTATCTATCTATCTATCCTACACGACCGCGCCGATAAACGAAATGAGCTTCCGCCGCGGAAAGTTGAAGGGAGCCTTGATAGGGCGCGCGTGCGCTCGCTCAGAGCCGCACGACGTTTACGACGCTGTATTTTCCTTTACTGCTCGAAAAAAAAATATTACGCGCCGTCGTGATGAATCCGCGATAAGTCTGAGACGGCGCTGTGTACATGCGCGCGGATGGTATTTGCGTAAGCGGGGGTACGTATACATACTTTTATCGGGGGAGTTTTTTTAATGACCGAGTTTAAATGCGAGCTGTGGGAGCCACGAGCGAGCCTTTTAATAACTAAAAGTGAATGCATCAAGATGAGAAGGAGGGAAGGATGTAATATTAAGCACTTTAAAGGCGTTTGGAAGTATATTGTGTGGGATCGAATGGAATGACTGAGAGGGTCAATTAAGTTTTTAATTTACGGTGTGCTGCGATGGAGCTACGAGGAAACGCAGATCGGAGTTTAATTAAAATTTTTCAATTAATTTAATTGAAAATAATTTTAAAAATATTAATATAGCAAAGAGTTGGCACGTTTGCGTAACGATATACATTTTCCAAGCGTTATATCGGTCCAAAATTACAAAGCTCTGCGTTGAAAAATATATTTCGACATTTTTTTTCAACGTTTCGTTGTTATTCAATTTGACCCATATTTTTTAATTGATTAAAAAATATGCTTTCACGACTATAGCTTTAACATATTTACATTAACGTGCATCAGAAATGGATCTCATCTCCACTCACTTAATTGAAAAAAAAGCATAATTATACTAAATTGAAAATATTTTCCATCCCCCTTGAAAATTCGTCAACCATCGCTTTTTTTTATCCCAACGAAAAAATTCACGTACTAAACGACGAGGCCTTTCAAACCGTCATTTTCGCTTTATTCAACGAGCCCTCCATAAATATTGCTACAATCCATAACTGCAAAGCCGACTATGAATCATTCGTGCCAGCTCCACCTATCCGTCACCCGTCAAAAAAAAGCCAAATACTCAAAAACATCGTTCGCACTCGCACGCACTCAAAAAGCTTGAAAAAAATATTATTTTTGAAATTCCAGTGGCGGACTGCACGGTGAGCGACTGGAGCACGTGGACCGAGTGCGACAACAAGTGTGGCGGGGGCCAGCAGACGCGCCGCCGCTACATCGTGAGGCCGGCGAGGAACGGCGGAAAGGTCTGTCCGGAAACGGAGGAGCGGCTCGCCTGCCAAAATTTCGACGCCTGCAGACGACGGGCGCGGCATTTTCAGGTCGAAGGTGAGGTTTATTAGTTTATTAGATTATTATATCATTACGTTTCTTGAATGAATTTTCCGTGCAATGGAATTTATAGCGATGACGTTCAATGAATTTCGGCAAATTTAAAAGTTTTTGTTTTCTTTTTTTATTATCTGTTTTTAATTTTAACTTTGATTTGCGTCACTGATATAGTCGGTAATAACTGTGCTGACATTAAAGCATTTATACGAACGATCACATACTCTTAAAAATGTTATCCCTATATTTTACACACTTGTTTCTGTAAATGATCTACAGAAATTATACGAATTTTGTGTAAAATGGATTTATATATTTTACATAACATTTTTAACCGTGCATGTATATAATAAATATATCTCTGTAAAATTTGCATCTGTCATCGTTAAAAGTTCTCAACTGACAAATACGACAGTTGCGTATTTTATATATCTCCCTTAAATACACGAGAAAAATTCCATTACAAGCATTAACATGCAAATGCTCTCGTTTTCTTTTTCTACTTTTAATTGAAAGGTATTTACATTTCATTATAACGCGTAACGAACGTTTAAAAGCTCGGGGCAAAAACTAAAATACTCTCAAAAACTCAAAAGCAAAGAGAATTACATCCTCCCGCGCTGCAGTATCAAATTCTCCGCGAGGCTTTTGCTGCATGAAACATTTTTCCCTCCCCTGATCCACCTTTACCGGGATTACTCAAAAAGCGCGATCTTACGCATCCTCCAGTAAATACACACAGAGCTCGCAACTGCCTTTTGAAAAATAAACCTCTCGCGTTTACAGTTTCCCTTGGCAGAGGAGATTAAAAACAACCGTTAAAAGCAACATTCGCGCCCATCCCTCTCTTTCTCTCTCATGCTCGCGGCGAACTCTAAATTTAATAACATTCGTCGAAACTTTTTCCCTGGCCTCTTCCGTTATACTCGCCGCCTCATATAATAACGCGCGCGAGAAACGGCGCGCGCGCGAATATGAAATTACACAAAAATACGCACAGCATTCGCGGATGCGCGTATAACGAGGTGATTCAGAAAACTTTAACCTCGTCGCACTCGAGACGCACAATGCGCGCGTGCGCGAAAGCCCGTAAACACCCCTCGCAGTAACTTTCCTTCTTTATCTATATAATACGCGCGTCAAAGGCGCCCTGCCTACTCCAGCAAAAAGTTCACCGCGGCATCGACGTGCCAAGGCTGTGTGTATATTATATCTGTATATATATATATAGAGGAAGCTACAGTAGCGGCGAGTCAATTTCGTTCGAGTGAATTTCAAATGGGAAACTTTCGGCCCCGTGTCAGTTACTTTCACGCGAGAGTAATACTAAAGTCTCTCGCTCGCGCAGCATCCAATTAATTACGCAAACCTTGTAACGAAGGCCTTAAATTTTCCAGAGGCGAGCTTCTACCAGGCCAGCAGCAGCAGCAGCCAGCCAAGTTTAGACTCGAACTTCGTTCCGCAAATTACCAGGGGGTAAGTTCACTTTCTCTCTGTCTGTCTTCTTCGCGCGTTCGAGCTATGCCGCTCGCGTTTGTTCGTCTGTCTGTCTCGCTCGCTCTCTCTCTCTCTCGAGAGAGAGAGAGAGAGGCAGCGTCGCCACGGCAACGCTAATGAATTAGATGATCGATCGAAAAATGATAAATAGCGCGTCGATGCGCTGCCGGCGGCTGATTCCATGCATACAGGGGCGTCCTGGGAGTTTGTTCGATATGGCTGGCTGAGAAATTGACGTGGTGGGTGTGTATGTGTGTACGTAAAACGTGAATGTAATGATTAAGCGAGGTTCGTGTAATTACGGAAATTTCATTACTGCAATTTTCTGTAATAACTTCTTACGTAGATTATGAAATTCACGTGTCAAGTGATATATATGAGGCAATTTTTAATTTGCCACATTTGTAGGGTTCAAAAAATAAAAAAAAAAAAAATTGAAGACACACCGCAACAAGTTTCTTCTTATTCTATAGGCCATAAAATATACGAAAAAACTTGTGAACATTAGAAAACGGTCTTGTGACATCGTTTTAGAAAAAAATCCGTTTTTCTTATGGAAATTTAACATGGGAAAAATGGGCGAAAAGTAGTCACTGATGATGAGCCAGTACTAGCCAACAAATATTCCACAAAAAATCGATTAAAGTGGAAGAAAAGAGTTTTTATTTAAACTAAAGATCGTTAAAATTGATCAGTTCTGCGCAAAGTTACGGAAAATCGCTCATTTTTGGCAATTTTTCGCGATTTTCAAATGCATGTAACTTTGTGTGGAACCGACCGATTTTAACGACCTTAGTTTAAATTAAAACTCTTTTCTTCTACTTTAATTGCTTTTTTGTTGGCACATTTAAAAGCTTGCTATTGGCTCATCATCAGTGACTACTTTTCGTCCATTTTTCCCATGTTAAATTTCCATAAGAAAAGTAGATTTTTTCCTAAAACGGTGTCACAAGACCGGTTTCTAATGTTCACGAGTTTTTTCGTAAATTTTATGACCTATAGAATGAGAAGAAACTTGTCGCGAAGGTATGTCTTCAAGTTTTTTTTTAATTTTTTGAACCCTCTAAGTGTGGACAAATTCAAAATTTTCTCGTATATATTTTTAACGCAGTCGTTATACAGAAACTTATATTACCCAGATCTCTTCACAATTTTTTTTTTTTTTTTTTTTAACAAACCTCGCAAAGTTTAAAACGACGTTACACTTTTACATTTCATCTATTATTTTAGCAAAAGTCCGTGCTCTTCGCATGACCCCAAAAACCCGCAACGTCTGACACACTTCCCTCACGAGTGCGCAGAAACCCGTAAAAACAAAACGTTTTCCGTTGCCCACAATACATCCTTTAAGAAGCGCGCGTAAAAATTGAAATTATGTCAGTTTTACATTCCACCCCTTAAACAAAAAACAAAAGAAAAAAGGAAAAAAAACCAACGCCTCTTGTAACCCAGAAGCGTGTAATCTTTGACACACTTTTTAGTCGTCAATTTCTCCCGCCCGTCGCGTTCGCGTTGAAACAAATGTTTTCCGTTACACTACTTGCCACCCCGTCCTGGACATACGTGAGTATTACACTGCACATACACCAACAACAGATAGAGAGTGACATGCACACACGCTCGAAGTAAATATAACGAACATGTAACTTCCCTTATCGGGCGCTACAATGCGTGCATTTCCGTAAACAAATAGCTTTCATCGGGGGGGGGGGGGCATAATGATGATAAGTTTGCGTACAGACAGAACGCGCGCGAGCAGCAGAGGCGACAGCGACACAACGCTATCGGACATTTACAAATCGGTAATGCTGCGCCCGCTAAGCTTCGTCCCGTATAAAGACAACCTCTCGCCTATACTGTGGCTGAACTATGTATTCCAAAGCAAAACAATGCCGCATTGTGTCCGCGGACGCGAGCGAACTTCGATTCTAAATTTAATGGATTTCTGCGCGCAGCGGAACACAGTTTAACGCTCTCAAATACCGCAGCTGTAGCAACGCGCTTCTGTCAGTTCATTAACAATCGCGTAAACAAACGGCCACGTTTTATTCAATTCGCGCAAACTTGCGAGCGCGGCCGCCTCTTCCTTTTCGCAGTTCCCCAAGTTCCGTTGTTTTGATAAAACGGCTGCTGTGTGTGTACTGTTCAGGCGCGGCAATCGGTTTTATTCTGTTTGAGTTTCGAGCTTGTCTTGGCTAAGATTAATTTTTAAAGCTAACAACTTGTCATTCTGTGTACCTATAAGATGAAGCAGATTTATTTTATGAGGTGTATACTTCTGAAAGATGTATATACTATATGATTTGGAGTGCGAAAGTATTTCAAAGAGAAATTTAATCGATTTGGTAACTGAACATGTCAGTGGAACGGTGACATGAATTGCTGCGCAATATATACTAGAGCTAAATGAAAGTAGTTATAGGCCGAGTCTAGTCAGGCATTGATTTCCAATCAATATTTTTATACCTTTTTCACTTAACGTAGCAACGTCAAATTCTTTCGAAATTGATACCTTTTTCCTCCCTTTCAAATCAAAAGCTGTTCAATATAACCACAATTTAATCAAATTACTGTACCACCTATTTTCGCTATATATATGGGAGCGTCCAGCAGAAACGGGCCACCGAGCGCGCGCGGTGCCTTTTTTCGCGTAAAAGGCGCTCTGTTTAACTCGTTCATAATCGTATGCTGCGTCTTTGAAAAAAAAACCAAGGACCTATATCAATAGATTTTTTTCTGCTCTTTCTAATTGCGCCATTATTTTTATTACGAAACGCGTTCTTCCGGACGAAAACTCGAGTTGAATATTGAAAGCCATTTTTCTCAAAGTATATCATGTTTTTTTTCAAAATGAACTACACCATTGGAAAGTACAACTCTTAAGCTTCAAAACCCTATCTTGGAGAAGTTGGAGAAATAAAGGGTTTAAAAGTAACAACATGAAAAAGACAGCGCCGAGGGTCCCCGCGAGCCCCTCGCGCCCGTGCGTACGGCACGTTTAAGTGCACGCTCTATTCAATTCGCTAATAATCGTGTACCAAGTCTCTGAAAAAAGAACTAAGGACATATATCGATAAATTTTTTCCTGCTCTTTCCAATGGTGCTATTATTTTTATTCCGAAATGCTTCTGTGTAATATTATACTAACTGTTACAACTAGATCCACAAAATTATGTCCACGCATTGGCATTGTAAGTTACAAAACATTTTATATTTACAAAAAAGAAAGGGCGAAATAGCACATCGCGTGTATTAATCCGCCCTTGAGCATAGCGTAAAAAGTTCGGGCAGCCGCTGTCTTTTCATGTTTCAACTTAAAAATATAATATTTTATAGTTTAAGACTTGTACTTTTGAAGAATATAATTCATTTTGAAGAAAAGACTGATATTTTATTGAAAAAATAGAGTTTAAACATTCAAATGGAATTTTCAACTAGAAGGAAGCATTTCGGAATAAAAATAATAGCACCATTGGAAAGAGCAGGAAAAAATCTATCGATATAGAGCCTTGGTTTTTTTTTCAAAGACGCAGCATACGATTATGAGCGAGTTAAACAGAGCGCCTTTTACGCGAAAAAAGGCACCGCGCGCGCTCGGTGGCCCGTTTCTGCTGGACGCTCCCATATATATCACTCCGAATCCACGCGATAGCGCTATTACCTTAAACACACGGCGACACCGCGGCACTACCCCAACCTCCCGAAACATTAACGCAACAATTTAACTCACCGCATCGCAGCTTTGCGTCTTCCGCAATCTCCCTCTCTTAGTCGACGGTCCGTTCCACGCGCGCTTATCCCTCGCGAGCTATACGCGCGATCTTATCAACGCGGAGAGACTCTCTCGACCCTTTCGCCGAGCGTTTGACTTTGAGCCCGGGCGCGCGCGCCAGATTTCACGGGATTCGCGGATTATGTGTAGTAGAAGCTTAGGTGTATAAAGGAGCGGGCCAAGTAAGGACCTGTGTACTCGCCCAATTACGATGACTTGGCCGAGACGGGGCTCGCACAGTTAGCGCGTGTAAGTTCGGTAATGAGGTTGACTTTGGCGAGGCGCGAGCGCTTGATGGAGAAGTTTGACGGGGCAATAAAGTTCCGGATTAGCGATTGATTGTTTTTCTTTACGTATGTGGTATGGGAATGCGAGGGATTAAGTTGGGAGATGGGTTTATTTGCGGAATGTTTATGGCGCGCGATGTGTGCAGCTGATTAGAGAGATGAAAGGGTGATTCGGGAAAATATTTTTGTGATAAATGGCAGGGAGTTTTTAAGGGAGCCGTAAATTTATCATAAATATGGTAAAATGGGGGGAAGAGGTATTAAAAAGACAGCTGAATTATACGCGCGTCAGTTGGCGGAATTTTAATTTATTATTACTCGTAATGGTTTTCCGATTTGGGGCCGGCCGCTGATTTTACGTTGTACTTTTTTTTGTTTCATTATTCCGACCCACATTCTCCGCGCTAATTTTATATTCCGAGCGTCGATACAATGCAAAGCGCATATATCGCGGATGGAAAAATAAAAAAATTTTTTATCGAAATTCGTAGAGCTCGTCGCGCGTGTGGCATGAATACTGAAATAACAATATCATCGCGAGGAAAATTTATAGGAAAAATAAAAATACACCCGCCAGGAGCAGCAGCACTATATAATATGTGAAAGCTGAGAACTGGCAAAAGTTAAAATTTCACAACTCGCGCCGAGAAACTTTCCCGTATCTAGCGTATATATAAAGTAGAAATCCTCGCGCTTGCGAGCGCCAACTTTCTATAAAACAAAGAACTACAAACATTTCCCTATACTGTAAACCTTCTCTCTCCCTCTCTAGAACAATATCCACGGGACAATATCCGTTACAACATTTTTTTCCCCGATCTCGGGGAGATAGCATTCACACGGCGCGACAACTTGCCGAGCGTCGCGCCCGAAATTCCTATACATATTTATTCGAGCGGAATAAGGAAACTTGTCGCAACCATCGTGGCGCATGAATATAATAGGGTGCGCAAGGATAATCGCTGGGTTAGGGTCTCTCAACTGTCTCAGATTTTAGCAGCGATTTTTCTAGTCCCTTAGGGAGAGAGGGAGAGAATCTTTCCGGAAATGGGGCGCGAGCTCGCGTTTCTACAGCAGTTTGAAATGAGAGGACGGCGGAGAGGAGTTTTGAAAAGCTAGAAGGCGCGCGCGGAAATGGCGTTCCTGTCGGAACGATTTTTCAAGAATTTCCGAAGGAATGTGCGAGAACGCGATAAAAGTCATTTTCGAGAAAAATATTAAGTTTTCGGAGTACTGATTCGATTCCCCCCCTCTGAAAAGCCAAATATAAGATTTTTATTTAACGAATTCTCGTGGTTATTGGTTATAAAAAGTCCGTTTATCGCTCTTGAATATTATTTGACGTCGAAATACCGGTTTTGACGTATGACTGTTCTATTTTTCGAACAATATTAGTTTTTCACGAAAACAAAAAAAAAAATATATTTCCGCGCCTATTTCTATACCCTGATGAAGTTGACTTGACATCTGCGCCTTTTCGATGCAAATAATAGTTTAGTCAGCGCGTACAAAGGCATATTTTCCCTCGCTATTTACTCGACAAAATAAACGCGCCATGAAAAATCAACATGCGTGACGGACAAACATCGAGCGCGACCTACTGTCACTAAATTAGCTTATAAACTTCATCCTCCGAAAAACGAAAAGCCAATTCGCTTGATATACAACCAACGAAAATGAAATTATAAAGCTCAACTTTAACCTCGTATTAAGGGGGCTAGACACCTTTTTTCTCTGAAATAAGAAGTCACATTTTAATACATAAATGTAAACTAATTATTTCATACTTTTTACATATAAAAGTGGGTATATTTACCTTACCTTAAAACTTTCTCCGATGGGCCTTTTATATGGTCCAGAACCATAGTCATCGATGAAACAAGTTTTTTCACTAACCGTAAGCTTTGAAATTTTCCTGTGGATGGATTGACTCCAGATTTGAACTAAATTACTCCTGAATAGTATAATTCTCATATGAGTGTAGGGATTTAGGATTAAATGTCGGAAAAAATTTTTACATCAGAAAAATTATGAAAAAATATAAAAAATTTAAAAAAATTAAAAAAAAAACTCTTGAAAAACAGCACAATTTTTTTTTCTCATTAGATCAAAAATCCCTACACTCATATGAGAATTATACTATTCAGGAGTAATTTAGTTCAAATCTGGAGTCAATCCATCCACAGGAAAATTTCAAAGCTTACGGTTAGTGAAAAAACTTGTTTCATCGATGACTATGGTTCTGGACCATATAAAAGGCCCATCGGAGAAAGTTTTCAGATAAGTTAAATATACCCACTTTTATATGTAAAAAGTATGAAATAATTAGTTTACATTACGTATTAAAATGTGACTTCTTATTTCAGAGAAAGAAGGTGTCTAGCTCCCTTAAATCAATTATCCGCTGACGCGTATTCCCATCCACACATACGCACACACATATTATACACTTATATAATAAAGCAACACTCAAAAGCAGAAGTTGGCGAAATTACTGCCACGGACGTTGATCGATCTGAGACAGAAAAAGAAGAAGTAAAGTCAGGATCTCGAGTCCATAAAACACACGCGGGGCACACAAACAACAACGAGCACGAGGCGCAGGAAAATTTTCTCTCCCCCTCGCCGTAACCGAAAACTTTTACGAATTCGCGCGAACAAAGGCGCGGCGAGTAGAAAGCAAAGTCGCGATAATATTGTCGAGTACGCGCGCGTGATAAAGCCAGCGCGCTCGCATTCAGCGGTATATATACGTATATAGAGCAATGAGTGCGCGTAGAGACATATACTAGAGTTGAAAGAGCCAAGTGCCTTTTTTATCTTTTACTATATCGCCGTGCAGGAAAAGTCATTGCCGTGCAGAAAAGTGTAGCGCGTTTCGATGATGCGAGCATAATTTACGAATTTCCTTTTCGTTTTATGATGTAGGTATATGTATATGGGTAAGGAATTTGAGTCCAATTCGCGAGAAAGCCAAGTTCTTTGTTTTATACTATCCGATGGTTAATTTCTTTCTTATCGTCGTGTATTACTCTTGCGAAATTGTTAGCGCGACGTGTTCTTTTTCTAATTTTCTAAAGGAGCAAGAGCTGAGGGCGAATCGCTTTACCGCGCGGGCAAAAGTTCGCCATTCGCGAGAGCAAAGAATGAAAATTATGCACGAGGAGTTTTATATAAGAAGTTTCCTCGACTTTTTCGCCGTCGCTGTGTGTATATACGTATACATCGACGAAGTGTATCTTCGGTCGGCTGCAATTTTGACTTCGAGCAAGTTAAAGTTGCACAATGGGATATAGTGGTGTATATATATGTATATATATGTATGCGGCGGTCTTTGCGGATAGTTAATGTCAAGACGATTGTGGAGACGTATACCTACTTCAATTTAACTCAAAAGTTGTGAGGAACGGCTTTGGCCAGAATTAAGGGAATGGAAGATGTAATAGTGTAATGGTATACTTTAGCTCATTACGTTAATTTGTGTGCACTAATTTAATGAGCAACTCGGCGGAAATAATTTACTGCGCATTATTTAACCAGAGGAAAAATATATTAAATAGCAATAATTAAATACGAAGTGAATGATATATAATACAATAAAGAACATTTATAATAGCAGAGTAATAATGTATGATGACGATGTTGCAACAGAAATTTTACTGTCGATATGAAATTATACCGAATATTCTTTATCAATTACAAGAATCAGAAAAATATTTAATTATCGTTTCGCTTCAATTTCATTTTCAATTCAAATCAAATACATAAATAAACCGAAATCAATTTCCAGTGTAACGTAACCCGTATTTTAATACAAATAGTCATAGCCATACATCTCGTTCGCCCTGCTTTATAATTCTCCAACAACTCACCATTACCCCCACCACCCCACATTTTCATACAATTATTCTCTTTCCTCAATAATACGGAACAAAACCTCAACCCCATCCCACCCGCGCTACATCTGCCATGCTCTCTTACCTCCTCGGAATAAATCACGTCCCTATTATACACTCGGAAGGCTCCGCACAAATCACTCGCTTCAGTCTCGGCGCACTACAATTATTGTCGATAACAGACACGAGCGGCCGCTCCGTAATCGTAAACGTCGAGGAGCGATATACACCCTTGATTAGTAATCCAGGCTGTAAGACGGGGGCGCATACGGTTTTGACGCGGATTTCGGACGGGTGCACCCGTGTGCATTGTTCATGGCGATGTTTAGCGGTGAGGGAGAGAGCGCCGGGAAATCGATAGTTTAATGGACGGATGGGAGGCTGTTGTGGGGATGGAATATTCAGGTGGTACAGGGTTGAGTGGCTGGGGAGAATGGCGCTGAGGTATGGATGTTTTATGGCGTGTGCAGAGCAGGAAAGAAATTTGGTGTTGCGGGATTCGTGCGTGGTGTGGGTGTTGTTGATGCGTGTGGTGTTATGGTTGTGTGGGAGGAATTTTGGTTTAAGTGTAAATAGTCGGGCAGTGACGTACATTTTGGTTTGTTTGTGTAAGATGATAAGAAATTGGTTGTCAATATGCCTTATGTGTACGTATTGACGAACTAATCAAAATAATCGTTTCTTAAGGGAGTACTATCGGTTTTAAATTAGTATTCAGAAAATTACGGTATTGTGTTTACTAGTATGTTCTGACCTCAAACTGACTCATATAAATTTTTGGAAAGCTAAACCAACCCGGAAAAAAGTTATTAATACTTTTATGTTTATGCCATTAACACATAATCTTATGGAATATCGCGTTTTGGGCAGTTTTAATCAAGAAATTGGTTAAAATCTTGAGAAATGTATAACTTAATAACCCATGAATCTAATGCACACATCCAAATATTGATTCACCAATTTTTAGAGTTAATATAAGCAAATGAATAAAAATATTCATGCTCACTCGATCATTACACACCCTATTTGGCAATATTGCAAAGAGGTTAGGAAGTCCGAGAAGACCAAACATGCACTTGACTCACGGCGTACCGATAGTACTCCCTTAATGTAGTCGTTTATCCACGGCATTTAAATGTTACATTTATATTGTCGACTATTGAAACTGAATACGTATTTCATGTAATACAATCAAAACTTTTATGCAGATAGATGGATGGAATTTTAAATTGAAAGGACAATCAATTTTTAATGGATGCGAATTTTCGACAGAGTGCTTGATCGCTTTTTTATATGTCAAGCCCGAAATAATTGTCTCCAATTTACTATTTTCTGTCCGTTTTCATTAATATTTCACTAACTTGACTAATCTTTTCCATTTTAGACACTTTATTATGTAAAAAAATGAATATTGTAATATAAAATGCACACGAGTATACGTATTTAATGTTTTTCTTTCTCGATATAACGTACGCCACTATTTAAACAAACTTCATTTTCATCAAATTAATTAAAATTTACGACTACTCACGTATACGTTTGAAAATGAACCAACTCGCATTTCGCATTCAAGCCCGATGCGTAACACGCAGAGTAGTTAATTTATTCAGCGCGACTCTTTAGACTTCCCTCCTCCTGTAAAATGCTACGCGCTGACAAATATCCCGCGTGAGAAATAAGCGCATTTTTCCTCGTTTTCACGTCCCAGCTGCTGCTACGAACGTGCAATTATAATCAAAGAAACTTTGAATTTCTTTCAGGTATTGCGCGGGCTTCACAATATTGAAAATCTCGAGGGGCTGCCGGAGAAGACTGGAATCCTTCCGCGAAGGTACAGTATGGCGTTATGCGTCTCTTTCTCTCTCTCTTGAGAGAGAGAGAGAGTAACTGAGTGAGAGAGAGACGCGCTAATGTAGAAGTGTCACGAATTTCCACAATTTTGCATTCGCTAAAGCAGGGGCTGGAAAATGGAAATGAAAGAGCATAAAGATGCCGGAAGAAAGGCCGGGGGTAAAGCACTTTCAACTCGAGTGGAGAGTGAGATAGAGGTCCGCACTTGGCGAATGAACAATTTTGCGATTTATTTAATGGAAATGTTTATGTAATTAAGATGGCCACTGGTAATGATCGTTCATGGCCGAACAAAGCTGCACGCGCGCGGCGAGCGTAATTAAATTCAATGGCGTTTCGTCGATTTTCCATTTTGCGTACTCGCATTGAAATAAAAGCGCGCGGTGGGAGGATGGGGCATATTGTTTGGCAAGGCGTCGAGTAAATTTTGAATTCAATGGTTATATTATTTGGGAGTGTGACGTGTTGAAAGATAACTTCGGATTTCACGATATTGATCCAAATCAGCTGGTATATTTAAATTCATGTAAATCATTCCATCTTCCTGCATTCCAAAAAAAGAAAAAAAAACAAATAAATCCCCTCTATTCGCGCATATAAATTACGCAAAACACAGAGCGCAATCATCCCAGCCCCACGATAAAATCTTACCGTTTAATTATTAAGACTCCCCTCCCCTCTCTGCCCCTCCGTTTCCCTTTCATCACGCGCCATCTTAAATCTGTCCGCTCCTTGCCTCCCTTACATAAAGCTCGCTTGGCGGCGTCGCTTCCACCCGCGTGTTAATTACGAGCGCTCGCGCTGAAGTTCCAACTGACTGACGCGACTTTACGAGCGGCACTTATCGACTCGCAGGAGGATTTGCATGTAGGTACGTGCATGCGCGATTTCTTCTTCTTCACTTGCTCGCTCGCCTCGGCGGAAGGAAATTACTGCGAGCACCGAGTTCCTCCTATAGTCGGGACCGAACGGGGGGTGGAATTGAAAAGCACACGCTAGTCAAACGCTTTCATTAAGCTTTATCTTTTTATGTGAGTGGCAGCGTGTGGTGCTTTTGTTGAGGGGGTGTTTCTTTATGCGGGTCGTGTGGAGAGGAGAAAAAGAAAGAGAGGAGGGCTCGAACGAACGGCGCGGAATAAATCTTTCAGTCTGGCAAGGTACACGCGGGGTTGTTGTTTGATGCTTTGTTGGAGGGTAAGGGTTGAGGGAAATTTTTTACATTTTGCTGTGTATAGGTACGCGTTGAAGGTGAGCGGTGTGTAATTAATTGGAAATGTTTGAAGCTTATATTTTTCGAATGTTTCATTAATCGTAGGATGGCACATGAATGATTGAATGAAAATTCTTTTTTTCTGGAAATAATTTGGTATTACTAATAATAAATTACTGATTGAATTCATAAGTTTTTATACGAATTTTATCTAATAATCAAAAATATCCATAGTAAACAGTTTACAAAAATATAAACAAAATCACGAAAGGAAAAATGTTTGAAATGTTCTTTACGTACACACGCATTAACAATAAACATTTTTTCTTCGTCTCATTTAAATTTTCACAGTTTTTTAATGAATACTTCAACAATGAAGTTATTCAACTATTTTTTATTCGCTCTAATTTTACATTTTTTTAAATATACGCTTACATGTAAATAACATTAACATCCGCTATTTTCCACTTGAAAAATTTCAGAATGATATTTTTAAAATTCGAAACAAAATGAATATAAAAAATTCCACTGTCGCAAAGTTTTCTCTTTAAAAACGAAATCTGCACTTTGATGCAAAAAGTTTTTCATACATGGACGTTCAAGTGCCACTATACATTATTATCAACTCTTTCACCTCTACTCCAAACTTCCCCCTCTACCACCCATCACCTAGCCTTCAAATCCCTTCATCCCCTACCACACTCATACACGTACATATAGGCGAGCGGCGCACCTCCAAAAAGACACAAAAAAACGAGTTGACCGACCACGCACAGTCGCCAGGATGAAACCTATTGGTATCGATGCGTTGTTTTATTACGAACAGAAAAACCCTTATGACATTTTTTCGTCCCGATGGTCAGTAATTTATTATTAAGGTGATGTGAAATACCGACATAATTTTTGAACATGTATATCTTATATGCACATACTAATAGAATTACTCAAACAAATTTTAGAGTATAGTATTTACATATACGGAGGGCCTGACAATCCTGTTTTTTCCAAAATTTAAAAATTAATAATTTAATAATTTTATGAATTTAATAATTTTGATCTAGTTTTTAACCGAGCATATCTGATGGAAATTTAAAAAATCAATGAAACGATAAGTTTTTTAGGTAAATTGGGCAAAAATAAAAACTTTTTACCTCTTGTAATTTTTTTTTTTTTTTTTTTTGAAAAACGCTTCATTTTCGAGCTACAAGTGATTTAAAGTCGAAAAATGACAAAATCACGACATTTTTGACAATTTTTTTTCTCGGCTTCCTCCGTAACTTTTGAAATTATTTTTTCTGGAAATTACTCGTCAAATTTTTTTGTTATTAATAAATTACTGACCATCCGAACGAAAAAATGTCATAAAAGGGGATTTTTGTTCGTAATAAAATAACGCATCGATCCCAATAGATTTTATCCTGGCGTCTTTGCGTGGTTGGTCAACTCGTCTTTTTGGAGGTGCGCTGCTCGCCTAACACACATCTTTCTAACCGCCTCTTATACTCTCTGGTTTCAGGCTCGCGCGTGTGCGTCTGGTGTCGCGACTCGGATGACGGCGAGCGATGGCCGTCGGAGAGCACGCCGCCGCCGCTGTGCCAGCTGGACCGGCAGAGCCTCGCCGGCGTCGGCAGATGGGAGCTGACGAACTCGGCGCGCGTCAAGCACTGCCACGGCAAGTGGATAAGCGAGCCCCTGCAGCCGCTCGGCAACTGCAGTCGAGCCGAGTGCCTCGGCAGACCAGCACTCGCCTTCCTCTAGGACACGTGTATACGGGGGACTGTGGTTACAGTGCAGTGAATGAATTGTGCCGTCATGGACATGTTGTGGAAGAGAGAGAGAGCGAGAGGTTTTCTTGAGGTGGTGGAGAAGGAGAGTGAGGATGCGTGGAGAGCAAAAATATATTTCAAATACTCCGAGTTCTTATGATGCAGTGTACGAAGCAGATTGATATTTGTCAATAAATGGCCGAAAAAATTTTAACAGCATGAGTGTCTTATTTACCCTTCGACGATATTTTTTTGGTTGAGTGGTTTTTGTGAATATATATATATGATGTTTTGTTAGTTTATTAGAGAAAGGTGAATATTTTTTTTCCTAGAGTTGGATTTTTCATTGCGATATAAATAAATAAATGTCGTTCTTTAAATGAAATAAAATTCTTGGTAGTAGTGGAATAACAATTTTTTTAGTGCAATAGCGTATGAGGGTGAAAAGAAATTTTTATACAACATAACAATTTTAGACATTTAAAGTAATTAATTAAATTAATTAAAAGTATAACAGCGAACATTTTTTGCAAAGATTATATTCTCGTTTGAAAATACAGTTTTATGGTTCGTGCATTATGATAATTAATGTTTACACACCAATTTCATTTATATACATTATATACCTTTCATTCAATTTCGATTAACATAACGTACTTTTAATTAAAAAATGATAATATCGTTTTACGTTTTCGGTTTAAATTGGACATTATTTAATTCTGCCAGAACATTTAGATTTCATACTATTATTAATTAACTTTTATATATACATACGATAATCCAAAACCAAAGTAAAAACATTTATATAACATTTATTCCTCTTCTATAACAAAAATAACCTACTAAGTAACGTATCCTTATTATTAAAAGCATCCGCTCAGCGTCATCCCCGCTGGAATTAAAAAATAACTTACAATCCGTACATTAAGCCTTCTACTATATACCCATTTCCCTGCCAAAACTTCGTCATGCACCTAAAGCATCGCAAAACTCGAAAAATCTCGAGGTCGAACCCGTCGCCCGCTCGCGTCACACCTCTCTCTCTCTCTCTGTATAATCCCGTAATCCCGTCAGCGCAAAGGTAAGCCGCGCGCGTACGCACTTTTTTCCCACCAGAAAAGCAAAAAAAAAGGGTCAACATACAGAGAAAGTAGACAAATGCACGTTCGCGTGCATGCATTGTTCTTTCACATCTGAATCGGATAGCTTTTGCCGCGCGTATATAAACAACTCGTGGCCAAACAAACGAGCGAGTGACGTACACACACACACACACACACACACACACACACTCACAAAAAAAGGTACCCTACAATAACTCGTCCGGTGCGACAGATTCGTCGCCGGCATTATCATGCAAATGCAAACGAAAACCGATGATCATCGGCGATTATTCTGCACCTTGGCCCATGACCCTAAGCGTCCGTTTAACGCTCGCTACCGAGCCATCCATTCGCCTGTACACGCGTACGTATACGAGGGGGCTGAATAATTTACGTGCTAAAGAGTAAAAATCGAGCGCGCACGCGTTTGACTTTTTTTTTCTGCACCGCGTCGATAGCCGCTCGTCGTTAATTCACGAAGCTTTAAATCCTTACGTAAATTCGATTCGCTGACCAAGAATTTAAGTCCGACAGGAGATTTATCGCGCAACTGCTTATCCCGCGAGCGAGCGCTGCCGCTATCTTTGGCAAACGAGGCGTAAATTCGCCCAAGTTCAGATATATATATATATATATATATATATATATATATATATATATACGTACAAAGAGCGCGGGTTTAAGCGGGCCCGACCTCTCCGCCTCCCGGTGATTTAAAGCTATGTGCAAGAGCGTGCGTAACGTGGCTGCGGTTCTAATAATTTAAATAAAAAGAGAGTGTTTCGTTTTGTATTTTTTCGGTTCGTGTGTTTCGGAGCATTTAGTAGGTTTGAGGCATATTTGAGTCTTTGTGTTCGTGTACTAACTTATTGGTATTAGAAACATTTAATTTTATTTCATTTTTATTTCATTATTATATGCATGGGATTGATGTAGCCATGTGTATTTACTTATTTTTAATATCCAATTATAGCTACTACTAAATTGATAATTAATCAATGGTAGAATAATAGTTAATTAATAGTAGATGAACACACGAAAGTAAAATATTCAACTATGGCTTTGTGTTGTTTGAATTATTATTAGAACTATTATGAAAATCTAAAAGAACAAAAAGAAAACGTATAATACACATATAAGTCACTCCTCCATGGACTTGAACGCTCTTGAACCGTAACCGTAAAGAACTTTATCAGCCCGAAACGAGGCACGGAGACAGTCGGACGAAAACAGGATGAGACGGGTAGATTACGAGTGGAATGAATATTTGGACGACGGTTTGCATTTAAAACTTTTTGACTTCCCGCTTCGACTGAACTTCGTCATTAGGAACAGGGCCGTATTAAAATCTGCGAAATGGGTTCGCGTTATGAGATGTGATCGCTATTCAAGCTGAAAATTATGCTATTTTATGTTTCCTAGATTCAAGATTAATCTACGATTTCTTGGAAATTTCTATTTTATTTTGATGGTAATAGCCATGGAAAACACATTATTTTGTCTATATTATACATTCCATGAAATATAAAGGATAACTTATGATTTGTGAAAATCCACTAAGCTCTCATTACCATTTAGTGAGATACTGTAAATGATTTCAGCTGTATGCGCAAAAAATCAAAGAGCTAAGCTTATACACAATAATTCCAACGCAGCATTAGCAATGATTGCATTCAAATAGAAATACAGCTAATGAATTTAAATCACGACGCCCCGAACTCGCCACGGCAATTCGCCCCTAATATTCTATCAATATATATTAATCCAAACATTCATCAATATTTGTGTTTCCCACTCGCGCATATCTATCTCTCTATTCCCTCCAATTTTATGCAAATTCCGCTGTTATCAATTTCTATATCGCGACCGAAACACCCACCCCCTACCACCCAATACTGACTTTTGGCACGCGATCCAGGCTACGTATATACCGTCGCCCCGCTAATCCGGCCCTGATTTCGCGAAGATGCACACATACACGCGAAAGTGCATCGGCCAAAATTCGTCGGTGCTTTTATCTCTCTCTTTCGCCGGCGAGAAACCGCGAGAATCCTGCGGAGAAAGCCGTATAAAATCCGCGCGGAAATGCAGCCAACTCGTCACTCTCTCCCGACTGCAATTTTCGGGACGATCGCCGCTCGAACGGGGGATTATTATTCGACGAGTCAGCCAAGTTGGTTTCTGGTTATCGGAGGATATATTGGAGAGAGAGTTTTGAAAAGTTTTCTCTGTCATTGTGAGGAGTGAAGTCACTGCGCCAAGATGAGTAGTAATCTGCTGCTGCTGTTCGATAGGCCTAACGAGCCCATCTATGTGCCCAAAGGCGAGGGACAGGTTGCGTTCTCGGTGCCACCGGATTACTTGGTAATGTTGTTTGAATAAGTGTTTCAATTGAATTTTAGATTTCGTGTTGTGGTAATATGAGATTTGTGATGTTTCGCACACAAGTTAATAGTAAATGTTAAGTATAGGAAATAATTCACTCTTTTTCAAAGAATTTAGTTAGCGACATTTTTCATTTTGTCTCTGAGCTACCTTCATTATAATCAATAATAAATTATGTGCAAACAACCAACCATTTCTTATATATGTTTCGGCAAGTATAAGAACAAGCTCATATTAGTTATATGTAAACCTCAATATATACGATTTAAAGAAGATTCTTCATCATAAAGATAAGGCTTTAGAAATAATTTTACAGTACTGTTGATGCTTTTCCGAAAATTAAAAAAAAACATATATAAAAATTTTCTCCAATTATCATCAGAAACACCCTGGTGGAAATCCAAAACATTTTATAACAAATAACTGACTATTTATTTTAGAAACTTGCTATAAAATGGAAATTTCTCTTGTCCACTTTCTAACTCCCGATGAAATGCTTTTTCCCCTATTATATAGCCATTTAATAGATTGAAAAATAGAATGAGTTTTTCGAAGACAAGCACAAGCTTGTTCTTGAGTATTTTAAAGGTATTAAAACTGATCAGTTTCTTTAGACTGGAAATAGCTAGTATAAATCTTGCTGTTATGACAAGGAGTGAGAGAGACAGAATCGGATGTAGAAATAAAAATTTTGTTGAATTATTCATAGAAGGAGTAGAACAAATGATTTTTTAGTTAATGTTATTTATTTATATTTTGGTAAGCCATCCAATTCACTTTAATGCTCTTTCATACATGATAAAATTAGTAAGAAAATCAAATAAAAATATTTTGTTGTGACGTCAATCTAAGAAATAGGTAAAAGTAATGGTCGAAAAATCGTTTCATCATAGCCATTAATTAGCCAGTTTTACAAGCTATTTCCTAACTTCTTGGCCATTTCATATAGATACATTTCTACCAGGGCAGTAATAACCGCAGAGTTAATTTTATACTTTATCAAACTTTTCTTTTCAAAAGCCTGAGCAAGTCCAACCGTATGCATACTCGATCCTTAACCGAGTAAACGTACCCGGACAGACGACAATTTCCGTGAACCCGGTCGACATCCCCGATCTCAGCATCCCGCTATCCCTCGGCCGTCGCGAAGGCTTCTCATTGTTCATCCCGTCCCACCGGAAGATGGCAGCTCGCTTGACCGAGATCTTCATGGGTAATGCCCTCTTTTTCCGCAAATTCTTCTCAAATATCGAGCCTTAATTTATGATAATCATCTGAATTCGTCATCTCTTGCAAGGCGTGCAAGATATAAAGCAGCTGGAATCGCTGTCTGTCTATTGCCGCGACCGTGTCAACTCGCAGATGTTCAACTACTGTCTCTCGGTGGCGATTCTGCATCGGCCTGACACGCAGAGCATCCAGAACAGCATACCGCCGCTCTGCCAGCTGTTCCCGGACAAGTACATCGACAGCTCGGTGTTCCATCGTGCAAAGGAGCAGGCCAACGTCGTGCCTGTCGGCTCACGTGTATGTATAGTATTTTTGGGTCGCGTTTATTTATATTTCTAATCAGAAAGATTGAGTTTTATTTGAACTTTTGAAGGTTGGAATGTGAAATTCCGTTCGATTAATCTTTAAGCTAAAAGAAAGTATAAAAGTTACACACGACATGTCGTACGCAAAGGATATGTTGTAGAATATTATGCTAATTATTCAAAAAGAAAAACTCTATATTTCAAAGAAAAAAAACGGTGGTTTAAAGTAAAGCCAACACAATCACATTTACAAATGTACACGCAGTTATTATTATTTTTTTTTTTCAAATAACGGGTCTGGATACGCGCGTGTAATAGCTACATGGATATGCGTTCTATTTATTCAATAAACGTGTCAACAATATAAGAATATTTTGGCTCCCTCGTAGAGGAAGTTGTAGAAGTACTTATTTTTTTATTATGAAAATACTTTTTATTATTAGATAAATAGAACAATACAAATGCATTTGTACGGATAATATTTATTGAATATACGTGTATTATTTCCGATGTTATCTGAATTTACGTGTCACATGTACCCGTGTATTACAAAACACAGTTTTGATCAAGTACTATAGTCTGATGGTTATTGTATTTTCTCACCCCGAAAAGGTGTTGTTGGAAAATAATTTTTGTTATGATTTGGCCAAATCCGATCGGACGAGTGGCGATAGATGATGTAAATAAGGGATAGTTTTTTCGAGCAAAAATTTTATTTGCAAGTGTACACTGAAAAAAATTTCACGTTGTAAGAACTGAAAGTACGGCTCTGACAACAGTACCTGATTTTCTTTCTGCTGAATTTTATAGATACAGTAATTGTATTCGTACAGTTGTGAGAGCTGTACAAGATACACTGAAAGCACTAATGTATAGAGTTCTTTTGTCGGAGCATTAAATAGGTTATGATTCGCCATACATACATATTTTTCATTAAAATAATCTCGATTGATAAGTACACTGATTACAGATGAAATACGCAAACGTGGATTGCAAACATGCGGTTGATGTGGCCGGTCTCTTGACTTTCTTAGGTTATAACATGAACATCGGCTTCGCGTTGTAGCGTTGTCAACAAACAAATATCGGCGGCAAAACTAAATCGAACCGCTGTCAGAGCTGTACAAGTACATTTCCCGCATCTGACCAATAGTGCCGTTACATTATACAAATGAATAGCTGCTTCAGCCGTCTGTAAGGGTAAATGAACACTATAAATAGTGTTAGTACAGCAAATCGAAACTATGGTTTCTACAGCCTAAAATTTTTTTCAGTGTAGATATTATCGGTTTGAAATAGTATTGAGTAAATACGGAAATATTTTTTTATTTTTCATCCAATTTTAAGAAATAAGAACTGATTCGATTATTCGATTCCTTAAATAATTTCATACGGAGTTTCGAGTAAAATTTTCGGAAATATTAGTTGACTCCAAAACTATTTACAATAGTTTATAACTTTACAGACTAATTTGTATAAACTATACAACAGACGTGTAAAATATTTCCAAAATTCCTCCTCAGTAACTTGATATGAAATTGTTTAAGGAATCGAATGAGCCCTTATCCATTAAAATCGAATAGAAAACAAAAAAGATTTCTGAATTTACTCGATACTTTTTCAAACCGATAATATCTACCCTTGCAAATACAATTTTCGGTCGAAAAAATTGTTTTTTAACGACTAAACTATCTCTTATTAACATAATGTTGTGATGATGTCACAACGTTATGAGCATGTCGTTACTTGTTCCATCAGATTTGGCCAAACCATAACAAATTTTTTTTTGTAAATTGAGGTTTTTCGGTCAAAATTCTTGTTATCAATATTTTCTTTTTTTATATATTTTTATATATCATTACTTTATTTTTTACAAATGAAATAAAAAGAGCTTACTACTTTGACACCTAAATATTAAAGAAGCCCAAAACACAACATCTGCTTTTCCTAATTAAGCGATAACTTATCGTCGCAAGGAGATAATCTAATTTTCATAATTATTCACTGCAAATCTAAGCCGTCTCCCGCAATAAAAGAAAACGAGAGCGCGCTAAGGGCCCTTTCGAGCGAATGAAAAAGAAAAAAAATGCGCGGGGGGGGGGGGGGGCGAAGAAGAAGCAGTTCTGTCGAAATAGTCGAAACGGCTGTACATTGAACGCGCGTGCGCGAGTACGGCTAAGTTTCATGTAAATTGACTCTCAGTGTGCTGGACGAGGGGGAATTGAGAGGGGGACAGCTCTTCCCAAAGCTCTCTCAATTAGCAGTAAAACGGCGACGATCTTCGGAAATGGGATTAGCGGCAATAACCGTTCTGCCTTCTCTCTCTCTCTTCCTCTCTATCTCTGTCTTTCTCTTTGTCTCGCTCATGCTCACCGGGATAGATGCCGATCGAAATCCCGCTGGACTACACGGCGACGGACGCAGACCCGGAGCACAGGGTCGCCTACTGGCGCGAGGACGTCGGCATCAATCTCCATCACTGGTACTGGCATCTCGTCTATCCGTTCGAGGGGCCCGAGCAGGTGGTGAAGAAAGACAGACGCGGCGAGCTCTTTTACTACATGCACCATCAGATAATGTCCAGGTGATGACAGTGGGGGCGGAGGGACGGGGAAATTTCTCATCGGGCGTGCTTGATTGGTCAATCGATTTGTTTTTATAAGGAAGTCGGTTATGTCATTTAATCTGGAGATTATTTTCTTTTTAGTAAAAGATCGAGTTTTTTCGAGCAATTCTTATTACATAAAAAAGAGGCTTTCCAGAGGGGAAATTTGTAGCATGAGAAATCTGGATAATTTTTGTGTTTAGAATTCGTAGAATTACAATTTACATTTTTTAAGATTATTACGAGTTTAAAAATATAGAGTTATTTTGAAGATTAGATATAATAAAGTCAATACCTAACTGATTACATTTTGAATATCTAAGGAAACTTTAGCGAACTGGATTAAAAGATAATTTTCTTTTTCAACTATATCTGGCTGCGCCGTTTTGGTTAAATATCGCTGTAAATGCGATTTCGTGTAATAAATTGATTCGAGTTTTATGAAAAGATAGACTGAAGAAGAAATTGATGCAAAAAGGTTTAAAAATAATTAATTGAAAAGGTAAAATCTATTGTATTCTGTGTAAAATAAGGATCAAGTTAAAAAAAATATTCGTTATGAAATATGGCTCAGTATTGATTCAATCAGATGAATTATATTTTGCATTCGTCACAATGGAAATTATGATTTTAAAAATAGAAAAATAATTATTGATCAAATTTAAAAGTAGAATAAATAATAAAAAATGAGAAAGATCCTTTATCAAATCTGAAAGATACCCATTTTTCGAGAAGTGAAAGAACCGCTGAAATTCTATGCATTCTAATGCAAAAAACTCTGCAGTTCCACTTCAATTGAGAAAATCGATAGACTAGTTTAAAAAATGCATCATACTAGGAGCACAAGCCATAACTAATTTCCCCACACCTAGATACAACATCGAACGGCTCTGCAACAACCTCCCGCGCGCCCGTCGCTACCAGGACTTCCGCGAGCCCATCACCGAGGCCTACTTTCCTAAACTCGACCAGATGGTCGCGGGCCGCTCGTGGCCACCCCGACCAGCAGGTTTCGTCCTCTCGGATATCGATCGCAAGGCCGACAACTTAAAATTCACCCTGAACGATCTGGAACGTCTGCGCGATCGCATAGTAGAGGCCATAACAACGCGTCGCGTGCGCAGCTCCAGAGGCGGCTACATCGAGCTCGACGAGTTCAACGGCATCGACATCCTGGGCAACATCATGGAGGCGGCCCCTCTACTCGTCCCCGACGCCGCTTACTACGGCGACCTGCACAATATGGGCCACGTCGTCATCTCCTTCTGCCACGATCCGGATCACCGCTTCCTGGTACGTTTCTTCCTCCGGGTAATCGGCTTTTTTCGCCGAGAAAGAGCTCGTGTGGCTTATCTCGTCGATATAGAGGGAGAGAAAGAGAGATTCTCGTATCTCCTCCCGCCTTTTAAGGACAGCCTAGTTGTATTTAACGCTTGAGGGGCTGCAGTCTTCGTAGAGTGGGAGAGAGAAAGAGATATCTTTTTTATCGTCGGGTTTCTGGATTTGCCGCCGCCTTACACTTTTCTGTTTTCTGTCTTTGCCCAGGAATCCTTCGGCGTCATGGGCGACGCCGCGACGGCTATGAGGGATCCCATCTTCTACAGATGGCACGCCTTCGTCGATTACATTCTTATCAAGTGGAAGGACACCCTGCCAGCGTACACCGCGCAACAGGTAAATTGTAGCTTGAATTCGTCCAATTATCTTTATGGGAGGGGGATACAGGGTGACCTGAATCTTTGCCAAATCTTAGCTGATTCTGGATTATTTTTTTTAGTTTATCTTTATTTTATATGTTCCTGTATTTGTATGGTTTCTCTTAATTAGTTTTTCTATGATTTCTAATGGTACTGAAATAAAATGGATTTATATGAAATGTATTTTTTTTTCAGGATTCCTTACGTATTTCCTGTGATAAAAAAAGTTAATAAAGTTATCATTTTTCGAATCCCAAAATTCATAATATAATACAATAGAAAAGACTTAACATTGAAGCAACAATTTTCTCGTCAGTACTTTATTATTCACTAACAATCGTCGAAATTCGCTCAGCTGGTCGTCTCAGGTGTCACGATATCGGACGTCCGCATAAACAGCGAGAACGCCAACCCTAACACCATCAACACCTACTGGTCAAAGAGCGACATCGATCTGTCGCGCGGACTGGACTTCACCCCGCGCGGTCCTGTCATGGCGCGCATACAGCATCTCAACCACGATGAATTCACGTATAGTATCACGGTGAACAACTCCAATAACCGGGATCTCACTGGCACAGTGCGCATTTTCATGGCACCGAAGTACGACGAGACTGGGACCCACTTCAACTTCAACGACCAGAGGCTGCTCATGATCGAGATGGATAAGTTTACCACTAAACGTGAGGGTTTTATTGATATTGGATGAGTTCTTTTAATTTTTAATGTTGTTTGTAATGAAGGATTGGCAACAAAATTCATAGAATAAGTATTGGGCGATTAGAGAACAATTTATTTATGAAAAATAAATACTTTAAAAAAATAATGGCTTTACTGCCGGCAAGCTATTAAATAATTTTATATTTAATTATATTTTCTATTAGAAAATTTAAATATAAATTAATCTATTCTTAGCTAACTTTATGGCCAGGAACTATATTCTGTTTTTATTTGATAATTATGTACCAATTTAAAGTAAATGTTGAAATTTACATTGGACCATATTAATATAGTAACTACTAATAATACTTTTAGGTACCTTATGTTACGTATTCATTTGTGTTAAAAATCCTTTTATTTATTTGCTTATATTTATATCATTAATATTCTACCAAAATTATTCCAATATTTTAATTATATATTTATTATATATTTATTTTTAATTTTACTATTATATTATTTAACATTTTTATAATTAATTTTTTATTAAATTTTTTATCGAAATTCTGTTTCATTTTTAAATTAATTGATTTATAATTTTAAATTAATAAAGGCTTATTATATCTGACCCTCGATAAAATATTTAGCGAATAAAAAAAGAAAATTCCCAGTGTATAAAATATTACTCCCCATTTACTGAAATTTTCCCTTACTGTCACGAACCAAATTTTTTTTAATATCCACATTTTACCAAGCTTTATGCAATAATATTAATTTCACCCATCTATTTACCCCTTCTCGATCGATATATCTTTATCAATGAATGACATCCTCGTATGTTTTCGCCCGACAGTGAGACGAGGCCTAAACACGATCACAAGATTATCGACGGAGTCGGCGGTAACGATTCCCTTCGAGGCGACTTTCCGCAACATCGACGAGAACAGGCCGGATCAGAACAGCGTGCAGCCCTTAGTGAACCAAAGCAATTTCTGCGGCTGCGGTTGGCCCCAGCACATGCTCGTACCCAAGGGCACTACCAAAGGCTATCCCATGGACCTCTTCGTCATGATCTCCGATTTTGAAATCGATAGGGTAAGCAAATCTCATCTTGCTAAAAATTTACAGTGTCAAATAATTCATAATCATATTGTTTCTTTTCTTTTGCATAAAGATCAATCAACCAGATCCCAACAGCTGCCGCACAGGCATCAGCTTCTGCGGGCTGAAGGATCGCAAGTACCCGGACTCGCGGTCCATGGGCTTCCCATTCGACCGGGTCGGCCGGACCGGCGTCCTCGACACCACCGACTTCATCACGCCCAACATGAGGCTGCAGCAACTCACCATCAGGTTCACCGACACCATCAAGCCCCGAAGAACGTCAGCTGTGGCAATATAATAAATATAATGAATCTGATCGATTGGTCGTTCGATGTGATGTTTAAAATGTTGCTTGTGATATTTGATATTATGTTATTTTTCAGAATGATATGAAGCATTGTTATATGATATAATGTAAAAGATGAATAAATGCATATATAAAGCAAAGATTTTGTTGTTTTTTAATGCAAAACATCTATTGGCGAGCTACGGGAGTAACTTCGCCGCTTGGCAAGCGACGCGTTATCCCGCGGGACGACGGCACGACGCTCTCTACTAGTGCTCCCCTCTCGCTCCCCCTCTACACCACTACTCTTTCCTCCTCTCTCTCTCTCTCTCTCTCTCTCTCTCTCTCTCTCTCTCTCTCTCTCTCTCTCTCTCTCTTTGCTATACAGTACTGCCGCGGACACATCATCGCTTGGGTAGGAGTGCGTCGCCCCACGGAAAGACGCTCTTCACTTACATACTACTCCTATCATTTTTTTTCGTGTGAACTTAAATCATAACAGTAAAAATTCTTAAATCATAACAGTAAAAATTCTTCAATCACTTCTAAGTTCTAACTTATTCAATTACATGATTTATTCTCATTCTAAGAAGTTATGAATTTAACAGAAATAACCGCTGTTAACTGCTTTAACAGAATTCTTTCTCAAAGAGAATTTTTAAATTACATCATAATTTTTTTTAATTTATATTTTAATTTAAAATTGTATTTTTTCTGCATATTTGATTTTTCATAAATACGTTATTCAAAAGTTATTTAGACGAAGAAAATATGAATGGATAGGAAATCAAAAGTACTTTTAGAAAATGCTTCCACATCCAACCCATTTTTGAACCTCGCTTCGAAAAAAATTATTTTCGATTTTTCATATTTTTCTTTATTCTTTTTAACCGATTTAGTATTATCCGATCAACTATAACATTGAACTTGCACAACTTCAAAAAACATAAAACAGGCACATTTCGACTCAGGGAGCTCGAATATATCGGAAAGCATTGAAATCTCATAGTCGAAGAATTTCACCGCTACAAAGCTTTCTCTTTGAGAAAGCAAAATAATAATCAGTCTTCTTTGAGAACAGTGTATCAATTATGCACGATCTCGTCATTTTGCTTGCTTTTCACAAGCGTTAGTATAACTTTTGTGGTCTCTTAATTTATGAATTTTCGCTGAATAATGAACAAAATAACATTTATACATACTTTTAATACTTTTATAAATGAAATGAACATTCAATATAACGATTTCAATAGTTATATATGTTTCAAAATTAGGTGTCTCGCTTTTAGACAAGTTTTTTATGTAGTTTCCTACACTAGGACTGTATTTCTGCAGTATCTTTTGCCTTGATTTTGCCACAAATATTTGTAGTGTCGTATCAAAAACCTTATTTTTTATTGGTGGAACGTTAAAAACTTTCTATAATTGAGTATTACATATTCACTAATAGAAACTTATTACTTTCTGTCACAGCTGATATAGCACTCATTTACTGTCATATAAAAATAACCATTTTCAAGAATTTTTTTCTCAAAAATTTGTTCCGCAATGTATGTAAACAAACATATGGTATTTCTGTGACTTTGAAGAATATTTGTATATTTTTTTTAGAAGCTTTTTCAGTTTTTGCAATATGAAGAGAACTACCTTAACGCGATTCCAAGCTTTCTTAACTAACATTTTATTTGCGTTAATTGCTAATTATATCTTTTTCTCTATCCCACTTGATGCATTTAATTAGCTGATGAATCTCTACCATTAATTAAATTTCTCGAAGACAAATTCCAGTTACACATAAATAACGATACAAAGGAATCTACAACTAGTTATGGAACAACAATAGATGCAGTATTCTCAAAACATCTTGATAGTATTATGTCTAAGACTTTTATAAGATATTTCAGTTATCATCTATCGTCACTTTCATTCCATCAAATACAGCATCAACTGCTACTATCGCAGAAATAACTCAACATACATCTGATAATACGAGTTAAATTTTATTGTAGGAATAGGTTCATTGTTTATATATAGGTATACATATATATATATATATATATATATATATATATATATATATATATATATATATATATATATATATATATATATATATATATATATATATATATATATATATCGTATCTATTTTCATAAAAATGATAATAGTTATTGTTATCAACGAAAATCAACATATTTCTTTTACTTTTATTTTTACTTCATTAAATATACAATCTAATTTAAATTCAATTAATATACACTTAAGTACTTCAATGGGGAATATAATGTAATGACGGGAATGTCTATGTCAAACTGTCAATGCATGATAATGGAGATATAGTAGAATTTTACTGCCATAGCGATGTGTGTCCCAAAATACATTGTGTTGTTTATCTATATATAAGGAAGTTATATTCTCAATTGCATATACTTTCAATAAAAATCAATGTTGATGTTTCACATCTGCCAGGCGGCCCACGACGGCTCATTCTTTTTGTTTTTTTATTTTCTTCCGTTATTGAGTTGCATTGATATTAGTATAGGTGAAAGCTAATAGCTGCACTATCAGAGTTTCGAAATGACGAAGATTAAAGATTTTTCGGGAAACAGCAAGAATACTATTTATACGTAGAGAAAATAGTCATATATTTCGAAATTAACGATAGTTATTATCCTCTTTACATTCTTGTCAGTCTAATCTAAAGAACGTAATAAAGTATTTATTTACCGATGTAATCGTTTATTTATTTAAATACCTTTAAATAAGTCTTCATATAGAAAATATGGATTTTATTTTTCCGGTGGCATAGAAATTTATAATAGAATGTACTCTTACTGATATAAAAAGATCACAAATTCGTCAATAATTTATGCAAAAATAAAACTTCAAAATAGGATAAAAAGTTTACAGTCGAAGTAAACGGCAAAAATAAATTTAAAACTGAAATTCAAAACAAATTTGAACATAAATATTATAAAAATAAGTTTAATTTAAAATAACAAAACAAAAAACAATAATTTTAATGGCTTATTGCAATAATTCGAAAATATATATCTTTGTTTGGAAATTACCCGAATAAAGTTGACTTTACACGATAAATATAATACATAAATATCTAGAGCCATTTTTCGTATTATTATTTTTTGATTTATTTATTTATATCAATTTATTATAAACAATGACTCTATATGGGACTATTTCTCACATACCTACCAACTATGTTACTATTCAAAAAAGTTTCTAAATCCTTATCGCGAAAACACCTTATCAATCCTAAGACTTGACAAAAACAGGAAGAGGGCCCGACGATCTCCAAACTCGAATTTCTCACATATAGGCTCATCACGGTATAGGCAGCCACGAACGACATCTTCGGGTTTCCTTCTCACGCGCGCGCGCTTCTATCTATCAACACAACACATACCGCAAAATGTATCTAGCGCCGGCCGGAGTTCTGCGGCTAGACAAAACAAAAAAAAATATACTATCGAATAGAAAAGAGGCTTGTTTATCTACCGCGAAGATCCTGCCTCGGAATAAGTATAAATTCTGACGTAGCCCAGGGCAAGTCATCACTCGTTCAGCGTCTTTCATTCGATCTAGTGTGATCGACGCATCGAGTGACACCAGCACTTCACCGTGTTACCACTGTCAACAGCAGTTGCGTTGTAGTAGAAGCCGAAAAATTTTCGATTCTCTTCGTGTCGCCACAAACAGCAAGCCACACCAGCTAAAATGGAGAGGAACCTTCTGTTGATGTTCGACCGTATCACCGAGCCCGTCTACGTACCCAAGGGTGACCAGAAAGTCAGCTTCGAGATCCCACCGAGCTACTTGGTAATATAATTTCTTTTTCTTTATATATTTTCTATTCTCAATAAAGTTCTTTTTTGTATAACTTATTTTTAACATTGTATTCTTAAAACAATAATTAAATTAAATTAAATTTAATAATAATTTAATTTTTTTATAACTTATTTTTAACATTGTATTCTAAATAAAATCAAATAACTTTATGTTCTGTATTTGAAAAGTAGTGATCAATTATTTTTGACATTGTATTCTTAAAGCATTAATTAAATTTAATTTAATTTAATTTAATAATAATTTAATTTTTGTATAACTTATTTTTAACATTGTATTCTTAATAAAATTAAATAATTTTATGTTCTGTATTTGAAAAGTAGTGTTCAATTAGAAATATTTTATAAAAATAACTATATAAATAACCTTTTTACTGCAAAAATAAAACTCGATTGATTTACCTACATTTTCATTTCAGCCCGAAAAATACCAACCAGTTGCCCAGAGAATTCTGAGCCGTTTCGGCAACGATGGCCTGTCCTCAGTGGCCATCAAGCAAATCGCCATTCCGGATCTCAGCGTGCCACTGCAGCTTCCGCGCAATGAAAGTTTCTCGCTGTTCATCCCCACCCACCGTAAAATGGCAACTCATCTCACCGAGCTCTTTCTTGGTAAGCAATAGCGTTTATTTGAATATCACCTTATTCTGGAATTGAATTTTGGGTTTTATTTAGTTTTAAAAAATAAGAGAGAAATTTTTTTGTAAATGAAAATTGAACATTATGGTATTGATTAATGAAAGCCATTTTCGAAAAATGAAATAAAACATTTTAAAATAATGCTTACTATTCATCAATTCATTTTTTGAATTATTTCAATTTCAAAAACGATATTCAAAATAACAATGACTCCTTATATGATGCTAAAACACTTCACCTTGTACTACAATGCTTTATCGAATATTTTAACAAGGTATGAGAACGGTCGAGGACTTGCTGTCACTGACCGCCTACTGCCGTGACCGCATCAATCCCCAGATGTTCGTTTACTCGCTTTCCGTTGCCATCCTTCACCGGCCAGACACCAAACACCTCAAAATCCCCCGACTCTCGGAGATCTTCCCCGACAAGTACATGGACAGCCGCATCTTCAACCGGGCCAAGGAAGAAGCCAACGTCGTCCCAGCAGGCTCACGCGTACGTTCACCTCCTACTCCCCAAAATTTAAATTTCTAGCGGTGAAAAGTGCTATTATACTATTATTCTTGTAGAGCCCAATTGAGATCCCACTGGACTTCACGGCGACTGACGCCGACCCAGAGCACCGTGTCGCCTACTGGCGCGAGGACGTCGGCATCAATCTTCACCACTGGTACTGGCATCTCGTCTACCCGTTCGACGGACCCCGAGTGGCGGTCGATAAGGACAGGCGTGGCGAGCTCTTCTACTACATGCACCATCAAATTATGGCCCGGTAATCCAGCGAGAGAGAGAGAGAGAGAGAGAGAGAGAGAGAGAGAGAGAGAGAGAGAGAGAGAGAGAGAGAGAGAGAGATTAATTATGATTAAGTTTCCTCCGCAGTCGGGAGAAGATGGCCGCGACGAGACTTTTTTCCCCTTTACCCGTCGACTCTCGCTCTTTAATGATGAAAAATCGCAGATGGCTTGCGCGACGCGCTGTCTATCGCAACGATAATTCAATTTCGTTACATCTATTTCAATTAGCTGATTTCGGTGAAATTCATTTTTGGCCGTAGCTTCTTCGACGTTTTACGAATATTAACGTCTCTTATAACTCACACTTGGCTCAGAAACATTTTATCCTAATTCTATTTAAAATCAATCGCCCCTCTTCCAATCGCGATAATCACCGCCGTTGTTTTCTCACAGTTACAACGCCGAGCGTCTCTGCAATGGCCTACCACGAGTTCTCCGCCTGGTAAACCTGCGCGAGCCCATACCTGAGGCATACTTCCCCAAGCTCGACCAGATGGTGGCTGGACGTGCCTTCCCCGCTCGCCCAAAGGGTGCCTCCCTCTCTGACATTGACCGTAAGTCTGACAACATGAGGTTCGACATCGCTGACTTGGAGCGCTACCGCGATCGCATGATGGACGCCATCCACACACGCCAGGTGCGCAACGCCCAGGGTGGTGTTACCAAACTGGATGAATTCAACGGTATCGACATCCTCGGCAACATAATGGAGGCATCCATCCTCAGCCCTGACCATACCTTCTACGGCGATCTCCACAATTTGGGTCACATCGCCATCGCCTACTGCCACGATCCGGATCATCGCTTCTTGGTACGAAAGCATTTTATTCCTCCTTTCTTCTCTTAAGTCTTACTTGACCTTCTTATGAGAAGAGTTTATCTCGAGCCATTCTCCGGCGATTCGATACAAGTTTCCTTGCCTCTTGCAGGAGAACTTTGCTGTAATGGGTGACTCCTCCACGGCTATGAGAGATCCGATCTTCTACAGATGGCACGCCTTCGTTGACTTCGTGTTCACGATGTGGAAGGACAGCCTGCCACCTTACAACAGTACACAGGTAACTATCGCGATCCTCGAAACAATGCAAATTCGTTCAATTAACACAACAAAGAGATAACCTCAACGTGCAATTTACTTTCCAATAGCTCGGCTTCCCAGGAGTCCAAGTAAGCGACGTCCGTATCAGCAGCCAGGGCTCTAACCCCAACACCCTTAACACCCACTGGACCAAGAGCGACATCGATCTATCCCGTGGTCTGGACTTCACCCCACGTGGAGCTATCGCAGCACGCATCCAGCACTTGAACCATGATGATTTCACTTACACCATCAACGTAAACAACACCAACAACCAGGAAGTTATGGGTACCATACGCGTATTTATCGCACCCAAGTATGACGAGACCGGCCGCACCCTCAACTTCAATGACCAGAGGATGCTCATGATTGAGATGGACAAATTCACCGCTAGACGTAAGGACAAATCATCGCATTTCTAATAGCATAACATCATTTACCATTATTCATTGTTACAATACGTAATAATAAAATATTACTCCAGTGAGGAGAGGTCAGAACACTATCACCAGGAACTCGGTCGAATCCGCCATTACAATTCCCTTCGAGGCAACCTTCCGCAACATTGACCAGAACAGGCCCGACGCTAGTAACGTTTCTGCCTCTGATGAGTTCAACTTCTGCGGCTGCGGATGGCCACAGCATATGCTCGTACCCAAGGGTACACCACAGGGATATCCCATGGACCTCTTCGTCATGGTTTCCAACTACCAGAACGACAGGGTAATTACCATCATCACTATTATTAACAGTTATGCAATTAACATTTACTAATATAATGAAAATGCTTATAACACAGATCAACCAATCCGAACCAACTAGTTGCCGCGACGGTGTCAGCTTCTGTGGTTTGAGGGATCTCAAGTATCCGGATGCCCGCTCCATGGGCTTCCCCTTCGACCGCGTCGCCCCTCAGACCATTACTTCAATGAACGACTTCCTCACCCCCAACATGAGACTCCAGCAAGTCACCGTCAGGTTCAGCTCATCCATCAAGGCCCGCCAACCCAGCCAATCCTCCCAGGCTGTCGTCAGGTTGTAAATTCAATCAATAGCGGCGATGATTTGAGAAGAGAATCGGCTACGAATTTTTCGGCTACTCAATTGGCTTGCATGTTTTATTGGAAAAACTATAGCAAAATTTAAAAATTGTTGGCTCTGTTGTAAGATGTAACGAAAAAATATGAATAAATTGATTATGTGTTCACTTTAGTCATTGTTTATAATTTTTGCAAACCTTAACTATCCTAATCTGAAATTACTCATAAAAACTGTAACTGGAAAAATACTGATTGCAAAAAACGCACTAAGTATGTTTATTAATATATTCAATATCAAAAATTTTTTGAAATTTTATAACTAACAACAATTTGAAAAAGAAAACATGTTAAAAAGTCGTGGAATAACATTTTGCTTGACAGAGAACCTACCTAATATTTGACTAAAGGGAGAATCTTAAATTATATAAAATAAAATATTAAAAACTATTTAATATTATAAAATTAATGGCTACTATAATATAGTAAAGTATAAAGAACATCTTTCGAGCGTTAAAGAGAAAAAAAACTTCTTCGTTGAAGAAGCAAAAGGAGAAAATTATTTTCTGACTTCAATAAAAAAATCACTTTTATACTCAAAAAGAATAGCAAGATCAACCTTCAATCGCATTCAATTATCATCATTCTCAGAAACACCCACGCCCCACCGAAAAAAGAAACAACCAGACAAACTCTCCCTAGCCGAAGAGCAAGTCAAATCGCCGTTATAGATCTCACGGAAGAAGATTTACCGGGGCGCATCATCCAGTGAAAAATGCGCAAGAGCGAGAGAGATCCACTCGCTTCCTTCTCTCTCTCTCTCTCTCTCTCTCTCTCTCTCTCTCTCTCTCTCTCTCTCTCTCTCTCTCTCTCTCTCTCTCTCTCTCTCTCGAGCCGTCCAATTACACACTACTCACGTACAACAACGGTCAACTCTCCTCGAGTGATTCTGCACGCCGGTCCATCGGTGCTCAAGACTGATGCCCTGAGAATAAAGGCAAGAGGGGGAGAGCGAGAGGGAGGGAGAAAACTAGGCGAGCGAGCCGCCGAGTTAATTATGCCCTAAAAGCCGGGCCATTCAAACCTCCAGAGGCAGAAAGAGAGAGAGTGAGAGAGAGAGAGAGAGAGAGAGAGAGAGAGAGAGAGAGAGAGAGAGAAGGAGAGAGAGAAAGAGAGAACCCCGAGAGTTCGTTATCGTTACAGGTGGGATGATATAAAAGCAAATGACTTTGCGCTACACGGTATGATGATTAATTTCGTGATTTTTCGAGCGCCTCGCTGAGAAATTGTTTTCATAGAGCTTTGATTAATAGTGCGCGATATAGATAGATGGAAAACTTGTGTAGCTCCTGTCGCGTTTGATTAAACGCTATATATTGCGAAATGTACTTTTAGAGGTTGTCGAGATTTTATGTAATTCTAATTATTGTTATTTCTGCGAACATGGATTTAGTCATACGTGGAACTAACGATTATTAGTCACACACTAATATACAGTAAATAATAATCCTTAAATTTCGTGTAATTAATTAATAACAATGAAAATTTCCAATATTTTCACGTTAACTAGAGCACTATGTTTTTCGAATATATATGAAAAATGAAGATTTACACGTTTAACGAGCACTGATATTGGAATGCTGCACTTACAAAATAGGGCAATGATCAAGTATTGACTTTGCATTAATTAAATTTTCATTTATATTTGTATAGCCTTTGCCAAAATCCATACAAGTGGAAAGTGTACACATAGATGGGACGAACAGATAATGATATCAATAATTTTGCATTACGTGTAAACGTAACAAATATAAGATCACTGTATGTGTATTATTTGCCTTTCATTTTGTTAGAATCACGTTGTACCGATAAATACATTGATTTAAATTGAATAAATTTGATTGCACAAAACCCAGCTTTAAATCTGTATCCGTCAAAATTCCAAACCAGTGAAAATAGAGTAATATATTATGAACAAACAGCTTGACTTTTCCAAATAACATTCTCTCTCTCGAAAAAAGTACGAAATTCGTTCCGAACCACATAATTCTATTTCCTCATTTAAGCCAAGCTCTCGTCTCTCCACCCAACCGTATTTTTACAAAATTCATCCGACTCGTAAAAGTAGATTAGCGACTTTGTCGCCAGCATCCTTCCAACGTTTCCTCTCCCCTTGTAAAATTCAAATTCCCAGAGCAGCAGCAGGAGCAGCAGTACGACCACCGTCACCACGTCGAACGTTCCCTCTCTGCCTCTCTCTTTCTCCCGCTCGGAAATTCCCTAAAATTTGCATACACCGGCTCATTTGTCCGCCGGCTCGTTTCTTTAATAAACAACTCCCCGGCTGCTGCGGGCCAGCGTGACGATCCTGCGGCACGGCCGAGCTGGTAGAAAGACACAGTGCGGGTAGTTTGTCGAAAGACTCGCTCGCTCGCGTCTGGCATGTAATTGAATCGAAACTATTTGTCTCGCGGACGGGGGAGCTGCCTCGCTCAACTCGATTTATATCGGCGGCCGGCTGAGCGATTGCCTTCGCTGCGCCTTTGACCGTTTTCCGCTTAGTTCTCAGCCATTTACTTACCCGCAATTTCGCGCTGAGACGACGACGACGTAGCCGCGACGGCGACGACGATTTCCCCCTGGATATCGATTTTCCTTTATCTCGCTCGTGTCCTAGGGAGGAGGAGGAGACAGTGGTGGTACTGGTGGCTGTCGAGCGGTATAGAAGGGCAGTTTTACATTGTGGTGGGTCCTGTAAAGGACTTACACGCGCGTTGCGGTTCGTAAGGTGTAGAAGTTCGATCAGTGAGAGAGTGAGAGGTTAACGTTTATTTAAAGAATGTTTGAATTGTTCCGAATCCATTGCCGACTGGTATTGAGGAAATGAAAAGGAAGAACACATCTCAATCGATGGATTCGAAATTCATACAGCTATTGAAAATTTATTTATGTTTTTTAAGTATATTATTATCGCACGAGATAAAATTAAATTAAATTTATATATTAATATTAAATTGCTTCATATTGATAGTCTATTGAAAATATCTTTTAAATACAATTTTTAGCAATATTTTTTTAATTAAAAAGATACAATAACATTTAAATATTTAATTGCTCATGAATAATAGCCAGTTTTATACATTATTTCAGAAAATTCGAATCGTCAATTTCGAAGTATGACGATATCAATTGCCTTAGTATTTTAAAACCATTACACATTTTAAATTCAACTTTATCACCAAAGAAGCACGTAAATTCACTTGAGGAAGATACGACAGCTAAATCCAGCCACATCATTACGTCTTAAAACCCAGTTTCTCTCAATTATTCTTCACTGCGGCAAAATCCAGGAAGGCTTAAAACTTCACTCGAAAGTCATTAGCGACTCGACGTCACGTTATAGCACTAGCTCCCAACGTCATCGGACCAATGAAATTTTCCTGCCAATTATTCTGCGCGAGCGATTAAACGGTCGAACGCAGGAGCCCTTGTCTCTCGCCCACTCACTCGCTGTATAAACATAATAGTAATATCACGCGCTGAGGCCTTAAATCAAAAGCGACAATTTTCGTTAGCTCGGCTGCTCTGGAAGCTCATTAATCGGGAAAGTTGCGTCGGCGCATAGTTTCCAACAATAACTCCGGAAATTTATCGATTCGACCCCTTCTCCGGCGACATAGAGGCGCGCGCAATCTTATAAAAGTAATTATTTCGCCATTATACATTAGCCGGGTGATTTTTCAAGCGGTCCCCTCACCTCCCCCCCCCCTCCCTCTCTCACCGTTTTTACAACTTTCGTCTCCTCCTGTAGTCGCGGTAGAAGAGGGGGAAAGATTGCCTCTTTATCACCGCCCGCGTGCTCGCTGAAACCTAAACGAATTTCCAAACTTTTAAAATCACTTACTTCGAAGTTGTCTCCTTGCCGCGGCGGCTTCCTGCTTGCCCCCCTCCCCCTCCCTCTCTCTCTCTCGTTACTTCTCTCTCTCTCTCACTCTCTCTCTCCTCGCGAAAATTAAATGTGCCCTCTACTTAGCCGGCAATAAAAAGCAGATTCTCTTATGAATATTTAATGGCCAGGCTCGACTTGCCGTTGCACTATTATTTAATGGGCTGCTGAAAAATACGGAAAATGAATTGAATCGAATATATCCGATCAAAGATCATTAGCGGGGTTAATAATGCTTGTTTAATATGCCAAAGCATGCTTCAATATTGTATTGATATTACATCTTGGATTCTAAGTAGACAGTTACATTTCAATGGAAATTACTATCCCTTGCTACCCCTAATTATTTCTAATTCGAATATTTTCAATAAAATACAATTGGATTTGTAGAAATTTCCTAAATAGTAAATTAAAAAATTGTTTATTTATTATAACATATAATATAAAATAAAGCTCATATTCTTCGCATTACTTCTAATTACACTTCGATTCCTAAACCAATCAAGCAAGAATTAAACATTACTGCTGAAGTATGGCAGCTATGACAATCACCATCAAGCCATAAAACGGCAAATTTCAACGCTGCGAAAGACGCCCTAAAACTCAACTCCGCACCTTAGGAATAAGCGCGCGCGCGCGGAGCAATGACCGTCCTAAAAACACTTTAATTAAATCCTCCCGTAATCATGAAGCTCACGCTCGACGCCTTTTTGATCACTTTCATCCTCCCCTATATTGCCAAGCCGAAGAGGCGAACGCCATATCCGTGGGAGTATAACACGAACAATGCGCACACGCTGGAAAGAGACAGTGTAATGCCGGCGCCAATCCTCGAAACTGCCGCGAATTACGGAAGCTCATTTGGCAGCACGCGCGTATATACGCGATTGCGCGCCGAGGAATGAATATTCGCGGCGATTGCCGAACGATACACGAAATCCTGTGTACCGCGCTCGACAATGAAACGTGCGCGCGCTCGGGTCTCTCGTAACCACGTGACACGAATTGCCGACTTAAATGAACAATGCAGAGGAGCTGGAGGAGGAGGAGGAGACGGCCAATTGCCGAGTGGGGGAATTGATCGAATTATGCTCTGGCTCTCGAGCTGCCGGCTGAACGGATTGCGGTCTCGCTAATTTATAAATTATACCGGGGGAACGCGGTGTTGGTAAGAGTTTCACTGTGTGTCATGAATTTTAAAGGCGTTTCATTTAGTGGTATATTTAAAACATTTGTATAGGTATGTGCGAGCATATAACATGAGTGAGTTTGTGTTTTAAAATAATACTTTTAAATGGTTCGACTGAAGCATTTGATTTTCGTTATCGAGATAATTACCTTTACTAATGAAATTTTATTCCAACGTTATTCAATGTCATTATAATACAGTGAGTGATTCAGAGTTTGTATGCGATCAGTTAAACTAAATGTCAAAAGTTACATCAAACCTGTTATTTGTTTTATGACTAGGCATACGCGTATCTGCAAGTACAACAACATCTGGTGTGGTTAACCGCGTCCGCTGACGCTGACTGTCTGAGATTTGACGCTCGCGGTTTGTATCTATTTATATACAGTTGCATGTGTCGGCGAAATAAAATCTACTGTCAATGGTTTACGAAAACGTCCTGTAATCTATTATAGTTCCGCTCGGATTAAAAGGAGAAGTGTTGTTGTCAATACCCATGTAGGTCGATTTTAAGCAGCACACATCCATTTATATCATAAAATTGTTTGTATCTATGAAAAAATCAATAAAATGTATTACTTTTTTAAAATTTATCATTATTCTTTTTTTAAATACAAACTTAGTTTTAAAGATAACTTTTTTTTAATTATTCTTAACTTTATTTGAATCTTTTTTGTTACTAAGTGGTCTAAACAGTTTTTTCTGTATTCAAATGAACTATACACGGAGAGAAATTTTAGAGTAAAAATTACCAAGGTGCCTTGGTAGCGCATGGACAGACTGTCAAAAGCCGTGTTATTCCCAGGTTTCTAATACAATTTATAAGTTTCCCAAGAAAAACTACCATAACCACTTAAAAAAAATACCAAATTATCTGAATAAAAATTACCACAAACACTGGTAAAAATTGAGATCTAGTCATTTTTACAAGGTAACCTAAGAATTTTTACTAAGAAAGCTGATAAATTTTACCAAATAACCTGGTATTTGTGTACTCGCGCATGCGCACTGCGCATTATTGTGTTTCAGAAGATTGATACTAGAGGCGTGCGCGACGTTAAAATGAAAACAATACACATATTTTCAGTAAGTAATAACGGCGATTCAAATGATTGTTGGTAACAGCTTCTGTGGCGCAGTCGGTAGAACGTCGGACTCTCGACCCAAAGATCGTCGGATCGAATCCCGCTTCCGTAAAAATTTTTTTCAGTTTAATGTTTTTTCATCATTGTTTCTGTTTCTATTTCTATATTAAAATACTATATATCCATCAATATGGATAAAAAAAGTTAATTTTTTTAATTTAAATTAACTAAAAAAAATTTTACCAAGGCACTTTGGTAAAAACTTTGAAATTGTCAGTCTGTCCATCCATTACCATAGAAACTGGTAATTTTGTCTCGAATATTTGTAATTTTCACTACAAAATTTCTCTCCGTGTAGTAAAGTCGATAACTTTCATATTGGGTTTCAAAAAATCATGCAAAGTGATAATTCCACTAGCTGGAAGGCGATCAAATGCATACCCCATTCCTCATTTGTCAGGATACTTTGATTTTTAAGCCCACATACGTTAACGCCAACTTGACAGTTTACGGTCGTAGAATTCTCTTGTTCCACTTAACAAAAAAGTATGTGCATAAGTAAGCTCTTGTAATTATAATAAATATTCAAGAATACCTTATCATCTTCGTAATTCGATATCATTATAAACAGCTGCATCGGAATACCGATAGGTAGTAGCATATGCTGTGGCCATCCACATCCACAAAAATTGAAACTGTCTAAATTGTCAAGTTCATTATGTGGTGGCCTGTTTTTCCTTAAGAACGTTCTCCGACTCAAATTCATTAATATCGCGAAAATTGTGATTTAAAAATATTATTTACAATGAAAACCCTTCACGAGTCTCTATACATTACTCCAAAAATAAAAAAAATGTCAGTGTAAGATAAAAGGTGTCAATATGATATTTAAATAAATAGCACTTACATAGGGTGACTATATATAGATGTACAAATAACATGGGAGTTTTTGTTTACGTTGCTATATCTCTGAAATTAATATCGCTTGCTATATTGAAAATTATACCATATTATTCCTCTCGATTTCTAGTTTTATGGCTTACGGTTGAAAAAGAAACACAAAGAAAACTTTTTTTATAGTAAATTAAAATGTAATTTTAAAACTAGGTGAGATAGGGATCCCGTGTTAACACAAAAACTTTGAAGTTAAATATTTCTATTTTGAATACCGCTATGGACGTGGGGCTTTCAAGCATGTACACAAAATCAAACGTTCTCTGCAAGTTTCAGGAAAATCACAAGAAAATCGTTTTCTCGGAGAACGTCCTTAAATCACGGAACGTCTGCTCGAACGGTATTGTCGTATAAGACTGTTGATTTTCTCAAAATTTTGTTTTGGCCTGGTTGCACTGGAATGAATAAATAACTTTTTAATCACTTTGTGGCTTGCCTACATTGATTTCCTAACATACACATTTTAATTTACTTTATACGTTTCACTATAAATCTATCCATTTCAATCATTAACTTCCTTTGATCACTCAATTTTAAATCGGAATCATCAAAAGCGTAAATTGGTGCAATGAAAATTCTTACTGTACCATCCTTTTCAGATTCGGTCTTATTATTTACTTCGATGGCATACATAAACTTATAGTAGTTAAAATGCGTAACTCTAACGTAAACAAATTCATCGCGAGAGAAATCATTCGAAAGGTTTAAATCGATCTCGGGAAAGTTCAACTGTTTATTAAAATAAAAAGAATTTAGTTCATAAAACGTTATTTTATTGAGTGTACCAACAAAATTAATTATTATAACAAATGGGATAGACAGTGATGTATTATTAATTATTATTTTATTGAGTAACTCTAAGGAGGTATGGAATACCGACATCTATTATGTGACCTATCGTACCGACCGTACACGGAGAGAAATTTTAGAGTAAAAATTACCAAGGTGCCTTGGTAGCGCATGGATAGACTGTCAAAAGCCGTGATATTCCCAGGTTTCTAATACAATTTATAAGTTTCCCAGGAAAAACTACCATAACTACTTAAAAAAAATACCAAATTATCTGAATAAAAATTACCAGATACACTGGTAAAAATTGAGATCTAGTCATTTTTACAAGGTAACCTAAGAATTTTTACTAAGAAAACTGATAAATTTTACCAAATAACCTGGTATTTGTGTACTCGCGCATGCGCACTGCGCATTATTGTGTTTCAGAAGATTGATACTAGAGGCGTGCGCGACGTTAAAATGAAAACAATACACATATTTTGAGTAAGTAATAACGGTGATTCAAATGACTGTTGGTAACAGCTTCCGTGGCGCAGTCGGTAGAACGTCGGACTCTCAACCCAAAGATCGTCGGATCGAATCCCGCTTCCGTAAAAATTTTTTTTCAGTTTAATGTTTTTTCATCCTTGTTTCTGTTTCTATTTCTATATTAAAATACTATATATCCATCAATATGGATAAAAAAAGTTAATTTTTTTTAATTTAAATTAACTAAAAAAAAATTTTACCAAGGCACTTTGGTAAAAAGTTTGAAATTGTCAGTCTGTCCATCCATTATCATAGAAACTGGTAATTTTGTCTCGAATATTTGTAATTTTCACTACAAAATTTCTCTCCGTGTACAGCTATAAATTTGTGTACTTAACTCAATTATTACTACTATTAGCTACTTATCCAAATTCGCCTACCCTGCCTAATATAATTATCAATAATTCTACAAAGTTTCAAGTAAAAATTTCAATCACGATATTTCGTTCCAAGAATTTATAAAGGTGACTTTGAAATTTGGGCTCAAAACTTTGTAGAATCATATATAATACACATTACGCACGGCAAGCGAATTTCGATAAGTCCCTAATTATAGTAATAAGAGTGATAGGATACGCTATAAAACTTAAAATATTGTATTCAATTTTTTATGATTTAATGTAATTTTTGTCGAAAATATTTATTTGTTCTTAAACAAATGCATATAGATTCTTTAAGTTATAACTCATTAAAATGCTTCATAAGCTTAGCAATTAGTAACAATTTTATTAAGATACATTAAATATTTTCAGAAATATAAATTAAATAAAAAAAGCTACATTTAAGTTAATAATAAATGACGCAGACTATAGGTAACCCTTCTCAGAAACATTAATTATATTTTATCAAAAAATAATATGTTTAAACATTAATTATATTTTATCAAAAAATAATATTTTTAAACATTATATTTTATCAAAAAATAATATTTATATTTAAAATTTAATTTTTATTTTATTTTTAAAAAATTTATACCGTTAAAAACAAATTATTTCTAATCATCATTATTCAATTTTTTGGCAACAATTCTTTTCGCTTTTTCGATAAAATTTTTTAATTTGCAATTTAATAATTACGATTTTGCTCCGTAAATATTTTAAAATATAATTCTATATACACACACACACACACACACACACACACACACACACACTTTTGAATAATGTATATATGCAAAATGAAATATGCAGAAAGAATGCAATTTTATAATAAATATTATTACGAGTGATCTATCGCAACTCTTAATAATAAAAAGTGACGGACCCTAGGATTTAGCCAAAGCTGTCGACTCGCGAGTCAGAAACACTACCAACAAGCCACGGCCGCCACCACTCGGCTTTCTGCTAATCGGCGTCATATTGTAATCGGACGCCTTGCTTATTTCATTCTTTCATATTCGTATGTGTATCCACACGTAAAAATATACATTTAAAAAAATTATTTGGTGTAATTTAACTATTTTCTTTGAGAAAGAATTCTGCTAAAGCAGTTAGTGGTTTTTTGTATTTCACAGATTCTCAAAAATGTATCTCCAATACGCCCACATACTGCAAATGACCAGAAAACTATAAAACGTATTCTATTGTATAGATAGAGGATTGTGCAGGTAGCCGAACAATGAAATAAAGAAAATTAAATAAAAGTTATTTGTAATATTAGATTTTAAATATGTCCATGCATATGTCTGTAATTAAATATGTCCGTGCATAGTGTCCCATTCGTCGTCATTTACACTTTCCCTCGTGGCGCTATCGCGTCTTTTGATATAAAAATCTATTATTTTATTGTACTTATCTCACTACTTCATATATTACAATAAATTTTTCAACCCAGTAAATAGTTTGCTGTTGTTTTCAATTCTTAAATTTATAAAATAACTAAAAATAAGCTCGCTCGTAATGCTTTCTCTTTGTTAAAGTACGGAATAATGCTTGAAAAATTTATTCGTTGTATTTTTATTCTAATGAAATCAAGCATCAACCAATTGAAAACGATAATACATTACCATCACAGTTATCTTTTGCCATTGTACAATCGAACCACTTACGAAATAAAAGCCTCTGGGATCGTAAACGTGTGAAATGATAGCATGCCCACTACTGCGTATGTTGCCGTAGTATCTCAAATTAATACTCTCAGTGCTACCCTCAACCATAAAGCCCAACATGTGCGCGCCATTCTATGCGCCGAACTGCCCATCTTCTTGCCCATTGAGTCGATCGCATAACCCAGGTGAATGGCGTCAAAGATACGCGTACGCCAATGTTCCAAGTCTGCAACGTCGATATACAAATCGTCCTCTAATCGATGAATGTCCTGCATGATCAAACCTGCCGTTCCAGTACAAAAGATGATCGGGACGGTCCAATCTATGACACAGACGCTCGATGGTGTATCTTTTGTGAAACAAGAGTTAATTCGTTAAACATACCAAAGTTAAAATTTATACCAATAATCTATTTTCCTATTGAAAAATATACCTGTATATTTTTTGGCGATGAGCATAAAAGAATAAATATTTCCCCCCGTCTATCTTTATCAACGATACTTTTCCCATCAACGATCTCATCAATAGCATAAAACAGATGCCAATGCCAATGATGCAGAGAAATACCTATATCTTCTCTCCAGTAAGCCGAGTTCGAGTCCGTTCCAGTGAAGTTAACTGAGATTTCAACAGCTCGCTGTAAAGAATATTGATTAAATATATCAAACATTTTTAGTTGAAGGTTCCATTAACAACTTATCTGTCGCTGTAATTTTCATTTAATTGAGCGGCAGTTTGTGCATCACGTATAGCAGAAGTATTAATGAACTTCTCTGGAAATGTTTGTCAATACGCTGGAAGAGCAAGATTTTGCATATCCTTTTGATGAAGCAAAGCAATAGAAAGTGCATAAATGTAGAGTTCCGAATTAACACGATCATGGCAATATGCAGCAAATACTATAAACTGGTCCAATGTTCTTTGATCTATAATCAATAAATATGATTACTCTAAGTTGTAAAATTTAAGTGTAATTAATAACATACTTAAAAATAATTCAACCAAATGAGCTGCAGCATATTGATTTTTTTGAATGACCTGAAAAAATGGTTTCTTCCGGTCAATGGTAAGTACTTCTTTTAAATTTAATTCATAAATATTTTTAGTAATGTAAGATCTTAAGTCAATTCTTTTGCACTTTGTAGAGCCAAAACGATTCAAAATTGTTACTGGTTTATCTTTCCATTCATCTGTCTGTAAAATATATTACCAAAAGTCATTTTTACTTTTTGTTCCCGAAAAAATCTTACAGAGCATTATACTTACCAAAAAGTCTACTAGGATATCAAAAATTAGAGTATCACCGTGAAGTTTTTTTTTTGGTAAGACAATAGCTCCGTCGGTCGATAAAAGAAATATAAAACAGTCTTTGCGTCCATTACTATTAATGCAACTTACGAAGAATCTGATGTTTACTAAACGTACAAATTGTCCTGTTAAATTTATATGCAATTTCAAACGATATCTGTGGTAAAATTTTTAGCTGTTTGGACTGAATGTCAAGACTAATAAATCACAAAAATAAACTTAGATAATAAGACACTCTTAGGTGTTTTATAAATACAGTTAAAATATAAGTTGAGTAATTTATTTGTACTAACACTTTGTGTGGACATCCGAATCCCATTGAAACATTCTATGTTGTACATTATGCATAAATGCACATTAAAGATACTCGAATTTGTTGACCACATACTAATGAAATTTGTATTATCATGGCCTGACTATCAGGTAAACCCAACTTCCCCTTTCTTTTCTCAACTCCCCAGTATTACGTGAACAAAAGAGCAAGTATAAAAAAAAAGAAAAAACTATCAAGCAACTTTAGGATCAGGCTTTGAAAACAGAAATTCACCCTAATTAAAAATGATAATGTTTAAAATGGTGTACGATTTTTCTATTCTAAACTGTGTTCTTGAGGAAGAAATGCAATTCTTTTTTATGAATGTTCTAAAATTTGTAGTATTTTTTTCTTAAAGTAAGTACATGCTATTTCTATTATATCAAAATCGTATATGGTTGTGTGAAAGTAATTTCAAAGAAAGAAATGCGGTTTCATTTTTTTCTATATGTTACAAAAAATGTCGAATAGATGATCAGTATTTACTCATGGTACAAACTGTTTTTAATTACTATACATGTAATGATTATTCTTAGATACTTTTGGAGAAAAACCTAATTTTTTATGAAGACGTAGCTGCTTTATACCAATATATTTCATTGTTTCTTTAAGGAAAAAATTATCTAATGCATTTAACATTGGTTTTTCATATATACTGATGATAGGTATTGGAAGTTAGAGTAAGACAGGGAATTTTATAATTAGGTAAGACAGAGAATTTTTAGTTTTGTAAAGTTTTCAGAAAATCAAGAAACATGTCAGGAAACATTAGTTTGTAGAGAAAACCCATTCTTGGTACTATGTTTGACATCGCTATTTGCCTTCAAAATATTCATATTTACTCTAAAACTGCATTGCCTTTAAATATGTTTAATTAATAAAAATATATTTTTATAATATTTATAATATATTATTAACCGCTGTCGCGTCTGACTTCTGTAGTAGTCGATGTGGCATCAATGTACGGCGGCCGCTATATATAGGTATACATATACGCTTTGCTCGGTTTGCGATAGGCGCGTTTAGTGTTCTGTGCGATCATGTCCGAGTCAGAAGTACCGGCCGAATTTTTATCAAAAGAGGATGAAAATGAACGAAACTCAAAGAGATTTTATTGGAGAGGCAGAATGGTTAGTGAAGCAGTGTATATGAGAAGACTTAAACAGCAAAAAATAGGACATAATATTAGAACTATTTATGGCACAAAAAGAACGCCGAAATTGAAAACTAACCTCCAAAGTGGCGTGGAGGGTCGACGACTAATTAATATACAAACGTTGGGAGAGCAAATGTTTTGCAGGGACTGTAAATCCGTGCTGTCCTTATTGAATTATTGACATTATTGAATAGACATTATTGAAGAAAAACAACATGGTTTGGCATCGATATTTCACGTTCAATGTCGACAATGTGACTCAATTACTGCAGTTTCTACTGATACACAGCATGCTGTGAAAAATCAAAACACGCATTTTGATGTAAATAGTAAAGCTGTAATTGGTTAGTATACATAATAATGAATTCATAAATATTAATTCATAATTCATTTACCTTAAGGTATTATAAACATTTATAGTATATTTCAATAAACTTGTTTTCTTTTGCTTCCTCCTAGAGGAAGCTTTGTGATAGTAATTTTTTGAGTTGTTGTAAAAACATGTTATAATTGATATTCGAGGTGTTAGGAACCAAAATACATGATTTTTGAAAAATGTCTGTATGGATGTATGTGTGTGTGTGTGTGTGTGTGTGTGTGTGTGTGTGTACGCCTGGATCTCAGCTTCTACTCGATCGATTTTAACCGGACAGGTCTCATTCTTTTTATTTTTTTTGTGTGATGGCGGGCCAAAAATTCGTTTTTTGATTGGGCCGATTCGTTTTTGTTTTATTTAGAATTTTCGATTTTCTCAAAATTGTTTTTGGCTTTTTTTCAATGATAGAATCGAGATATTTAAATCTGATGGGTAGCATTCGAAAGAGCGTAAAAAAACCTATAATTTCCAAGAAAAAAAATTTCCTATCCCGGTTCTCTTGTTATTGACAAAAACGTGTTTTTTTTTAAAAGCTTATAACTCCAAAACTAAATGGTCAATTTTTTTGAGAAAAATCACGATAATGCAGAATATAAATAGCTATAAGCTCTAAAAATTTGAATCCATTCTTTTGGTTAGTTTTTGAGAAAAAATTTGAAAAATGAAAAAAACGAGTTTTCTATGTCCAACGATTACGGAAGTAAAATTGACTTAATCGCTTTAAAATTCCTTGTAGAGGTAGATTTTGTATAGTTCTCGGTCGAGTTCTTTGGGCAAAATGATTGGTCTAGAAATTTCAGAGATATTTGAGGTTAAAGTTTTTTTAACCTTTTTTTCAAATCGTAATTTCTCGAGAACGGCTCTATGTATCTGGATCGGATGGGTAGCATTCGAAAGAGAATTAAAATATCTATATTTGGAAAAAAAATGTATGTCTAGCTATCACAGTTCTTTTGTTATAAGCAAAAACAAAAACGTGTTTTTTTTCAAAAAAGCTTATAACTCCTTAATCCTATCTCCTATCTTCAAAAAATGATGGATTAGTTATGATATCAATTTATTAGTTGTTTGGTTGGTGGGTGGAACGGGTTGCTAGATCACAAAAACAAAAGTGCTGTAGTTTCGATAAAATCACAGCGCTCACCGCGCGCTTCAAGAATACTAGTGATGTTATATATGTGTATATTATGTTGAACCTGGAACATTCTTGCCGGTTGATATAAATAAATAAATGAATGAATAAATTTGAAAATTAATACTTTTTAATCTTCAAAATAAATTTAATTATAATTATGGCATAATTTGTTGCAAAAATTATAAATTTTGTTATTAAACATTAATTAAAGGAATCACAAAATTAAGTTTGAGGAAGCAACGGGCCAATGAATTGGCAGCGGTTTTTTTAGGTGTTCTAAATGCAGGTATGGGTAATACCCTCTTAAATAAAGTACTCGCTGCACTGAATGTGACACCACTAACTTGGAAATGTTATAAAACGCATGAAAAAGAAGTTGGCGAATGTGTTGAAAAAATGGCTGAAGATAGTTGTAGAGAAACAGCACTTGAGGAAAAGCGACTAACTATAATAAATGTTGAGAAGTTGGAGAAATTATTGTAAGTACATCACTAATAGAACTTGCAGAAAATCAATTTTATAAATGAAATAAATAATTCTTATTAAGTATTTTATAATATAATTTACATGTTAATTATACATTTTTAATCAATGAATTGCAATCAATTTTTGTTAACAGGTTCAGTGCGTATAATGTATAAGAAATAATACATCAAGTGTACAAAGAATAAAAAGGAATCTAAAATATTGTCGTTAGTTTAGTTATTTCTAATGATATGCATTATTATATTTGATATTAAAAGCATTATGGAAACAAGTTTTAGAAGTTTTTTGTTTTGCAGTAATCTAAAGTATGTCAAATTTCATGAGTCTTATTTGACTTATACCGTACTGAACCTGTTAATCTAATTAAGTAAATATACCATGTGATTTTTATAATTAACTTATTACATACTATGTATATGACATTTACTTGTGATTATCGAAGTGGAATAATAATAGTCATAATGATTGTTGAAAATAAATTTGTAGAATATTGGTTATATTTACATAAACTAAGATTAGATTGCTAAATAAAAACATTGTAACTTCGAATAATATAAGTATATTGTTTGAATAATGTTGTGTGATTATTCTAAGTACATTAAGTTTAACTATAAGATTAATTTTAACTCATATTATACATGGCACAAATTTTATAGAAGTAATTGTAACTGCTATCTATATATTATAAAATATTTAATAAAAATATTAAATTAAAATTCAGTTCATCAGATTATTTACCAACAACTTTTATGTTTTCCAGACCTTCTCACTTACAAAAAAATTTCATATTTTCCTGACGCATCTGAGGAAAATATAAAAAATGGAATAATTTCACCACATAACATTGTTCGATAGCTGCATCTTTCGATATGGGCTGGACGACGAAAGGTTCCGGATGAAGTTACGATAGCTTATCTGGAACCGGAGCGCTTATAGGTTTATTTACTAAAAAAGTTATTTCGTACATTTCTGTAAATCGTAAATGTAAAAATTGTGATCTTGGTATTCTATTATCAAATCATAATTGTAAAAAAAACTTCGAAGGTACAGCAAAGGCCATGGAGCCTTACGCCGCTGCTCAGCTTGTTGGTAATAACCGAATGTTCCTAGAAAAAAATATACAAGTAGGCGTTATTATTGTTGACAACGATAGCAGTTCAATTTCAGTCATGCGAAAAGCGAGACGTTGTAAAACACGCAGACAAAAACCACACAAGCAAAGGCGTTGTGAGCGAATTATATAAAATGAAGAGTAAATACAAGGAGTTCAATGGTGTGGCAATAAATTTTCTCCAAAAATGTTTCAATTATTGTGTTTCACAAAATAAAGGTATCTGTGTAATTATGGCTGATAGTATTAAAATCATAATTGTAAAAATCGTAAAAAAGTTAAAGTAAAAATTTTTACATTTACGATTTACAGAAATATACGAAATAACATCCCTTACCATTGTTTCAACATACACAATAAATGCGGAGATTGGTGCAATTACCGAAAAACCCCTAGTACGTATGAACATGGTACAATTGGAGATGGTTTCAAAGACCCAAATTTATTTGTAATTGTAGGATTCTGTGATACATTACCTGTAATTAAAAAATGTACTGGACGAAAAGGCAAAGGACAAAACACATTGGAAACCCTTGCACACGACTTGCAGATTATTGTTCCAGAAGCACACAATGCTATATGTGATGCTGATGTTTTACAACAAATTTTAAAAACGTTAAAAGTATCTAATAAAAAACTTACTGAGTGTACATTAAGCTGGAATGAAGCAGTAGAAAAAGAAGATTTTGCAAACAAATTGCCTAATGGTTTAAAACAATTTAATGTCTTAAATAAATGTACATCCAGTGATACACAAAAGAAGATGGTTGCTGCAAATATCACTTACGATCTTCTTTTAAATGCTTATATAGAAAATAAGTTGTTAGGTCTTCTAAACCTTTTAGGTAGAGATGAAAACGGAAATGCAAAAGTAACAATCTGTCGAAGAGTTGTCCAAAAAATCTATGATTATTTCAAAGAAATATGCGCAGACATTACCAAAAAATAATGTATGAAATAATTTTTTATTATTTATAGCTAGTATGTAATTATCTAAAAGTTAAATACTGAAAGTATTCAACTATTAAAAGAAAAGTAATATTAGTAATACTGTCAAAAATCATGTGATAAAGGTTGTTTAACATAGATTTGAAATAAAAATAATATTGATAAGAACCCTAATTATTATTTATTTAAAATTATTTTATAATTTATAATCTGAACCCTAATTTTTGCCGTTCAGAATTTAACATTTTTCACTAATAATTATTTTTTATTTTATATTTATGAGCTACTAATAAATTAATTAAGTTTAATATTCATGTTTAATAAATAAAACAATTATATAAATTCTATATAAGTAATATCTCCAAATTTATATAGATGTATATACCGATACCGAGTATCAAGTATTTATATAAATATAATATTTGAATAGCGCGCCATAACCGTTGAAATACGGCGTTGCCAAACGTTGTCAGCACTAGCAGCCGACAGTATAAAATAACATATTTTTTTATTCATTTATTTTTTTCATACTTACACCCCACGACTTCATATTTAAATAATCAAGAAATAGTTATTAAATGTTGCCTTTTAAATACAAAAATTTTCGTAAAAATTCGATCATCAATTACTTTGTAGTAAGTAAGTATACGAAACTGTTATTCTCCATATGACCCCGTGTTAAAAGTGTGATTTAAAAACAATTAATATCTTGTTTATTAACCCATTAACGCGCAAATGCACATTTTTGTGCACACATTTTCAAGTACAGAATTCTATTGGAAAAACAAAGTCATTTTTATCCAAAATCCTATATAGGGGGTTTTCGAGGGTGCTCTTTCAGAATCTGCAACTTATTTTGTAAAAAAAAGTCAGTAAGTGTATTATTTTTGAGTTTTTTTAAAAAAAAGTCAAAAAATTTAATAAAATTTTTTTTTCAAATCAATTTTTGTTACTGTTTCTGTTTTTGGATAATCATATTACCGCCAGAAATCGCGGTCCGAATGTCTGGCGTTTCCAAAACACTGGTTGTGAATCTTTTTTCCCCTTTTAGCTTTTCCAAAATGGCGGATTTTGTGAAACAGCGTAATGTTAAACTTCATGATTTTTTTCTCGAAATGTATGAACTTAACGAAAAAATGTTATAGAACAAAAAATGCTTAGAATCACTCAAAAAATACGTATGAATTTTTTCAGAAGTTTTTGAACCAATTTTGAATTTGTTAATTTTTAACATTTTTGAAAATTCAAAAAATGTCTCAAAAACTTCTGAAAAAAAATCATACGTGTTCTTTGAATGATTCTAAGCACTTTTTATTCTATAAAATTTTTTCGTAAAGTGTATTTTTTTCGAGAAAAAAAATTTTAAAATTATGCGTTACATAAACACACAAAACGTTGAATGGATTGAAGACTGTATAATCATCACTCTGCCACTATAAATATGTAGTAAAATATAGCGTTGCCCAGTTCTAACCATGGGGAGGTAGACGATGCAAGAGAACCTTCTTCTTTTTTTTATATATTTTTTTTATTTTTTATATTTTTTATATTTTATTCTATTCTTTTGAATGTATAGAGAGAAAACAGTTTTTACAAAAATGTAAACTACACACCTTGCAGAGCTTTCTAGTTCTTAGAGAACATTAGTTTGTTTGAACAGTTTCTTTGACTTGCGGATTGAACTGCATTACTGAATTTGGGCTTTACATGTTTTTCTTTTTCCAAATAGCTTTTAGCAATAGCCATACAAACATCTTTAGTACCTATTTTTTTGCTCTTACCTGCTGTTGCAACATTGTACAAGACAGTGGGTCACTTGGGTCATTTTTATCAGAGGTATCCAAATAGTAATTACCAACGCCACTGTCTTGTACAATGTCAACAGCAGGTAAGAGCAAAAAAATAGGTACTAAAGATGATTGTATGGCTATTGCTAAATGCTATTTGGAAAAAAAAACATGTAATGACAAATTCAGTAATGCCGTTCAGTCCGCAAGTCAAAGAAACTGTTCTAACAAACAATGTTCTCTAAGAACTAGAAAGCTCTCCAAGGTGTGTGGTTTACATGTTTGTAAAAACTGTTTTCTCTCTATACATTCAAAAGAATAGAATAAAATATAAAAAATATAAAAAATATAAAACATAAAAAAAATATATAAAAAAAAAGAAGAAGGTTCTCTTGCATCGTCTACCTCCCCGTGGTGAGAACTGGGCAACGCTAGTGGCAGAATGACGATTATACAGTCTTCAATCCATTCAACGTTTTGTGTGTTTATGTAACGTATAATTTCAAAATTTTTGTTCTCGAAAAAAATACACTTTACGAAAAAATTTTATAGAAAAAAAGTGCTAAGAATCATTCAAAGAATACGTATGATTTTTTTCAGAAGTTTTTGAGACATTTTTTGATTTTTCAAAAATGTTAAAAATTAACAAATTCAAAATTAGTTCAAAAACTTCTGAAAAAAATTCATACGTATTTTTTGAGTGATTCTAAGCATTTTTGGTTCTATAACATTTTTTCGTTAAGTTCATACATTTCGAGAAAAAAAATCATGAAGTTTAACATTACGCTGTTTCACAAAATCCGCCATTTTGGAAAGGTAAAAGGGGAAAAAAGATTCACAACCAGTGTTTTGGAAACGCCAGACATTCGGACCGCGATTTCTGGCGGTAATATGATTATCCAAAAACAGAAACAGTAACAAAAATTGATTTGAAAAAAAAATTTTATTAAATTTTTTGACTTTTTTTTTTAAAAAAACTAAAAAATAATACACTTACTGACTTTTTTTTACAAAATAAGTTGCAGATTCTGAAATAGCACCCTCGAAAACCCCCTATATAGGATTTTGGATAAAAATGACTTTGTTTTTCCAATAGAATTCCGTACTTGAAAATGTGTGCACAAAAATGTGCATTTGCTCGTTAATGGGTTAAACCACCTCGATTCTTAAAAATTTAACTGAATTTTTTTCATACTTATATCTATCGGTGTGCCTAATTTTATCAATTTTCAATCGTTAATTCGAAAACCGATAGAACCTCCTTAAGAAGTCACTCTATGCAGAATAAAAAAATTAGTTTGAGGAAGCTACGTGCCAATTGGCAGCGGTTTTTTTCTTTTATAATATTTTTTTTATCTAATATCTGGTAAGATAAAATAATTGTGCTAAAATTTAATATTAGCTCTGATCTTTTTTATTAGTTTTTAAACGTTGTAAATAAATAGCAAATATTACTTTATTTTTATACCAATCAAAGTTTTATTTGGAAGTAAAATATAATCATAAGAATTAACGAACATTCCTAGATAACTCCCAATAAATCAATTATAAATAAGAATATTAGTTTAGTTTTTTAAAATCTATTTTAAAATTAGTTGTTAAAAAAAAGATTATTTTTAATGAAAGATTGCGTTCAAAAACATTTAACTTATATCAATTATCTATAGAGTAATTTTTTTTTCGTGCTTTTCAGTAACATTTATGTAAATCAATTTTTCTTAGCTATCAAAGAGAATAGAATATTATTAATATGAGATCACAATCAAATTACAATTCATATGGAAAGTACTACAGTCATGAAGCTATCTTATCGTCTTCGACGTTACGCAGCACTATTTCTAGAGTGTAACGCAACACCTGCGACTAGCTTAGGCCATCTTTGAAACACCAGCTGGTCGGTGTGTCACGTGGTGTCGACACGTATATTATCATGCGCCCGTGAAGTGAAACATTTACAGGCCCGGATAGCTCAATCGGTAGAGCATCAGACTTTTAATCTGAGGGTCCAGGGTTCGAGTCCCTGTTCGGGCGTTATTTTTTGTTCTTTTACTAAGTCATTCTGTCTATTGTTGAAATAGTTTATGATTGAGTTATCGGAAAAATACTAGAATGATAATTAATATTTAATCGTAGTCTTATAATTCTACAATACGAATGTACATACATTGTTATTGACATTTGTTTATACTTTGTGATTTTTATTTAATTAATCAACACATTTTGTTCTTTTTATAGAACCAATTTGTTAATAGTGAAAAATAATATTTATCTAAATTTATCAAAGGTTTTGTGATGGTAAAAAAAAGTTTTTGGAAAAACATATTAGGAACATTATATAGGACATGTGGAATCGAAATACATTATTTTTAGAAAATGTGGATTTGGATGTGTGTGTGTGTGTGTGTGTGTGTGCGCACGCGCGCGCGCCTGTGTGTATGCGTGCCTGGATGTGTGTGCGGGTGTGCCTTTGGTATCTATGCATATATGTGTGCCTGTGTGTCTTTTGTATGTGCGTATGTTGTGTGCGTGTGTGTGGGCGCGCGCGTGCGTGTGTGTGCGTGTGTGTGCAAGCATTATTTGCTCCTTCATAAAATAGTCATACCAAGACGATTAAAATAGTTTAAAATTATAAGAAATACACGTTTTATCTCCTTGAACCAATCTGGTTTGATTCTACATCAAAATATTAAATGCAATAAAATCCCTGGTGGAAATTGAAATCATTTTTTGAGCAGTAAATGGCTAGTTTGATCCAAAATGGCAAAAAAATGGACTCCAGTTTTCTTCCATAAGTGTAACGATTTTTTTAACCTAATTTTTCACATTTATTGGCCGCAAAGATGGTCACAATTTTGTACTATCTATTAATTTAGCATTTTAATGCTAGTTAAAATAGCTAGTCGATGAAGCCATTATAAATCTAGTAACAAGCGATTTGTTATGGCGATGAGTAAGAGAGATAGAGTCACGTATCAAAATAACGATTTTGGTTTATATCTTATAGAATAAAGCTGTAAATAGTACAAAGACTACTAAATTTTGTTTATATCCCGGTAAACTATCTCTTAAGAGTATAAGTTTTAAAATATATGATTGAATTGTTATGAAATTTTAATGTAAAGATTTTCAGGTTAGGGCCATTCCATAAAATGGGAGAAGTTGATAAAAAAAAGCGTTACATGTCTGTCTAATAACTAACCATTTCTAATGGCCAGTTTCTGTTTTCCTTCCCATTTTTAATGGACTAATTTCTACCAGGGATAAAAAATGATATCTTTGTAAAACGAATTTTTTTTTGTATAAAAACATTTTCTTCTAGAATCGTTCCTTTACATAAGATAACCCTTTAAAAACGTTTAAAATCTCTTAGAATTTCTAAAACACACTTTTTACATCTTAGCTAAAAAAAATTGATTCTACAAAAAAGCGTCAAATATAAATGTTACAGTTCTATTGAAAATGCATTTTTTTATACTAAAGGAATGAATAATTCTTTTAGATTCTGTGCATCTGTATATAGGTTTATAGTTTAAAAATATTTTTTTCTTACTCGCCCACCCGAAAGTACGTACTTTCGGCCCGCATCTCCGGGCCGAAAGAGAAACTTTCGCATCCTATTTTAGACCAACCGCGCGCTCTGATTGGCTGCCGAAATTTCCTGACCCACGGCGCTTGAGCGCCCGCGCGCATGTCTGACGAAAGATGTTTGTGCGGTGTGGAGGTTAGACACGTACGAAATAAACAGAGGAAAGTGCACAGGTGACGACAAAAAAGAGTTAAATGAAATAAAAAGTGGTGTTGTTTGATCGTGGTCATTGTTTTTTCCTCTTGTTTCCTACACGTACTTTCGAGTCGTGTAGAAACAATTAAGTAAACGTACGGACGGAAGCGTTCGAAGAAATATGTTTGTGTGGTGTGATGGTGTGAAGGTTAGACACGTACGAAATAGACAGAGGAAAGTACACTTGTGACGAGAAAAAAGAGTTAGTTGAAATAAAAAGTGGTGTTGTCTTTTTTTAATGAATGTGTTTCTGATGCCCGCCCCGACCAGCAAAACCTCGGCTTCGCCTCGGTCTTGCAAATGTCGGGCGGGCATCAAACCATCTGTGTAACAGCGAAAGTAGCAGACGGCCAAAAAACCAGCTCTCCACGCCGGGTCGAAAGAAAAAATGGTCGGTAATATCGACTGAGCTACCCAAAGCGGCCGACAGAGGCAGTACTATCGAGCGGGTCGAAAGAAAAACTAACACTCAAACGTCTCAAACACAGCTAGCAGACGACAACGCAATTTTATCAATTATTTAACAATTACAGAACGTACTTTCGGCCGGGGAGTAAGAAAAATAGTATACAATACTTGGACCGGAAATTGGATGCCCTGGCCGTGCGTCATGACGCCCTCGGCTTCGCCTCGGGCGTCATACCACGCACGGCCCGGAAATCCAATTTCCGGCCCACGTATCGTAATGTACTATTTGCAACTTTGATGATATAAAGTTCTTCTGAGTAGTAGCGAATGTGCCTCATATGTACAAACATAGTTTTACCGCTGTAAAAACGAAGCTTTTACATAGACAGCGGTGGGTTCACACGGCGAGCTAATTATAATTTTGAAAGGTTTTTTTAAATATGAAAATGTGTGTATTTTCGCAAAGCAATTATGAAAATGCGTGTATTTTCTTAGATCATTCTATTTTCTCAAAAAATTTATAGTCCAAAATAAACCTAAATCTTTTTTTAAGATTATTGATATATATAAATAGGGGGAGGGGGTGTCCAATGTTTAGACGATGCACTATAAAATTGATGGCAACTAACAAATTTTTTGAGTTCGACATCCCTGGTAGAAATTAGTCTATTACGAAGTGGTAAGAAAGCCAGTAAATAGCTAGAATAAATGGCTAGTTAATGGCCATATTGAAACGCTTTTTCTCCTATTATTCGTCCATTTAATAGATTGGAAATAGAATGGCATACACTCAAAATATTCAACTTACATTTACTCATAGACTTGGCGTTAGATTTAAGAGTATTCAATTGTAATAGATAGCTTACAAAAATGTAAACAATAAACACCGACTATAAAATCATTTACAGCACTCCTTTCTTAGATATTAACGGAAACCCATATTTTTCTATTAGATTATGTCTCTCTCACTCCTCGTCATAAGAACAAGCCCTCTACTAGCCATTTTCTAACTAAAAAAACTGATCAACAGTTTCTTTTTCTTTCCAATTTTTATACCTTTGAAATAGTTAAGAATAAGCTTGTATAAATCTTTAAAAATAGTCTTTCTATTTTTAGTCTATTAAATGGTAGAATAATGTTGAAAAAATCGTTTCATCGATAGATAGATATAGTTTCCACCAGGGATACAATGCTGCAGATTGTGCTTGATATCGAATTTTTAAATGGGGAAGATTATATATTCGAATATAAGGTAAAGTACCCAATACCTGGACAGATTTTGAGCACAATCATAAACAACGATATTTTCAAACCCAATAGGCGGAATTTTTTCGAACTTTTAAATCTAGATATTGATTTGTAATCGATTTAATTAATTTTTTCACAGAAAAACTCATTTTTATGCTTATTTATATTAAAAAAGTAAGTTTGACAAAATATGTGGAAGACTGCTAAACTTGGATACCCTGTGTTGAACTGGGAGCAATACCGGGACAACACTTGAACCCTAAACTTGGACAATACGTACTACAAATGTTGCTTAAAATTCACCGAGTCCCAGATGGATTTAAGTTGATTTCAGCTAAAATAAAGTTAATTCCAATTGGATTCTGGTTAAAATTCCAGTTGTATCCAACTGAATATTTTTTATAGTGATATTATTAAATATGTCCAGCTATCGAATATTGCTAACTGATAGAGATGTTAAGCTGGACAAGGGTTCGGCTATCCTACATAACCTCGAAATCTTTTATTTCGTATTCTAATGAATTAGAGACTTAAATTAACACGAAATTCATTTAATCGCATAGTTAATAGCATATGTATAAGTAATAGTACTGTTTTACTGCTGTCCAGGTAATGGTCTCAATTTTCAGTCTGTCCAGGTATCGAATACTTTACCTTACTAGTTCTGTCTATTTTCTGTTTATTTTTGTATGATTATTCTGATACTTTTAGCTACCGACATATTTAGGTCCCCGTGGACACCTTTAGATATTTCGGAAAATTATTATCCCTAGAGCCCAATGGACAAAATCCTATAATGGGTTCATTTTGTTGGTACTCAAAAAATGGCATCCTAAAATTTTAACCAAATTCATGATCCAGATTCATGATATGAGAAGCTATTCTAAGATTTGACTTTCATGATTTGTATCTATTTATATATACAATTTCATTTTTGTGGGTAAAATAAACTTTACTGTTGATAATTAAAATGTCTTTAGTTTAAAAATTTCTTATTTTTTTAAATAATTTTCTCAAAATTTTGCTTTATCCTGGTGGTACTGTAATGAATAAATAAATTTTTAATACTGTTCTTGGCTACACTGATTTCTTAAGGTGGATCGAACGCAAAAATTGATGTTAAATATAAACATTTTTTTAAACTACTTTTTGAAATATTATAATATGAGTGATGATTTAATTGGAAAAAAGTGTACTGCAAATAAAGAAAAACATTTTTGAAAGCAAATTTCATTATTGCTAAACAAGATATCGCCATCTAAAAAAAAAAAAAAAAATTTAACAAAACACGGGAATCTTTTTTAATTTTTATCTGACTTCAATTTTGAAGGGCTCATTTTGTTCCATTTCCAATTTCAGGAGAAAGTACCGATATGAAAATTTAAAAATTATCAATACCGGCAAGGCTATATATATCAGATTGTTTATGAGAACTTGTAAATTTTTAATTAATAATCGGACGTACCTTTATGGGGTTTGTTTGAACAATCGCATGTAGCTTTGCAGGTATTGATAAATAATGTCCATTTTTTTCTGTTGAAAGAGAACAAAATTATTAAATCCAATCAATTTTGTTTGCCTTCTGTGGTAGTTAATAATAGTCAATATAAATTGCTTTGTTTACATTATGTAAATAATGGACAAATACATACATAGTCGTACACTGACACACATAATGAATGATCTTTGTCTTTTTAAACTTTTTAATTTTATGAGTACCTTTGTTATCTTTTTTTCTTTGTTCTTATACTTGAATGAATTGTCGACTAACAGTTTTTGCTGTAAAAGTATGTGCTTTACCTTAACAATTCTTTGACCCACATATTATGAGTTCTTTAAATTTCATGATACTTTATAGCTGTAAGCTAATTGCACTTTCTTTTTTAATAATTTTCTATGTCCTTTTGTAAATATATTATTTTATTTTCATAGGTATAATGTTGAACAATTCTTTACGAAGTCATTAGCATTTTGTATAGCTTCTTCAGAAGTTATGCGAAGTAGCATAATGCTTTAGAAGCTCACCTCCACCATCCACAGCTCCCATACCGTGTCCAGCAGCAGAAAATAATCATTTTATTTTAACAGTACTATCTAATATATGGTTTAAGGGGGTCGGACACCTTTAAAATGACGAAAAATCAATTTTTCCGCCCTTTAACCTCAAAATGCCATCTTAAATGTCATTTTGCGGCCTCGGACGGAAAAATACGTTACTGAAACGTCGCATGAGGTAAATAATCCTCTTCCGCCCGCGTTAGTAATGTACTATTTTTTTTTACATATTTTACTAAAAAAACACTTGTAGAATATGTCCCAATTAGTTTTAAAGCATTATCTATTTTTGTTTTAAGAATATACACAAAACACTGACAAAAGCTTTTCATTTATTATTTGTTCAAATTACATTTTTTCCCCTTGTATATACATATTTATATAATCGTATATTATATTTCTACTAATTTTTTTTTTCATTTCTCTGTTCTTAATATATTTAAAATTCTCACTTTACATATCTATATATACTTTAAAAAATCCAAAAATAATATTTTAAACATTAATATAAAGATTAAAAAATAAATAATATAATTTATGGACGGTATTTTTGACAAAAATAAAAATTTGAATTTATAAAACTTATAGCAGTTAAATTGGCACCGTAACAACCTGACTTATCACCGATAGCCTCTCACAGCTCACTCCTTTATTGTAACAGAGCTAATTTTAACCTGTGCAAAAGTGCGCAAGCAATGTAAACATGCACAGCTGTCATTTCATATAAACACTGTGATATCAGCATCAGCACCTTTTTTATACAAAGTGTTGTTCTTAGTTTTCATTGTTTCTAACGGATTTGGAAGTAAACAGTTAGTGTATTATAATACGTAAAGATATTTTAAATAAGTTTTTTAAAGTGTTTGAATAATAAGAGTTGAATTAAAGTTTTAGAAATAACTTTTTAGTACTTGAACTTTTATTGGAAACTTTATACTTAAAATAGCAGGGATTGCTACTAAAGAAAAATTAAGTCTATACTGACTATTACAAAAAACATTAAGTGTACAGAATTAATCAACTTTTAAAGGAAACGAAAGATATGCTATTGTGCAGAAAAACATTATGGAACCTTCGCTTCTGCCAGAAAGCTACCATTATCAACCATCACCTGAATCTCACTATGATATAATTGACATTTTATTTTCTGAAGTCAAAATAGTTATGCACTGCAATAAATATATATCAGTCGTATTCTCTTTATTAAGTAATAATATTATATGTAAAAAAGAATAATGAAGGAAAAGTAAAGAAGTTCATCCTATCAGACATTAAAAGAAGATCAATATAGGAGTGTTGTTGCTATAAACATTTTTTTAGGCATTTGGCTATGGAGATACTGGCTTCATAACATGCATGAAAGATTTTGGATTTCTCAACACATTCTTTATTTACCTCAGTATATAAGAATCTAATATATGTGATAAAGATTATTAAAAACATATGGATTTAAAAGGACCAAAGGATCTACATGTTAAACCACTTAACAAACTTGACTGACTGATGTAGATATGACTGTTACGCGTGCTCATAGCTTAAGTCTACCACGGAGAAAAAAGTCCTGTTGCTACTGCTGAACTCTGTACCGCGAATTTGGAGGCAACATTAGAAAACTTACATTAGCTGTAAGTTACTGCAGTTTTGGCTGGAGTTTCCTGCCATTAGAGCCTAGTGACGAAGAGTAAACATTTAATTCCTAACCTATAAAAACATACTTTCGTGTGCCTGAGAGTTTAAGGTCAAATTATACCATAATAAATACATTGAAAACATATAGTTTTATTGTATTAATTATTTTATTGTATTAATAAGTTTTATTGTATTCGTTTTGAACAGTTGCCACAGTTTTAGTAGTAGATTTCTACTAAGCCTCTGGCATAGTGTATTGCTGCGCACCATACTGCTAAAACTGCTGTAGTCTAAAGCGAAAATGGCAGGATCTGCCGTGCATCAAAAGTTCTGCTAAAATAGCAGCATATGCTGCAAAAATAGCAGGAATTTTTTCTCCGTGTGATGGATCATATATTGAGGTACCAGAATATTTGCTCTAAATGTAAAATATTTTGAGCTAAAAACAATACTTTTTTGTATTTCAGGGTAGAGATGGAGTTAAGAAATAAAGAAGTATTTCAGTAATTTTATCTTTAAAGCTGTTTTCTACATAACGTAAAATTTTGGACTCTGCCGTCGACTCCAGATTCAGGAACTCCATATATTTTAATAAGAGAGGTCCTAAAATTTTGGTATTTTATGTTTATTGACTGAAGAGTTGTACGTATCCAATTTACTTGATTAAATAATTTTTGACCGCAAAAAATTATTTAATCAAATAAATTGGATACATACAACTCTTCAGTCAATAGTCATATAAAATACCAAAATTTTAGGACCTCTCCCATTAAAATATATGCAGATCCTAAATCTGGAGTCGACGGCAGAGCAAACATTTTGAAATGGCCATATATTTGGTTAAAATCGATCAAAAAATTTGTTTGGGTCTAATTTTATCTCGAATTGAATATATTTTTAGGATATTACTTCTACATATTTCTAATTATCAAAATTTATTTGTTTCAGGTCATTTTATGAAGAAAATTTTAAAGGTGTCTGACCCCTTAATATAATAGTGAATCCTATGTATATTATTTCACTGAAAAAGCTGGGTTATGATTTACACTACAACTCTTCAAAGAAGTTGTTGAATAAAGCACCAAATATCTATTTTCACAATAGTTTGTTATCAAGGAGATTCAACCCAAAGTTTTGCAGTTATGAGTGATCATAGAAAACATTCAGCTTGTACTCTTCTAGCAATAAACCAAATCATCACTTATTAAAAGGGAAATCGTTGCGATTCGATTTAAAAAAATCATCATTATATTAGACGGTACTGTTAGTTATTCCATATAAAATTAAGAATAGCATACTTAAATTCCAAAATGATCGGTAATATGAGCGTAGTCGAGCCGTTTGATTTGAAAATTCGGTCATAAATTAAATTCGCACAATTGTAGTACTCCAGCCCTATCAATATTTGATTCGTGAAAACATTTTATACGAAGATCCGAATCACTTCGAAAAATTCTATTTTCCGTATCGCATCCTCTCGAAATTTTCGCTACAACATGCCAAAGGTATTTTCATTACCTCCACCCGGCATCCTGGCAAACCGAACTTTTCCTCAACTTCTCCCCAGCATTCATCGAACAAAAGACCAAGGTATAAAAAACGGGGGAAAGAACCACCAAGCAACTTCCCGATCGAACAATGTTTTCACGCGCGAATTAAGCTGGCGCTCCGGCACGCTCGGCTTAACTCAAAGCAGCGGCGGCGGCGGCCGCACCGAGTAAGAAAGCACACTCCCTATGCTCGCGCCTCGACTTCTCAATTAATTCTCAATTAACGTCGGATCCGCAAAGTTTGCGGCAGGCCTCGCGTGCATGTAGGCCAAGCGAGCAGTCGTATGAAGTGCTCTTTGCTAATGGATAACCCAAAAGAGCCGCGGTGCTCTTTCGAATAATGACGCGTGGGCGGTGGTTCGAGACCAAAGTTCCTGCGATAGGTGTGGTTGTCGGCTGGGGAAATAAATTAACGGCGACTTTTTTGACGTGTAAGTGGGTGCTGGGTATTGAGCGTAAGGACAGAGGGAATTTTTATTTCACGTTGGTAATCGCGAAGGCGAAGTTGGCGGGGAATCACGAGGCATGTCGCGAATAATCGGCTTTGAAAGGAAAAGTTTCTGGTAAGACGGTAGCCATTATTGATTCCTCTACCGCAATTTGTATTTCTTCTCAAACTGCATAGTTTTCAAATATGGTTTTCATAAAAATTTATATTATAACATTAATAAACTATTGTGAAAAACATATCTTTCCAAACGCCTTCATTTACAAATTTTTAACACTTTTAACGTTTGTGAGTTCTTTTTGCCGTTTTCATAACGAAAACACATCGATTCCCTGAATTCGGAAATTCGAAAAATTTAATTAAAAAAATAATGGAAATATTCAAATCACGTATGCGCATAAAAATAGTAAATTTTCATCTCGTGCGTTTTCCAAGTATTGATGACTTCGAAAAGAAATCCTTCATTTAAATATATATTTTTTTACGCGCTTTATAAACGCTCAATTTTCGGGTTACGATAGCGATAAAATAAATAAAGCTAGTTCAAAATGAATCCTATGGTAAATAAAGTGAGCGTTACAAACAGCAGAGAATTTTGTAAAATTTTGTTTTCTGTTCTCACAAAGTATAATTGTTTACAAAGCCATAAAATATACATAAAACCTTATATATTCCAGTATTATTATTCAAAATAATGTAATAAACTTCGATAGCAGCCGAAAATGCGATATATAAAAAGTTTTATACATCACGGGAGGAAAAATGAGGAAGGAATCGCTGATACGTTGATTGATGTATACCTTGAAAAGAGGGGAAAAATAAAATTTAATAAAAAGTCTAGCCACTTTATCTTGGGGCGATACAAGAAAGCGCTCATGCTTGATTGAATGTAAGAAGCAAGACATTTATATCGGTCTAGTGGGGAAAAAGAGTCGAGTGCGCGCGGGTAAGACGGGATCGATACAAATACGCCCTCAGCGTTAAACAATATTGCGCGTTATATGGCCTTTCTATTGGCCTCCCCTCGTATCATCCCTTGGACATCTTTACTACAATGCCATTTCGAACTTAACAGAACCACTCGGACATTTCCTTCAAAATTTACAGCGACTCAGGATGCGATGTAGATACACATTTACGGCCGGTCTAACGATAAAGAGTAAAACATTTTGCCATCGTGATTGATCGACCTCCGCTGTCCTATCCCCCCCCCCCCCCACACACACACAGAGCTGTATACGAAAATACAGCAGCAAAAAGGGATCCCTCGAAAACGACAACAAAACTCTCGCGTCGTCGAAATCCACGGAACGTACGCGTCAGTCAAACTATCCACTCTCCCTCTATACATTATTCCGCGACGACGCGTTTAATTGAAACCATCCCCGAAGCTTGTCGCTGCGTAAAATTCGGGCCATCAAAGGCCGCGCGCTCGCGTGCAAATGGAAACAGATAAAATCGCGCGAAAACAGGCTTCGTATACTCGCTTGAGTTTACGCGCGCGTGCGGGATATGCAGCCAAGTGTAATTCTAACGCCCGGCCTATATATCCGGAAGAGGGGACGGAGGAAACAAGCGCGAGGCACACAGGGGGGCGCAGTAAAAAAGAGAGACTCGGGCGCCTATACGGGAATTTTTACAATCAGAGCCGCACGTGTAGATAAAGGCCGAGCGCGCGCGCGCGCGTCCTTTTACGAGTGCGCGTAAAAATCGAAGAAGAAGAAGAAGAAGCGAGGCGGCGTCGTAAAGCGCCGATTCGCGAGTCGGCGTCGCGTGTGCATGGGTTATGTGTGCGTAAGAGTGCAGGATGACCTGGATGACGCGGGGATGTGCATATATGTGTTACGAGCGAGCTACAATGGTGGTTCCTTATATGGTTCGTCGAATTGATGATGATGGGGAGGGTTCGATTGGAAGGTGATTCTAGGTATCGGGTGTAGTCTTTTGCTGGTTCGTACACTCAGAAAACGTTCTTCCTGTATCAACGAGAATCTGCCTGTCGGAAGAGGATTTTCGCTAAAAATAGGGCCAAGAGGATATCTTCCTATGGAAGGAGGAACTATCTTACAACAGGAAGGGAAGCTTCCTGTAGCGGGATGATGATTTTTCGCGCAGGAGGAATCCTTTTTTGTCGCACGAAGATTTTCTAGGGAGGAATTTTATTTCAAGACAGGAGGATCGTTTTTCTGAGTGTATGTTTCGTGCTGATTGGAGTATTAATGTGAATTAATTGATATAAAGTATATTATTTTACACGTTTACTTTGTATGAATGTTCAATATTTTTTTAAATTGTTAAATAATTATGAAAACACTCAGAAAACGATCTTTCTGTACCAATTAGAATCTGCCTGTCGGAGGAGGATTTTCAGTTAAAAATAGAGTCAAGAGAATATCTTCCTATGGAAGGAGGAGTATCCGCTTGGTACATATCGCATCGCGATAAGAGGAATTCCTCCCGTATATATAATAATTATTAACAAAAAATAAATAAATAATTAATGTAAAAATAAAATTGTTGTACATGAACGGAATAAAAAGACTTTAGTTATTTTAAGTATTTATGTAGTAGTCCTAGTGTCATCTGTTAACAATAAAACTTGTCTTACACTGCAATTTAATGATATTTATAAAATAGAGTTTGGAGGACCTAAGACCCAAAGTATCATTCCTCCATTACTGGCACATAATATTCTTGTAATAAAACGTAAAATTCTCCTTCTGCATGAAGAGGATTGGCCTCCTATAACAGGAAACCACAGTTCCTGTAATCGAATTACGATTCTACCGCGCGGGAGAAAGTCTTTTTTATTGCAGGAAGATTTTTCGGGAGGAATTTTATTTTGGTACCGGAGGATCATTTTTCTGAGTGGAAATAATTATTTTATTTCCACTAAAATATATTATGAGAAAGAATTATTTTTCGTGAAACCAGATTCGAATTTTACAGTGAAAATGGTACATTAATTGAACATTGTTTTCTTTTAACTTATTTGCGAAAAATTCATTTTTGACATTTTTCGGTCAAAATTCTCCGATATCTTTCTAATTTTAACAATTATAAAAATTCAAACAAAAAATTAGGTTATCAAACTAATGCTCGTTATTGCTACATTTCATTTAAAAATGTGCATTTTTCATTTACTCAAAACTCGAAAGTGCAATTACACGATTAAAAAAAAAAAAATTCTCCGACAATTCATACCGCTGTATCACAACGTTTCCATTCCTAAAAAATATCCAATTACATTTCCCAAATGCAGAAAAAAAACCATACGTTAAAGTCGACAACACGCACGCACACTTACAATTTGCCAACGCAACAACACCGTGTACGTACAACAACAAAACTCCGCGAATTTCCATTTTCCTAATGGCTCTGCGTATACAGGCTGCAACCAACGCGGAACGCGCCGCGCGTGCATCATATATATATATATACACGCAACAGTAGAAAGTGCATCGATCGTAAAGGTACACTGCGCGTGAAAAGAAAAAAGCTAGCGTTTCACCTTAGACTTATTCCTCTCCGCGTCTTTACGTATTATGCTCCGCTGTATACGACGACGATTCTTCAGCGCCTGGCGCGTGTGCGTCCCCAATAACGCCACGACCGTTACTTTTTTACATCTCCCATCACGCGTCTATATACGCGCGGCTGTACATCGCCTCGTGTACCTATGTTTCTACGTCTATATACGCGAGCTTTTCTCTTTTCTCTCTCTCCCTTATCTGATCAGCCTTGAAAAGACGACGCGCTTTGGGCCGCGGCGCGAATTCACATACAGACACAGTGACCACCCGCTAGCGCGTTTTTTTTTTTATAACTGCGAGCGTGTGCAGCGATATTTTTTCAAAAGCAAAGGGACCGCGCGTGTTGCGACCGATAGATAAAATCTTGCTTCGGCTTTATGTGTCTCGAGCATATGATTCAAAAAGTTGCGGGCAAACGCGCGCGGCGGGAGTTCGGGTGAATTCAATTATTTAAATTTTTTTTTTCCAGGGAAACGGAGCACGCGCCCATATACGCGTGTTTTACTATTCTCGTTGGCTGTGATTTTTCACGTTCATGTTTGGCTTCTAAAGTATAAAGGGAAATATTTGATTGAATGGAGGGAGATATGGACGCGTATACTACTCGGCATTGGGCGAAATGATTTTTACAAATAAAAGCGAGTCAGTGTATATACGGCGAGCATAACTGCGGAACCTCCGACTTTTTATTTATCAGGCGTGACGTCTGCCGATCAAACTTGTTTTCGACTAATTGGAGTAGTATATAAACAAAATATTTTATTGAGACTATTGAGATGTAATTATTTTCTTTTGTATAAGTGAGTGAAATCAAACTACGGCTTGTGATTGATCGAATGAGTGTCTCGAATGCCATTGGTCTGTGATATTGAGTATAGGAGAAATGACTTCCTTTGTACGTAAGAAAAGATAAGAAAGCGTCTCATGCATTGAATATTGTAAGAGAGAGTCAGTATTTCCTTTTGTTTAACCCTTTGAGGGACGGTGGAGCCGGTGGGAAGTATACTAATTGTAAGTTACACAACTATTACAAAAAATTACCACAACTTACTTGTTTTATTTTGGTAGGTATAAACAATTAATTGAAAATTCGATTTTTCAGGAAAAATGTGCTCCTCAAAAGGTTAACAAGTAAAGTATTTATGATCTTTTTTCTATAAAGTTACATATAAGAAAACAAAGTCAATGTGTCTGGTGAGAAATTCATAAAAAAGGTGCCTTTTGGAATTAATTTAAAATAAATTACCAACATTGGAAACATAATTGTTTAATTTCTTTCCTCGTACATGCAAAATAATGTCAGTTTCTAACATATTTGTCCATACAACGTTTAAGTAGTTACAGTAATCCTTCAGAATACCGCCGCTATGTGTATCTCTTACTCTAACGAGTTGTTTATGAGATAGAAAAGGACACACGACGGCGGTATTCTGAAAGAGCACTGCAATTATTTTTCAGGAAACATGTATTTCGTAACTTTTAATAAAAATTTTTTTCATCAATAAAACACAACATTTTTTTCTCGAGGGGTGAACAATAACGCTCTCTATCTCTCCCCTCTCTCTTTTTATTCTGCGACATCGGCTAAAAAATCAACCTCGACATTCCAGTATCCCTCATAAATACCCCACCGGGCAACCCCATAAGAAATTACACCGCTCCATCACGAGCCATCGCAATTCCAAACTCCCAGGGCTGCGCATTCTTTCAAGTCCTCTCTCTCTCTCTCTCTCTCTCTCTCTCTCTCTCTCTCTCTCTCTCTCTCTCTCTCTCTCTCTCTCTCTCTCTCTCTCTCTCTCTCTCTCTCTCTCTCTCTCTCTCTCACTCACTCATTTTTAATCAAGGCCTTGTTTATTGCTGTGCCAACAGATTAATTGGAGTACGCGTGCGGGTACAAGCGAGCTGCTCCTCCTGCAGGAATGGCGGAAGCGCAATAACCCTCGGGGGGGATTCTCCCGTGTATGTGTATATATATATATATATATACGTGATGTATATGTATGTGTAAGCCGGAAAACGGCGGTGGCGCGCACGCGCAATTTTGGATTAATGTCGAAGGCGCAGAGAGAGAGAGAGAGAGAGAGTGAGAGAGAGAGGGGGGCAGACCCTCGAGCGAAGATTTGCCTGCGAATGCGTTTGCTTTCGGCAGGGAGGATTAGATGTGGGGAGGTAGGTTTGTATAAAGGGCCGCGGGTATCCGGTGAAGGAGGTTTTCGTCTTTTCCCGGGTGGGATTAGTTTGTCATCGTTATAAGTGGAGGATCAGTGGTTTTTTTTATTGGTATTTCGTTGTTACGCGTTGGTTGGTGCGTCGTAGGGTATAAGAGTCTCGCGTCGTCGTGTTGTTATTATCATGTAAAGCAAATCCTGTAGTGGTGTGGTTACTTGTTACCGTGGTATGTTGTTTTTATTTAGATTATATGAGCGGGTTTTTATTAAAAAAATTGTTACTATAAATATATTGAAAGATGATTTATCAACGTATCTTTTAGTTAAATAGAATTTTTCAAACGGATATTTCACGAGATATCAAAGTCAATGGGATACCTCTCGAAATTTCCAATATTTCTATAATACTTCCACTGTTTTTCTATATAATACTTCATATTAACAAATTTATATGCAAATAAAGAAAATCTGCTTTAAAAAATCTTAAAATAATTTAAAAGTGTGTACGTATTAAACTTATTATACATTTTGGAAATTCAAGCTACGAGTGCAAATTTGACAACTTTCTTTCACCTTCCTTCTTTTATATAGAATGTAAAATACTTATCTAACTTTTGATTAGATAACTTACCTAGATCTATACACGGAGAAAAATAACATAGGAAAAATTACCATATTTGATTGTAAGTCGAGGACAGACTGAAATCCTCCACAAAATTGCCATAATTTATGGTAAAAATTGCCATAAATTTATGGCAATTTTTCCTACATTGTAAAAATTACTATAAATTTATGGCAATTTTTACCATAAATTATGGCAATTTTGTGGAGGATTTCAGTCTGTCCTCGACTTACAATCAAATATGGCAATTTTTCCTATGTTATTTTTCTCCGTGTAGATACCGTACGAATTCCAAATGCAAAATCAAGCTTCATCACAAAACTCTGCAGCTTATCCATTAATTAATTTATTAATCAACCCATCCTAACATTCTGCACAACCATTATCATAACCTACCCTCATAACCCATTTTAATTTCGTCAAATTACCCAACCTCTATCTTTACCCCATTCTCTCATCTCATTCCACCTCTGAAACACGCGCGCCACACTCTTCTCTCTTGCGCGACCTTGTAAGATCACTCGCACTGCTCGCGTCGAAATTAACGAGAACACGCGGGGCTATCCGGAAAGTGCCGTAGGACGTGCAAACGGAACTAGTCATGTGCGCATCAGCTTATATACTACGTTTTCCGAGCAGTCGAGGGGAATAGGACGAATAAGTATACGCGTATTCGCTTTTGATGCGAGAGGGAATGGAACGCTCTACACTCCCGCGAGAGGACTGGGAAATGATGATTTTGTGTAGTCTGTATAAGCGGATGCGCGCGTAGTTTAATTATCCGTTGATGGGTAGGAGTGAGGAGGAGATGTATGAGACAGTTTTTGAGATGAAAATTGGGTGAAATTGTACGTGGGTGAGGGATACGGGGTTCCCTTATCTCTTTAATTGTAAGAAGAGAATGAATAATTTCGTAGATGAAGATACCCGGCGATGATTATTTCAAGGAAAGTTTTAATGAAACGTGGTTTAAGATCTCTATAAAAGGATTGACATACTACGTAATATGAGTGGATTCCCGTCAACTACAGGTGACCAGTATTTTGTTCATTAAAATTTCACCGAGGCGCTTTTAATTAACTTTTATTAAATATTTACGGTACAAAAGGCGCCCCCTCATATAAATACTTCGCAAAATTACCTTGAGCGGATTAAATTCTCGCTCTGATTTGAGATCTCAGAACCAATTACGAACGACTTTATTAAAAAAAATATATAATCAAAAATTGATCCACCCACTTTTACAGTTAATAAAGGACCAAGAACTCCACACATCCTCTCTCGAGCGCGGAGATCCTATATTTATACACACACAAAACCCCCATTCACAGCCCCAAAGGAATGAGCTTAAAAGCTCTCGCACCGCCGTTATGAATTGAATTTACGCGGCAAATAATGATCGCGAGAAAAAGCCGCCCGCGTGCGTGTATATGTGCCAGGAGCACGCGCCCCTCGGTACTACCCTGCATTTGCATGTGCAAGCGCGCGGCGACAAGTGTAAACGCGTCGTAATTATACGTAAGAAGGAAGGCCCGCATGCAGCGCTAGAGCCGTGTATATACGCCACGCGTTTACAGCCCCAACGAAATATAAATTCGAGCTAGTATAGCGTATGCTTGCGGGAGGGAGAGGTAATGCGTTTAAGGGGGAGAGAAGCGCCGGTAATTCCAGGAAGAAAGCCGAGACCGGAAAAGCCGGTTCCCCGCGCGCGTATTTTTCGGAGGCAGAGATGGTGCGAAAGTTGTATTTAAGCCGTTTTATAGCGTTTGTTTGCAGTGATATTATGAAGGTAGGAGTATGCTTTATGTTAAATGAAGAGGTAGAGGTGTAAGGTTATTATGTTTCTTTGTATTATAATATTATGTGACTATTAAGGAAGTTTATGTTCGTACTTTAATAAATTAAAAACTTGTTTTTTCACTCCCTTTCAGGTTTTACGTTAACAAACAACGAAGTTCGCTTAAAAGCTCTCTAAACTTACCATTGTATTGTACACATTCGGCTTCTAACTGGAAAATTACAATTTTTAAGATAAAACAGACGACTCTACAATCTACTACTGTTACTTTTCCAAAGACACCTTCATCACGCCGAAAATCCGCGAAAATTCTCACTTCAAACTTTCCGCCTACATTCGTGCCACGATATATAACTACCCTTATATATATCAAAAAGCTCGCGCTCTTTACAGCCGATCCGTGCCCGCCGCACTATACCACGAAATTATTCCGTCACGCCATCCATTCCGGCGACTTATACACTTCCGCATATATAAAACACCGAAAATGTTTATAATTCAGTACCTCAAAAAAAAAAAAAACCACCGTTCCACAAATCACCATATTCCTATACATACGCAGCCGTACATACCCCACTACCCGCGCAAATCCTTATCCCGAGGGCGAACAGCAGGAGAGCATCTGGTCTGTGAGAGGGCAGTTAATAATCCTCCACCTCGGGCACGGCCGCCGCCGCCGCGGGCGCGTTTATGTAATTTTCACGCTCCGTATCTCAGGCCGCTGCGCGAGTTTCGCGATAGTTTCGAGGGATCGGGAGAGTGGGTGAGAACCGTATTGTGCGAGTTCCAAGTGCACAGGGGATATAGAGAGGAGGAAGAAGAATAAGAAGAAATCGTGAAAGAGGATGTGGCACGGGGGGAAAGGGGGGTGAGAGATCGAACGACTTATTTGTCGCGGAAGCGTGTAAGACCGGGAATGAGAGTTTCTCTCGCTCGAGGGTTTTTATTTCAGTTGAACGAGAGGATGGGGTGCGGCAGGTTTTGTCGTGCTGTATACGCTGTTTCGAGCTCTGTTCGACGTGTGTACCGGGATGTTTGATGCTTTTGAGAATGGCGAGAGCGAGGTCGTTTATTATCGTTTGTAAATAGGATATGGGTTTTTGCTGAATTTCCGGTGTGGTGATTATGAGTAAATAAGATGAAGTGCTTTGTTTAATGGGCAGTATGTACTTTGATGGAAATGACTAATCTGTTCAAAGTAGCAGTTGTAAACCAACATATCAAATTAAAAATAACTATAATAATTAAGGCTATGTGAAGTACCGACAGGATCCCTACCTTACCGGTACCTGAATTTTATTTTTTTATGGTATTTAAACAAAAATTTTAGAAAAAAGAGGTTTTCCACGCGCTCCGGAGTACATCCTATTAAATTTTCAAACGATTCCATCTATTAGATTTTTCGAAAATCGATTTGGAAATGTTTGAGGCTTTGTTCTGACTAATTACTGATTTCAAAAACGTTTTTGCGTGAAAAAACGCTTTTTTCTATAATTTTTGTTTCGATGTGATAACAAAAATAACATTCAAGGTTGCCGATAAGGTAGGGATCTACGTTTGAATTGAACATGGCTTTTATTCTTCATGATAAAAATTCAGATTATTTATTATACTTATTTCTGATAAAAAGAAAATGCTAGATAACAGATTAATTTAATTGCTGGTAAATTAACGATTTTCTACGTGTATAGTTTCTATATTCTAGGATAGCATTAATTCGATTAAGTCAATGCATCACACTGATTGAATGATTACATTATAATTAATATGGGATATATTGTAATTTTTAACATAGCTATAAGTCTAAATAAATATGGCGAACTACTATATGTATTGTAAATATTTGTTAAACATTGATATTGTAATGATTACAATATCATCAAGTTACTTCTATAGAAACATTAAATATGTATTATATTAATAATATTAATTGTAAATATAGTATTTATTAGTAGGCTATTGACTTTCGTGATGTACTTCTCGAGCAACTCGCGGGCGTCAATAAGCCCCGGTTGCTCCCGAGTGTAGTACAAAATTTTTTGCATATACCCAGTGGAAAGTGGTTTTATGTTTGTAAATTCTTGATTTTAGGATCGAAAACGCAACATAATCTCACTTTTCTAGAAACTACGATGCCTATGCTTGTCTCTCTACTTTTTTCCCGACTAAGGTAACTGACGTCTAATCGAATAGAACCTTACAATAAATCTTTTTTGGAGCATTAAACGCATTATATTCATTGAAATATCTTGATCCATTAAAATATACATTTGTTATTAAGATTGACCATACATTTATGTATTAAAACTGAGAGCTATGAATTCATTGCATGTACAAAAAATGTTTATTTTCAATCATTTTTTTAAATTTCATTTATTTCTGCAAAGGCAGGATCATTATTATTATCATTATTTTGAACATAAAACATATTGTTTTTTGATACAAAATTTCATTAATTTTTATCGAAATACTTCGATTAACAAAACTTTAATTTAAAAAATTTTTTCATTTTCTACAATTTTGTCGAACTCGATCGTGTCTGTTGATCATTCATTGTTTAATAATTTAAAACGAAATTCCAATTGAAATTTTACTGATAATGTTAATAAAATATTCACCCTCAAAGTAAGGAGGTGTATATATGTTTTGCATTTTTTTGTGAAATATGATTCATACTTATTGCAAAATATGTAACGGATTGGGACATGATTTCTTATTATGTTAGGGTAATGCGTTCAAAATGACATTTAATTTTAAGTGTTTGATTAAATAAGTCTATAAATTATTTATTATGTCGATTAATAATCAAAATCTGAAAAAGCAGAGCTTTTTACTGAATCTGCTATATCAAATAAAAGCAGGAAGAATAAGTCATCCACTTTTTTCAAATGTTCTATTCTTAGACGGAACTCTGAGTTACCACCATCAAAGCGACATCACGTATTAGTAAATATCAATAGTGTAGCTATTACAATATTTACTTTTAAAAATAATACGCTAATTTAATATTTATACTTTAACTTCATTATATTATATTTATTGTTAAAAGGATGAATTTGATAAATTTAAAATAGATAAATATGTTAACGATAAATACATCGTCAGAAAACTTCCATGTATATAGGTATCTAATGTAAACATTTGGAAACGCAAAATGTAAACATATTATATGTATCTACATACATGGAAGTTTTTTAATAGTGTATATTTTTTCTCAATGCAAAGAATTTTTCATCTCATTGATAAATTTATGTACAGTAGGTTGACTACACCAATATTGGAACAGTCACCAGTTAACGAACATTTTCTTTATATATATGAAAATATCAAACTTTCTATGTATTGTTTATCTAACATGACGATAATTTTCGAATCCTTGAAAATTTTTATTTCATTTTATATAAAGATTTTGCATAAAATTAATTATCTTGTTAAGAATAAAATCATAAAATCGCCGCTGTTAAGTGTTCCTTCACTGGTGATGTATTCCTTCACTGGTGACACGTATTTAGATACTAAGATTACGTGTTCCTTTACTGGTGCTTAGGAGATATTTACAGATTTTCATTAAATAAAATTTTTACTTTGATTCTTTATTCAAAATTTGCTCACCGACGTAAAGTTTGAATATTTTAGAATATAAATTCCAAAAGGGTTTCACTTTTAATCCATTTTTAAACCACTTAATTAAAGAACAAAAGTTACAATTTCCTTATTCGTTCCTTCACTGGTGAAGTCACCCTATGCATAAAGAAACCGAGTAAAATTAATTTCCCAAAAAGGTATAATTGACATTTTTATGGAATTAAACGCCTGATAAAATCTCACATACGCCAGCTCGTTTAAAAACATTTACGAAGCATAATGAATTTCAAGCCAATATGACACACTCCTGTCGCCGGTCGACCGAAAAAATCGCTTTATTAAAAAAAGAAGAAAAAAAAACTGCAATATTCAAATTTTCGCCATTTTACGAACTCGGAAATTCAAATAACCTCTGCCCACCCCCGTTCATTTTTCAGCCCCGGTCATAACGCATAAAGACCAAACGCGCGAAATACGGCATCAAGCGGCCATTTCGCGCGCTAGCGCAAAAAAAAAGCCATCATCGTCTGCTGGCGCGGTGGGAGGGGAACTTATATACCTATCGGAAAAATGTTCGAAAGCTTAAACCGCCGTATAACACCTACGCTCCCATAAAAAAGGCATGAAAACGCGCAGCGCGTCCGATAGATTACCGCTCGAGCGCATACGCGAAATTAAGTCGCGACGGGGGAGAGAGAGAGAAAAAGAGGATAGACTATACATCGACGCGAGCGGTGGATGCGCATACGGAAAATTGATTTCGGGAGGCAAGACGCGCCGAAGGACGAGTGACCGCTCGATTTTACTTTCAAATGCCCGGGCTCGGACAGCGGAGGTCGAGAGCTTTAGAGGATTTTTCCGCGCAGGTGAGGCGCACGGCTGCGGCATTAATCGTCAGCGTTTTCAAATGCGCGGATTTGCCTTTTGTGTGCCACGAATCCGACGATTTATTTGGTTTTTTTAGCATGCGGCTACCGCCTCCCGTGGCTTTAAAGAAAGAGAGATGCTTGCGCGATTTTTACGGCGGGGATATTTCTGCCGGCGTTGCTATATTGATTAAGCGAATTTCCTGTAGGCGAGATGGGTGGGCGGATTTGCGCTCGAGTTTGTGTAGAGAGGGAGCGGCCGTTATTTTTAAGTGGTTCGTTATGCGGTTGAGTGCAGCCAGAGTATTATGGTTAATATGCGAGAGGTATTATAATGCTTCTGATTTTATATCGAAGCGATCGGTTGAAATATCAAGTGAGATGCAAGATTTGACGTGCATAGCTGAGTGTATACTCACGACAGCGTATAAAATCTCTTAGGAGATGATAAAAATGCTGTAAAGTTCAGTGACATACCTCCCGACCAGCGGCTGCCGAAAGACACTCGAGATCCGTGCGCACTTACGATGCCGAATGCATTTTATTTCGGCGTCGAAAAATTCAATAAAGCTGCTGCCATTTTCGATGAAGTACAGTAAGAGAAATTTGTTAAATAGGTAAATACCGTTTTATTTCATTGTTTACCTATAATATTTAAATAAAAATTTCAACAGAGTCTGTATATAGAATTGTGCTAATATATTTAAAAATGAAATCATAAATAACGCGATAAAGTTATCGGAAATTCTGATTCATAAAGTTCAATAGAAATTTGAAGTGAAATCTCCGCATTCAACGGAATTTCTACAAAACGCGTTCCGAATTTCATACAATTCAAACTACTTCATAACACATCAACCTACTCCATTCAACAAAACATTTTCATTACTTCAATCTCGCCGAAACCTCGCAGCAACCCGAAAAATAATTTTCGATTCAAATCCCTCGCACCCGCCTCTGAAATTCGCGCGCATTCGTTCGCTCGTCGTGCCGATAAGAGAGGACGAAGAAAAAAAAAGGGACGAGCCGATTTGCTATATACATTGTCCCGGAGGTAGAACGCACTTACGGGTATTTCCCGGGTCCTCTCGAGAGATAGGGGATCGCGCGAGCGAGCAAGCGCTCGACCAGTTCGAGAGAAAGAACTGAGTCAGAGAGGCGCTGATGGGTCAGTTCCCCTTCAGTGTCCGCGGGGGGGTGGGGAGGAGGGACTCGAGAGATTCACAATAAGTGCTGAGTGCGTTTCGAGATTTCGTTTTTTTTTTTTCAAGTTGATTATTTTTAGGGTACATTGAAATATATATATATATATATATATATATATATATATATATATATATATATATATATATATATATATATATATATATATATATATATATATATATATATATATATATATATATATATATATATATATATATATATATATATATATATATATATATATATATATATATATATATATATATATATATATATATATATATATATATATATATATATATATATATATATATATATATATATATATATATATATATATATATATATATATATATATATAAGCTTTTTATGGGTGACTAGAGATTTGTTGACGTTTTATTTTTGTGGATTTTATGGATAAAGTTTATATAGAGAAGAAGAAAAATTTTTGTTAATAAAATAAATAAATATAATAAAATGTTATATAAACGAAATACTTTTTTACGTCTTATTGACTCTAAAGTTCATCCAACAAATATTTCCAATATCGTTTCGAATATACAGTTACATTTTTATTTTTACGTATACTTATATAATAAATATAATAAAATATTATAGAAATGAAATCCTTTTTTACGTCTTGAAGACCCTAGAGTTTATTTGCCAGATACATTTCCAATATCGTTCATCCGAATATACAGATAAACATTTTATTTTTATATATATACTTACATAAATAATACAAAATGCTAAATAATCCAATATTATGAAAAGAAAATATCTCGACATATTTCTTACGACTTTCACAAACAACAAGCACACGCAACCTCAAAAAACATATATCTCGCCGTCCATCAGCCGTTCCAACCAAATCCAACGAGACCACGCGCGACGCAACACCTGCAACCTCCTCCAAAACGATGCCCACAAAGCGAACGGCTCTCTGCTTCTTATATTAAAGAATGCTCGTCACCTCCCTTCGCTGAAAACTCGAGAAACAATTTAACCGACGCCCTCTCCTCTCTCACCCAGCCGTGACAAAGAACCCCGAGGGTTTCACGGTCCACGCGCTCGCGCGAGCTCGGTGAAATCCGATTGGAAAAAGGAGAGCCGCACACCACCGCGCGGAGCTTTATTTCGCGAGGGAGAGAGAAAGAGCTTCTCGAGTTACAGCTGAGCGACGCTCGACTTTTTTCCTCAGCTCTCCGTAGCCCTTAGCACTCGGTGGCGGGAAAAAAGGACCCATACGGTAATTGCAAAACGCCCGGGCGTATCGGCAACGAGGAAAACTACTTAGCGCCTTAATTACGGTTTTTACAGCGCGGGAAACAGGGGGATAATGAAAGGCCGCTGCTGCGGCTTTCTTTCGACGTGCGGTGTAATTCACGCGGGGACGCGCGCGCGCAAGTTGTCGACGGTACCGATGCTCGTATTTTAAGTTAATTCGCGCGGAGAGGCGATTTAGAGTTTTGTTTTTCAGCTCTGTTGCGAGTTGCTCGCGGCGGTAAACGTTAATTCGCAAGGGGGTGGAGGGAAATTGGTGGAGATGGAGTGCGCGCGAGCTTTTAAGCGATTGAGACGAGACTGTGAATTTTTTAGATGTCGGTGAATTTTCTCGGGAGTAAGGGGAACGTATGTGTATTTGGTAATAATTAAAGTTTAGAAAAGTAGATATATATTAAAATCAATATTATAGGGGAAATGCGTTGACCCGAGATGATTAAATTTAAATATTTCATTATATAGGGAGATGTGTTCAGATACTTCTCTGAAGATGCTATATTAAATTTTGTATATTTTTATATACCTCTTTCAAGTTTATGGACTGGGGTAATATTGAATAGAATAGAATATCATTTATTTTTGGTATACAAAAAATAATAACCATGAACAATATAACATTTAATACACATTCGCTTATTTCGCTGATCATGCAATTTTCACATCAAACTGCGTGGGGCAATATGGGTTTTCAAGTGATCGCCTCCTTAAGATTGATACATTTCAATATCTTTGCATTAATGTAAATTTTGAAGTGTACTTATTTGTAAATGGAGAATCGCTGAATACTTTAAGCGTGTTACAGTTTTCTTCAGAGTTCGATTCATATTTTTAACAGCGAAAATGCCCATATAACCCCATGAAGTGCCCATATCGCTCCACCTTTCCCTACACACATTGAAGACTGTATCCATGAACATAAGCGTAGCGTCAAGAATTGTGACACCACGTCGGCACTAGCCCAACATGCAAATTTATATAAACACAAAATTAATTTTCATAACGTTAAAATTATGGATTGCGAAAAATATAAGAATAAAAGATTGTTTTCCGAGATGTTACATATTTGCAGCACTTATGATAATATGAATAGACAGTTGGATACCATTAAACTAAAAAATGGTTATAAAACTACAGTCGATATTGTAAGTAGATTAACCAACACTTGTAATAAACCGAATAATGCCACGAATTCGCGTTGGTTGCAGAGTAGAGAATAATTGCTCATTGGTTGGCACGGCTCTGATACGTTTCTCCTCCTATATGAATTTCCGATCCCCACTACCTTTTTCTTCCGTATAAATAACTTCTGAGGTGCCCGACACTCCTATTGTCCATCCTGATAGTGAGTACGCAACATCCAGGGGAAAGCTGCCTTTGATATCTTACATATAAGATGACCATAGTACCTTTTTACAACATGTGAGTTTGTTTTTTTCATTATTCGTTCATAGGTATCTCTGTTTTTGTTTGTTTTTTTTTTTCCTAAAACTTTAATTATTCGTCCAGGTACTATATTACAAGTGGTGGTGATCTAAAAAAAAAATATCGCCCCGTTTAGCAAAAATGTTTTTGACATGTAACGCCCGCGCAAGGGCTATACTGTAAAAATTGTTATACTTTAGAATGGTAAGAAATATTTCGTTTTTGTTATATTTGAAAACGTCTAAATTGTAATCTCTGTTATGTTTGAATAATTTTAAAATTGGTTGTATGTTCTTACTTCTTAGCCTTGAGAAGAGGAGTAAATTACACTTCCGAAACGACGGCATTTTATTAATAAAATTGCTCAAAAGAGGATCTACGGTGTTTGAGGAAAAACAAATTTTTCAACTGCACCTTCCAGTATACATAATGAAGACTGTATTTAGTTAAAATTTTAAGAGATTATATTAAATTGTTTTTTTTTTATATTATTTTAGAAAAAAATAGCGTTTTTGTTGTCGGACGATAACAAGAGTAAAAATTATCCAATCTTCCTGAAATTTGGAGCAGATGTAGCTTTTATACATATATTGTCAGATCGAGTTCGTTGGCCAAACAAATTTTCGAATCGCATTTTCTCAGAAAATACTTGATTTATCGACTTAAAATTTCAACCACTTATTAAACTCACTGAAGACTATATTTGTTATAAATTTTAAGAGATTATCTTCATTTGTTTTTAAAAAAAAAATATTTTATAAAAAAGGAGCATTTTCTTTGTTTCACGATGACAAGAGTAAAAATCAACCAATCGTCCTGAAATTTGACAGTGATATAGCTTTTTTATATCTTCATTTGTTGATAGCGTTACGTATGTGAGGAATAAATGAAGTGAAGTGAAAAAATATGCGACGAGCGAGATGCGAACCGACGGACCCGAAGTTTCTAGTCTCGCACCCTCATTTAATAAAAGGAATCGATAATTTAGTTTGAGAAAGCTAAGTACCAATGAATTGGCAGCGATTTTTATCAAGGGAAGATACTATCCCTGGTAGAAAATTAACCATAATTTGACCAGAATATGGTTAATTTTCTGGTAATTGGTCAGCTTATGGTGAAAATTCTGGCCAGAAACCCCGCGTGCTGGCGACAGTTTCTGGTCAGAATCTGACGAATTTCTGGTCAAATAAAATCATTATATTTTAGGTTATGTCCTGTACGTATAATGATACTCACTGTAACACTCATCTGAATGCAACACACATAATGAATCTGCGTTTTTTTTAGTAAATAGATTTTTCCTGATTGTACTCCATTTTACATCAAAGCGGAGCAGCTAATCTATATATATTTTGGTAACGTCTGTTAGCGACACACACACTCGTGCACAATAAGGCATAGATGCAGTAATGAAAAAAATATAATTACAATGATTTTCAATATATCATAAAATTTTCATTGTGAAAATGAAAATATAATTAGAATTATTTTCGAGTAATGTATCATAAAGACATTACCTCCGACAATGTAAGTTAAGCTAAGTATTCCTAAACCCATTTTATGCATCGGTAAAGCATTTTCAATATTTTGCCTTTGGTATATATAACTAATTGGGTGATGGATTTTCATGAGATAAAGCTTATATCCTTCATATTTTGGTCATATTTATCATTTGAAATGTTGCAAATATGAAAATTTCCTTATTTCAAGGTTTCTTACATTTTTATGATTTTTACAATTTAAAAATGATAAATAATTGATAAACAATTTTAAATAATATATATTATATTTGCATCTGACTCGTAACACTGATGACCAAAAAATTTTAGATATTTTTAATTATTTTTGTCCAATACACCTCCCATCTTACATTAAAATAAAAATAAAAAACATTTCGTATAAGCAAACGATTCGATTTGTGATAGTAAATCGTACATTTTATATTTTATATTCGTAAAATAAAATTTTTTAGTTTAATGTAATAGTTGTTATTTTATTCATTATTTCATCTATTTTATTGTATGTTATATTTATGTAAATGATACATTACATAAAATATATTAATAATCATACATAAAAAGAGGTTAAGTCAGTATATGGGAGATCAAACTTTTTTTAAATTAATGCATTTAGAGGTTATGAACTGCAGCTGCCAATCGTTGCCCATCAGATTCTGACCAGATTTCTAGTTAATTATTGACTAACTTATGGTTAAATGTCTGGCCAATAATTAGTGAACCAGTCAGAAAAGATGGTTAATTTTCTACCAGGGATGGTGGAAATCGATTCCATTATTTGCCTAATAAAAAGCTAGTTTCACCAATAATCGTCAAAAACGCGACACTTTTCTTTGCCATTTCTATCCATCGATGAAACGATTTTCCGATCATATTCACCACTTAATAGACAGAATAATAGAATAAGTTATTTCACAGATTTACATTAGCTTATTTATATGAGTATATAAAAGATATTAATGTTGGCCAGTTTTTAGTTAGAAAATGGCTAGTAAGAGGCTTGCTATTATGGCGACGACTGAGAAAGACAGAATCAAATAGATAAATCATTGTTTTTGTTTGCATCCCCTGAAAAGAGTATTATAAACGAATTAAGTACCAATAATTCGTGTTTATGTTTTGGCTAGCTATCTTTTTTTAATATTTATTTTTAAATGCATGATCATATTACAAAGAAAATTTAGTAAAAACATTTTAAGGTTGTGCTATCTCCATTAAATAGAGAATATGACCGGAAAAATGGTTTCATAACTATCCAGAAATTAGCTATACTTTTACTAGCCATTAATTAAGTTCTTGGCCATTTTCTGATAGAGAATTTTCTATACCATGGATCTTAATTAAATTTTAGTTAATATTAAAAATTTTAAGCAAAAAGAGAGCTTTCAAAGGCACAATAATAAACTTATACACATTATCGATTACCGCCTTACGCCAGTGCTTTTCCGCTTCATATCTCACCCATCAGCCATTTGCCGGCGATCAATTATATAATTCGCTTCGACGATGCTCGACGCGAAAAGGCGATATTCCACTACAGTCAGAGCCGAGAACAGCGCGCAACTGTATACACTCAATTGCGTGCGCTAACAGAATTTGAAAAGCTCAATTATAAAGTTGCATAATAGCCGCGAGCTTACGCCTCGCACTTATTTATAGATCGTTTCAACTGCGCTAAAGACACTCCGGGGACATTGCGCAACGAGAAAATTGGCCTCGACATCATAAAACTTCCTCCCCATCTTGATATATGGAAAAACCATACACGACCGCGCCTCCCGAATTTACGTATTCCACGCGGAGGACAAATATTGCTCCCGAAATCTCTCGCATCAAAAATTCGCCCACATGCAGCAGCAGAAGGAGGAGGAGGAGAGGAGGCTAGTGGCAAACACACATATTTGCCCTCTTCGAAATATAAGCCGCTGCTGCAGCTGCGCCAGGCGGCGGGTAGGTTTAATACCTATACACAGCCTCCCGCAAACTTGGCGCAGATACACGCGCGGCTTAATCAAAGACGCGAGCGCGAGTTTTCGCATAGGCTTTGTATTTGCCGCCGGATGAATTCCGATGAACGCGCGCTTGTATATACCACGCGCGAATCGATTCCCCCGCGGTACTACGTCACGTGTATACATATGTATATACACACCGATACGCGCACTGCACTATACATTCCCGGCTGGGATTGATATCAAATATTGACGCGAGTGCATCGAGAGTGTCTTTTTCTCTACACTTCGACACACTGCAGCCACCGCCGCCGCTGCACTTGACGGAATTAACATTGCAAAATATCCGATGCGCGCGCAGTCCCTTATCCGCGCGCGCGTGTCCTGGTAATGCGGGTATTATTCTTTCATGACTCCGAGCTGGCGGTGCAGTACCCGCGGCGGCGTTTGGTTTATTTATGCCTTAAAAGGGGGGCGTTTATTTAATAGTCGAGGAGATCGATAATGCGAAATTTCGGGAGGGCAATGGTTGATTAATTGAAAGCGACGTCGATTATAATTAGGCCGGGCTTTGATAGATCACGCGACGCCCGTGGAGGATTTGTCAGGGGAGTATAGGTAGTTGCTGTGTGGGTCGAGGGAAGGATAAAAATGGGGATGAAGGAGCGAGTGGAGGAACTGCGTAATGTGTGGTGAGTGATGATCGGCGGATAGGCGGGATATTTGATGGTTTTAATGTGACTTTTATGACTTGCATAACAGACTTTTTAATTGTGGAAGTGGCGGTTGGAATATAGAGCGAGAAGGATGATTTTTTTTATTAAATTATTGAGTTATTATGAGGATATAGGTACATTACGAAAGCGCATAATTAAGAGTAACATTAATAAATGAATTCCATATATCGGGTGTAGTTGAAAAGTAAAGGATCCTTTTGACGGCAGATTTTATTATTGTCAATTTCATTAACATTCTGTTTATTCCATCATTCCAGACGATCGATAGCCATTTACACAGTTGTATAATTAATTCAGAGTATTTATACGTAACGCGCTTTATTAAAAACCCTCGTCATTTCAATCTGATGAACCGTAATTTCTCGAATATTAAATTTATATAATATTAACGTTAATAACGAATTAGTTTTAAATGATTGCTACACTACAGGCAGCACTGAATTTAATCTTATCAGAATTTAACATAAATTTAAACTGGTTTATATCCCCACACACTACGACTGTGGTTTCTGTAATATATATTCAACGCCCGCGACCATATCCAATACTCGTACCTTTCTCCGAAAAATCCTCGGCACAACACTCACTCGTACACAACCGCACCACCCCCTTACATCACACACCCCTAATACTAAAAATAGATCCGATTCCCAAGTTCGTTCACCCCCCGTTGGGTTTGTTACACATCTGCGCGCCAGCGCCCGCGGAGCAAGCAATCTCTCACCGCGAAATTCAAAACGAGATAAACTCGCCGTATAACCGGCGAGGATATTTTCTCATCAGCATTATATACCGGAGCCGTCATCGTCGTCGTCTCTCCCCCTCCCGAAGGAAACAAAAATAAGGTAATTGGATTATTTAGCGTACGCGCTCACTCCTCCACCTGACGCGGGGCTGGAGAGAATCGCGCGTCGTAAATCACAATTTCTCGAGCCGTCGCCAAGTCGCTCGCTCCACCCTTCGCCGTCTCCTTTTTCGGAGAAAGAAGAGAGGAGGCGAGCGTTATTAATCCCGTGGAGGACGATAACGCGTCGGCGAAACTAGCTGCTAAATCGACCCCCTCCTGCGTGCATCGTCGTAACGAGCATCGACACGTGTGATGTACCTGTGATGCAGACACACGGTATTAGCCGGGAGTATATACATGCGGGATTATATTTATGATGGACACGTGTGCGTACGCCGCCGCTCGTTTGTCATCACCCGGTATACGTTATTATCATCATCGTTGGTGTGCTTCTATAACGCCTTTTTACGTTATTGTTTCGTGCCTTCCCCATTGGATAATCCATTCTTTTTTGCGTGGCAGAAGATCAGATTAGGTTGGATATAGGGCGATTCTTTTTTGCGCGCGCGAATGTAAATACGCACGCGTTTGATCGATGAGAGGGGCTGAGTTTATTGGTTTTGTGTGCTATTCGCAGCGATTTCGAGAACGGCTGAGCTTTGTTTACGTTGTTGTGGTAATTGGTGGTAAAATATAGAGGAGGAGAGGGGAAGGGTAATAATAAAGTGGATGAGTCTAGCTTTACTATTGTTGGAATTGTATGGGACGTATTTTGGTATGACTGCGGGATCGTAAATCCTCCGAGTATTTTTCAATGTTTTTATTCGGATTTCGTACTTTTATATATACGATATTATCCCTGGTTCAGTGCAAGCGAATTCTGTGATATTTATCAGTACATAGTGTTTATTATGCATGTTCATATTAAACGTATAAATTAATGTTAAAACAACCGGTTATTATTTATTAAAGTTGTATAATTTTTTCCAATCGGCCCATTAGATACGTTTAAATAATTCATCTTCACTCTCGGATGATTCGTTAAAAAGTCAAACTATATGAATTAAAATTGAAATTATGGCTTGATTGTTTAGTAAACGTGAAAATTTCAAGCCACCCCGGGATCTGCATTCGAGTATAGAATATTATCCCGGGAATTTTTATTACTTTTCGGTTTATGAATAGGTTATAAAAACGCAGTTAAAATTTTACGACACCACTAATGCTACAATATCCCGTGGTATTATAAATATGTAATAGTTTTTAATTATATTTTGCGTGAAGCTGCACTTACTAGGTCATAACATAAATTGTGCCTTTAAATTACAATGCCATAGACCATAGTTTAATACTGTTTTCATCAAGTAATTTTGACTTACAGGTTTATAATTACGTTTACATTGCTGTAGCAGGCTTTTGAAAAGGGAAAGTAATTAAATTTTTCATACAGAAAAATGTTTTCAGAATATTGCGGTAATTATTTTTCTGCCATATATAACAGAAATATTCGACAATTTTTTAAATATCCATTATTAAAAGTATGGAAAAGCATGATTAAAATAAATTGAACCAATTGGAAAGGATTTTAAATGAAATCGATCTCCCCTCGAATGACCCCCCCCCCTTAATCGACATGAAAAATTCACATTCAATTAATCTGCCACACAATCCCACTACCGCGCGCAAAATCCAAAAAATTAAATTATTAGATTTATTGTTAATAAAAAATCACGCCATCGAGCTTAAAAGCTTTCACTATAATTCGTCAACCCTTCTCTCTCTCTCTCTCTCTCTCTCTCTCTCTCTCTCTCTCTCTCTCTCTCTCTCTCACTCTCTTCCTCTCCCTTATCTAAAATTCCGCCGAATCAGTCTCGCCAATGGCGGCCCCATCCTTCGTCAATAACCTTTCAGTTGCGGACCGTACGTCCCACGCGTCCGCGTAAAACTCACCCTCCCCGCCTGTGACTTTATTACGACTTTACGACTCTCGGCCCCGCGCGCGTACTATACTACTCCTGAGCTTTACGCTCTCTCCTGTAATTAATGCGCGCGGCGTGCATACACGCGCCCTGGCAAACTAACTCCGCCGCGTGCCGGCATTATTATAATCTTCAGGAGGTTGCTGCTGCTGCTGCATACCCACGATTAAAGTTCAAAGAGCGAATAACAATTACCGGCGGAAAAGCTGTGTCCGATCTTTCTCCTCCTATTTTCTCGGATACATAATGTACCCGGAGCCTGAGAGGGAGTGAGTCGCTCTAAAAGCGCTTTCCGGCGCATTGTTGGCCCGCGCAGCCGCTCGTGGAATAATGAAGGATACGGGCGCGACGATTGCGCGTTTAACTGGATTTGCATCTTTTGGGATGGGAGTGGAGAGAATTTTGTTTGCCTTTCTGCCTCTTTCGCTCTCGGTCTCTGTTTTTCGCGCGATTCTGCTGCTGAAAGCCTTTCGCGATTGTTCTTGGTTTTTATGAAAGTTGAGTTTGAGGGGGAGGGAGATGAAGGTAATTCGGGACGGCGAGGGTCAACGGATCGAGGCGAAACTGTGAGCTTTTCTGTGGAGCGGAAAATGATTTTTGCAGTGAAAAGGGGTTGTTTTGTTTCTGATGTTTAATATAAGCAGATCAACTTTGTTTAATACAATGCTTGTCGCGAAATGCCCCGACTTGTATTGAGACGGTGTCACGCTGGGAAATCCGCTTTGCATAATTCAATGCAAAGCGTTTAATGATATGACTTTCCAGAAGTAAGGCGCATCTGTTTTATTACTTATATCCTGTATGTATTCTCATGGAGGCCTTGTTCTCCTATTTTCCATTATCAGCTTGGCTCAAGGATGATTTTTTCGTTGCTCTGCTTCTGTTCTTCGTAAATTGTCATTTTGAAGTCATAATAATATATAAAAATAATAATATTAAATTTTTTAGTTTACTAATTATAAAATGAAGAGAAACCAAAATAATAAACACGATAAAATACGTTGACGAAATTCCTGTAATCAAATGTAAATTTATAATGCCCATAAATAAAGGCAATAAATGCGTAATTTTAAATCCAAATTGAAATGGTTAACTGAAAATCAGTCATTCATGGTAACAACCTTCGACCAAGTTGCATAAATTTTAATTATAACTATTAAATAATAAATTGCGCCTACAAATTGCAAATTCTGGTTTGTGAAAGCAATAATGTTGTTTGTTATCCAATAATATCTGTATTTGAAAATGGGAATTTTGTTAAAATCCAATCAATCATAGTCAAAGTTTCTTTAAATTTATACCTTAAACTGCAATTGAGCCCGTTAATTCCATTCCTTTTAACTTTTTTTTTCATTGCAATCTAATAAAATGTGCATTAAGAAAGTTGTTGGTACAAGAATGTAATTCTACTCTTGTATGTTTAATCTTCGAATTGTTTGCGAAGTTAGTTATCTCCCATTTCGAAGTTGTTACCATTCACGACAGCATCGTAATTAACTTGCGTTGTTATCCGATTTCTAATTGCATAGTTGCAATGTGTATGCTCTCTGCGGTAGAATGAAATCTCAGTATTTAATCTGAGTTCAAACTACATAAAATTAACGTTAAATTATAAGCTTTCAAAACATTTATTTTCTCATACAAATTGCGAGTTCGACTATGAAGAAGTTGTTAAATTCAGCTAAAGTTCGCAACATTTAATTTTTGTTATTTTAACTTATTTGCAAGTTTGAAAGCATTATCGCAACTGCAGTTCGTAACGAGAAACGGATAATTAAAATAATTAGCAATATAAACAACATGAAACGAACAAATATATAATAATTTTTAAGTATACATTGTTTTACGGACTAACAAGGAGAGGTCCCCAGGTGTACCCCGTCGATTTTCTTGAAATTGTGATATATTGTACTACATCAGAAAATAATTGTCACGTGTTTTTTTATACATGCCCATACGCCTTTTTAAGGGGTAAAAACCACCCCTAAAGTTCATGTCTCAAAACGCATTTTTTTTTATTTCTCAAAAACTATTTAGAATTTTTCAATAAAACAAGGTAGAAGTTGCTTGTTATTCAAAATTACATACTTGTGTAGTATTTTTATTCCTAAGGGTAACAACCCCTATTTTCATTAATGGAAAAATATTTTTTTTCATACTTTTTTTGATATAAAAATTTTAAAATTTGTTCAATTAAAAAAAAAGTGTAGCATTATAAATAAAATTTAAAAATAAAGTTGACGTGTCCCGGGATTTGTCGAAGAAATCCCTTAAAAGGGGTATACCACCCCTAAAATTTATATTGTTGTATTTCATTATTCCATATATCATGCTGTAATTCATTGCATTACAATTAAAATTGATAAATAGAATTAAAGTAGTTCGGAATTTTTCAAAAACAGCACTTAAAATTCACCCCTAAAATTCAACCCCAAACATTGTTTTTCCGATTTCTCAAAAACAACTCGAATTTTTCAATAGAGTAAAATGCGCAATATTTGCTGTTTCAAAACAAAATATTTTACCATTATTTGTACCCTTGAAGGTATTGTTCCTTATTTTTATTTTAATAAAAAACGTACTTTTTCCGATAAGAAAATTCAAAAGTTTATTTAGTTGAAAAAAAAAACGTTGCAATATATACAACATTAAAGTTATAAAGATGGCGTACTTGTTCGTCAAGCACTGCCATTCCTCTGCCGCTTTCGCCGTTGTCCAACTGTCAAGCGCCCTTTTCAACACACTCTCTGCCATTGGTACCCTGCGGTACAGCGCCCGGCATCGAGTCGCGCCCCTTTTTGCCAATCGATCCGCCTTTTCGTTACCGATTACTCCCGCGTGCCCTGGTACCCAATACAGAGTGACCCTGTTCACGGAGGATATCCTATCTAATGCTATCCTGCAGCCCCACGCCTCTTCCGAGCGAAACTCCACAGCTCCCACCGCCCGAAATGCCGCTTGGCTATCCGAGCAGATGGTGATCCGCTTCCCCTCTAACCCGTTCGAGGTCATGATTTCTGTGCATTCCCTTATTGCTCTTACCTCTGCCTGAAAAACGGTGGCATGCGGGTCCAGCCAAAGAACAAGCTCTGTTCTTAGAGGAATGGTCACCTCAAAATTCCTGCCAAAGACAAACTTTTTAGGTGTCCTATCTCTACCAAACGTTATCAGATCCTTTCCCACGACATCCACCAGCTCCCCGTCCCAATGTTGCCATCTTCTCAGGTCACTGAGGACTCGTGTTTGTGCTCTGCAGGCCTCCGCCTTGACCACCAGTCTCAAAGGCGGAATGCCAAGCAACCTCTCCTTGGCTCTCAGGGATACTGAAGCACGCGTTCCCGTGATGCCCCTCAGCATCAGGTTCTGGATCGAGTCCAATACCCTAGTTCCTCCCTTTCGCTCATACCTAGCTGCCCAGGCTATAGCCCCATGAAGCAACCTGGGATCATGTGCGGCCTGAGGCCCCACGTGAAGCCAAAGACCCTCCTACACGCCCAGTAGGAGGCTATAAACCTCCTTTTAACCGCTCCCAGGTGCTCCGCCCAATTTAGTTTCGAGTCAAAAATTACTCCCAAATACTTCGCCTGTTTCGAGATCGACAAGCTCTCCCCAAACAACCGAATTTCCTCTAGCGGCTTTACTTTATACCTACTCGTGAAGTTGACTAGCACCGTTTTTGCAGGGTTAACAGCGAGTCCCACCTCCCGGCACCAATCCTCCACTATTGAGAGAGCTTGCCGCATAAGCTCCACCAATACCGTTTCGTCATCTGCCGTGACCAACAATAGCAGATCATCCGCATAGGCTTGAGTATAAAAACCCGCCTCATTTAACCTTCGTAAGAGTTCGTCCAGGGCCAGAACTCAGAAGGTCAGAGAAAGGACACCCCCCCCCCCCTTGCAGACATCCCTTACTCACGTATCCTTCCGCCTCTTTGGTCTCCCACCCTGAAATGACTCTACGCCATCGCAACAGTGCTCGCATCCATCTCTCAATGCCACTGGATACACCATGAGCCCTTGCACACTTGCAAATGGAAAATGTGTGGTCAGTAGGTGGTCCAGTGCCTCTCCGCTGCTTCCTGCCCATTGTCCCGATGGAAGCTTAATCAGCCCCGTCCTGTTCACCGTTCTGGCTAGAAGTCTGCCGAGCCTCGCAGTATCCGAGATACTGCTCATCTCCTCACAGTACTTCCTCCACACTTCCTTTTTTGCCTGTTCAATGGCTTCCTTGTACTTCCTCTGAGCCGACCTAAAGGCCCGAAGAGTCTCCTCATCTCTGGTTCTCCTCGATCTGTTGAAGAGACTCCTAACCTTCTTCCGATACTTACTAAGCGAGTCATTCCACCAGGGTGCTCCTTCGGTCAATTCCCTTGCCTTTAGGTCGCAGCTGCTCTCGAAAGCTTGAGTTATCTTTTCCTCCAAGAGCACCCTATAGTGGGCTGAAAGACCAAAAAAATGCTCAAAAGTCTTGATTTAATCGAATTCTGCATGGAAAAAAATCTGACCCGGTAAAATTCTTCTTTTTGCACCACTTTTTGAGAAATTTTTCCCCCCGAAGGTTTAAATGTATTTATAAAAATGTTACCGATACCATTTTACCATGCTGTCGCGAATTCGATATCTTTAGCGTTTAGTTTTGGACGGAAATGGTCAAGAATAATTTATATTGCTAATTATTTTAGGTACTAAAGAAATTATATTTTTGCTTCAAAATTAGGTGATTGAATTCTTGAGTCATTCACGATTATCCATAAATTTTATGGTAATTCTATAATTGATAATTTCAGAAATATAATTGTTCAAAAATGAGTATGGGCCAAATTGACCCAGTATGTGCTCCACGATCGAAAAAATAAGTGTGGCCTCAAAGGGTTAAGGGCCGAAAATACTAAAAATTACAAAAATAATAATATAATTAGAAATATAAATTATTCTTGATCATTTCCGTCCAAAACCAAACGCTAAAGATATGGAATTCGCGACATCATAGTAAAATGGTATCGGTAACATTTTTATAAATACATTTAAACCTTCGGGGGGAAAAATTTCTTAAAAAGTGGTGCTCACTCACTTAGTCTAGTAAAACGCTCTCCCTTCGTCTGGACGACGTGCTCGCCACGAGGCCGCATGGCCGACTCACACACTCATTCTCTCTTGTAAAACTCTCTCTCTCTCTCTCTGAAACGGTCGGCCTCGTGGAGAGTTTCGGTACGCACGTTCTACAATTCTCATGGAAGAGGCTCAAGCGTGGTCGCTCTCACTCTTTCTACACGGCATTTCTCACAAGGCGATATATTAGACGGCAGTGTTTTCCACCTGGGATAGTCTCACACGGCATCTTCGCATAGTGCAGTGCTTAACATACGACGCTGTCTCACATGGGAGTCCTCACGCTGCATCATCACATGGCATTTCTCACCGGCTCGCTGTATCTAGTTGGCCACGAGACTGCCGCGGTACCTCTCAACAACCACTATGCAATACTCAACTGCTGCGTTCTCAACTGGGGTTTTCATCTGGCTTCTCTCATCGGCTGCTTCGCATCCTCGCACTCATCTCAACGGCTTTCTCATTTCGATCATCACGCTCATCTTACGGCTCTTCTCAACTGCTCATCGTCGTTGCGGAATAATCATCATTGGACCAACTCATCAGCGTAGACGATTAATATAATCGCTACGTACGAGAATGTAAATACTCAATTACATGCGGCCATTTTATACAGAGGTATGCTGCTATACTGAATGCATAACCACACGGCACAATAGGAATTACTCAGGCACGATTAGGTCAGTAATACCTAATCGTGTCATCTCATTAAAAACTCAAACACAGTCAAATCAATAATATTGATTATGTTGTTTATTGCATGGTTACTCTCATCAGTGATTCTCAACGTAATTCAGAAAAACTCATCCACACTCACACCGAAAAACTCATACATTCAAATTGTACAACTCATATACACTTATACAGAATTTTGTAACACTCATACACTCGAACAATTATGTAACAGGCATACACTTAACCTATTTATTGTAACATTTTCACACATTTAATATCAACCTTGTAACATCAACTGTTCAATCAATTTTAATGCGTCTTCATGTAAATTTGTAATAGTTATTTAATTTAATCGACATTTTCAAATATTATAATTTAATTTACTAAAGTGTTTGGCTCTCAATTTATTTTGTAAACACCCACAGCATGTCCTCATTATAAATTATGGCATTCTCAAACAGGCAAGTATAAGCTTTTCCTGGAATCTATCTCTCTTAAAAGAATGATGACGGAAATGTGAAGCCGAAATAAAACCTTTGCGATTGATCAAGTCCGTTTAAATGGAATCCGTGATTGGTCTGCAGTGGCGTTAGCTATTAGCTTAAGGTCTTAACTGATTCGTCCAAATTAAACCCATATAATTTGAAATTATGAAATATTTAAACTAAAGATATAAGTTATAAATAGTATTAATGACTTAAAGTTTAATATTTGTTTGAGTAAGCCATAATTATATGTGAGTAAACATGCTGTGGGTGTTAAAATAAATTTAATTCACACACAGAAGTAAATTGAAAGTAGAAATTATATTCACAAAAGTCACTTCTTAAATAAATTACAAATTTGGTTCATAAATACATTTCAACGTCGACTAATAAATTCAAAATCTGTTCAATAATTAACATAAATTACAAAGGGAGTTTAAATTACATTTATTTGAATAAGTTGTAGGTGAGTAGTGTGTCAGCAATTCCAAAATATGAGTGCTGTCAATAATGGAGTAGTAGTCTCTCACTAGAGACAACTAACCTGTGATATTTGAGTATGTCTTCGAGTGTAATGAGATTGTCCGTTGAGAGTTCCTTGAGTTTTTCCTTAAATTCCCTCCTGGGCTCACGCACAATGAAGCTGTCAAAAATGAGGAATGGCAAACAATTGTAATTGAATTGCTGCCTTGAGTTTTGCTAATTCACACATGTTCACTGTTACACTTGCCGCCGGTGCCAACACGTGGTTGGCAACATAACCTCTAGTATGGTGAGAGTTTTTACCTTGCAATAGAGTCGATTTTACTAATCGTCGTTGCACCTTGAGTATTGCGTGAGTGAGGAGTGATGTGAGTTTTCAGTGAGAGATTGAGTAGAGCCTGTTTGAGTTGATCCAGTGTTGAGTTGAGCCAGTGAAAAACTTGAGAACAACCGATGAGATTTTGCAGGTGCGCAGCGGAGAGATGCTCCTCGTGGCACGGCTGATGAAAAAGAGAGCGAGGCCTTGATCCACTTCCTTCTTCTTGGTCTTGACGATTCACTTCGCGAATCAAACTAATTCCTCTCACATTTACATGTGAGAGCGCGAGAGAGACCGAAATAGCGCGAATATACCTTGTTAATCAGTGTAGCGTCCCGGCTGTTCCGCCGGGAGGCCGCGAGGTGCTGCCGCGCCGTAGCAGTGCCGTGAGTCATGCCGAGCTGAGTGTAACCGCGGGAATTCAAATTATTGAATTCCCAAACAATATTGTATAACAAAGAAGTGTTATTATTTTGTCTGTAGTTAATAATGAAGGACTCTGAATACGGTTAAATTTCTAACCTCGAAATTTTTGTATTTTAAGAATAAGCTAAAATAAATATAAATACAATCCAAGTTTTAATAGAAAACATTGGATGAATTTGTGTATGTTAAAAAATAAAATGGATTATCATAATATTTGAATATTAATTGCATAAGAGCTGAAGCGAAGAGCGCGCGCAGCGCGCTTGAACTGGCTAGTAAAAATAAAAAGAATTATATTTTCACATGACTTTACAATTAATAGTATTTTACTAATGTAATCATTTTATCGAACTCCTTGAAGAAACATTCCAATTTAAAACTTTTGTGAATAACAATACTACCATTTAATAATGATATTAAAAATATACTATAATAAACACTCATAATGTTATCACACTATGTAATTATCATTTCCTCTTAAAAAGTTGTGAAATCTATCTCAAAAAACATTTTACAAAAGTTTAAACTAAGGCAAGTATTAGTCTCTCTCTCCCTCCCTCTCTTTCTCCCCCTGTTTTTAATTCTTCTAGTCTCATCTATTCAATTTTCTTTACAAATGGTAGTAATTTTTTTCATGACTGTACAAATAATAATATTATTAATGTAAAACTTTCTACAAAAGTATAAAATAAGGCAAGTATAGAAGTTTCTCGTTTATAATCTACTCTCCCTCCGTATCTTCCCCCACCCCCCACCACCTCTATTTCTCTCTCACTCTCTCTCTCTCTCTCTTCCTCTCTCCCTCTCTTTCAATATCCGTCAAACTCGGTACCAAAAACTTTAATGAGAGCTTAAATATTTTTTTAATACAATCAACACGTTTTTAAAAAAAATATTTTTTTAAGTACGTTTTAACAACCCAATTTTTGTCTAGTCCTTTTATTTCTTCGAATCTCATCTATTCAATAAGCACTCTCTGCAAATGGTAATAATTCTTTTCATGACTCTACAAATAATAATATTGTTAATATAAAACTTTCTACGAAAGTATAAAATAAGACAAGTATAGACTTTTTTTTTTGTATAATATCTATAAAATAACAATATGTATGATTTTGTAAAAGAAATCAAATAAATACCAGTGAAAAAGTCTTTTACTTCTTTGAGTTATTGTATGCTGAAAAAATTATATGTAAGTAAGTACATTCAAATTGTTCACTGCAAAACAGACAAACGAAAGTTGTGAAATCAATTATCAATAGTCAAATAATGCAAACCACTCTCGGAAACTACTGTATGACTGTTCTCAGAAATGTATTCAAATTTGTTTATTTTTCTATACAAATTAAACACAAGAAAGTACTCAAATCATGTTATTGTAGTCAAGTACCCATAAGTTAACTTGACTGACATAATATAACTTTTCGTACCTACTCAAACATATTCAGCCAGCGGGCATAAAGTACTACTTAATGCCCAAGAGGCGTAATAGCGCCCGTACTCCTACAAAACTTTATAGAACCTACGCACTTTACGCCCGTGTGGGTAAAAATTATTTCAATTATATAATATTGTGTAAGTATATTCAAATTATTCATTGTAAATCAAACAAATGAAAGTTGTGAAATCAATTATCGATAGTCAAGTAATGTAAACAACTCTCCGAGACAACTGTATGACTGTTCTCAGAAATGTATTCAAATTTGTTCATTCTTCTATACAAATTAAACACAAGAAAGTACTGAAATCAATTTATTGTGGTCAAGTATCCATAAGTTAACACTTATGGATACTTGACTTCAATCAATTTATTGTGTTTAATTTGTATAGAAGAATGAACAAATTTGAATACATTTCTGAGAACAGTCATACAGTTGTTTCGGAGAGTTGTTTGCATTACTTGACTATCGGTAATTGATTTCACAACTTTCGTTTGTTTGATTTACAATGAACAATTTGAATGTACTTACATAATATTATATAATTGAAATAATTTTTGCCCACACGGACGTAAAGTGCGGTTTTATAAAGTTTTGTAGGAGTACGGGCGCTATTACGCCTCTTGGGCGTTAAGTAGTACTTTATGCCCGCTGACTGAATATGTTTGAGTAGGTACGAAAAGTTTTATTACGTCAGTCAAGTTAACTTATGGGTACTTGACTACAATAAATTGATTTGAGTACTTTCTTGTGTTTAATTTGTATAGGAAGATGAACAAATTTGAATACATTTCTGAGAACAGTGATACAGTAGCTTCCGAGAGTTGGTTGTATTATTTGACAAGAGAATTAAAATATCTATATTTGGAAAAAAAGATTTTATGTCTAGCTATCACAGTGCTTTTGTTATGAACAAAAACAAAAACGTGTTTTTTTCAAAAAAGCTTATAACTCCTTAATCCTATCTCCTATCTTCAAAAAATGATGGATTAGTTATGATATCAATTTATTAGTGGTTTGGTTGGTGGGTATAACGGGTTGCTAGGTCATAAAAACAAAAGTGGTGCAGTTTCGATAAAATCACAGCGAACACCGCGCGCTTCGAGAATACTAGTGATGGTATATATGTATATATTATGTTGAACCTGGAACATTCTTGCCGGTTGATATAAATAAATAAATGAATGAATAAATTTGAAAATTAATACTTTTTAATCTTCAAAATAAATTTAATTATAATTATGGCATAATTTGTTGCAAAAATTATAAATTTTGTTATTAAAAATTAATTAAAGGAATCACAAAATTAAGTTTGAGGAAGCAACGGGCCAATGACTTGGCAGCGGTTTATTTATTATCTAGAATGCGGATTCCACGCAAAAACTAGCAGGACAGAAGTTTTTAAACAATAAAAAGACCATAGTAAACTTTTTTCTACACAAGATTAAGATAATTCCAAAAAGTTATATCCATAAATACATGTCAAGAAAGTTTTTGTTCTCTCAGTAATTCTTAGTTCATAAACAGTTTAAAAAAATTATGTAAAATGAAAATTAAAATACGGAGAAATGCCAAAATGATGTGTTATTGTGAATATTTGAACGAATAAAAGTGCGCAGAGTAATTTAACCTTCTGACAGCCGGCATTTTTCCTACTGAAAAACTGTAACTTTCTCGAAATTTTCCATATAAATGTTTCTTAAGTAATAGTATATGTGGGCCGATCATGGAATGACGCCATATGGCGTTATGCCGGCTGTCAGAAGGTAAATTTATGATTTGCTCATGATAAGAGGCACTAAAATGTTTCAGAATCCACAGTAAACTTTTTTCTACACAAGATTAAGATAATAATTTCAAGAACTTATATCCCTAAATAAATGTCAATAAAGTTTTTGTTCTCTCAGTGATTCCTAGTTCATAGACTGTTTCAAAAGAGTATATAAAATGAAAATTGAAATACCGAAAAATGCCAAAATAAGTTATTATTGTGAATATTTAAACGAATAAAAGTGCTCAGAATAATTTAATTTATGATTAGCTCATGGTAAGAGACACTAAAATGTTTCAGAGTTCACAGTAAACTTTTTTCTACACAAAATTAAGATAATAATTTCAAGAAGTTATATTCATAAATAAATGTCAAGAAATTTTTATTCTCTCAGTGATTCTTAGTTCATAAACAGTTTAAAAAAAGTATGTAAAATGAAAATTAAAATACGGAGAAATGCCAAAATGATTGTTATTGTGAATATTTAAACGAATAAAAGTGCGCAGAGTAATTTAATTTGATTTGATCATGCTAAGAGACGCTAAAATGTTTCAGAGTCCACAGTAAACTTTTTTCTACACAAGATTTAGATAACAATTTCAAGAGGTTATATCCATAAATAAATGTCAAGAAAGTTTTTGTTCTCTCAGTGATTCTTAGTATAAACTGTTTATTTTTAATTTTACAAGATGTGAGCAATGGTAGATTATTTATTATTAGTGTTGAGAATAATGTAATTAATGATTGGTTCATGGTGTAGGACGCTAAATGTTTCAGAGGGGCCATCTGTTCTGTGAACATTATAGTGCATGAAGCGTTTATATAAATTACTGTCATGGCTAGATTTTGAGTCTGCAACCAATATCTTAATTTGCAAGCGGATTGTAACGAAGTGGTGTATCTGGATCTACGACTCTTGCAAGCCTTTGACATTTATATTAATCTGAGCCTTTGGTTTGAGAAGCATTATTCTACTTCAACAAATTTAGTCGATGTCAGTGCTTACTCTTAAGCTGTTGTACATATTTGCTCATGGACCAATCAAAGTATTATGTAAAATGCAAATGTTAGTAGATTTAATAAAAATATTAATGATGTACTCGAAGAGCAAAAATATAATTTAACATCTGTTTATATTCAATTTTTTTTTATTTAAGATAAAGAAAAGCAATTAATAAAGTCTCATTTAAAATAAAGAAGGAAATCCATGGGAACCCAAATACCCATAAATTCTATTTTCTCTTCACTGTAAATTCTTTGTGGGGAGTTCACATAGTGAATTCACACTGTCTGTCGTGTGCCGCGTGCCGTATGATTTGTGCAGTACCAAGGAGAAAATGTTTAACGTCTACAACATATACTAACACAGGATCAAGTGGAATAGACGAAGTCCTCCGACTTACTGTCAATTCCACTTTTTCTTGTGCTAATAAATTTTTTTGTAGACTTTGAAAATTGACACGGCATGAATCGCACGGCACATGGCATACGGCACGCAATGTGAATTCACTGTTATAGTCCATTAAGCCAATCAGAGCTTTGCATTCATGCGAACGGAACCATATTATCGTCAGATTAGCCATATTATAGTATAGATTGGTAATATGTCCTTTATTTCTTCTAATCTCATCTATTCAATAAGCACTCTCTATAAATGGTAATAATTTTTTTCATGACTGTACGAATAATATTGTTAATAAACTTTCTACGAAAGTGTAAAATAAGACAAGTATGTAAGTTTTTTTCTGTATATTCTATCCACGAAAAACTTTGAGAAGAGACTTAATATTTTTTTGAAACAGCCAACAAGGACGTTCTGTAGAAGAATAATATATTAACAAACTTTATTTTGAAGATCTACAGAATCTTTGAAAAATGTTTTCTCCAAAAAGAAAGCATTAACATTTTTTTCTCGACAATATTTTATTTATACATTTGTCTAAACTAATTCAAAGTAGAAATAATAAAACTTTCTATACGAAAGTATAAAATAAGGCAAGTATCAGTTTTTTCTGGAATCTATAAAAATAAAAAGAATTATTTTCATATGACTTTACAATTAATAGTATTGTTAATTTATCATCATACCTAAAAAAAAAAAAGTTTGATTATATTATTTCAAAAAATGTTATTAATGTAATCATTTTATCGAACTCCTTAAAAAAACATTCAAATTTAAAACTTTTGTGAATAACTATACTACCATTTAATAATGTTATTAATAATATACTATAACAACCTCTCATAATGTTTTCACACTAATAAAGTTGTGAAATCATTCTTAAAAAGCTTTTTACAAAAGTTTAAACTAAGGCAAGTAATTAGCTAAACTCTCTCTCTCCCCTCTCTATCTCCCTCTCGCCCTCTGTTTCTCCCCCTCTCTCTCGCCCACTCTTTCTCACCCTCTCCCGCGCCCTCTCTCCCACGCTCCCTCTCTTTCTCCCCCTCTCTCTCGCCCTCTCGCCCTCCCTCCCTCTCTTTCTCTCCCCTCTCCCTTCCTCTCCCCTTTCTCAATATCCATCAAACTCTGTACCAAAAACTTTAATGAGGGCTTAAATATTTTTTCAAAACAATCAACACGCTCTTTAAAAAACTAATTTTTTAAGTATATTCTAACAACACAATTTGTCAATAGTCTTTTATATATTCTAATCTCATCTATTCAATAAGCACTCTCTACTAATGGTAATAATTTTTTTTCATGACTGTACAAATAATAATATTAGTAATAAAACTTTCTACGAAAGTATAAAATAAGGCAAGTACAGAAGTTTTTTTGTATAATCTATAAAATAATATTTATGATTTTTTAAAAGAAATCAAATAAATACTAGTACAAAAGTCTTTTACTTCTTTGAGTCAATGTATGCTGAACAAATTATATATAAGTACATTCAAATTATTCACTGCAAATCAAACAAACGAAAGTTGTGAAAACAATTATCGACAGTAAAGTAATGCAAACCACTCTCCGAAACAACTGTATGACTGCTCTCAGAAATGTATTCAAATTTCTTCAACCTTCTATACAAATTAAACACAAGAAAGTACTGAAATCAATTTATTGTAGTCAAGTACCCATAAGTTAACTTGACTGACATAATAGAACTTTTAGTACCTTGCGTGTAAAATTACATTTTACGCCCACGTTCTAACTTCAAAAATATTCAGTCAGCGGGCATAAAGTACTACTTAACGTCTAACAGACGCAATCGCTCACATACTCCTACAAAACGTTATAGAACCTACGCACTTTACGCCCGTATGGGCGAAAATTATTTTAATTATATAACTATAATGCCTTCTTTTTATTTCTAAAATTCATAAGAATTTTTTCAGATATTTACGAAAAGTCAAAGCCTATATAAAAAAATTACATAGTTACCAACACATAAATGAGTTGCTTCTACATATTAACTACTGATCCGTGAGTCTATCACCTACATAAATGTAAACTAATTATTTCCTACTTTTTACACATAAAATGGGGTATATTTACCTCACCTTAGACCTTGGTCTGGGTCCTTTATATTATCCAGACCCATAGTCATCGATGAAATAATTTTTTTCACTATCCATAAGCTTTGAAATTTTCCTGTGGATGGATTGACTCCAGATTTGAACTAAATTACTCCTGAATAGTATAATTCTCATATGAGTGTAGGGATTTTCGATCCGATGAGAAAATAGTACATTGCGATACTAGTGGCATGAGTTGCACTTTGCGGCACGGCTTAACGCCGTGCCATAAAGAACGACTTATGACACGTGTATCGTACATTATTTTATAACAATGGTTTAGCTAAAATTTCCATTATTTAAGGTGATGCGATACCCACTCTATTACTCAAAATTGGGTTCCCGTTTTTTTCATTCAATTTTTAATTTTAAGGAGAAAACTCTTTGATACGTTACAGATCTTTATTAAACTTAAAACATGTCAGAGTTTTTTTCAAAAAGTTTAAAATTGAAGGAGAAAAACGGGAACCCAGAATTGAGTAGTAGTGTGGGTATCACATCACCTTAATAACTTTAATCAATCGTAAAAAATTATTCCGTTACATTCCAATGATGCAAACTTCAGACCTATGAATTTTACAGAATACAATCTTAATTATCTAGATTCTCTTATTAAATTACATAATAAACAATATATGGAATTGTTTAATAAAGCATTAAAAATATCATTTCTTAACGCATTATAAGAAAATAATTGAAATTCATGGTCCATTGAGTTATTTATCGTGTAATAAATATGAATCGTTTCACAGAAAATAAAAAAATATGCACACCTCGTTACTTCGAGAGTGAATATTTTATACTCGTGAACTATTGTATAAACTCCTGAGAATTTTTCTGAACCATACGATGAACCAGTAGAGACTATACCATATACTTTTCCATCAACGACTCCAGGGCCACCTGAATCACCTTGACAGGCATCAGCGTTTCCGCGATCAGCACAGAACATATTGTCGGTTACAGGATCATGCTTGTACGCTGCTTCACACTCACTTTGTTCTAACACTAGCACATATGCTGACTTCAGACGATATGATGAACTTCCATCAACCTATAAAAGATATGTTCATGATTATATTAGAACAAGTGATATTGAATTTGACATTAAAATGACATTGAAAAGATATAATGACCAAAACCGGTACACTGGTGGGATAGCGCAACTGCTCCTCGACCGATCACAGAAGTCAAGTACCGTTCAGTACGGTTAGTACTAGAATGGGTGACCGCTATATACTTATACACCTTCTATGATCGTTAACAGTGTGTTAAATATGATTTAAAATAAATTTGGTCACCAGATGCCCGTTGAAGCCAATGCAGCAAAAACCTTCAAGTCTTTGCTCTAGGGAAAGATCCCTAGGCTCAACGAACTAAGCGGAGGCTGCGCGTCGCTTGATAAATGTATAGATTGAAAACGAATATAGGAAAAGATATATAGGTCACTTACTGGACTAAGTAGGCTGTAGGGGGATAAACAAAAGTACTATAATAGACGATTACGAAGAACATATGAGACCGGTCCGTGAACGCGAAACCCTTTCGTTTTGGATGCTTATTTTTAACATTACAATAAATTTTTTTGTTGAAATTTGAGTAAATTTAGCTTAGTCATATAAAGAATGTATGTATCTATGACTAAGCTCCACTATACAAGTTGAGTGGCACTGTACAGTAGTGCGTACGCGAGCAAGTTGTCGCGCACGCACATCAGACGATTATAAGACTCCATCGTATAGCAAGACGCGCTACCGGGCGCTCCGGCGTCTCACATGTATATAAACACTGTACATATAGTAAACTGAATATACTTCTTGTGTCTTTTCGTACATCTGGCTTATTATTATTCACCCATACACCTCCATATCCAACAGTTTGAAAAACTTTTAACATATGTTTTCGACGTAATTTTTTCTCAACTATTTGATGATGATATTAGTTTATAATTTTGATATTATTTTATAATTTTCATATTTTCACAAAAAACAGCATGTATCACATCTGCCGTACAAATGAAAAAAAAAACATGACTACCTCTTGTAGATTGCTCCTTCTGCTTTCTCAAAGAGAAAGCTTGGTAACAGTGAAATTTTTCGACCTCGAGATTTCGATGATTTTCGATATTTCTGAGCTCCCTGAGTCGAAATATGCGTTTTCTAGAAAATGTCTGTGTGTGTGTGTGTGTGTTATAAATTTGTCCGCAGCATAACTCGAAACTGGCCAGAGACCTCAAGTTTATCTTTGGCAGGTATATAAAGCTAATTTTGAAGTTGTACAAGTTCAATTATATAGTTGATCGGATAATATTAAGTCAGTTAAAAAAAATAAAGAAAAATATGGAAAAATCGTAAATATTTTTTTTCGGCTCTGGGTTTGGATATCGGTCTAAAGTAGTCCCATTTTCTGAAAGGTCTTGAAATTACCTATCAATCCGTATTTTCGTCGGCGCGATCGCATAATTTTAAGTCGGCTAAAAAAAAATAAAGAAAAATATAGAAAAATCGAAAATATTTTTTTTCGGCTCTGGGTTTGGATATCGGTCTAAAGTAGTCCCATTTGCTGAAAGGTGTTGAAATTATCTATCAATTCACATTTTTGTTGGCTCGATTGCATAATTTTAAGTCGGTTAAAAAAAATAAAGAAAAATATGGAAAAATCGAAAATATTTTTTTTCGACTCTGGGTTTGGATATCGGTCTAAAGTAGTTCCATTTTCTGAAAGGTCTTGAAATTACCTATCAATCCATATTATTGTCGGCCAGATCGCGTAATTTTAAGTCGGTTAAAAAAAATAAAGAAAAATATGGAAAAATCGAAAATATTTTTTTACGGCGTTGGGGCGTTGGGTTTAGATATTGTTCGGAAGTAGGCCCATTTTCTTAAAGGTCTTGAAATTATCTCTCAATCCATATTTTTGCCGGCCCGATCGAATAATATTAAGTCGGTTAAAAAAAATAACGAACAATATGGAAAGATCGAAATAGTATATTACGATACGTGGGCCGGAAATTGGATTTCCGGGCCGTGCGTCATGACGCCCGAGGCTTCGCCATGACGCACGGCCAGGGCATCCAATTTCCGGTCCAAGTATTGTATACTATTTTTCTTACTCCCCGGCCGAAAGTACGTTCTGTAATTGTTAAATAATTGATAAAATTGCGTTGTCGTCTGCTAGCTGTGTTTGAGTGTTAGTTTTTCTTTCGGCCCGCTCGATAGTACTGCCTCTGTCGGCCGCTTTGGGTAGCTCGGTCGATATTACCGACTGTTTTTTCTTTCGGCCCGGCATGGAGAGCTGGTTTTTTTGGCCGTCTGCTACTTTCGCTGTTACACAGATGGTTTGATGCCCGGCTGACATTTGCAAGACCGAGGCGAAGCTGAGGTTTTGCTGGTCGGGCCGGGCATCAGAAACACATTCATTAAAAAAAGAAAGAAATAAGGTCATGAAATAAGTACAATAAAGTTTGATTTTAATAATTTAAACTTTTTCAATATATTAACATTAAGTATTAATACAATAATTAATACAAGATTTGCATTTAAATTAATCAGCTTTGGTTTTAATAATTTTAACTTTCAATATATTAATCTCAATATAAAATAAATTTTTGTTCGATTTTTTTCTTTACAAATGATTTTTTTTTATCAGATTTGTAATTGTTAATATTTACAATGAAATTGCCGTTGATAGTACAATTTTTAATTTTAATATTTGTTTAAAGTTGAATTTATTTGATCATTCAATGAGTTATTCTGATCTTGATTTTGATTTTTATCTCCATTCAGTGATTTATTTTGATTTTGGTTTTGATTTTTATCTTGAATTTGAGGATTTAAATTTTTAAGAATTCTTTTTGATTCATTGGTGCTGGTTTGCGGTTGAAGAGTTGTTGTATTGCTTGTTGTCATAGTAGGTTTTTGATCTGAAATAAAGTTTGTTACGAATGAAAAGTAGTACAGGTAGCATCGACTCTATACATTAGTATTTTTTATGCTTACCTGAAGTTGAATTGAAGTTGTTCGTAGTGATTTCTTCTTCGAAATCTGACCAATTTAAATTGTAATCAGATTCATCTTTGTTGGGTGTAGTATTTTTCAATGATTTCGAATGAGACATTTCATCTTGAATTTGAAGATTTAAATTTTGAAGAATTCTTATTTTACACGGAGGTGGTTGAGTAGTTACTTTATCTTTGAATCCTACTTTCACTGGTGTTTTTGAAAGAACTTTTTTGCTGTTGTGGTTTGTCGAGGGTTGATTTTCATTGTTTTCCGGTGTAAGTATTTTCTTATTGCTGGCTGTGGTAAAGTTGAGTTGTTGGTCTGAAATAAAGTTTGTTAGGAATGAAAGGTAGTACGCAAACTTATCAAGTATATTAATATTTTTTATGCTTACTTGGAATTGGATGGTACTGGTTCGTAGTGAATTCCTGGTTGGAATGCGACCAATTTGAATGATAGTCGGAGTCAGCTTCATTGGGTGTAGTACTTGTCGATGGTTTTGGATGGGTATTTGTCGTAGCTGTACGGATAATACCATTGAAAATCATTTGTCTATTATGTAGTGAATTTTCTATATAGCCTTGTGCTATAGCATCCGAACGCCACCTTTCTAGTTGTTTAATCATTTGCATGTTTGCACCGGATTCAGAAAGAAGCGTTGCTGCTGTTCTTCTAAAGCAGTGACCTGTGTACTTTTTTGGATTTTGTAATTTTAAATGAGAAGCAATAGTCTGTGGTACTTCACGTATCTTATTTTTTCCAATGACTTGACGAGTACATTTGCCTTTGTTGTAGTGGATGAAAAATCTGTCTGTAAATTGATCGGTTGGTCTTAAGGAAATGTAATGTTTAACCTGGTTATAGAAAAGGTTTCCAATAAGAAACTCGCCAGCGTAGTCGTTTTTGTTATGTTGGATCGATACTAGAAAGGCATCACCCAAGTCTTTTAGGTCTTCAAGTTTCATATTAGTTAATTCGTCACAGCGGAGTACACCACAAATTCCAAATGTAAGTATTACTTGTGAATGTTACAAGTATAGTGTAAATTAACCAAGTATAAGAGTATTAATGGCGAAGTGAATATATAAATAATGAATTACCTTTGTGGCTAAATACACTTGATCATCGGCTGTTGTCATAAAATTCATAATTTCAGTCCAGGTTAAAGTTTTTGATTTTTTAGGTTTGTAACCTTTACCACAATTTTTTATCATACTTTTTAAAGCGAAGAACTTAGTAATATCAATATTGTCTTTTGTATTTAAAGTATTTCGAAGCATACTCCATATGCTCCATAGAGTTGGCGGTTTCAATTTTAGTTTTAAGGTGTTAAAGTAAACAATTAAATTGTTTTCTTCGGAGTTTGTTGAAAGTGAATTTTTATTTTCTTCTTTCCATTTTTTGTAAGCGTTGTAGACTAGGAGGTAGCGTTCGGAAGACTTCTTTGGTAATGTTTCTGACTCTATAATTATTTTTGCCTCTTGGTCAAAATTTTTTAAGATTTCTTCTTCGTCTTCAGAACCATCGGATGAGGATTCATCTGTGTTTGTTTCATTGAAAGACATTTTTTTATCTCAATGGAAATTGAGAAATTGCACGTAATTTTATTGCTTTTAATCTTGACTTGTTTGGTTAAGCACGTTTTAGGTTAGAAAGCGGACACTATCACTGTATGTGAAAGCAGTATTTATTGCTACATTTCTCGAGAGAATTTGTAGAAAATAGTAATTCAATTTTACATTTCTCGAGAGAATTTCAGTCAGAGCGGGTGTCGAGCTATTCATTTTTCTGTAAGATATCGTGCAGTCAGAGTGTTGGGACTTGTGTAGTGTGTCACTTAATTGTTTCTACACGACTCGAAAGTACGTGTAGAAAACAAGGAAAAATGTAATGACCACGATCAAACAATATCACTTTTTATTTCAACTAACTTTTTTTTTCTCGTCACTCGTGCACTTTCCTCTGTTTATTTCATACGTGTCTAACCTTCACACCGCACAAACATCTTTCCTCGGACATGCGCGCGGGCGCTCAAGCGCCGCGGGTCAGGAAATTTCGGCAGCCAATCAGAGCACGCGGTTGGTCTCAAATAGGATGAGAAAGTTTCTCTTTCGGCCCGGAGGTGCGGGCCGAAAGTACGTACTTTCGGGTGGGCGAGTAAGAAAATATATTTTTTTGGCTCTGGATTTGGATATCGCGTGAAATTAGTCGCATTTTTTTAAAGGTCTTGGAATTACCTATCAATCCATATTTTTGTCGGCCCGATGGGAAAAAATAAAGAAAAATATTATAAGAAATTATAAGAATTATTAAATCATAAGAAAAATCGAAAATAATTTCTGGCGCTCTGGGTTTGGATATCGGTTGGAAGTAGGTCCATTTTCTGAAAGTTCTTGCAATTTTCTATTTACCCATATTTTTGTCAGCCCGATGGGATAATATTAAGTAGGTTAAAAAAAATAATGAAAAATATGGAAAAATCGAAAATACTATTTTACGGCTTTGAGTTTGGATATTGGTCGGAACTAGTCCAATTTTCTTAAAAATCTTGAAATTACCTATCAATCAATATTTTTGTAATTTAATAATTACTACATAACTATTTTAAATATAATTTCCTAGATAATTTTAAATAATATTACATAACTATTTTAAATATAATTTTTTAGATAATTTTGAATAATGTATTTATGAAAAATGAGATATGAAGAAAAAATGAAATTTTATATTAAAATATACATTTAAAAAAATTATTTGATGTAATTTATCAATTCTCTTTGAGAAAGCATTCTACTAAAGCAGTTAGCAGCGGTTTTTCATTCGTCTGGGAGGGTAAATATGAGTACTACTGCGGACGTGGGTATTATTGTGAATGTATTACTGCTGTAGAATCTTATGGAAAATCGCAGTAATACCAGCGACGTACTTTTTGGGGTTCTGCGCATGCGCCAGCACTCTCTCTATGCTTTAACATGGCACCGTAATACCAACGCAGTAGTTGCAGCAGCTTCGCAGTAACATCAGCAGATAGATGTTGTTTTCAAAGTCATTTTATACATTTATTTATCAATTTTTGTTCTAAAATTGTACTTTAATCGATAGATATGATACCTAAATTCCGTTATTAAAAAGAATCAGCATAATTTTTTTGCATGGAGACGAAATATATTCGTTTGAAACTAACCTGAAAAAAATACCGCCGTAATACCCCCACTTACCCTAGCCATCTTTACCGGTTATACGCTCGAGAAAAATAAAACTCTTTCATATTTTAAAAGTTACATCGGCGTAAAAAATTAATCTTTGAAAATACTAATTCGTCATGTTATGGTTCTAGTAGTGAAAATAAATGTCGAAAACGGGTGGTTTTTGCGCCCCTAAGTTAGCTTGCAAGATCTAACGTGAAACGCCCCATATTAAATAATAGTACATTTCGACACGGGTGGGGAAGTCGATTATTTAGCTGGTGTGACTTTTTGCACGAGCTAAGCGAGTGCGAAAAAGTCACACCATCTAAATAATCGACTTACGCACTAGTTTCGAACGGTATTTTATACCACGAGTGCCGAAAAATCATATCAAAGTTGTGATTTTGAGGTTAGAGTGGTATAAAAGCTATTAATTTACTGATGTTTTACCAAAACCCGTAATATGCATCAATTATCCGCTTTCTGGAATATCATCAAGTCCAGCAAGAGGAATTGGTTTTTTTAGAGCTATATTCGATCTTAAATTGATGAAAAATATATAATACAATTGGATTTATCCTAAAAGTGCAATATCATTGTCGAAATTTTCATGATTATAATGAGGGTGTACAATAATTTCTTGGACCGTTATTCTCTCACCTACCCCTACCAATTCCGTAGTGCCTACGCGCACCACCAAACCTTTTTTGTTTCTGTCATAGAAAAAATAAAATTATATCATGATTGCGCTTCATAAATATAAATTAGAAAAAATGGTGTTCAATAATTGTAACGTTGTACCTTACCTTTCCCTGGCAGCAACGCACAACTTATTTATACGGCAGGATCCGGAGGCTGACGCTCCGACGGCTGCGGAGTCGGTGGGAGGCCGACTCCTGTGCTGAGAGGAATGGTGGAAAAAGGGCGCACGATATGTGGGCTCTCTAGCCGAGACTCTAGCCGGCCTGCGCCGGCAGGCGCCGAGATTATAGACTCCCGGTCATTCGTCCTAATTACCGCGCGGCACCTCGCGCGGCATCGATGTCTACTCTCTTCTCTCTCTCTCTCGCTCTCTCTCTCTCTCTCTCTCTCTCTCTCTCTCTCTCTCTCTCTCTCTTTCTCACGTAGGTTTCCGTGGTCTGCGCGTCTTCTTCCCCGCGACGCTGCCAATACCTCCAAAACAAATACAGAGCCGTGTTACTACACACGTAAACAATGCGTGTAGGCACGGACTGTGGCCATAGCGGGGCGCTATGAGGCTCGACTCGACGAGGGCATAGCACAGCCTGCTGGCGTGCTCCTCGTCACATAATAATAAATACCTTTCAATAAAACCCATGCAATGCGCAGCTGAGAGAATCCAAGATTCTGCAATGATTGATGCATATAGAAACACCTTTTGAATACAGCATTGCCTAGAATTCAAAATTTCATTTTTATATACCTTTTTGTGAGTTTATTAATTCATGTTTTTATTGAAAACAATACTTGATAGGGCACATATTCTATTTCCATATAGTCTCCTCCAACAATTTTATCTTTGGTTGTCCCATTATCATCTGTACCATAGAAAATAGGTTAATCAATTTACATTTATTTTCAAAAAGTATAATAAAGTTATATTTTAAACTGATAATTTCTATAAATTAAATAAAAAAACAATCAAATTTTTCAAAGTAATTTTATAGAAACTTTAGCTATTGTTCGACATGGTGACGAAAAAAGACTTCTCAGATTATAAGACCCATATTTTTTCTTTATACGTTCCGCTTTATGTACATTAGCATAAAGTCAAATAATATTAGGTGAACACAGGTGTTACTAAAAGTTATTGAAATCGGTTTATATCAAGCCAGGACTAGAATAAGGAAAAAATTACGATAAGCTAAATAGCATAGCTTTTTATTTCAGTATTAACAAAACTATTACAATTATCGTGATATGCATTGTCGATACACATATATGTGTATCATTGTCGAAATCGCACATAAAATATTCCGAAAAATAAGTTGATTAAATGATAAATGATAGAGAAATACTTATCTAGTCAATCAGTACCATGCAGATTAAATAAGACCAAAAAGAGTAAATAAATAAATAATAATGCTAGAATATAATAACTGATCGATTAAAGTGATTACATGATAAAGTAGTGTGGACAAGTACATGATGTGTGTGTGTGTGTGTGTGTGTGTGTGTGTTTAAAATAGTCAAGATTTTTCTGTGCGAAAGTTACAATCATTCTCCTTGGTATTAAATAGTATTCTAAATGAGAAATTTAAATATCATTCATAATTTGTTCAGTTTGAGTTAGGTATTGGTTTCGTACATCTTAGAACAATCTTCAACAATAAAAAGAAATTAACACATGTTTTTTTTAGAAAGATGATTATTAAATAGTAGTTTTCATCTCAAGGGCATAAAGTATAACTTTACACCCTAAGCGGGAATTGTTGGGTATGATGTATAGTAGTAGAAAAATCAAATACAGAAGGTATAGATTTGATGTCTCGAAAAGAAATTTTTTTTTACTAATTGAACTTACTGTATACCGTAAAATTTTGGTGTATTTTCCACGTACTTATTTTGAGAGTAATCCTTCAGTATCTAATCGTGTGACGTTATTAGCAGGAAGAATCAAGCTTAATTTTTTCTTTATGTTCAAAATTTGATTTTTATCACGTAAAACAATTATTTTTTATACAAAGTTAGGTTTACAAATTTTAGAATCTGAGTCCAGTTTTTTCTTCAATCCAATCATAGTATTTGTGCACCCTAGTGAACACTCCAGGATATATTGCCGATGTACAATTTATACCAAAGGAAATGATTCCATGGAGTTTATTACGAATAACACCAGGTCCACCAGAATCACCAAGGCACGGATCAGCGTCTCCATTGCCCGCACAAAACATATTATCGGTTATGTGAAAGGTCCCGTAAGCTCTTTGACAATCTTGTTGACTCCTTACAGGCATGTATGCTCCCTTCAAAAAAGTAGATTTGTCCAGAAATTGCTAAAAATAGTTAATTAAATTAACTAAAGAAATTCTAGAAAAAAAGAAAACCTTTCCCTGTGAGAGATAAAAACTTACCCCTATCTTTCCAAAACCAGAAATCTGCAAGAAATCACCTTCTCTGGGAATATCGTGTGGCTTTGCAAGTTCTATAGGTTGTTGTTCATTATTAAATTGAATAGGCCTTGCAAGCTAGATGAAAAATATAATGAAAATATTCGTGTTAGTCACAAGTTCTTAGTTCTTAATCAAAACCGCTGCCTATTCATTGGCCCGTAGTTTCCTCAACCGTAATTTGTTGATTCCTTTAATTAATTTTTAATAACAAAATTTATAATTTTTTTAAAAATTTATTGCATAATTATAATTAAATTCATTTATGAATATTAAAAATTGTTAATTTTTTAATTTATTTATTTATTTATTATTTATTTATATCAAATTTATATAAATTTTGAGCTGATAAATAAAGTTATCATTTGAAATAGAAGTAAAATATCTATATTTTATAATAAAACAAATAGCTATCACGGTTGTTTTGTTATTAACAAAAACGTGTTTTTTTTTTATATTTCATAATTCATATTTTTTAAGAAAAAAAAAATTTATAGCTACCATTGTTCTTTTGTTATTAACAAAAACGTGTTTTTTTAAAAAAGTTCATAACTCACAAATAAATTATAATAATGCAGAATATAATGCATTCATAATGCATAATTCATAATTATAATAGATTATAATAGATATAATTTTTGAACATTTTAATTCATTTTGTTGGTTGGTTTTTTAAAAATTAAAAAAAAATCATCGAGTGGCTACTCAATGACGTTTCCTCATTCCACACCACGTAGCGGTAGATATCACTTCGCGTTTTTTAAAAATAAAATATAAATCTTTTTTAATTTAGAGATTAAATTAATTTTTGTAACACATGAATGATTTTCGGCGTTTTCCTAGACAAAAATATGTTCTAATACTATATACTTTTATAATATACTGATGATAACATCATTGGAGTTATGATTTAAAAAAAAAACACGTTTTTGTTTTTGATGATAACTAAAGAACCGTGATAGATAGAAAATTAATTTTTTTTAGAAAATATTGGTATTTTAATTCTCTTTCGAATGCCACCCACCCCATTCAGATACATAGAGCCGTTCTCGAGAAATTACGATTTTAAGAAATGTCAAAAAATTTGTAACCTCAAATATCTCTGAAATTTATGGACCAATCATTTTGCCCAAAGAACTCGACCGAGAACTATAAAAAATCTACCTCTAAAATGAATTTTGAAGCCATTAAGTCAATTTTACTCTTGTAATCGTTGGACATACAAAACTGATTTTTCTTACTCGCCCACCCGAAAGTACGTACTTTCGGCCCGCATCTCCGGGCCGAAAGAGAAACTTTCGCATCCTATTTTAGACCAACCGCGCGCTCTGATTGGCTGCCGAAATTTCCTGACCCGCGGCGCTTGAGCGCCCGCGCGCATGTCTGACGAAAGATGTTTGTGCGGTGTGAAGGTTAGACACGTACGAAATAAACAGAGGAAAGTGCACAGGTGACGACAAAAAAGAGTTAAATGAAATAAAAAGTGGTGTTGTTTGATCGTGGTCATTGTTTTTTCCTCTTGTTTCCTACACGTACTTTCGAGTCGTGTAGAAACAATTAAGTAAACGTACGGACGGAAGCGTTCGAAGAAATATGTTTGTGTGGTGTGAAGGTTAGACACGTACGAAATAGACAGAGGAAAGTACACTTGTGACGAGAAAAAAGAGTTAGTTGAAATAAAAAGTGGTGTTGTCTTTTTTAATGAATGTGTTTCTGATGCCCGCCCCGACCAGCAAAACCTCGGCTTCGCCTCGGTCTTGCAAATGTCGGGCGGGCATCAAACCATCTGTGTAACAGCGAAAGTAGCAGACGGCCAAAAAACCAGCTCTCCACGCCGGGTCGAAAGAAAAAACGGTCGGTAATATCGACTGAGCTACCCAAAGCGGCCGACAGAGACAGTACTATCGAGCGGGTCGAAAGAAAAACTAACACTCAAACGTCTCAAACACAGCTAGCAGACGACAACGCAATTTTATCAATTATTTAACAATTACAGAACGTACTTTCGGCCGGGGAGTAAGAAAAATAGTATACAATACTTGGACCGGAAATTGGATGCCCTGGCAGTGCGTCATGACGCCCTCGGCTTCGCCTCGGGCGTCATACCACGCACGGCCCGGAAATCCAATTTCCGGCCCACGTATCGTAATGTACTATTTTTCATTTTTCAATTTTTTACTCAAAATCTAGCCTACAGAATGTATTCAAATTTTAAAAGATTATAGCTATTTATATTCCGTATTATCATGATTTTTCTTAAAAAATTGACCGTTAAGTTTAGGAGTTATAAAAAACAATCTAAAAGGCTTCTAAAAAACAACACGTTTTTGTTAATAACAAAAGAACCGTGATAGCTAGAAACTAATTTTTTTAGAAAATATAGGTATTTTAATTCTCTTTCGAACGCTATCCATCAGATTCGAATAACACGATCCTATCATTAAAAAAAATCAAAAAACAGTTTTGAGAAAATCGAAAATTTGAAAACAAAAACAAAAACGCATCGCCCCAATCAAAAAACGGATTTTTGACCCGCCATGACGCAAAAAAAAACAAATAAAATGAGACCTGCCCGGTCAAAATCAACAGAGTAGAAGCTGAGATCCAGGCGTACACACACCCACACACAGACACACACACATCCATACAGACATTTTTCAATTTTTCAAAAACCATGTATTTTGATTCCTAACACCTCGGAACACAATTATAACATGTTTTTACAACAACTCAAAAATTTACTATCACAAAGCTTCCTCTAGGAGGAAGCAAAATTAAAATTTGTACTGAAATTTATTTCACAAGTTTTGAAGTTGTATAAAACTATTATTACGCACATTGAAATACTAACATTGTCATAAATAGTGATATTATATCTATACTAAATCCTTTCTAAGTAATTCACAGGTAAAATAAACACATTTAGTTACCTTGATTAAAGCAATGTCGTTCTTTTTGGTGTTTATATCATAATCCTCATACGGTATAATTTGCTCAACTCTATGTAGATTACCTGGAATTTCTCTGGATCCAGTGCCAGTTCGTACTAATATATGTGATCGATGATTTCTATTTTGCAATGAAGAGATTAATTTCATTTTTTGTAAAAAGTTCTATTATATAAAAATACTTAATGTAATTATAAAAATTAAATGAAATCTTACTTGACACAGTGTGAAGCAGTTATAACCCAATATTTATGTATAATAGTTGCACCGCAGGAGTATTCTACGCTTAACTTAAGCAAGCTAGCCTAAAAACAAATTTAAACACTTTCATCCTGAGAGCTATGGGCTTAAAGATTTATATTGAAATTATTTTGTTGATATACAAGATATAAGAAGCTTTAATCAGATTCAACATCTTCTTGAATTATATTAAAAAACTTTTAAATTTCTATAAACTGTTTTGTATGCAATTCATTCAATACATAATGCGATAAAGCAAGTACTTTTATTAATATCGTTCATGGACTATTTTATTCAACAATCTATTAATTTTTTAAACAGTTACATTAAAGAAATTACTGCAAAGGAATGAATGTTACAAAATTTAGTTGATATTTATTTACCTGATATGGTACATCTACTATTCTAAAGTAACCTCCTCCAACAATTTTTTCTTCATGTGTTTCATTGTTATCTATTAGAAATAGAAATATAATATGTAGTTGAAAAATTTATTTTTATCAAAAAAATACTATTTAAAATCTCTTTTACCTATATAGAAGCCATTCGCGAAAGCGACGCACAACAAAATACACAAAACCTTCATGACTGCGATAAGTGAAAATGAAAAAAAATCTTCTTTATATACACCGATCTTATCGAATGATCATTAATAGAATTATAAATTAAAACTAAAACAAATAGAAGTTCTGGAGTCAACAATTTCTTTCGCGCTATTGTAACGATAAATACTGTTGAAGGCCGCGCGCCACGGTACACGTGTTACGACTTGCGCACAACACGAAAATTTCAGTAGTCTATATTAACATTTCTTGCCGAAAATATTTTTTGATTTATACATTTATCTAAATTAAAGTAGAAATAAACTCTCTCCCTCCCTCTCTTTCCCTCCTCTCTCTCTCTCTCTCTCTCTCTCTCTCTCTCTCTCTCTCTCTCTCTCTCTCTCTCCCTCCCTCTGTCGCTTAACATCCGTCAAACTAAGTACCAAAAACTTTAATGAGAGCTTAAATATTTTTTTAATAAAATCAACACGCTTTAAAAAAAAAATAATTTTTTAAGTACGTTTTAACAACACAATTTTTGTCTAGTCCTTTTATTTCTTCGAATCTCATCTATTCAATAAGCACTCAGTAACCATATGATCTTGATCAAATGTTACACAGATATTGCCTATATCGCAAACAAAATAGTCTATAAATATCGCATACAAAATAGTCTATAAATTTCAAGCTGATACATGAAGTGTGATTTTTCAAAATCACGATTTTGAAAAAAACCGTAAAAAAATTTTAACCTTAAATAGACGATTCTTTTATCTAAAGGACTTATACGATAAATATACAAACTCTACATTTCCACAAAATTACAACATGATTAAACCAATCTTTTTCACTAGTTATCATGCGACAAAGAAATTGACTTTGTAAAATACGAAAATTATCAATATTAAATATCAAATTAGCATACATATTATCTATATCACATACAAAATTGTCTATAAATTCGGAGCTGATACATAGAGCCGTTCTCGAAAAATTACGATTTGAAAAAAGGGTTAAAAAAATTTTAACCAAATATCTTTGAAATTTATGGAACAATCACTTTGCCCAAAGAAATCAGCCGAGAACTAACCATAATCTACCTCTGCAAGGAATTATGAAGCGATTAAGTCAATTTTATTAAAGTAAACCTGCTTCATACAAAATACATTTTTTAATTTTTTAATTTTTTTCTCAATAACTAGTCGACAGAATGGATTCAAATTTTTACAGATTATAGCTATTTATATTCTGCATTATCATGATTTTTCTCAAAAAAAATTGATCGTTTAGTTTGGGAATTATAAGATTAAAAAAAAAACGTTTTTGTTAATAACAAAAGAACCGTGATAGCTAGAAAATTTTCTTTTTTTAGAAAAAAAGCAAAAATAAATTTTGATAAAATCCAAAATTCGAAATAAAACAAAAACGCGTCAGCCCAATCAAAAAACGGATTTTCAATCCGCAATCACAGAAAAAAAACAAAAAAAATAGGACCTGTTCGGTTAAAATCGACCGAGTAGAAACTAAGATCCAGGCGTACACACACACACACACACACACACACACACACACACACACACACACACACACACACACACACACACACACACACACACACACACACACACGCACGTACACAAACCCACACCCCACACCCCTCTACACACACACACACACACACACACACACACACATCAATACATACATTTTTCAAAAACCATGTATTTTGATTACTAACACCTCAAAAAATAATTATAACATGTTTTTACAAAAACTCAAAAAATTACTATCACAAAGCTTCCTCGAGGAGGAAGCAAAACAAACAGCAAAGCCGTCAATTTCCGTGGCAAGTCTCCAACCCGCCGACGACACATCTCACCGCCCCGTAAAAATGATCCGGCATTTCCTCCTTCTCCCCTTTCGCTTATATCGTCGCGCGGTACGAAGAAAAGCCAACTTGGAAGTTACAGGCGAAGAAAAGCCAAAAACGCGTCTAAAACGAAGAAAAGCCAGTTTGGGTCCTCCCAGACGAAGAAAAGCCAGTTTGACTTCTCAAACGAAAGTAACATTTAGTTGGTATCTTATAGATAACTTTCAGATAATAAGATAAGATAAAGATAAAAAGATAATCAAACAGATTAAAAATCTTTTCAAAAAGATAAAAAGATGATCAGTAAAGATAATTAGATAACTAGTAATTGATTAGATGCAGTCAGTTGGGGATTTTTCCTCCGCAGGAACGGCGCAAATTGGCTTTTTTTCGTCTGAGACAAGTCAAACTCGCTTTTCTTCGTCTGGGAGGGCGCAAACTGGCTTTTCTTCGTCTAGGAGGACCCAAACTGGCTTTTCTTCGTCTTAGACGCGTTTTTGGCTTTTCTTCGTCTGTAACTTCCAAGTTGGCTTTTCTTTGTACCGCGCGACGATATACGCGCAGCGCAATATCGACGAATCGCAGCGTACAGCTCCGTTTTCCGCGATTGAAAACAAGCGAGTCTGCGGGAATTCGGTGCCGCCATCACAGCAAATGACTTCTCTCTCTTCTCCCCTCTTGCACGGCGATAAGTGACTACTCGCTCGATCGATCAGACGCGCGCTTATCTGTGCTCTATCTCGGCCGCGTGCGTTGCTGCTCCTTGCGTAAGCGAGGAAAACGTCCTCTCTCAAGTAGAGGGATCCGCGCGTGGTTATTGCAGATGATAATACTGATTACGCGGGTATCGCGTGTTTTGCAGATGAGAGGTTGGAGATTTCTTCCCCTAGTTAAGGGAGTTGCGTATGTAGGGCGGAACGGCAGTAGCGAGTTTGTTTAATGACGCTGATAAAATTCGAAAGTAATCTCTCTTTCTCCATCGAGGGAAGGATGTAAGAGTCTATACAGAGGCTACTGCAGAGAGTTGCATCTCTTTGTACATAATTAAACGGAGGTTCTCTTCCCGAGATAAGTAGTTCAGGTATTAAGACGAGATTTCTATCGCTTCTACATCCTACACATGAATCACATTTATTACTCCCCCTCGAAATGATTTTTCCTCGTCCACGCGCGGATCCAACCGACCACGTTACAATAACACGCATAATCGTATGTTATATAATCCAGCGCACTTTTGTTTCCCCACCCATCACACGACCAAATTATATACGCAGCAGCCATCAATCCTCTCTCGAGACGTCGACGCTTGGAATTTGCCTCCCACACAAAGCTTGCGCTGCCGCATTTAAGCTTCACTTTGGGCCGTATAATAGCTCGCCGTAATAGGTTTACCCGTACACTCGTGCTGCAGCACCACAAGTAGAATTCATTATCAGATGCCTCTCGCGCGTATACGCTCTAAATATGGATACACACTCGGTCTCTCTGCACCGCTATTATACACTCGCGAAATAACGATCCCCCCCCCCCCCCATCTCAGCATCATTCTTTCACTCGCAGCGTAGAGAAATCGAACCGTGCAGTATTGAGGAAAGAACACATCTCCTGGTGGGAGAGTATATATAGGATCTTCCGATAAGAGAGCTGCGATTCCTTACAAAGTTCCAGAGCGCGCACTCCACCTTTTCTTCGTCTCTCGCGGTGGGGCGCGCCGCTCCTCCTTTTTGTTGCCCCGAGAATTGAGCTAATGCGCGCGTATATAGAGCGAGCGAGGGGCTTCCATCTTCTCTCTCTCTCTCTCACTCTCTCTCTCTCCTCCCCGGTCGCCTCATTGTTTCCTTTTATGCCGGCGCGACTGGTATGGAATTGAATCGTTTGTTGTCTTGCCTTCCGTGCGCCCGAGAGAGAGAGGGATAAAAATCGAGAGAAAACGTATCTGGGGAGATGCTCGCCGAGAGATGTATAGTGCCTCGGCGCTGTGGGTTGATCGTCATTATTCGAATGGGGATTGCTGATGCCGAGAGAGAGAGCGAGGGTATAGGTATATGTATATAGATCTGCCCGCGCGGTACGGGATTTATTTTGCGTGATTGAGAAAAAGGTGAGCGCTGTGGTATGGATATATATCGGGAGAAGGGAAATGTGGTGTCTGTTAATTTTTTTTTTTGTTTTCGGATAGTCTAAAGAGTCTTTTTTAATATTAATGTAAAAAGCTTGTATCTGTAGAAAAATTAATTTTCGTACTGGATACTTATCAATGTTTCCTTGGCGTATTTTATATTGTAATTTGATTCTTTTACATAACATTTCATTTAACGAATATCTCATTATATGTATCGATAAAAGCAATAATAAGTAATAATTCAACGGGCTTTTTATCAAAGAGTATTTAATATACTGTATGAATTTCGTGTTATAATCGGGAATAATGCACGTTTATTTACAGAATGAAATCTGAATATTACGTGTAACTTCCTTTATTTAGTCAGGTTTTATTAATTTCCTTTCACAAAAGATGCTCTTTTGTTCGTGTATATATACGAGTAAATAAAATCAACGCAATAACGAAACAGCCAGTAGGTACTTATATTAATAATCAAAGAATGCTTTCACAAAATACTCTGCATATTCTACTAATGAATCCCGTCAATAGTACCTCATTGTTTTTCTTCACAGCCAATAATTAACGTTATACAACCACTCTCACATTTAAGCATTTCCACGACAGCATATAAAATGCTTTTAAAAGATACAGCCGGAATTTCGGAGCACGTTGAGACAGCGCCGGAAATAAATTACTCGCTGAGGAACCGTTACACATCTGACTTTATTAACCCAACTTTTTCCCCCCCAGCGAGCGCGAAAGACACGACCCTTCTACACGTATCTACTACTACGCGGAGTCACAGCACTCTTTCTCCCTCCTTATACTTAGCGCCAAAACACAGTTTCTAACTCAAAACTCTGCAGCCCGACTCTCTCTCTCTCTCTCTCTCTCTCTCTCTCTCTCTCTCTCTCTCTCTCTCTCTCTCTCTCGGCTCAACCACTGCACAGCGGGGCTTTCTTCTTCGTCAACCAGCAGCAGTTAGCCGGAAAGAAGCGTCGTGCGGCGAAACTTTCCAGACGCCACTCACACCGCGCGCGAGCTCGCAGCGCAGCAGCGTCTAACATAATTAATCCGGCCGGCTGAAGAACTTCGAGGTTGAGAGCGCCTCTAAAACGGCCGAAAGCATGAGCTATATATTCCTACAACCATGCTGACACCGAAGGCGGTGGGGGCTGCTGCTGCTGCTAATCAGTAACCTCCGCGCGTGTCCAACGACTCGTTAATCTTAATTAGCCGACGAATGGCCGAATATCGAACAGACGGCGGCTCTGCGACGACCACCGCGGCGTCAAAGGGCGTAATTCAACGTCAACCTACCTGCTGCTACTGCTGCGGCAGAAGTCTCCGTCACGTTGTGTGCGCATGTGTACGTATAGGTTCCCGTGCGCGCGCGGTTGGAATGTCGCGTATGCAAACGCACGCGGGCGACGGGTGTCGGTGAATCTTGCAGGATTGTTTAGGGAGGAGGTGCGGTGCGCGTGACATAGGTCTCGCGCTGACGGAGGGAGAGAGAGAGCGGGGCGGCTCGTGATTGCCGAAGTATCGGGGAATGTCGTGGTAAAGACGTATGAGATTGAAGTGTGGATTTTAGTGAATTATAAGTGAAAAGTTAGGCGCTGGTTGAATGTGGTACGGTGGATTTCTAAGCGTTTCAAGTGAATATGAAAAACCGCCGTGAGATGCATTAATATTACTGTCTTCTCAGAAAAGCAACGGTTTGAAGTCTCGTATATTGATATTTTATTTTATTCCCTGGTAATTGCTTTCGATATTAGATTGTTATAGATAAGTTCTATAAAATCGCAATTTTACAAAATCCGTAAGTCGAAAACATATGAAATCTATTAAAAAAATATTGGAGAGAGTTGCAGACTCATGGTCATGCGTTTTTCGCGTTTAACAATAACTAGCCATCTCTGAGCGCACTTCGCGCGCCGTAATTTTAGCAAGCCTTCGCGCCACTTTTGTTTTTGTAACCTAGCAACCCATTACTCCCACCAACCAAATCACGAATAAATTGATATCATAACAAATTTATCATTTTTTAAAGACTAGCCCTTTAACGCGAGCGCGCTACGCGCGCCTGTCGACACTAACCTATCTTACCTACTGTATTAGCCAATGAAATTTTTTTATAACGCTCTGAAGTTGGCTCTGTAAGCTTCAATTCGATTTTATCGCAGTCTCCCTTTTATAATAGGACTAGCGTTAGGGAGATTGTACATAAGGGTGATGCGATGTGCTGCGATGTGGCGCAGCGCAGTGCGGCGCCCTGCGGCGCGGCGCTGTGCGATGCCAGGCAATTCCGTATTTTCCTACGTCTTATTACGGTACAAAATAAATAGTTTTGTTACGTCTTAATATTACGTACTCTATGGCTATACGAAAGTGAACGTATGTAGGGGAGGGCGGGGCACGTGTGACACCCTAACTTTGATTAAAAATAACAACTAAACCGTGTATTATTTCAAAATGTACAAAAACGGAATAATTAGATCAGAAAAAAATAAAATAAAATAAACTATTAACTTTTTTTTCATTTTCTTTTAATTATTGATAAAATACAGAAAAGAAATTCTGAAAAAAATGCTCTACGTGCCCCACCGGCGGGTGGATTGTGGCACCCGACGGGGCACGCATGGCACGGTCACGGTGAATCCACATTACGTGCCCGGAGTTGTGCGCCGTGCGCTTTGCGCTTTACCCAAAAGAAAGTGTTGTTCGACATCTATGTAACTCTTATCTATGTTTGACATCTATGCTCTGTTCAATAAGAGACTACGTCTCTTCCGCTTTATCCGTGGTAATAAGTACTTAGATGTCGAACAACACTTTCTTTTTGGTAGAGCGCAAAGCGTACGGCGCACAGCTCCGGGCACGTAATGTGGATTCACCGTTAAATTTAATATTTTACTATGGGTATTTTTCAATTCTTTTTTCCAGTAATTAATACTTTAATAATTATGCCATAATAAAATTTTCAAAAATCAAATAATTAATCAGTCTATTGAAAATTTAAAATTTTATTTTTATTAAGGAACATAACAATTTTTATTTTAAAATAAATTATTACATTTTAATAAATGATTTTATATTATAAATTCCTTCTTATAAAATATGATCACAACATAATACTTTTGTTTGATTAACAAATTATCATTATTATTACAATAAGTTTAAATTTAAAGATTTCGCATCATTTTCATCTATGTAGCATATTTGAACTACCTGACCATTGAAAAAGGCAGTTTGAGTATCTACAATTGATTCCTTCCTTACCATTGTTTTTTCTACTCTATAACTTAATACGCAGTCGAAATAATCGTTATTTACTTATTAATGTAATAATTGAAACTAAAAACTACTTAAAACTAAATTATTGCACTGCGTAGTTGTTAACCCATCTTGCTCCATTTTTGGTTTGTAGGTTACATCACTTCGCTCGGCGGCCGCCGCGGCGCACTGATACGCCCGAGTGTGCCACGCGTGCCCCGCCAGGGTGCCATGTCATGCCCCATTTTAATACCATTTTCATTTTTTAATTATATTATTTATAAAGATTTTCTGAAAAAAACAAAAACAGGGCTTGAAAGATAAAAGTTGAAACTATCAAATAGGTTTGGTCTCATTTAGAAAAAAAATCATTTTCTCGTTGCTCCAAGCGACTTAAAAATGAAGTCAACCTTGTTTCTAAGCACCGATTTTCAATCTTATTAAATTAAATGTTAAACATTATCTATAATCTCAAAAGTATAGAGGAAAATTCTAAAAGCATATCTAATTAGGTTTATGTAAAAATTACATTTTTTGCATTCATTAATATTAAAAATATGAGGGTGCCAAACTTACCTACCTGACACGCCATGCCCCGCCTTCCCCTACATGTCAGATACGTCCGTCTCTGGAGCTAGAAATAGAATACCTCTTAAGTATTGAAAGAAAAAAAAATCAGGTACATCCGTGCGGTGCTGAGGGATACTTTTGGTTATTATAATTTTGTACTCAGATTATATTTACACAATTGATGAGGACCTGACATGAAAACCATACCTCTTTAAAAATGTCAAATTTTAGCAAGTTGAAGACATTGAGAAGAACGCTAAATTTACTTGAATTAACTATTTTAATAAAACGCATTAGAAGAAAAAGAAAATCTTCAAGAAGGTGGTGGGTCCGACCTCATTTGAAAATGGACAAAAAGCTACAGTATGGTGCTCATAGCACTCTATTCCAATATTTTGCCATAAACGATCACGAAGAATTTCAAAAATTTGTGAAAATGGATTATGATAAATTCATACATTTGTATAGTACAAAAAATTTTATGTTATAAAAATAACTACATTTATTAACAAAATTCTATTTAATTTTAAACTTACTCATTACTTAATCAACTATAGTGCAAAACTTTCTGGCTAGATTAATTTTAAGGTATGTGAGCAATACAATAGAATGCAGTTTTACAAGGTACACTAAGTATTGAGTCGTTTCTTCTGAGGCTTACAGCACAACTGCTTGTATCAATGTTTTGCATTGTTACACTGAGAGAAGAGTTTAGTTCCCTCAAATAAACATATTTATTTAATATTCCCTACATTTAATTAATTTGTTCGAAATATTCTTTCATTAGATCACGATAGATATAACTTTAAAATAATTAAATAATCGCTTTTGGAGAATTGAATACATATTTATATGAAAAAAATATTTGGTAACTATTACCAAATCTTAATTGAGATAAATATTCCTGTGTTTATCGACCGTCAATCGACCGAACATGCTTATAAATGTTCTATATATGTGTGTGTGCACACCGACCTATAGTTTTGAGTACACTGAAAAAAAAGTCTATTTCTGCTCGGGATCCAACGAAATCTGCTTTGCTAGCCCAAGCCAGCGGCGTAAAGCAACTTCTGCTCATCGACCCATGTTGTTTTTACTTGGCAGTAAAATGAGATATTTGCTTCGTAGAGGGCCGGTAGAATTAACCTGAGAAACAGTCGAAAATAATGGATGTATGTAGCTCACGCCTAGGAGTCGAACGTATCCATAGCGTCGTCTAGGTGTGCGAGATCGACGATGATGGAGTCAAGGAAGTGCGTTCCGTGCGTTTTTGCGTCTAGGTGTAGGAACGTATACAATGCGTGGTCCAGGTGTTCAAGGTGGCCAATAATGGAGTCTAGGTGGCGCGCTCCGTAGGTTTTTGTGTCCAGGTGGTGGAACATGTCAAAGGCGTGGTCTAGGTGTTCGAGGTCGCCGATAATGGAGCCTAGATGGTGCGCTCCGTAGTTTTTCGGGTCTACGTGTCGGAACGCATATAATACGTGGTCCAGGTGTTCGTAGTCGCCGATTATGGAGTCTAGGAAGTGCGCTCCGTAGATTTCTGAGTCTAGGTGTCGAAATGTAGCCAATACGTTGTCTAGGTATTCGGGGTCGCCGGTGATGGAGTCTAGGTGTGCGCTCCGTAGGTTTTTGAGTCTAGGTGTCGAAACATACTTAATGCGTCGTCTAGGTATTCGAGGTCGCCGATGATGGAGTCTAGGAAGTGCGCTCCGTAGGTTTTAGCGTCAAAGTGTCAAAACGTACACGTCCCGATACCTGGACTCAAAAACCTACAGAGCGCACTTCCTAGACTCTATCATCGGCGACCACGAACACCTGGATCACGCATTGTATGCGTTCCGACACGTAGATGCGAAAACCTACGGAGCGCACTACCTAGACTCCATCATCGGCCACCCCGAACACGTAGATCATGCATTGAATACATTCCGACAGGTAGACGCGAAAAACTGCCGTGCTGTCAGGTAATATATGCTTTAGTACCGCCTGGTCAGTAACGCTTTAAGAGTTAAGTAGATCGCACTCGAGACACAGACTTAAATTGCTTTTATGCCAAGCAAAAATTGCTTTGGAGGTGTAAAGCAAAATTCACGAATCGCGCGGAAGGTTGATTCGATTGTAATGAATACCTCAGACCGATGAAAATTCATGTAATAGCTGATGGTTGCAATGTCATTTCAAGAAGAGATTTGGAATAAAACGAAATAAACTAAATATTTAAGTGTTTTTTATTTTCCGACTACAAATAAATTTTCTGCAGTTGATCTTACTGTACATAAATATACGAATTAATAAAGAAAAATTTGATTTACTCTTAAAATTATATTTATATTGATACAAAACTTATTTTATTCATATATGTACATATTTCAATCAAATATGACATATTTATTGTAATTCTATGCTTATTTATTAGAAATTAGAATTTGGTAATTATTAACAAATATGTTATTGTGCCGAAGGACTACGTTTGGTTTGTTCAAGTATGATTTGGAAACTGTTACTAAATATTCATTTGCTTGTATTTCAATTGATATTTGGTAATAGTTACCAAATTTATTTGGCGTAACCAAATTTTTCTCTCAGTGTACAATCTTTGACCACTTCTAAAAGACATCCATAAAAATATATATTAAAAAAAATATACTCAAGAAGAATGAAAATTGTAAATAATTGAAGAGAAATAACATACTTTTATATATATGCTAAAACAAGATCAAAATATATTATGATGCTGGCACTTGTTGTAAACTGTGACATGTAAACATCTACCAAGGGGATGCTCTTCTGAACAGGACGATGACAAAAATGAAATAAAATAGAAGATCAAAGACCACGCTGTTACGAAGTGCAATGTAAGCTGCAACAAACACAAAAAGTAACATGTTTTGCTTTGACTAATAACTAAAACTATTTTATATAAATACGATAACTAGAAATTTATCACCAACTATTTTTTCGCCAATTAGAGATTTTTTAAATATCTAGCAAGTAAAAATGCTTAATAATTAGACAATTATTTTGGTACTTAATTATTTTGGTTATTTTGGTTTTAAAGCTGACTGGTTATTTTGGAGTACGTAAATTTTGGAGCACGTCCAATAACTATGAAATAATAAAGAAGAGCAACACACGAACTCATTCCAGACCAATAAGACTTTGGAACGAAAGTGAACCACATCGCGCTGCACGACATCGCACGGCGCCGCACTGCGCTGCGCCACATCGCAGCACATCGCATCACCCTTATGTACAATCTCCCTTAATCAGCGCGCTACGCGCGCCACTGTTTCGTCTTTTGTTTCTCTTCTTTCGAGATTCGAGACGGATTCGATTATTCGAGATTTCGAGATCGTTCGAGGGCAAAATAGATTATCTCGAATGCTCAATTTATATAAGGGATAGGATATGTGATCAAATCCACAACTTGAACGGATACGACTCCCGTAACAAGTTGTGGAGTGACACGTAATCGGAAGGGTGTAGAACCTACAACGAACCACACGCAGACATTTAATAAAACTTGGATTTTTTTGTCCTCGTTTTATTGAGATTGTTGTAGACTGCGCAGGTGTAGAGAGAGAGAGAGAGAGAGAGAGAGAGAGAGAGAGAGAGAGAGAGAGACAGAGAGAGAGAGACAGAGAGGCAGAAGGACAGAGAGAGAGACAGAGAGAGAGAGACAGAGAGAGAGACAGAGAGAGACAGAAAGAACAGAGAGACAGAGAGACAGAGAGAGAGACAGAGAGACAGAGAGAAAGAGAGAGAGAGGGAGAGAGAGTACCGAAAGGAATGAGGAAGTACGCATGCGCCCTTGAAACTTTTCCTTTCTCCGAAACGAAAAGCATTAGAGTAGTATATAATATAATTCCCATAACCTATTTATTAAAAGTCCAAAATTTGAGAATTTATATTTCGGAAACGGCTCCGCTGAGGTCTCCCGAATTTTAACCACCGGTAAAAAATAACACTATTAATCTATAGTTAAAATTTCAGAAAAATTCCTCAACGCACAGTTTAGTCGAGAACTATACCTTAAAACTTTCTCCTTCGCCGAAACGGAGAGCATTAGGGTCCTATAATATGCGCTTTCGCCTGCCGCCAGGTCAGAATCTTTTGGGGATCAGTGCATTCCGTTTACTACATTAAGACTTGGAGGAGTAACTAGTCATTCTCAGTTTGTACTCCAGACTAAACAGTTCGCGCCAAAATTTCGACTCTCCGCATTTTCTGTTCCAATTTTAAACGAAAAGATTCAAAAATACTCAACATGGAAGCCGAAAAATGCATTTCCACATCGAGCGCTGCAGCAAAATATCAGTTGAGCATTAACGACCTGGATGATGACTGTCTAGGTATGATATTCAGCAGGCTGCCCTACATCGACAGAACACGCATCACAAGCGTCTGCCAACGTTGGAATGCCGTCAGCGAAGCCAACTGGTGCACTTATTCCAAGCGTTTGACAATCGGCGAGGACGTTCTACCTTCGCATGATAACACTACCGAGAAGGAAAATATACTGGAGAAGATTCTGCAACTATCAGGCCACTACGTCGAGGAGATCACCTTTAAGTGGAAAGAGAGCAAGAGATTTGCAATGGGAACAATTAAGTGGATCACCGAACTCTGCCCTAAGCTGAAGCGATTGAATACAGGTTCCTTAAGGCTGAATGACGATGACTGGTTGGCTTGCAGCAACCTTGAGGCATTCGGCTCCATCTTAGCGTGTCGGGAAGGCGACGAGTTAGGCGTACTGTTCCGCAGGAACAAACGGCTGCGCCGGCTACAGATCGTTGCCGATTTCTGGTTGACGGCCAGCGACTTCGATCATCTGGACCCTGGTCAGCTGGAGTTCCTGCAGATAGAGCGCTGTTGTGATTTCGAATTCACTGCCGAGGTTGCCGATAAACTTGCCGAGTCGCTCATCGTGCTAAAGTACAGCCCTTTTTGGGTCCCCGCACTCGATCTTCAGCACTTAGACAAGCTGAAGAATCTGCGATCTCTAGACCTAATAATTGGAATGGATTGTCTCAAGATCGAGTTCATAGCCGATATTGCTAAAAAATTTCGGAAACTTGAGTGTCTCTTCTTGGCCATTTCCGCGAAGCACGCATATGACCAAAATGTCTTTGCGCCGCTCTTTGATCTGCCTTATCTGAGAAGGCTCGTTATAATAGTAGGTGAAAATGAAATGCCACGTGAAGAGCGTGATAAGTTGCTCCAAAGAGCATCCGCCCTTGAGTTCTTCGTAATAGACACATGTGTTAAATGTAGATTTGGAATGTCGAGTTTGAATCCCTGTTACCAACACCTCAGAGGTTGACTCTCGTAACTCAAGCTTAGCAGTTATAATAATTGCTACGTAGACTGCGAGAACGGTGATCGAAAGGATCGTACATAAGTAAAATAAACTTATAAACGGCAAGACCCTGGGCAAAGGAGCGACGTGATGTGTAGATTTTAATCTGCTCTATTGTTGTACATTATATCTATCTTTTTAATTTTGTATCAACCGTAAATCTAATAAATAGATTTTTTTTACATATGTAATGTTTCGAATGAATAATGTTATTTATAATAAATTGTGAAATTAGAATAAGATTTTGTAGTTGCAAGATTTATTGTAGATGTTGAGTATAAATAAATTTTAGCATTAAGAGATGATAAATTTCACGTTGTTTAAATGATTTCTGTACCTTCCTCCTTAATTTGTATGACCTGGGTTACTGTCCATAATGGGCGGCAGAAAATTGTGCTTCAGCACTCACATCTTCCACAATAACATAGAGCCGGAAAATTCATAAAACACCAGACCCTTTTTACAATTTGGAGGTAGGTACTTAGCGAGAGTCTCAAGGGAACTAATCGCAACGCAGTTATCAGGTAGACCGCATCACCAGCAACTTTTACTCTAAACTTAAACTCTTGTATCTCCCATTATAATAGTTGAAATGCCCTTCCTCGGCTTTTGAAAAATAAGCTTCATAGAGTTATTTGGACACTAAAAAAGGTAAATTTTCCCCGCAAACGCCTTGCGAATTTTATTAATACATAAGTATAATTAAGTGAGAGGGCACTCATACTTGAATCTAACGGAAAGTGACGAAAATGTCCAGTAAAGCTATAAAAGGGTTAGAAGCACGCAGCAGAGACACGCAGACTCGCAGATCACGGAGCAACGCGCTTGCTTGTTTTCCCGGTATACAACAAGCTAATTTTAAGTGCGTTCTGCGCGATCTCCTAATATACCCTTACGAAAATAAACTGCTGTTTAAACCACTGGCTGAACTAGTGTCTCAACTACTGGCTAAACTATTGTCTGAACAGCAGCCGAATCACTTGCCGTCAGTAGTATTTTCGGATACCATTTTATGCATTATGGAATAACTATAGTATAACCACTGATTTCCTGCAGTTAAATTATTTCTAATTGATATCTTTTTTTTTATCCATTCGAACTACTGATTAACAACAGGTAAACTATTGTATCTTTCTGGAATGTATAAAACTGTACTGAAACTACTGAGTAACTACAGACAAATATTTTAATTTTTGAAATTCATTACGCTGTTGTTGAACTACTGATCAACTATAGATAAACTATTGTATTTTTAGAATTTATAGAATTCAGCTTTAACTATAGAGCAACTATAGGTAAACTATTAGTCTAGGCGCCGACAATATATTTCGTGGCCAAATTTTATCCCCGCCTGAACCAAAGTTTTCTAGGCCTAATTTAGCCTGCTGAATCCGAATTTCGAGGGTTCCCGACCGAAAAAGTGGGAGAAAAAAGTTATAAACAATTTAATTGTTTAAAAGGCCATATATCTCCGAAGTGAAATATCACAGCGAGCTGAAACTTTTCTCAAAACGTTAGTTATTTTATTTAGAAACGTCATTATTCTTATACTTTTTTAGCTATGTCTGATAGCACTCTTTATAACTCTGCACTCAGCTCTTGCTAAGCAGCCACTGCAACGGCCCCCAGTGAACGGTTCAAAAAGGTCATCGCCTACACATCGTGCCAATCCCAACGACTTCAAGGACTTCAAGAACTGCAGAAACCAAGATAAGCAGAATTTGATTACTGACCAAAAGCTAACTATTGCTACTCAATTCATTGAAAAAAACCGCTGCCAATTCATTGGCCCGTAACTTCCTCAACCGTAATTTGTTGATTCCTTTAATTAATTTTTAATAACAAAATTTATCATTTTTAAAAAAATTTATTGCATAATTATAATTAAATTCATTTATGAATTATGAATATGAATATTAAAAATTGTTAATTTTTTAATTTATTTATTTATTTATTATTTATTTATATCAAATTTATATAAATTTTGAGCTGATAAATAAAGTTATCATTTGAAATAGAAGTAAAATATCTCTATTTTATAATAAAACAAATAGCTATCACGGTTGTTTTACTATTAACAAAAACGTGTTTTTTTTTATATTTCATAATTCATATTTTTTAAGAAAAAAAAAATTTATAGCTATCATTGTTCTTTTGTTATTAACAAAAACGTGTTTTTTTAAAAAAGTTCATAACTCACAAATAAATTATAATAATGCAGAATATAATGCATTCATAATGCATAATTCATAATTATAATAGATTATAATAGATATAATTTTTAAACATTTTAATTCATTTTGTTGGTTGGTTTTTTAAAAATTAATTTTTGTAACACATGAATGATTTTCGGCGTTTTCCTACATAAAAATATGTTCTAAAAAGTGACTTTTTTTACCTATCGTGTAAAGAAATCCATTCTCTCCCTCTGCTCTAAAATTATGTAAAATCGCGAAAATGAATTTAGCCTTGCTTTTTAGGTTCAAAAACGCATAAAATCAATACAAAAAAAATAAATAAAACCTTGAATTTAATGTTATCCCCATTTGTATAATATAATATTTAATTTTCTTTTTTTTTTTTTTTGTTTTTCCGAGGTACTAGTTGAATCTTCGTAGGCGCCCGTTCTTTCTTTGGAGGTTTAGCAAGAAGGGAGGCCTACTAAGACCATCACGAAGTATCGGACTTCATGATGTGAGGGATTCGTACCCCCTAAACACCTAAAACCTATCCCTAATTCAGCCTTTTTGTTTTTGATGATAACTAAAGAACCGTGATAGATAGAAAATTAATTTTTTTAGAAAATATAGGTATTTTAATTCTCTTTCGAATGCCACCCATCCCATTCAGATACATAGAGCCGTTCTCGAGAAATTACGATTTTTAAAAAATGTAAAAAATTTTTAACCTCAAATATCTCTGAAATTTATGGACCAATCATTTTGCCCCAAGAACTCGACCGAGAACTATAAAAAATCTACCTCTAAAAGAAATTTTGAAGCCATTAAGTCAATTTTACTCTTGTAATCGTTGGACATACAAAACTGATTTTTTTCATTTTTCAATTTTTTACTCAAAATCTAGCCTACAGAATGTATTCAAATTTTAACAGATTATAGCTATTTATATTCTATATTATCATGATTTTTCTCAAAAAAATTGACCGTTAAGTTTAGGAGTATAAGCTTCTAAAAAAAAAAACACGTTTTTGTTAATAACAAAAGAACCGTGATAGCTAGAAGCTTTTTTTTTTTAGAAAATATAGGTATTTTAATTCTCTTTCGAACGCTACCCATCAGATTCGAATAACTCGATCCTATCATTAAAAAAAATCAAAAAACAGTTTTGAGAAAATCGAAAATTTGAAAAAAAAAACAAAAACGCATCGCCCTAATAAAAAAACGGATTTTTGACTCGCCATCACGCAAAAAAAAACAAATAAAATGAGACCTGCCCGGTCAAAATCAACAGAGTAGAAGCTGAGATCCAGGCGTACACACACCCACACACACACACACACACACACACACACACACACACACGCACACACACACACACACACATCCATACAGACATTTTTCAAAAAACATGTATTTTGATTCCTAACACCTCGGAACACAATTATAACATGTTTTTAGAACAACTCAAAAATTTACTCTAGGAGGAAGCAATTGTCATTCGCGGTTATCGCATATACTTAAACATATTAGAGTCTCTCTTGGCTTTTCTTTCTCATCTCTTCTTGTAAAGCTGACTAAAATACAGAAAAAAAACGGTTAAAGCTAGAATCCAAAGAAGATTCTTATTAGATTGTCGCAGGCACGATATCGTTCCTACACATATATTTAATTTATTCCGGTTCAATTTTAAAAACTTGCATAGCATCACAATTTCTAAAAAAATGCAACGGTTGTATACAAATTCAGTTAAATTATTTCTAATTGATACCTTTTTCTATCCATTCGAACTACTGATTAACCACAGGTAAACTATTGTATCTTTCTGGAATGTATAAAACTGTACTGAAACTACTGAGTAACTACAGGCAAATATTTTAATTTTTGAAATCTTGTGGATGAACTTTAAAAAAACTCGTCAGATAAGTCAAAATTTATGAATAACCATTATTTTTATCAATCGTGAACGTAATTCTTTGTAGAATCTTACGTTTTCAGGTAAGAATTTTATACAGCAAGGTCAAAACTTAGAGCTGAAAAGAGATGATAGTTGCATAGCGATAGTTGTATGTAGAGCTGATAGTTGTATGGCGACGATGAGAGTATACTTTACACAAAATAGATATAAAGATTATATAAATTTACCAAAGTTTCGCGAAATTTTTGATGAACTTACGCCAAGTACTGGGAGGTAAACTAAATTTTTATTTCTCCTTTGGCAATACTTTAGGACAAACTTTTGCAAAACTTCTGCATAACTTCAGCCAAATAATAAGCTAGAAAATTCGAAGTTTGGCCAAGTCTAATTGGCTATGTTTGACAGAGGTTCTACCAAACATGAACATTACTCAAACTTGTGCCAAACGCCAATTTTTTACGTGGAATTATACCAAAAAAATTATTCAACCCAATTTGAAAATAATGTAAACGATAATTAATAATTATTATAATGAATTTCAAAAATTGAAATATTTGTCTGTAATTACTCAGTAGTTTTAGTACAGTTTAATGCATTACAGAAAAATACAATAGTTTATTACCTGTAGTTGCTCGATAGTTAATGCTGAATTCTATAAATTGTAAAAATACAATTGTTTATCTGTGGTTGATCAGTAGTTCGACAACAGTTTAATGAATTTAAAAAATTAAAATATTTCTCTGTAGTTTACATTACCTTTATCGGCTCTAGTAATAAAAAGATCGGGATTGGAATCTAGAAATTCTATGGTTTTGTTAAATTTAGTGAGAATGATTTTATCTTCTAGATCAATATGATTTTTATTACGGATAAAAGTATTGATTTGATTAATAATGATAGTGCGTATATTTAAGTTAATAGCTTTGTTCTGTACAGCAGACTCTATATTTTTAAAAAATGTTTATATCGGAAATCTCGTAATTTAAAATCTTTTTGTGTGAATAAACATCCGTTAAATTTAATAAACAACCGTTGCATTTTTTTAGAAATTGTGATGCTATGCAAGTTTTTGAAATTGAACCGGAATAAATTAAGTATATGTGTAGGATCGATATCGTGCCTGCGACAATCTAATAAGAATCTTCTTTGGATTCTAGCTTTAACCGTTTTTTTCTGTATTTTAGTCAACTTTACAAGAAGAGATGAGAAAGAAAAGCCAAGAGAGACTCTAATATGTTTAAGTATATGCGATAACCGCGAATGACAATTTTTTTCAATCAATTGAGTAGCAATAGTTAGCTTTTGGTCAGTAATTAAATTTTGCTTATCTTGGTTTCTGCAGTTCTTGAAGTCCTTGAAGTCGTTGGGATTGCCACGATGTGTAGGCGATGACCTTTTTGAACCGTTCACGGGGGGCGGTTGCAGTGGCTGCTTAGCAAGAGCTGAGTGCAGAGTTATAAAGAGTGCTATCAGACATAGATAAAAAAAGTATAAGAATAAAGACGTTTCTAAATAAAATAACCAACGTTTTGAGAAAAGTTTCAGCTCGCTGTGATAGTTCACTTCGGATATGGCCTTTTAAACAATTAAATTGTTTATAACTTTTTTCTCCCACTTTTTCGGTCGGGAACCCTTGAAATTCGGATTCAGCAGGCTAAATTATGCCTAGAAAACTTTGGTTCAGGTGGAGATAAAATTTTGCTACGAAATATATTGTCGGCGCCTAAACTAATAGTTTACCTATAGTTGCTCTATAGTTAAAGCTGAATTCTATAAATTCTAAAAATACAATAGTTTATCTATAGTTGATCAGTAGTTCAACAACAGCTTAATGGGTAGGGTTCGCTTCATACACATAAGAATTGTACACAATTTAATTTAACATACACTTTTATATGAATTATTTTTTTCACAATATGTTTTTTATTGAACACATTGAGTTAAGCACCGGTTTCTTAAAAATGAAATATTATTGTACACGTTTACTTTCTACACATAAAAAGAATAATTTTAAATAGAACTTAATATCGCAAATAATACATTGTGCACTAAAACTTGTTCCACCATTTTTATTCCATTTTTATAAAATTTTTATAAAATATTTACAAATTTTTTATTAAATTTTTTTATATTAAAATATTTGTCTGTAGTTACTCAGTAGTTTCAGTACAGTTTTATACATTCCAGAAAGATACAATAGTTTACCTGTTGTTAATCAGTAGTTCGAATGGATAAAAAAAAGATATCAATTAGAAATAATTTAACTGCAGGAAATCAGTGGTTATACTATAGTTATTCCATAATACATAAAATGGTATCCGAAAATACTACTGACGGCAAGTGGTTCGGCTGCAGTTCAGCCAATAGTTTAGCCAGTAGTTGAGACACTAGTTCAGCCAGTGGTTTAAACAGCAGTTTATTTTCGTAAGCGTAACCTTATCCGTTTTAAAAGTATAAAAGCGATTTATTAACATTTAAGAAATGATTACTTTACAGTAATGATTCGCAACGTCTCCCATAAAACGAGTCAGAATATTAGCAATTAATGTAGATTCCTTAATTCTTGAAGAATGTTCGTTTGAGTCAAACGTTATGAAAAAATTTCTTCGCAAACGAATCGCGCATTTCTCTCACACCATTTTTTCTATCAGTGTAAGTGGTATATGTAGGCAATATCTGTCTAAAATTTCATCAAGAAACTATGATTTGAAGTAAAGATTATTTAGTAATTTTAAAAGGTTTGAATTTAATATTATAATCAATTATTTTATTCATTTTTTTATATTTAGATAATTTGAAAATTAAATCACACCAGTCATTTTATTCATATTTTATGCGTAATATAAAAACTAATACTTTTTAATGTTAATAAATGAATGCAATTGGAATTATGTTATAAATCAGTGTAATAATTTTAAATTTTAGCATTAAAAATTAATTAAAGGACTCAGTAAATTTGAGGAAGTTTGAGAAAGCCACGTACCAGAATTGACAGCGGTTTTCTTTTTCGATAATCTTAATAAATGAACTTATACCAACGTCACTAATATATTAACCTAGCAAAACTATATTAACAAGCAAATACTAAATCAAAAGGTTTTTCTTCAAAGCCTCAATATTCTGCCCGACTTTTCTCCCCTCTCTCTCTCTCTCTCTCTCTCTCTCTCTCTCTCTCTCTCTCTCTCTCTCTCTCTCTCTCTCTCTGCCACAACGAAATATCAGGCAAGTCGAGAGCACTCGGACTAATCCCCCGTCAGATTTACCTTCGACTCTATTGAGATCGAGAGGGGGGGAGGGACCGGGGGGTGAAAAAATGCAAGGCTCATGCCAGAAAAATAATACCGTACACGACACTGAAAAATGCGTAAAGTCGGATCGGCACGAGAGCATCAGACAGCGGTACGCAGGCTCTTTGCCAAGCGCACACGCGGCGAATTTAACGAGGTTTCCTCCTCTCGCGCAAGCGCACAGCCACGCGAAAAAAGAGAATGATCCCCGGCTTAGCCGAAGAGTTGCCTTACGAGATATATAAATTTAAAGAGACTCGCGGCGCAGGGACCGGCTAAAAAATAAGAGAGAGAGAGAGAGAGAGAGAGAGAGAGAGAGAGAGAGAGAGGGGGACAGAGCGAGAGAAAACGAAGGGACTAAGCTGCAGCAGCTGGTAGAGAAAAAAAGAGCCGCGAGAAAAGTAAATACGCGAGGGGCGGTTTCGCATTTTTGTGTTTCCCGGGCTCTCGAATAACGAGTTGCGTAAATCCGCGCCCATTGTGACAGCTTCCGGAAACTTTCGGCCGAGGGATTTTTTTCCCCTTTCTTGCGGTTTTTTTTATCCCCCTCTTTCAGAACTGGCTGGTGAAATTTTTTGGAATTTTCGCTTACTGCAAAAGGAGAAAGGGAAAGAGAGTGAGGCGGAGAAAAAGTGGAGCGACGGGGACGCCGCCGCCGCCGTCAACACTGTCTATTCGGAGCGACGTCGAGCACTTCAAAAGAATTTTGTGTAACTATTTTAAGTAGATGCGAAAGACAGCGACACCTCGACGGCGGCGTGCTCTCGGCGCTTCCCACGTCTCGCTGTCGGAATAAATTTAATTCCTTTCCTCGATGAGGTGTGAAGTTAAATAATCGTTATAAGGATGAGTGAGGTGAGAAATAATTTCAACAAATTTTGAATTTTGAATTTTTTAAAAATAATTTAATAATTTCAATTTTAAAATTTAATAATTGTTTACAATATAATTTTTAAATTTAATAGTTTATATAATAGAATAAAAAAATTAAGTTTGAGGAAGCTAAATGCCAAGAATTGGCGGCGGTTTTTGCTTTGATAACAAATTATCATTTAACATTTTTTAGACTCCAATTCGTTTTTTCAAGCGTAATAATAAGCAATGATAAATTAGCTTATCATCGCTCTCATGTAATAGTGTAATATATCATTTAATAAAATGATTATACTATTAATAAAATGATATATTACACTATTACATGAGAGCGATGATAAGCTAATTTATCATTGCTTATTATTACGCTTGAAAAAACGAATTGGAGTCTAAAAAATGTTAAATGATAATTTGTTATCAAAGCAAAAACCGCCGCCAATTCTTGGCACTTAGTTTCCTCAAACTTAATTTTTTTATTCTATTATATAAACTATTAAATTTAAAAATTATATTGTAAACAATTATTAAATTTTAAAATTGAAATTATTAAATTATTTTTAAAAAATTCAAAATTCAAAATTTGTTGAAATTTTCATGTTTATAATTTTTTATAATCTTATCAATTATTATAAATTTGCACAGAAGGAGCTAAAAAACAGTATTTTTTTTTTCATTAAAAAAAACGTTTTTATTTTTAATTTTTGTGAAGTAATAAATATTAGAAGTAGAAAATTGATGTTCTAATTTTTTGTATATAAATGTAGAATTCGTACAAATTCCTGTAAATTTCTGTAAAAAACCGTAAATAAATGTAAATAAATTTAAATGCGTGTTCCAATTACAACATTTATGTACACTTACTTACATTTATATACGTTTTTTTTTACAGAAATAAACACTTATTTCCATTTATATACATTTTCCATTTTCACTAGGGTGTTTATTCATTCGAGATGGTTTTTCCAATAATTTAAAACTTTATTAATATTTACAAAAATTACACATTTTTTCTTATTTTTGAAATCCTTTATTAGCTGCCACTGATATTATGTCAACACAAAATTAATATTTTAATATATTAATAATAAAAAAACCGACCTAGCCGGAGCGCAACTATGACACACATGCACTATACCATCTATAATAACCCCTTTCCTACATTCCTATTATCTCATAATCATTGTACCAATATTCCTTATAATAAATAACGTTATTTGACAAAATTTCACACATACTACTAGTCATAAAATGACTATGATAATCGTGTAATAACATGCGATACCGAATACATTCCTTAACTTTGAATACCTCATAAGATATACTTTAAAAATGAATAGGAAACACTCTTACACACATTTAACATAATTGGTCTTGTAGCAATTACCAATTGAAGCGTAGAATAATGTCTGAACAAGAAGTTTCATATTCCCTTTGTAAAAGGAATGATAACTACATTTTCGGACAAAGGAAACGTAAAGTCAAATGAAACTTGAAAAAGATTAAAGGCTCAGTTAAAGTTCAGGGTACGTGTGCTTTACGAAACTCAGATTATTGCCACTTACTCGAACCGTTCGAAAAAAAAAAAAAATGAAACGACACACAGCTCAACGATGATCAAAGGAATGTTCAAAGTTATCTAAAATATATCATGTTACGTTAATTTTCTGCAAACTAAATCGTCTTTTCATAATAAAAAATTATCAGCATGAAAGTGTACGCAAGCATTTTCAAATAACCGAAGAAAAAGACTCCGAGATACTCATCGCAATAAAATGGCACTTACTCAAGGCATCAAAGAAACCTTTAAGAACGAATTTAACTCGGCCTCGGCGCGATAAAATTTCCACCGAAGAAAATTTCCTCTTTAGCTCTCGCCACTCAAAAGAAACCTCCGCCTTTAAATCTCTCCCGCGTGCTTTAAAGCGCAATTTAATACGAGGAAGAGAGAGAAAAGAACGCAAAGAAGACACTAGTACATTAATCAGCCGTGGCTAATCCGACGTTCCAGTTTCCCAAACACGCTGGTATCTCACGTACGATGTTACATCTGACAAAGTGGAGTCAAATTCGCTTCCTCTCTTTCTCTCTCTCTCTCTCTCTCTCTCTCTCTCTCTCTCTCTCTCTCTCTCTCTCTCTCCCTCCCTCTCTGCGCTTTGAGGCTGGTGTGGTTGTAACGTCACGTACGAACCTACTACCTGCGGAGTTACAGTTGCGCGCGAGTAATCTTGTCGGTGCCGAAACGAAACTAGTTGCTTTTGCATGCACCGAGGGGTCGTCATATAAGGTATTGGTATACAAAAGCGTGTTGATTTTAGCTACTCTATGTTGATCGCGGATTGAATAGTTGAATGAAGTCAAAGAGCGTTTACATTTAGTTCTGGTATAAAAAGAGGTATTGCAACATTGTGTGTGTGTGTGTGTGTGTGTGTGTGTGTGTGTGTGTGTGTGTGTGTAATTGTTCTTATTTGAAAGCGATTTCAAATCTTATTTGATTGCTTAGCACCTAGTTTTCAAGTTTATATCTGAATAAAACAACGAAAGCTGCTGAAATTCAGAACGAAATGTGGACTTGACAGCTTTTAATAATGAATAAAATATACATAGTGATGATAAAGGATAAAACCGCTTAATTTACTATTTTGCATTCATTTTTTTCTCGAAAAAAAAACCTTACTATTTCTGTACTTGAAGAAACATTTTGTAACAATGTTCAAACGTGCTCATTATTATTATTTATTAAAAACTTCAAATAATAAATGGAAGTAAGAATAAAAATATATAAAGGACAAGTGTCGGTAGCCCAACACTTTATATTATTCAGCAAATCAACAAAAGAAGTAAAAAACAGCAACATAATTTAACTATTAACATTTCAAAATATATTCTATTAAAAATATTAGAATTATTTTGTCACACGTTAGAAAATCATAAACGTCGTCAAAAAATTAACCTATTCATAACGCTACAAAGATTCCTGTTTAATCCAAATGCATATAATTAATCAAAACTTACAATGACAATCAATCCAAAATCTTGTTTGTTTTATAAACACTAATCAAATTACACTATTGATGATTTCTTTATAACACCTAAACAATATAGTCCATCATGCCATACTACTTTAAAAGTTTTATTTTTCACCTTCTAAAAAATTCTAGAGCACGCATGCACTCATAAAATTAACCGACCTCATAGTAAAGACTTCCCCTATGCAGATTACGAAGAGCTCTTCCATTCGAAAGAACACAGCAGCCACTTCATACACATTCTGTTTATCAGCAGTGCGCGCGTGTGGTGCGTCTGTAACTACATACCAACCGCTATTCATAACCTCAAAAACCTAACCTTTAAAAATACACCTCACACACACACACACACGTGCGTGTCTGTATGTATGTGTATACTGCCTCCATCTCCGCCAACATCGCGCTCGCGCAAAGAAGCGCGCCAAAACGAGCGCCGAGCGTGTTTGAATTCGCTAGTTTTTTTTTTTTAAATGCATATCGCCTGGGTTCTCTTCATCCTTTGATGAAAAGGAAGCTGTACAAACACGCTTTTCCTCGATGCGCGAGCGAGTGGAGAGATGAGAAGAGCAGCGGCGGTGGCTAAGGCCAGATCGGGGGAAAGATTTTCTCGTATAGCAGGGTAGGTAGGTAGGTATATACTTTGAAACTTTATTCATTCCAGCAGCAATGCATATTTAATTCTTCGAAATGAATATAAGCCGCGTGAGAGCGAGGAGCGCACCAGGCGAATTAAAAAGTCCGCGCGCGAGAAAACCGGGAGGAGGAATCGAGTCGAGATATAAGTAATATAAGGACAATTTGTATTTGAATTGATGGTATTAAGGAGAAGAAGTGCTGGGGGGTAGGGGGGAGAACGCGGGAATTATTTTGTTCGAGAGTTTCGAAATTGAGCGCTTGAAAGTTGAAATGAGAATGACTTAATTGCTGCATATTGCGGGAAGAAGTAGTTCGGTGATTAAGATTTATATTCTGCCTGGAATTAATAACTATTTTAGTAACTTTTGAGATTATGTCAGTTTAAAAGAAAAAAAAAACATGTACTCTGATAGAAATGTTCACCAGAATCTAGCTATTTTTCAGTTAACTTTAAGGATTAAAACCAACATTGCTTGTATTTCATAATTATGTACCAATCTGATATAAATTATGGCATTTACACTTCATAAAATATGTATTTTAAGTAATAGTAGAACTTTTAGATGAATTATATTATTTTTGCATTATCATTTTTGCTAAAAATGCTTCCATTTAATTAACACGTTAGCTATAAAATATGGTTAATTTTCTACGAGGGTAATGATAATGCATTTAAATGACGCAATAATACTTTGAAAACTTGAGTATTTTTTATTATGGAAACGTCTGAATCTACTTTATATGTTCGTTGAAGTTTACTGTTTATTTTCGTAGACTTTCATTATACTTTTGCTATCACGACTTATAACAAAAAATATTTTTCTTTTATTTCGTACATAAAAAAATCTTGCAAACTTTGTCCTCCAATGTATAGATTCGGGTATGAAATAAGATTCAATAGAGAAATTTTGATCCGATCGTATTTGGGAGAATTAAATTAAAATTGATTTGTTCGATCTATTTTTATAACTTTTCAACAAACTTATCAAATGCAATCTCAAAGATTGTTTTATTCTGAAAAACATTTTCTTTTAATATTATTATTACGCGAAGCAATAACATTTCTTTTCAAAAAGCAAATGTTTCATACACTAATAGCATCCGTCTTTAGCAACTACTCTGTATAACTAATATTGTCCATATTGTACTCTCCAACCAACCGCTCTTAATAAATCCCCAAAAAATACATCAACCCCACATTTAAAAGATACAGCCTACAACTACTCCCACTCAGCTAAAACTAAAGCAGCGATACCCTGCTCACCTTCAAATCCTCCGCCTATGACATCCACACCACTCTGACGAAGCGGATTCGCGCTCTGATGCCTACACCAAGCTTAATACATACATACACATACAACGCTGCGAAAAAAGAGGGCTCACACCTCCGCGCTATATAGCGATTAGCGACATGCGCGCGCGAGCGTCGAGTAAAAAATAGCCGTTCTCACATCCCGACACCGGACGCGTGTGAGAAAAAAAGGACGCGCCAGCGAAATAATTCGCGGAGCGCGCGTCCGAGCGGATTTTCGCGGATTTATCCGCGTGCGCTAATGCGCGGAGAGCACAAGTGTGTGTGTGTGTGTGCGTCCTAAACATAGTGTCCGCGCTGTATGCGCTCGAACGAAACTTTCGCCGACATTTCCGTGGCGCGTAGGATATATCGGGAGCTTGAGTTTTCACCCTCGCGCGCGCGCGCGCTTGGTCTTCCCTGTCTGCCTGCTTCGTGTCCGTCGTCCGCCTCGCTCTTTTTGCTGTATCTCGATTTTTTTCTTTTTTTTTTTTTTGCTACGTGGACGCTCTTTTTTTTAATTATTTTTATCGCACTGGCGTTCTTTTTTCGGGCGGCGGTCTAGACGGGAAATCAGGGTGTGGTGAATATAGGCGAATCGATTTTTTTTGCTGGTCGGTGAGAAGTAACAATAAATAAATTGAAAAAGTGATTAAAATTGTAATTAGAAAATGCTTATAGGTCTTTTCCTTTTTAAATAAATTTTGTTTCTAAAAATAAAGCTAAGTAATCCTATTCTAGTATAAGTCACCCATTTATCTTTCATTTATAAAACGCTTTTTCTCATTTTTCCCTCTTTAATGAATAGAATTTTTTATACATTTAAATCTATCTAGATTTCCACTACCTACATTCACAGTCTTCTATGAAATAATGAAAGTCACTTTTTTGAAGATTACATCTGGTATATAAAAAGAACCCATTGGACAATTATAAAAAAAAATTTGTATATTATTATTATATTATTATATTATTCATTATTATAATCTATGTATGATTGTATTGAAAAGCAAAAGATCAATATAAATCTATTAATGGTCAATAGCCTATAAATTTAAAAAATAATTAAAAAAAATTTTTAAATAATAAATTTCCTAAATAATAAATAATAAAATCATGATTTTACGTAATCACCAGATGTATGCGTTCTTAAAATATATTAAATCACATATATTTATGCACCTAGATAGCCACTTTGTACACGTAGAGGGGATTTTAATGCGAACCAAACGTCCATTACACTGATAGAAATCGATTCCATTATTTACGTAATAAATAGCTAGTTTCCCCAATAATCGTCAAAAACTAGACACTTTCCTTGGCCATTTTTATCCATCGATGAAACAATTTTTCTGATCATATTCGCCATTTAATAGACAGAATAATAGAATAATTTTTTTTACAAATTTTCATTAGCTTATTTATGAGTATTTAAAATATATTAAAGTTGGCCAGTTTTTTTAGTCAAGAAATGGCTAATAAGAGGCTTACTATAATGGCAAGAAGTGAGAGAGACAGAATCAAACGGGAAAATCATTATTTTCGTTTGTATCACCTGAAACAGTACTATAAACGAATTAAATACCAATAATTCGTATTTACGTTTTGGTTAACTATCTTTTTTTAATATTTAGCTTTAAATACATGATCAGATTATAGAGAAAATTAAATACAAACATTTTAAGATTGTGTTATCTTCATTAAATAGAGAATATGATCAGAAAAATCGTTTCATCACCATCCAGAAATTAACTATTTTTACTAGTTATTTATTATTTTCCTGGCCATTTCCGATAGAGACAATTTCTACCAGGGTAGCTCTGGGTATAATAATAAAGGAGAGTTGACCAAACCGAACATTTTACCGCTTCTTGTTGTAATAAAAGTGTAAAGCATAAACATGTTCGAAAATTGACATTAGCATCCTATTTCGAATCCCCTAAAACTCCTAAATAATCCGTATTTGCAAAATTAGATATCCGAAATTTTTCGTTACCCTGTCGGTCCGGCGAGCCGATATATCGGCTGGAGCCACGATCGGCACTTTATACATATAGCTAACACATTATATAAAATACAAATAGATGCACTTTTAAAGTACGTTCTGAAATATTAAATTCCGGCCTTCTAAAGGCTAAATTAAAAATCACAACATTTTTATCTCCTCCCACCCAATACCTTTTATATTCGACTACAATGCAAAAATCACTTCGAATTGATTAACCCTCGACGGGGCCCTCGAAACTTTCGCAATCGTCGCATGAACGACGCGTGCAAATAACAAATCCATCGGAATCAATGAACAGCTCCCTCCCTTCTTCCCCTCCTTCCCCTCACATAACTTTCAGGAGCACGAACTCGCGCGCGCGCGCGCGCTACTGGCCGACACAATGGAAAACCGTCGAACAGGCGAACGTCGAATCGACGCCGCGGGATTACACGTGGTCGCCGATAAACACTATACGCGCGGGCGGACAGACGTAAGTGGGACGTGGAGCGCGTGCGCAATCCATCGAGAGAAATTCCCCTCTCGTATAAATAAACTCGCTAGCTGCGCGGGGGTGGAAAGGTCGTTTCGCGCGAAAAGTCTTTACGACGTGCGCCCGCCCGCGCGCGCGCAGCTTTTTCGGCGACGGCCAGAGAGGTAGTTAATTCGGTTTACGGGGCAAGTTGAATTGCCTTGCTGGGAGAAACGGCGGGTGTGAGCGCGAGATTTTTGGAATTAGTCGATTGATTGTCACCCGGGCGGTTTTAGCGACTGTTCCGGATGGCTGAACTGTCATTCGGGTAACGGGGGTCTGGGGGTAATTTCGGGGTATTGAAATTAATCGCTCTTCTTATGGGAAAGTGATAGTAAAAGAAAACGGCAGAGAATGAGGATTAATCGTTTTTCAAATTATCTGTTTGACTTATTTAATTTATAGAATTCAATAAGACATAAAGGAAAATAATTTGGTCGTAGTCAATTTATCAATGAATTCACATATTAAGTTATTTAAACGAAATCTGGGTTCTAACAAACAAGTATTGTGTACTTATTACTAAACAGTGTATATATTAATCAGTTCGCTGGCTCGCGTCGATGAATAATTAATAGGTTGTATTAGCTATACGATCCAAGTCGCGAGTCATCATTACTAAAGATTATCAATAATTAATTATCAAACCGTATATTTATCACTTTTTGTTTAATATGTTTATAGAAATACACAAAACAAAGCCTTCAAACCCGAAAATCGGACGAAAATTTTTGAAGTACATTGACTTTTAAAAATCATATGTCAATACATTTTCAATTTCATTCAAAATAATGCCGAATCTTCAAATTTTATTCAATTCTTATTTTGTTTGCCTTATATTGTTCGGAGAAGAATTCCTACCAGATCGTGGACCTCAGTAATACAAAATATTTTTTCTGTTTCAAATAATTAAACATTTTCAAAAGTACAGTGAACTTCAAACGTGAGCTCTTTTTTGGAAAACCTAAGTTTCGTAATTAGTCAAGACATATTTTTTATTTCTGAGTTCCGCGATCTGTTAGGAATTCTTCTCCGAACATTATAAGACCAAAAAAATATCAGTTGAATAAAATTTGAAGATGCGGCATTATTTTGAATGAAATAAAAAATCTATTAGGACATATGATTTTTAAAAGTCGAAATATTTCAAAAATTTTTGTCTGATTTTCGATTTTGAGGGCTTAAACTCTTTGTCTGGTGTACCTTGATATAGGTGTCAACTCCCAAATAAGTAAAAAAGCGTTCATCGTAAATTATTGATATTTTAAGTAATGGACTAACTTTTGACGTGGATTATATAGTCAATACAACCGTAATACAAAGAATATATATATATATATATATATATATATATATATATATATATGCTATATAATCCACGTCAAAAGTTAGTCCAATATATATATTATAGTTAAATATCCCTATAATGCAAGATTCGTGTATTTAAGATTAATACAATCGCATCAAAAAGCAGACGAAATCTCTTACAAATAATTATCTATCAGTCGTCACACATCCAAGAGGCATTACATAAGATATGACATCTATACATATTCCTTTTATAATTTTAGCATTCGAGATAATCTATTTTTCCCTCGAATCTCGAAGTCAATCTCAAACCTAGAAAGAGATCGAGAAACAACTGAATGCGAAATGACGGCGCGCGTAGCGCGCTCTAGTCCCTTATGTAAATTGAGCATTCGAGATAATCTATTTTGCCCTCGAACGATCTCGAAATCTCGAATAATCGAATCCGTCTCGAATCTCGAAAGGAGAGAAACAAGAGACGAAACAGTGGCGCGCTGATTAACGCTAGTCCTCTATTATAATTAAGCGGTCGAGATTCGTTTGGTTTTCGAGTATTTTCGCGAGGTATCTCGAATCTCAAGTCGATCTCGAAACCCGAAAGAAATCGAGAAACAGCGAAGAGAGGGCGCGCGTAGCGCGCCAATTAATACTAGTACTATATATATATATAAACAATCGATTTTATTTTTTTCTAAATATGTTGTAAGCGCTTGTGGTGCTATCTTAATAGTTTTGAATTTTTTTTTTTTTTTTTATCGGACTTCAACGAGCCAATCTCTTATGCGTTAGTCGAATGTCTATTCTCAAATCGAGAAAGGTAGCTTTAGTTTAAGCTTCCTCCTCTCTCGATAAGAATTTTTTGACAAACGGCGACACACATAAGAGAAAAATTTTTTTTTAAAATGAATAACTATTAATTTCGGAATAAAATATAATATCGGGGAGTTTCGTCCTTGTCGTACTTGGCGGACTCGTCAGGAAAACCCAAGTAGACATATCTTCGACTCCAAAATAATGAAATTACTGTGAATTCTTATAGTGTGTAAGTTGTAATTTTATATGTGGATTTGAAAAATTGGTTGCCATCTAGTGTTAAAAGGTTGGAACTAAGATTATACAAGGAAAGGCATTTAGTGTCCGAATGCCATTTGATTCTAAATATGTTGTAAGCACTCGTGGTGCTATCTTAATAGTTTTGAATTTTTAATCGGACTTCAACGAGCCAATCTCTTATGCGTTAGTCGAATGTCTATTCTCAAAAATTAAAAACTATTAAGATAGCACCACGAGCGCTTACAACATATTTAGAATCAAATGGCATTCGGACACTAAAATGCCTTTCCTTGTATAATCTTAGTTCCAACCTTTTAACACTAGATGGCAACCAATTTTTCAAATCCACATATAAAATTACAACTTACACACTATAAGAATTCACAGTAATTTCATTATTTTGGAGTCGAAGATATGTCTACTTGGGTCTTCCTGACGAGTCCGCCAAGTACGACAAGGACGAAACTCCCCGATATTATATTTTATTCCGAAATTAATAGTTATTCATTTTAAAAAAATTTTTCTTATGTGTGTCGCCGTTTGTCAAAAAATTCTTATCGAGAGAGGAGGAAGCTTAAACTAAAGCTACCTTTCTCGATTTGAGAATAGACATTCGACTAACGCATAAGAGATTGGCTCGTTGAAGTCCGATTAAAAATTCAAAACTATTAAGATTTTATTTTTTGTCGTCACTTACTGACTTCTTGCGTTCGGACTCGTGCCACTTGCAGAGAAAAGAAAATCTTTATAGTTACCATGGTATTGTAACTGTTAACACAATATCTTAACTATTAAGACATTCCGTTAATAGTTACAATATTATGTTAACATTAAAGATTTTTTAAGATTCTTTCTCTCATAGTGATGTCGATTTCAACCCGTCAAAAAGTGAATATTTAGCGCCCGCTTCAGCGGCTGAATTAATTCAAAACATAGATTAATTACAATTCTCGGATTGTAGGGGAGAGTGGGGCAAGTAGCGTAGGGAGATAAGTTAACAATACTATAAAAAACTTATTGTAAATACGGTGTTGCGCCGCGAGTCAGTAGTCATAAATACTGTTACTGATCTGTGCATTGATGGTCGTCACTTTATACAGTATTTATGACAACTGAGCTACGGCGTAATACCGTGTTTACAATAAGTTTTTTTATAGTATTGTCAACTTACCTTCCTGCGCTACTTGCTCTGCTCTCCCCTATAATTTCCCCCTTTTTATAAATCATAAACGCTTACTCATTGTCTTGTATTAAGGGGGCAAGCTGGGTTAAAACCTGAAAAAATAGATTTTAGTATAATTAGTCAGGTCATTATTTTTTCAAATCTATATAAAAAAAACCACCTTTATACCTCAAATATATACATAAAAAACAATATTTCAACACCTACCTGGCTCCTTTATTTTGATTTATAAGTCTGTAATAACCACTGGATTTAAGTATTAATTTTTGCATATCATCTCAGGGCACGTTGCGCTACACTGGGATGCCTCGACCAGATGAGCCAAAATTTGGTGGAGATCTTATTAATATCTACACTGCTTAAGAGTGAAACAGATTTTAAAAATTTTGAAAAATCATTAAAAAATTATTCAAAGATGTATATTAATGGAAGAGTCTAACTTTTTCAACATCTGCTTCACTTAAGCAGTGTAGATACATATAAAGAAGATCTCTACCAAATTTGAGCTCATTTGGTCGAATCATTCCAGTACAGCGTGCCCTAAGGTGATATGCAAAAATTGATACTTCAATCCAATGATTATTGCAGACTTATAAATCAAAATAGAGGAGACGGGAAGGTGTTAAAATGTTGTTTTTACGTATATTCTTGAGGTATAAAAGTTGTTTTTTATATAAATTTGCAAAAATAATGACCTGACTAATTATACTAAAATCTATTTTTTCAGGCTTTAACCCAGGCTTGCCCCCTTAACGTAGCTTATTTACATTTCTGATTTTCAAAATATTCGCTATATATACTGTTTTTTACATCTGTTTAGCTTTAATTTTTTTTTCTTAACCAGATACAAAAGTTACATTATAATAAATTGTAGTAAAGTAAATTCAGTCTTTCATAATGTTATTAGCTATGAAAATAAAGCATGGGGTGGTGCATTTAGAAACAACTTAAACTTACTACAAAAGATCCAGAACAGGATTTTAAAAATTGTAAACAAAAATAGTTTTAAACAAGGTAACCCTTTGAATCTCCAACAAATTTTTGCATACGGATCCGTATCCTATCATTATAATGAACTAAAGAATTTATACTAACATCGACTAGCATAACCAGAAATAAACTTATAATACCACCAAAGTATTCGAAAGCTGTTAGTGATAAAAATAACGATGTCAGAGCGATAAAAGTATTTAATTGTTTTCCGAAATCTAATCCAAATCTAAAAATTTTAAATATTGCAAAAAATTATAACAAGAAAAAGCTAAAAATGTGAATTAGTACTAATATATTCTAGAATAAAAAATAAACACATTATTTAAAAAAAAAAAGAAAAAAATCACTTCCAAATATGGGTTGGATAATGAACTATGGACCAAATATAATATTAATAGTGGAATCTTAGATTCCACGCCTAGTTCGTAAGTTTTTTTTAAGTTTTTAAGTTTAATAACGCCGGACCCATCTATAGGTAGCGATGTCTACCTCTATAACCTGTTCTTGAATTCACCCACGAACACAACGGAATCGGATAGAGCATAAAATTCTGAACAAAAAGTTCCTCTACAACTTTTTCATAGGATCAATATTTACAGGTGTTGTTATTAACTAAAAATTAACATGTAACAGCCAATGAGGATGTTTGCTGCTTCAGATATATAACTATGTCTTGAAGTAAGCAATAACATGTATTAGAACATGTACTGCTCTGGTTAAATAAATAAATAAATAAATTCCTTGAGAGCCAAAGAATAATACTTGTGAGCAGGTCCCATACAATTAGAATCACTAAAATATCTCGTTAAAAAACAACACAACTCTATATTAAGTTATTCTAACGCTTTCCAAATCACATACAACACGATTTCACGCGATTTCCACCGCGCACGTAACCCCCCCCCCCCCCCCCAGCGACTTTACAACTCCGCATTAAGTGCAATCCGCGTTCTCAACAGTTTCCCAAACATTATAACATCTCTCTCACAAACGAACCGTTCCAACTAAACTTCCGTCGACCCGCCCACCTTCCCCGCGCATTCAAATTCACATCAAGCGCCGGACCCCGTAGAAAATCAACCACGCACACACACACACACACGCGCGCGCGCTTGCCATTATAATATCGTTAGAGAGCACGCGCGAGCAGCCGCACAAGTAGCCCGCGTATAATTATGACTCAAGGCGCGCGCGCGGGTGTATGTTCGTTAGCGCGCGAAAATACTTCTTGACCTGGATGCCGACGGATATAATACGCAGCAGCAGCAGCCGTTGTTGTCCCCCCACGTGTTGTTTGCACCATTGAGGAGGTCGCCAGAGAAGTATGTGGGTGATGATGGCAGGTTTTATTTTGAAATAGTATTGAGGGAAAAGATTGTATAGAGGGTTGCCGGGAATTTGGACGGTGAGAGGGGGGGACTAGCTGGGAACGGATCTTTTGTTGGGGTTGCGGGAGAGATAAAGGCTTATTTAGAGGGAGAGGGAGTATAAGGTAAGAGTGGTAATTAGTTTTTGCGAGTTCTTTTGTTGTTGTCATGTGCAAGGAGATGAAGTAGAAGTAGAAACTCGTATAATTATTGATAAAAGACTAAAATCAATTTATTATGTACTCACATACAAAATTGTTATAGAATAAAAGTTTTACGTAAATTAGCAGTCTTGGAATACAATACATTAACAAAATATACTTATATAAAATAAATGTGTATCAACGAATAATACAAATATAAAATAGTTAAAAGAGGTATATAACGTATCAGTATAAAGTTATAAAAGCAGCGAAGTATTATATACTTAGAAATATTTCGAGGTAGTGCTTGAATAAGAAATCTTTGAAGCTTAGAATATTATAGCTGTTGCGCAGCAAGTCAACGGGAAGAGAATACCAATAATGAACTCTACTACTCCACCCCACGGCAAAGAATTTAAAGTATGGGTTAGTTTGAGCAGCTGTTTTAAAACGTTCACACGTTTTAACGAGTTAGATATTGTGTCAAAAAGAATTTATTTGTTATATATCCAGGTTCCTCTTATTTGATTATTTTGTTGAATAGGCGGATAGCAATATATTCACGTCGTATAAATGAATTTTAATTTATTACAATAATTAGATACAGTTTATTTTCTATCAATCAATAAACATGCGTTTGTGACGTCCTACGTATTATTTAAACATTTTTTTCCTTAATCTCTAATCTCCATAAACCCAAATTCGCGACTATTTACCTAGGTCATAAAACTCATCATTCTTCCGCCTATTCTTAATCTCTCAGCCAACATCGGCCTCTAATTTCCCTTATAGAAAGCGCAAACCGCTCGGCGCAATCTATTAACTGTTTATTAATTTAAACTTAAAACCAAGCCTTTTAGCCGTGACAATCCGCGTTTTGTAAACTTAATGTAATACGAAATCGTAGAACGTTACACGTTATCTGAGAACAAACATGATATTATCAATTACAAAATCATTAATAATAATTACGATTAATTAATGAATTTATTGTATTATTGTAAACATTTAGAGAATGAAATATTTTGATTTTAACATTTACTCGGATTCTAGATATTCGTATTCCATGCCAGAGTAAAGTGAAAAATCTTATCATTTTTATGCAGATGAAACAACGAGTAATATACTAAATTATGCAGTTTGTATTGTTATGCTGGAAAAATGAGCATCACAAACCCGACTTAAGCTACGAGCAAGCTTCTTTTTAATAGCACAGTATGAAAATTCTATATTGTATTGATACTGCTGAGCTTTCATCCAACAATATATAGTAAGTAGTCTTAAAATATTTACAAACTCCGTGTACAATACAGAACCCTAACAAAATTACAATTTTCATTTTGCTTTTCACTTAATTAATAAAACTACTATTATCCTTTCTACGCTAGACTTCATCATACAAAAATATACGCACAGCGTCGCGTAGAAAGCTATATTAATTGTCATATCTCAACGCTCGCGCGCTCTCAATTCAGCGAGAGAGAAGTTTAATTTTTCTTTGACGGAAGTTTTAATTAAAATTTCGTCTTCCAGGCAATTGCGTTTTCAGTTTATATATTGTTCCCAGCGAATAGAAAAGTTCCCGCGACGGCGCTAGAAATGAAATGGTTTTAGCACGCACGTCGCGCGCGTCCTGCAGAATCATACAACTTTGACAATTCTTCAATGGCTACTGCTGCTGCTAGTTCCCTCGGGTCAAATGAAAAATATGTAAATCCCGGCAATTTCTGAAATGAATAAAAAGAACATTGCCTCCATTTTTTTCTCATCCCACATCAAAACCTGGAGCGAAAAAAATAAATAAATGAATAAATTCTTTAAACAATGTAGGAAACGTTCTCGGGGGCAACATGTATCGCAAATTATTTAACTTTCACTCTAGGCGAAAAAACATTATCTAATCAAATCCCGGCGAACGAAAAATCCCGGCGCCTAGCGCTCCCTCTCGAATGGTAAAAGTTACTGTAATAACGGAATTACACCGGACGTGTGCTCGCTTTCCGCAGCTCGGTCTAACGAAGCGAATGTAATATTCCGGCCGGGAGCGATTTCCGCAGGAACGTTCTTCCGGCCGCGCGTTGCGACAAAAAGGCAGGTAGGAGAGCGCGCCGTAACAAAGCGGCAAAGGAAAATTTTAATTAACACGTAATAATCGCCCCTCGGTCGCGGTGCGTGTGCCGCGTTTTTCCACGAAGGTTCCAGGAGGAGGTGGTCTTGAAGAAAAGCCGATAAGCCGAAAGCTTTGTAATATAGCATAGGGCGAGCGTCGTGGATGCTGTGCCGTGAAGTGGTGGGGGTGGATGCATAAGTTACGGAGTGGTAGGGATTTCACGGGGTTCTGGTTGATTAAAGATGGATGGTTTGTTGGGGGGTGGAGGTGGAAAAAGAGGATGGAAGTTGTGGTGATTTTTTAAAAGCAGTTTATAAGGATAAATAATACTTTTTATTTAGGATAAGTAAAGATATTACTGTTGGTGCAGGTATTATTGCGATATTTTAATTTCTTTAAAAAATTAATAAACTTAACTACGAATTTGATCCAAAAAATTCGTAATGTACATTTAACATTTTATTTTTATTATTATTAGAGTATAATTAAGGTGGTGTAATAGTCCTACTTTACCACTAACCCTGTTTTATCGGCGGAACATGTTAAAATAATTAATATAAATAAAAGGATAATGATTTGCGTCTTAAACAAATTACTTCACTTGCCCTGCGTAATCCTCTAATACATCGTTCTACAAAGTTTTGAGACAAAAAAATGACTACACCTTTGTTTATTTTTGGAACGAAAATTAATGAAAATTAACCAAATTTCGTTCCAAAAATAAACAAAGGTGTCGTCGTTTTTTTGTCTGAAAACTTCGTAGAACGATGTATTAGAGGATTACGCAGGGCAAGTGAATTTGTTTAAGACGAAAATCATTATTCTTTTATTTATATTAATTATTTTGAGATATTCCGCTGATAAAACAGGGTTAGTGGTAAAGCAGGACTATTACACCACCTGAAGAATATTTGCTTATTTGCTTATTTATGTGAATTTGAATTTCGAGACCTCGATTTGTTGCGAAAAAATATGAGAAATCTTCATATATACTTGAAACAAAAATGTGTCTATTTCTTGACACAATTAAAACAAAAAAAAATATTATAAATAATTTTTATACGTAAAATTACATTCATTTTTCAAAAACCAGCATGAAATTACTTTATTATAATATTTTAAGTAAATTTTTAATGACGCAGCATTACCTGCATTATTTTATGTGAATGTTGAAATTACTGCGGTAGACTAGGAGAAATACCTAACCTCCAAACCAGCGGTTCATGCACGTTTTCTCAAACCGAGGTTTGTATTAAATGATTATATGAATAAATCTAATTAATTGTATGTATATTTTTGTTATTTAGCCAACAGCTGCTTTCTATTTGAAATTTATTTATTTATTGCGGCCCGCAATAATACCTTCGCAGTAATAACTTTGGTCGCAGTAGTAGCTGCGCAGTAATAATTTTAATTCGCAATAAATACCAACAATCATCACACCCGTTTATTTTTTATATTAAATTTATATACACATTTTTTCAAGATTCGAAAGTTTTTTTATTAGATCTTTAATATATTTTAAACGATTTGAAAAAGAATGATTTTGGTTTAATCGTATTAAAGTTATTTTATTCTTCAGTTAAAGTACACCTTTCTCGAAAAATCTCAGTAATATCTTCACTTATCCTAGAAGCAATCTTAAAAAATATAATGTCAACGCATATATCGATATGCGTGTTTCATCCATCGATTCATGATATATAAGTTGAGTAGAACAGAAATTATAGAAATAATTCAATAAGTATCCAACACGTGTTATAATGAGCGTGCTAAGATAATATGTGTATTTATCTTGACATAAAACGTCTCGTTTAGCTCACCTTTACTCTATCAATTTTTCAACCTAAACTCACACAACCTATACGTATACATACCTCACACCTCCTCCATTCTCAAACACGAGACCAATTTTTTCCCGCAGATCTCTGGAACAGATCTCCTGCCCCTGCACTCGCGAATTATCCCACGGATTACCCGAGCACAATTAAAGAGATAGAGAGAGGGAGAGACGGGACAGGCGAACGAGGAAGGCGTGTTATCGTACCTCGGCTAGTTTACATTCGTAAATGGCTTAGAATTGCCGCGAAAGTTTTCCCCCCGACTCTCCGCACCCCTCGATTTCGCTCTCGATGGACTTACCGTGCAGGCGCTCGCTCACTCAGTCGGCCCTTAATTATTTCAAAAGTTCAATTGCTTCGCGAGAGCTTCATACGCACGCGAAGAAGAGGAAGCGCGTGCGTGCACAGAGCGAGAACGAGTTAATCTTGAAAGTTGTTCGCTCTTTCCCCCTCGTCGGTCATCCGTTTTACGTGTGTGTCTGTGTGTGTGCCTTAATGTCAAGAGAGAGTAGGTGTGTTTGCGTTGGGTATGAGTTTTCGTTTTTGACGTATCGCTGTTTAAGAATAGCAAGTTCGAGTTGAACGATGTCTCAAGTTGGCGGATTCGAAATTGTGTTTTAGTTGGGAGATATGAGTTCTTCGGAGCGTGAGCGAAGTTCGCGCGTGAATTTAGTTTATAATTGGGGAAATATAGAAATTTCGGGATTGTTATAATGTTGTTTTCTTCATTTTCTTCTTAATAATTTGATAGAAATACCAATGACTATTACACTCTCATTATATACTATAGAGAAAAATCCTAACAATTAAAAAACGGCTGCCAATTTATTGGCACGTATCTTCCTCCAAATTAATTTATCGCTCCTATATGTATAGTATATAGTTAAAATATAAAATATGTTTATTCATTCTACATCTTTTTTCAATTATTTACAACTTCGTTAATATTTTCAAAAATTAAAATTTTTTCTTATTCTTCAAATCCTTTATTAGCTGCCACAGATATCATGTCAACACAAAAGTTTCTTGATGAAATTTTATACATATATTACCTATACCACACACAAAATTGTCTATAAATTTCATGTTTCCATTGATAAAAGAGAGAACGCGATTAATATTGAAGTAGAGCCAAAAGTATTGTTAAACGCATTTCTCGGCCTCTAATTAGCCCAGCGAATCTGGCTAATTTCATATTTCGGTGAAACGCGCTGTAAATTAATCTCAATAAAAAACAAAAGCAAGTAAACAACATGCATGCGTAGCGCGCGTCATTTCCATTTTCTAGTATACAAGCGATATTCAAACGCGCTTCGCGCGTACTTTTCTGTTTTTGAGGTTATGTATACTATCTTCATTACGTTTTACTTTTAACTTATTTAAGTATTTTTTCAAAGTCAGAATTTAATCATTTTTATACTACTCTAAATGTAAAAATTCCATTAAAAAATTCAAACATTAAATTCCAAACAGTAAACTTTTCGCGCCTTCTTCTTATCGACCAATCAAAATCAAGCCTTTAGATGCTTCAACGTGGCCGCTCATCACTTTTTTAAGAAGGAAAATAAGGCTGTTTCCGAAAAATTACAATTTGATAACAGTTTTGACCTCAAATGTCTCTAAAATTCAAAAACGAATTCTTTTGCCCTAAGAACTCTTATACTAAATAATATACAAACTCTTCATGTCCACCAAATTTCAAAGAAATTAAAATAATTTTACTCTAGTTATTGTACGATAACAAAGAAATTAATTTTCAGAAATACCAAAATTTTAAATATCAAATATCTCAAAAAGTAACCATATAATCTGGATGAAATTTTACGCAGGTATTGCCTATATCGCATACAAAATAGTCTATAAATTTCAAGCTGATAAATGAAGTCGTCATTGAGAAATTATGATTTTGAAAGAAACGTAAAAAAATTTTAACCTTAAATATCTCTAAAAATCATTAGACAATTCTTTTACATAAAGGACTTATACGATAAACATATAGACTCTACATCTCCACAAAATTTCAACATGATTAAACTTCACACACATATTATCTACATCATATACAAAAAAAGAGAAGTTACAATTTACAGAAGAAAAATTACAATTTCAGAATAAGGTTGAAAAAATTTTAACCTCAAATATCTCTGAAATTTATGGTCCAATCATTTTGCCCAAAGAACTCAACCGAAAGCTGTCCACACGCTACCCCTACAAGAAATTTCAAAGCGATCAAGCCAGTTTTACTACAGTAATCGTTGGACATACAAAACTAAGTATTTTCATTTTTCAATTTTTTTTCTCAAAAATTAGTCGACAGAATGGATACAAATTTTTACAGATTATAGCTAATTAAATCCTACATTATTACGATTTTCAAAAAAATTGACCATTTAGTTTGGGAGTTATAAGCTTTAAAAAAAAAAACACATTTTTGTTAATAACAAAGAATACGTAATAATGTAAATTTTTTTTTTAAATATAGGTATTTTAATGCTCTATCGAATACTATCCATCCGATTCAAATATCTCGATCCTATCATTAATAAAAAAGCAAACGCATCGGCGAATCAAAAACTGGATTATTTTCCCGAATTCGCAAAAAAAAACAAACAAAAAAAAAATGAGACCTGTTCTGTTAAAATGGATCGAATAGATGAAACGGTATACACACACACACACACACACACACACACACGTCCATACCATACATACATTTTCTAAAATCATGTGATTCAACTTCTAACACCTCTAATCACGTTTCTAGAGTGATTTAACGAAACTTAAAATTTTACTATTACAAAGCTTCCTCTATTTTATTATATATATATTATTCTAAATTTTCATTTTTTTTCACGACTTTAGTCTACTTGAGAGATTTTCGAAGAATAATTTTTAGCATATATAACAATTTCTTTTACAATACAATTATACACACGCAGGCCGGAATCTCGGCCGGGCGTTCTTTCGCCGCATCATCGACCCAAAGCGGCCGCCACCACCTACTATCCACACGGGCCGCATAACCGCGAAATTTCCCCACTAATCCATATACAGCCAGCCACACGCGCGCGCGCGCGTGCTCCAATTCTATATACATCGCGCAACAACACAGCAATATCCCACCCACTCTCACCCGCATACGCGCGTTCACTCGTAAACCAAATACACACAGTGGCTACAGCTGCAATACGCCGTAACATCTCGATCCCCCTCGCCTCTACGTGCGTTGAACGAGTAGTCAATTAAGTAAACTTTATTTACGCCTTTGGTGGGCGCGTGTTTCGCATATATATATAGCACGGGCATTTCGTTTGATTCTCTCTCTCTCTCTCTCGCCACCGCCGCCACCGCAAATGCGCGCGTGGCCTTCGAAATTTCGCCGCCGAGTCAATCGCGCGACTATATATGTGTGTGTACATATGTACGTGTATAAGCGCGAATCCCGGATTCGCTGCGAGTACTGCGAGTGTGGCGAGGGGAATTGGTGAGCGGTTGGGATAATTATTAATTAGTGTGGGGTGGGAGGAGATGAGGTGACGCCGTAGTGGACGGAGATTATAAGAGGTAAGAGGGGTCTGGAAAAAATTTGTGAGGTATGGTATTTAGTTGGTGTTATAGGGTAAGAGTAGTGGGGAGGGGGTCGAAGGAAATAAAATTTTACGAATGTTAAAATGTAATGGGATGTAATGCTCATTATTTGATTAATACGGCAGGACATTTTTATAATAGAAAGAGGATATTATGTAGTTCTTCATTTTAAATAATTTGGTCCCGTTGTGTTTAATGCTCATTTTCTTTTGAGAAATATGTTCTTTCGTTACGGAAAATTTCACAAAGAAATTCCCCGTGCTGCTTTGACGGAATGTTTGCCAAACATAATCCACATTTCTTGAAGCAATTTTTATTTAAAATGCAGTTTCCAAGCAAAATATAATAATTTACTTAAATCCTCCAGTAATAACCGCATAAATATATGCTTCTATCTTTAGAATTATGCATTTATATACACGGAGAGAAAATTTTCAGTAAAAATTACAAAAAGTTCGATAATTTTTACCGAACTTCACGGTACCACGGTAACAGACTGACATTTTTGTAAATTTTACAGAACAGTTCGGTAATTTTTCTAAGCACTTACTTTTTACTGAACCGTTCCGTAATTTTTACTTTTTTTTGAGTTATAAATTTGATAGAATATGGCGAATATGATAATTAAAAAAAATGTATCTGTTTATGGGAATAATTTATATTAATCGCACTTATCGCCATTTTAATAGTTGGGATCCAGTGTTGCTTTCCTTGTGGTGTAAGATAAGATGTAAATATGCACGCCGCTTTTACATAGGAAATTTTTATATCTAAAGTCCTAAACATATCTAACTACTATACTACACATAACCTAAGTAATGCCTTACATTTCGCAATACGCAAACGCTTACATATGAACTTTAGAAACTCAGCGGACTTATATACTAACTGAGGAAAGTCGTGGTCACTTGCGAGTTTCAATATTCGCCATCTACCGGTTGTGCACGGTAATTCTCGCTGAAATTCAAGAACGCGCATGCGCACAACAGTCAACAGCGCCACCGCGCGTTACGCCAACGAAAACTTCCAAACCTTCTCTTAAAAGTTACTGAACAGTTCGGTAATTTTTACTGAAAATTCTATAAAAAGTATAGAAAGTCAAGTAAATCCGCTCATTTTGGCAGTCTGTTACCACAGTACCGAAAAGTTCAGTAAAAATTGCGGAACTTTTTGTAATTTTTACTGAAATTTTTCTCTCCGTGTACATGTCTATAAATTTTAACTAAACCTTAAATTATTTTCACTTACCCGCAGGCTGCACAGCTTAAATTTTACCGAAAAATTCAGCATGCACATATAGCAGCCTACGATTATTCGCCCATCCCCGAACATAAAAAAAATTCTTCTAACCTATCCCTCGCCCCCGATAATACGCAGCAATTTTTTGCATAATCCCCGCTCGAATTTTTTACACGCATTTCTTCTATTCCCTGAAATCCGCCGGAATAATTCAAATCTCCGATCTGTCAATTCTGCAGCCGCCGCGCGCTGGCCATATGGACGCGCGCATGCATATATGTACATATGCATGCACGCAGAAAAGGGCAAAAGCGCGCCATTGTTTTTTTTTTTCAGTTGGCGTCCGCATTTTGCAGGCGCGAGCGCCGGGTCGACGAAATCGACTTAAATCACGCCGTTTTTATATTCCTCTGGAAGAGAATGAGAGAGAGAGAGAGTGTGTGAGAGGAAGAGGGAGGGAGGGGAAACTTTCCATTTTTATTCTCCAAATTGAAAATCCACTTATTATTATGTGAATTCAGCTTTTAAGTGTATTTGTTATACGCGTTCCAACGCATTAGTCGCGAAAGAATAAGATTTTTAAAGCTTTTTCGCGCCCTTTAATGTTGTTTCATTAATAATAATTTAAATGTAAAATGAATAGAATAGAATAGTCATTTATTGTAAATAAATAGCATTTACAACCGGTATATAAAACATTCGTGAATAAATCGTGTATAAATATAAATACAAATTAATCCTGCATATAATACAATAAAATAAAATCTATAAAATACAATACGAGTTTGGTCTAGTCAACTAGATGCTCTAAGTCTGTTTTGAAATATAAGATATCACAGTCAAATTCTTAATAGCTAATAATACTGAAAAGTAAGTCAAAGACTAGAATAAGTGATATCACAGATGACTAGAAAATTTAGTTGACTAGAAAATGAAATACACGAGAGTGACTATTGTCGTCAAAAAAACTTAAAAGGTCGCTGACATAGCCAGATCGTACAAAATAAGACTTGTAACTAGAAATTAAAAATTACCTAAGATACTAATCTCACTCACATTCACTACTCACGTTAATAAATACATTGATTCGTGTAAATGGGACGATACATTATATAAATTAACATACAAAGTCGCCCATTTTGCGAGTGATTAATGAATGAATAATTGACTTAGACAAGATTATTTTACGTATTATATCGTAATTAATATCGTTTGTTTAACGTTTGATTTACATTGTCATTGATATAATACTTGATTATTGTGAATAATTTCACCTAGTAACAATATAATCGATAATGTATTGTTCACAATGCGTTTGCATGAAATAATGATTCGAAATGCAAAGTTCATCCCTCTGCGTTATCAAACTGCACCACTGAAATCTTCCCCAAAGATATATAAACTTTTCCCAACCCACTATAACTCTCCAAAGACCATTTCACAACTTCCACGTAGCACACGCAGACACACACACTCATCGCGAGGAATCACTCGCACGCGCGACTCCGTAAATACAGACTACTGTCAGTTCCGATCGCTCGTTACTACTACTTCTCCCTCGGATATATGTACACACGATCCCGTCGTCGTAATGCATTTTTCGCGCTACATCGGATTCATCCGCGCTCGAGCTCGCGAGCAATTTAGCGCACGTAAGAAGGATGGCTTGTTGATTCCGCGAATTTTCGCGCGCACGTGCGTCTGCGCTATGGGAGAAATTGAAAAAATGATTCACTGGCTCATTGGCTGCGAGTACGAATTGGGGAAAGTGCAATACGGATAGTCGTTACTGTAAATTCTCGTGGGTGGTGTCGCGAGATTTGATTAAATTGGGGAGGGGGGTTCAAGTAGCGGGTTGCGTAATTTTTAAAAAATGTTAGAATTTTTTATTAAAATTTGGAAATAAATTTGTTGGTTTTCAAAAGAGGTTTTGATAGAAGTTCAGGCAAATAGTATTTGTCGATTATATTTATTTTTGTCAATTGTTTTTGTTATTTCAGCGTGGCATCTCTCACGTTTTATGCGTTTCGATCAATCTTTGTATACTTTTTTTTTGTTTTTTGACAATTTAAAAAATTCTCTTCGTAAGGCTCAAAAAAAAAGTTAAATTTACATCGTTCAATAATATTTTCCCATACACTTCAATCCAAAAATTTTACTATAAAGATCAAAATGTAACCAATTTTTTATTGAATGCCTGGAAACACGATCAACAATTCCGTAACAAAGCCATTCCGGTCAAATAACAGCCCTTTATACGCGTGCCAAAAAGAGTACAATACGATTGATAAAACATTTCTAGTCCGACGCGAATCCGACAAAGCTTTTTTCTGGCTTAAACGTTACTTTGCAACTCACCATTCTTCGAAACACGTATTAAAAAACGCCCGAACTACTACTTTTTATACCACCCAACTTGCACAATTCCAAACTTCGAATGCGATTTCAGTGCTGTTCTTGTACTTGCAAACTCCGCGCGCCGTCCCGGCCGACCTTAATCGCTCCGCCCGAACAAAATTCGTTGTGGAAAAAGGAAAACCAGTCCGCAAACGTATTTGCAACTTAACGCGCGAATAAAACTATAAATTTGAAAGACGAAGCCGACTTGCTTCGCGCTATCACGCGGGGGGGTTGCGATACGCGGCCCGTCGGTGCGGGATTTGCGCGTGCGCGGAAGATCGATTGAAAATCGCGCAGCCGGATGAGCGGCGTTCGTGCTAAAAGGGAAAATTTACGGTCTGTTTTTTCCTACGGCCATATATCCCGCGCGCGAGCTTTTAGCGGAATTTCATTTTTGTCCCTGATACCAACCCTCTTTTTGACATTGCGAACTTTTGAGATAAAAATTGTGTGATCCCTGGGATCTGTGGGTGGATTTTGAAAACGGGATTCTGAAGAGTTACGAAGTGTAAACGAGGAAGGGTATAGTTTCGAAGTATTTTTCATTGGATTTGGTTGACGGGCAAACCAAAGTTATGGTTCAGAGCTTGTTACGGTACAAATTCAAAAAGAAAACGTATGGCCTCTGCATACATATTCATTGCATATGAATAAAAATGTCTGCAAATTTTTCTCATTTAAAGGATTTTATAATGTAAAATCTAATCGTACCTGACAGTTTCTTCTCAAACTCTTTCCTCGCCTTCCCCTTAACTTACACTGACAGAAAAAATCTGGTAAAAATTCTTATGTTGTCATGTAAAAATTACCATGTTGGAATCGTAACTCGACCATATGTCGGATTTTTAGCAGAAATTGCAATACACGTAGGAAAAATTCCAAGTCTAACATGGGAATTTTTTTATAACTGATTTTAAAGAGCGAAAAAAATTATTACATCTTTTTTTTTTAGGAGTGGGGGAGCGAGTATCAGACACATAATTATTATATTTAGACAATACAGAAGTTATTTTTGAATTAAACATGATTAAAGAAAATTTATTAAATAAATTAAAAATTTTTGACGGCATCGAGACTCGAACCTGGAACCCTTGGCACGGTAGTCGGGAGCGCTAACCACTTACCTAAAAGACATATGTCCTACAAAATTTTGGAACTTGTATATCCCCAAACGTAAGTTATGCGCGCTAATTTTATAACAAATTATGCTTTAACTCGAATAATATTATTCTCTATTTTAACGTAATTTATTACAAATGTTATATATTAAGAATATTGTTTAACATTTTATAACTATTACCAATACCTTAAATTAAACAAGCTCATTTATTTATTAATGAATTTGTATTTTCGATATAATGGTTTTTCACAACCTTCCTTAAAAATATTACAAATAAACAATGATTTTAACAATTGTCTTATCATAAAAAATAAAAAAAAAAATAAAAACAAGTATGTTGGATTAGAACGCATATTCAGTTGTTGGGTTTAGCGTTTGTGTTTTGTCTCGATGTTGCCAAGGTGGATTGAGTTTGTTGACATGTATCTGTCTGAATCTTTCCTATTTTGACATTGAATAGGTCAACTTTTCGTGCACTCGCGGGCTGTTTACGATTGAACGTGTGAATTCTTACTCTAAAACTCTCTCAATTTTTACCATGCTAGCCTGGGAAAATGTACAAAAGATAAAGTTCCATTAGTCACGTGTTAATTTTTACTATGCTGGCATAGGAAGTTTTACTTGTGACATTGGACTTTTTCATATAAAAGATAGTAAATATTTCGATTTTAAGCAGTTGTGGGCAACTTCCAAGAGCAACATAGGAATTTTTCCCCGGGTTTTTCTGTCAGTGTAAATATGAGAATCAAATATTCTATTTAAGTTGCTATTTCACGAGTCATCATCAATGTATGAACACGTTCCCTTTTTAATTGTATCTTAAAAATTGCTACATCTTTACTCTCGTTACCTCTATTTTCATGAAAATCAGTAATATTTATATAATAAAAATGGCTATTCTTTCGGTAATTTTTATTATATTTATATCAGTTTTTACTATACCATACATTTACAATTAAATAATATTCACTATATACAACAAAATCTTCCTCCGTATAAATACCGTAAATTCGACCATCCCCTTCAATCTATTCAACCCGAGATCCTTTCTAAATTAATTCCCCCTCAACCCCTTAAACTGCCACTAAACCCACTTGACATAAAATTCATATACACAATGCACTATTCAATTCGCATCATAACCGTTCATTCTCTCAAAAACTCCGCCACACGTGGACCCCCGACGCTAGGCTATCCATCCCGCAGGCTGCTCTACTCTCACCTCATAACCATCAACTGCACCCCAAGGGGCCCGCCGGCCGTCATCCCTCACCCTCCGTTACCTCCGCGCCCGCACCGCTAAAACAATCCCCGGGCGGCCCTCAAAAACGGCGCGCGCCCGCATCACCGCGACCGCGGCGCATTTATCGTCGCCGCGAAATGACCGCGCCTCATTGCAATGGGACGACATTCATTGCGGGCGGCAGCAGTTCTGTGGGATGTGTTTGTCCGTTTGTTTCGAATAAGTATAGAGGTGGGTTGCTCTTCGATGGAAAAGGTGACGCAAGTCGATGGTATAATATAAATGCGGAAGCGATGACGCGAGTGAGCTGGAAGTTATGAACGATACGAGGTCGAGTGGATAAATAGGAAGATTACTGTGTTTGCTATAATTGCGCAAATATCGTTTACATAACTACTGCGATTTATTCCGACGCGTGCATCTCGGTAGAATGTGAAACGTTGTTATATAGAACGAAGCCTCATATATATATAGCAGGTGTAAAATTAAATTCAGATGAGTCACAGATTAACCTCAACGTACGCAAACAGAGAGTGGGGTAAAAAAAATACATTACCATTATTCAAATCAAGCCAGAGCGAGAAATCCCTCAGCCGCACGCAGATCCTCGCCGCAACAGCAGCAGCCACAACGCGCGCAGTTCATTTGAGAGTAAATGTCATGTAAATAGCAATAAACGCACGCGTGGGACTTTTTGCGTCGCCTCTTCTTTTTTTTGCGAAAAATCACGAACGTTTACGTAATAAACATCGCCGGTACGAAAAATCTGAATAACAGAACTTACATACGCGCGCATACGTATATAGGTGTGGTGTTGATTTTGCACGCGGCGTGTGTATGTGTTTTAATAAGGGAGAGAGGAAAAATATTTTCGCGTGCTTTTCTGCCGTTTACCTCATTATCGTTTTATCGAGAAAGAGAGTGAGAGACTGGCTGCTTATTAAAGGACCTATACTCTCCGCGTGATCCGCAGGCTGCATGCATGCATGTATGTATGCATTATATACGTACACACAGGCGGCGGAGACGGAGAACGAAAACAAGCGAGAGAGAGGGTAGCGAGGAATTTCCTTCCTGACGAAGCAATCTGTATCGGGACATCGCCTCGGGTGAGAGGGAGGCAGAGTGAGGGTTATTACGTTATTACCATATTTTTACGAGCTCTTAGCGAGCCTCATTCGCTGTGAATTTGCATACAATGTATACACCCGAGACGTCCGAATGAGATTCGCAGGGATTTGCAGAAAAATACTTTGCAGCATGAGAGAGAGAGAGAGAGAGAGAGAGAGAGAGAGATGAGCATGCAAGCACGATTTATATGCATGTACCTTTTTTCATAATTGGAATTATTGTAAACGGTTGGCGTGTAGGATGATTTGAAAGGGTATTAAAGTCTTGTTGCAAAAGTCTTTTATGGTGCGTTGAACGTACATGAGATCATTCATAGAGTTTATGAAAAATCCGTGTATCGTTGATAGTATGCATGATAGAAGTATTCGATTGTGGCACTTATATTAGTCGAATGTTTTGTCGATTTAAATATAACCAACAGAAAATACTTACCGACGTTTTGATCTCCTTTTTTTTGTCGAATCTAATGTATTAACTTCATAATTATTCATTTAAAAAATTTTCATTTTTTTAAACCCGTGCCACAACTCTCTAATCAGAATGTTTTTAGTGCGTTCAATTGAACTAACCTGCTGAATATTAGAACAAGGTAATCAACCATCGAATACACCAGATGTATAACAGTGCATCATATAAAATACTAAAATAACTCAACATAATCTTGAAAACTAGAATTTTGAATAAGATCACTATATTCCTCTGAATATAAATTCACATGAATTATAAATATGTTCGTTAAAATAAAATCATTATGAAATAAAATATAATTAAATTTTGTAACTTATATCCTACGTTCAATATTAGTGAGCGATCAAATCTCGCACTACCTGGCTTAATGCACGTGTTACGAGATTAATGGAGAAATTGCGAATATAGCGCTATATATAACGTTGTTACGCGCGGCCAAGATACTCGCGAATCCCGAGAGTTTATTGTTATCAACGGCGGACTCGTATGGACGAGGAAATCTTGAATGTTATTGGCGTCTATTACGATGTCAATCGATTCCGACAGTGGTGTATACGTCTGTGTGTACGTGTGTGTGTACGAATATGTTGATGGAAGTGATTCCGGCTCTGTGACGGCGCGCGCTGAAGTGCTTCTTCCGATGGCCGACGCTGCGGGAAGGAAGTCAAACGGTGCTGCGTGATACTCGAGCGCGTAATTTGCTAATGGAGAGATCGATGAGTTGTATCAATTTGAGTTGTTGTTGTCGTGCTGGGTTTAATTTGTTTTTGCGAAGAGCCGAGCTGGAAATGTATATACTGCTAATGAATTATCTGCAATTATCGAAATGCGGAATTTGTTTTATGGCTGTTGTTCGGTTGAAGCTATTTCATTTTATGTAAGAAGTTGTAAGTATTGTCAAAGAAATTGCTTTGGGCATTGGTAATTCACTAGGAAGCTACATACGAGAAACTTAATGCTTATGGATTTCAGAAGAAATAAGGTTGATGAAAAAGAATTTAATTTGGAGCTAGTATAAAATTAGTTACACTTATCCAAGTCTTGCTGTACCTTTCTGTACACTGAGAGAAATGTCATAGGAAAATTTGTTAAATATATAACAAAAATTGTTATATTATATAGGAACGAAAGGATACACTCGACATCTAATAATTTTTACTATATATATAGCAATTTATGGTAATAAGCTCAATTAAAAAAACCGCTGCCAATTCATTGGGACGTAGCTTCCTCAACCGTAATTTGTTGATTCCTTTAATTAATTTTGAATAACAAAATTTATAATTTTTTAAAAAATTTATTGCATAATTATAATTAAATTAATTTATGAATATTAGAAATTGTTAATTTTTAAATTTATTTATTTATTTATTATTTATTTATATCAAATTTATATAAATTTTGAGCTGATAAATAAAGTTATCATTTGAAATAGAAGTAAAATATCTATATTTTATAATAAAACAAATAGCTATCACGGTTGTTTTGTTATTAACAAAAACGTGTTTTTTTTTTATATTTCATAATTCATATTTTTTAAGAAAAAAAAAAATTATAGCTATCATTGTTCTTTTGTTATTAACAAAAACGTGTTTTTTTAAAAAAGTTCATAACTCACAAATAAATTATAAAATGTAGAATATAATGCATTCATAATGTATAATTCATAATTATAATAGATTATAATAGATATAATTTTTAAACATTTTAATTCATTTTATTGGTTGGTTTTTTAAAAATTAAAAAAAATCATCGTATGCCTACTCAATGACGTTTCCTCATTCTACACCACCTAGCGGTAGATATGGTATGGGTAGGTAGCAGTAGCGAAGTTATGAGTTTTAAAAAAAAACACGTTTTTGTTTTTGATGATAACTAAAGAACCGTGATAGATAGAAAATTAATTTTTTTAAAAAATATAGGTATTTTAATTCTCTTTCGAATGTCACCCACCCCATTCAGATACATATAGCCGTTCTCGAGAAATTACGATTTTTAAAAAATGTCAAAAAATTTTTAACCTCAAATATCTCTTAAATTTATGGACCAATCATTTTGCCCAAAGAACTCGACCGAGAACTATAAAAAATCTACCTCTAAAAGGAATTTTGAAGCCATCAAGTCAATTTTACTCTTGTAATCGTTGGACATACAAAACTGATTTTTTTCATTTTTCAATTTTTTACTCAAAATCTAACCCACAGAATGTATTCAAATTTTAACAGATTATAGCTATGTATATTCTGTATTATCATGATTTTTTTCAAAAAAATTGACCGTTAAGTTTAGGAGTTATAAGCTTCTAAAAAAAAAAACACGTTTTTGTTAATAACAAAAGAACCGTGATAGCTAGAAACTTTTTTTTTTAGAAAATATAGGTATTTTAATTCTGTTTCGCACGCTACCCATCAGATTCGAATAACTCGATCCTATCATTAAAAAAATCAAAAAACAGTTTTGAGAAAATAAAAAATTTGAAAAAAAACAAAAACGCATCGCCCCAATCAAAAAACGGATTTTTGACCCACCATCACGCAAAAAAAACAAAAAAAATGAGACCTGTCCGGTGAAAATCGACCGAGTAGAAGCTGAGATCCAGGCGTATACACACACACACACACACACACACATACACACATCCATACAAACATTTTTCAAAAACCATGTATTTTGATTCCTAACACCTCGGAATACAATTATAACATGTTTTTACAACAACTCAAAAATTTACTATCACAAAGCTTCCTCTAGGAGGAAGCAAAAAAAAATCTTGGCTGTATTCGAACCCTCGAGCCTCGGCACGCCAGTCGAGCGCGCTGATCACTTACCCACGGAGACTCTTGAATGTAAAATTTTGGAACTTATACATTAGTCATCTTCCCTATAACCTCACCGCGATCAGGTGGCGCTGGAGTCTGATAGCACTTTTTACTATATAAGTTAGTAAAACTTGGTATGTATATAATAAATATTATGAAAAAAGATTAAAAATGTTATTATATCTAAATTTTTACAATATAATATAATAATTTTCGCTTAAGTCTATTGGAAAATTTATTTTATAATATAATAATTATTTTTATAAATATAATAATTATTTCTTTATATATAATAAAATACGCCACAAGTCGAGTATATCCTTCTGTTCCTATATAAAATAGCAATTTTTGTTATATACTTAACAAATTTTCCTACGACATTTCTCTCAGTGTAGCTACTTCTAGAAAGTTTTTGTAAATGAATCTTGTATAAATGCGATTTTAAATCTTTTTCTCTATGAAGAGCTTGATTTAAAATTTATACCCAATCTTGATACAAAAATATGTGTTTTAGTTGATCAAAATGTATGTTCTAATTCTTGAAATATTCACATACATTACAAAAAAATAGAAAAAATAAAAAAAAATCTATTGAGATACACAATTATACTTTATATACAATTTCGTCTTTTTTGCTAATTCAAAACTATTTCTGATATAATTAAAAACCGCTGCAAATTCATTGACACTTAGCTTCCTCAAAACTTAATTTGTTCTGCTATTAGATAAATTAAAAAAATTTTCGAACATTTTTAATTTTATAATCTTATTAATTATTATAAATTTGCATAATCAGAAGTAAACACCATATTAAAAAGAAATAAAATATTTTGAATGACTTGAATTATAATAACAAAGACTTTTTTGCCGAATCCATCTCAAATCAGGTGGTCCGCGTATGCCTATGTCACCGACCATTTTGGGATAAAAGTATTTATATTCTTCTCCAAAAATTATTTGACCCGTATATTTTTATTTTTTATTATTTTTTTGTTGCAACAAAATTTCATGCGTTCAGCAATGCCCCAAATTCCGAGAAAATCCTTACTTAAAAATAAATTTTTTCAATGTAATTTTCAAACAGCTACTGCTTCACCAGTTGCGTGTAACACAAAATTTCACCCAGGTTTGAGCCCTCTTTCATGATCTGTATGTTATTTTCAAAAAAAAATAAAAAATGCCCCGAGTTTTAAATAGTATTTTTGGTGATTAAAATAAATTTTTCAATTACATATTATATTTCTATTTCTAATAGATAACAATGAAGCACATGAAGAAAAAATTGTTGGAGGAGATTACTTCAGAGTAGTAGATGTGCCATATCAGGTAAATAAATATCAACTAAATTTTGTAACATTCATTCCTTTGCAGTAATTTCTTTAATGTAACTGGTTAAAAATTATTTGATAGATTTATTAATAGATTTATTTATTAATAGATTGTTGAATAAAATAGTCCATGAACGATATTAATAGACGTACTTGCTTTATCGCATTATGTATTGAATAAATTTCTTACAAAATAGTTTATACAAATTTAAAAGTTTTTTAAAATAATTCAAGAAGATGTTGATTCTGATTAAAGCTCCTTATATCTTGTATATCAACATAATAATTTCAATATAAATCTTTAAGCTAATAGCTCTCAGGATGAAAGTATTTAAATTTGTTTTTAGGCTAGCTTACTTTGGATGAGAGTAGATAACATCTGCGGTGCAACTATTATACATGAATCTTGGATTGTAACTGCTGGCCACTGTGTCCAGTAAGATTTCATTTAATTTTTATAATTACATTAAATATTTCTATATAATAGAACTTCTTACAAAAAATTAAATTAATCTCTTTATTGCAAAATAGTAATAAATCGTTTATATCAGTACGACCTGGCAGTGGATACAGAAACACTTTAGGTAAAGTACACAGAGTTCAGAAAATTATAAAGCATGATGATTTTGAGCCCAACATCAAAAACAACGACATTGCTTTAATCAAGGTAATTAAATATGTTTATTTTACCTGTGAATTAGTTAGAAAGGATTTAGTATAGATATAATATCACTAGTCATGACAATGTTAGTTTCCAGGTGTGTAATAATAGTTTTATATAACTTTGAAACTTATTAAATAAATTTCAGTACATATTTTAATTTTCATTAAGAATTAAGAACTTCTGACTAACACGAATATTTTCATTATATTTTTCATCCAGCTTGTAATGCCTATTCCAGTTAATAATGAACAACAACCTATAGAACTTGCAAAGCCACACGATATTCCCAGAGAAGGTGAATTGATGCGGATTTCTGGTTTTGGAAAGATAGGAGTAAGTTCTTATCCCTCACAGAGAAAGGTTTTCTTTTTTTCTAGAATTTCTTTAGTTAATTTAATTAACTATTTTTAGGAACATCTGGAATTTTCTAATGCTTTGAAGGCTGCATACGTACCCGTAATGAATCAAGAAAATTGTGAAACAGCTTACAGGTTGTCACATCTCATAACCGATAATATGTTTTGTGCTGGCAATGGAGACGCTGATGCGTGCTATGGTGATTCTGGTAGACCTGGTTTTATTCATCGTAAACTCTATGGAATCATTTCTTTTGGTAAACATTGTGGATCGACAACATTTCCTGGAGTGTACACTAGGATGTACAAATACCATGATTGGATTCAAGAAAAAACTGGACTTAGATTCTAAATTTTGTAAACCTAACATAATATAAAAAATACTTGTTTTAAGTGATAAAAATAAAATTTTGAACATAAAGAAAAAAAAATTAAGCTTGATTCTTCTTTCTAATAACGTCACCCGATTAGATACTGAACCATTACTCCCAAAATAAGTATGTGGAAAATACACCAAAATTTTACGGTTTACGGTAAGTTCAATTCGTAAAAAAAATTTTTTTTCGGTACACCAAATCTACCTTCTGTATTTGATTTTTCTACTACTATATATCATATCCAACAATTCCCACTGAGGGCGCAAAGTTATACTTTATGGCCTTCATACGAAAGCTACTATTTAATAATCATCTTTCTAACAAAAAAACCTGTGTTAGTTTTTTTTATGGTTGAAGATTGTTCTAAGATATACGAAACCAATACGTAACCCAAACTGAACAAATTATGAATGATATTTAAATTTCTCATTTAGAATACTATTTACTATCAAGGGGAATGATTGTATCTTTCCCACAGAAAAGTCTTGACTATTTTCAAATAGATACGCTTTACGATTATTTTGTATGTTCAATATTATATATAATCTTAAAATTTGCACATCTATTTACTTGTTAATAATTGTTATGACGCTAATGTGCATAAAGGCAAAAAACAATCTCATGTCCTTTTTATTAAAGGCCCAAATCGAAAAAAGTTGTCAAAAATAAGAGATTATAACAATAAGTCAGACAGTTATTATAAATAATATATATATATAAATAATTATATATAAACACCTGTGAATTTTTTTAGACTGCAATAAGTGTCTGACTTATTGTTATAATCTCTTATTTTTGACAACTTTTTTCGATTTGGGCCTTTAATAAAAAGGACATGAGATTGTTTTTTGCCTTTATGCACATTAGCGTCATAACAATTATTAAATATTACACTAGGCAATTAGCTTCACTTAAATTTATATTTACTTGTTAGTTTGCTTTAATGAACATAAAATCAAAAATCCGCGGAGGAGAGGGCCGAAGGAACAAACTGTTTCTTATGTACGCACTGAAACATGCCGTCCATATTTTTACTCATATAGTGAGGGCCTGTGGAACTCGTTTCTATCGTCTCTAAGGCACTTATCAAGCAACAGTAGATTTAGATTTGTAGTGCGAGAATAGAATGTGTATATAACATGGACGTGTCCACACTACTTTATCAAGTAATCATTTGAGAATCGATTTCTGGTATCTAAAAATGAAGCTCAGTGTTTCTAATTCCATCTCAAAGACCCTTTTTCTTGAACGATGGACAATCTAATCTCAAATATCCTCTATTTCGTTAAAAAATGAGCTCTCTTCTATCGACTGTTCCATTGCAAGTTTTTATGATACGAAAAAGATCAAAAAAGATTATAAAAATAGACAGCAAGCTTTGATGTTTGAAAAATATTGATTTTTTAGGACATTATAAACAATCAAAAATAGTATAAGAAAATGGTCAAAAGCTTGTCTCCATTTTAAGCGAATGGATCGTATTTTTGACCATTTTTTATGCTATCTTGGATTACTTATAATTTCCTGAAAAAATAATATTTTTCAAACAAATCAGAGGTTAAATTTTAGCTTTTGCTGTCTATTTTTATAACTTTTTTCTCGTTTTCGTATTATGAATACTTGCAAGTCAGTAGAAGAGACATCATTTTTTAGCGAAACAGAGGATATTTGAGATTAGATTGCCCATATCTCAACAAAAAGGGCCTATGAGATGGAATTAGGAACACTGAGCTTCATTTCTAGATACCAGAAATCAACTCTCAAATATTCGCTGAATTCCGTTTCCCGGAGGGTGTGCACTCTCCGTGTTAGATGGGTACTGTTGAATATACCTATCATACTTTGGCGATTATTCATGATACTTTTTGTCTTAAAACAACGCTATAATAGGTTATTGAAAAACTGTTTTTGGAGGTCAAAGTTACGAAATATAAACATCCCAAACAGTTTTGGTTATCAGGGGATGTCGATGCCAATGGATTAACATGCAGTTTCTCTATAAGGGTAAAGAGCTGGTGTTAGAGGTCGCGTCTCATTTAATATAAAGGGTGACCGAAGGTATAAAAATAACTTGCTTAGCCAATACACTACAGACGGATAAGCCAAATGACATACATTTAAACCTAATAAATCTCATATATATATATATATATATATATATATATATATATATATATATATATATATATATATATATATATATTGTAACAGGGCGAATAGTTTTCGGAGTGAGAGAGTTTTCGGCAACGCCGAAAGCTTACCTGTATGCTCTCTCTCTCGCTCACACTGCTCCGCAACGACGATGCCTTCCTCGGCGCTGCTCGTCGAGGACGATGCTCGCCTACGTTGCGGCTCGAGCGGCGCCCTGGCAGATTTGCCGGCTCTGCGCGCGCCCGGTGCAATGCCGTTCGCTGACTGTGTACAACCGGGTAACTCAGAAGTTACCCGGGAATTTTGATATCGTGTGTGTGACTCTACGCGTTCCTTAATGCAGGGGGAAACACGCGCGAGTACCTGGGGCTCAGATGATCGCCGAGGAAGTCGGCGATCCCGCGGAGGCGGCGGTATCCGAGGTACTCGTAGGAATAACGGCGGAAGGGAAGGGGCGAAATAACAATTCGCGAACTCTTAATTAAGAAATGTAAAAGACCGTTTTATTGTCCATTCAAAAGAGGAGTTTACAAACGAACAGGATAGTGAGCGCGCCGCGGTCTCTACTTCTCGCGAGGACGAAATGCCTCGCGAGTCGCACGCGTCGCGGATGTCGCGCGCAGATACACTCATAGATACATAAGTAAGGTTAGTGCCTGCAGGCCCCCTACGCGCGAGCGAGACTCTACCTCGACGCGCGAGGTAGAGAGCGTCGGAGACGGGTGGTGCACCTCGTCTCCGGGAGTGTATCTCGCGCGCACCGTTGCCGATCCGCCCTCCTCGCGCCTGCGCATCCCCGCTTCGCTCCTCGATGGCTCGAGTGCGTGGTAGTTTGCCCGCGGATTCCAAACTTCGTTACAATATATATATATATATATTGTAACGAAGTTTGGAATCCGCGGGCAAACTACCACGCACTCGAGCCATCGAGGAGCGAAGCGGGGATGCGCAGGCGCGAGGAGGGCGGATCGGCAACGGTGCGCGCGAGAACGATTAGTCAAGTTTCTGCCGATTCGGTGCGCGCACGGAAAAAGAGGAGAGAGAAAGAAGAGAGAGAAAGCAGAGAGCGAAAGAAGAGAGAGAAAGAAAGGAGAGGGAGCAAGGCGACGGAGAGGGTCCTCATCGTCGTGCGCGAGAGAGAACGAGACGGCTCTAGCCCGGGCTCCGCAGACACATAAGTAAGGTTAGTGCCTGCAGGCCCCCTACGCGCGAGCGAGACTCTACCTCGACGCGCGAGGTAGAGAGCGTCGGAGACGGGTGGTGCACCTCGTCTCCGGGAGTGTATCTGCGCGCGACATCCGCGACGCGTGCGACTCGCGAGGCATTTCGTCCTCGCGAGAAGTAGAGACCGCGGCGCGCTCACTATCCTGTTCGTTTGTAAACTCCTCTTTTGAATGGACAATAAAACGGTCTTTTACATTTCTTAATTAAGAGTTCGCGAATTGTTATTTCGCCCCTTCCCTTCCGCCGTTATTCCTACGAGTACCTCGGATACCGCCGCCTCCGCGGGATCGCCGACTTCCTCGGCGATCATCTGAGCCCCAGGTACTCGCGCGTGTTTCCCCCTGCATTAAGGAACGCGTAGAGTCACACACACGATATCAAAATTCCCTTCATCTTTTGACTTTATGAAATCATCAACCATTTTTCGTACTTCATCTTCATTCTGAAAATGCTGCTCTGCTAAGCTGTTTTGTAATGAGCGAAAAAAGTAGTAATCGCATGGTACAATGTTAGGAGAATACGTCGGATGCGGTAAAACGGTTTGACGGACCGTGGAACTTCTGTATGGCCTAGCGTTATCTTGCTACAAAATTACTGGTCTTCGCCCATGTCCAGAATACGGCCTCTTTTCTTGGATTTTTTTCCACTAAACGGTTTAATTGAGAAGAGTATCGTTCACAAGTAACAGTTTCTCTAGATTTGAAAAGCTCATAATATAGCACGTCCCATTCGTCCTACCAAATACAGAGCAGCAACTTTTTTCCAAAGACGTTGCGTTTTGGTGTGGATGTTGTGGGCTGTCTTGGATCTACCCAATGTTTTTAATGTTTATTAGCCTCGTAATAGATCCACTTTTCATCACCAGTCACTAATTTCCACAGAAAGCTCTTCTTTTTTTGTCTTGAAAACAATGAGAGACACGTCTCAACTCGCCTTTCACGTTGCTCCTCGGTCAATTCATGAGGTACCCATTTTCCACATTTTTGAATTTTTCCTAACGCACGTAACCTCTCAGAAATAGCTTGTTGGATAACGCCTAATTTTTCAGCGAGCTGATATTGCGTTTGTGCCGAGTCTTCATCCAGTAGCTCTTGCAATTTCTCATCACTCATCTTTTGAGGCCTACCACAGCGTGGTTTGTCGCTCAAGTCAAAATCTCCGTCTTTAAATTTTCGAAACCATCTGCGACATGCACTCTTACCAATAACTTATTCTCCATAAATAGCACCGATCGCTTTATGAGCTTCAGCGGCAGTTTTACTTTGATGGAATTCGTAAAATAAGCAATGTCGGATATGCATAGTTATCTACTTCCATTTTTATTTGTTAATCAGAATTATATTCGCAATGAATACTTGCATATGCAGTCTATTTGAAGAATAGGATCTGCAGTATACACTAGCACAAAAATATGAAACCAGTAAGCATCTGTTCTCAAGACAGCGTCATCTTTTACAAACGGGTAGAATTTTTTTGTACACCTAATATTAGCACGTTATTTTGTCACGAAATACGTTATTGCAATAAAATTTGATTTTTCATGTACTAAAACTGAATATAAGTGGAATACTTTAAAACAGATGACGAGCTGTCAAAATCTTTTATTTTAGCAGTTGTAAAAATAAACTTATATTAATATTTTATTCTATTACACAGGATGTTGTAGATTAAAAAAAATATATATGAATGTTTTTTCATCGGATTTTAATTTTTAGATCTAATTTATCGCCTAAAAATTCCTAAGAAAGATTACCAAAAGCGCTAAAAAAATACTTGTTTAACTCAGTAAAAATTAAAACATAAAATTTAGCGCGCTACTAAATTACAATTAAATATTATGAAATTATATATTATATATTATGAGCTAATTTCGTACACTAGCGCGCTAAATTTTATGTTTTAATTTTTACTGAGTTAAACAAGTATTTTTTTAGCGCTTTTGGTAATCTTTCTTAGGAATTTTTAGGCGATAAATTAGATCTAAAAATTAAAATCCGATGAAAAAACATTCATATATATTTTTTTTAATCTACAACATCCTGTGTAATAGAATAAAATATTAATATAAGTTTATTTTTACAACTGCTAAAATAAAAGATTTTGACAGCTCGTCATCTGTTTTAAAGTATTCCACTTATATTCAGTTTTAGTACATGAAAAATCAAATTTTATTGCAATAACGTATTTCGTGACAAAATAACGTGCTAATATTAGGTGTACAAAAAAATTCTACCCGTTTGTAAAAGATGACGCTGTCTTGAGAACAGATGCTTACTGGTTTCATATTTTTGTGCTAGTGTATACTGCAGATCCTATTCTTCAAATAGACTGCATATGCAAGTATTCATTGCGAATATAATTCTGATTAACAAATAAAAATGGAAGTAGATAACTATGCATATCCGACATTGCTTATTTTACGAATTCCATCAAAGTAAAACTGCCGCTGAAGCTCATAAAGCGATCGGTGCTATTTATGGAGAATAAGTTATTGGTAAGAGTGCATGTCGCAGATGGTTTCGAAAATTTAAAGACGGAGATTTTGACTTGAGCGACAAACCACGCTGTGGTAGGCCTCAAAAGATGAGTGATGAGAAATTGCAAGAGCTACTGGATGAAGACTCGGCACAAACGCAATATCAGCTCGCTGAAAAATTAGGCGTTATCCAACAAGCTATTTCTGAGAGGTTACGTGCGTTAGGAAAAATTCAAAAATGTGGAAAATGGGTACCTCATGAATTGACCGAGGAGCAACGTGAAAGGCGAGTTGAGACGTGTCTCTCATTGTTTTCAAGACAAAAAAAGAAGAGCTTTCTGTGGAAATTAGTGACTGGTGATGAAAAGTGGATCTATTACGAGGCTAATAAACATTAAAAACATTGGGTAGATCCAAGACAGCCCACAACATCCACACCAAAACGCAACGTCTTTGGAAAAAAGTTGCTGCTCTGTATTTGGTAGGACGAATGGGACGTGCTATATTATGAGCTTTTCAAATCTAGAGAAACTGTTACTTGTGAACGATACTCTTCTCAATTAAACCGTTTAGTGGAAAAAAATCCAAGAAAAGAGGCCGTATTCTGGACATGGGCGAAGACCAGTAATTTTGTAGCAAGATAACGCTAGGCCATACAGAAGTTCCACGGTCCGTCAAACCGTTTTACCGCATCCGACGTATTCTCCTAACATTGTACCATGCGATTACTACTTTTTTCGCTCATTACAAAACAGCTTAGCAGAGCAGCATTTTCAGAATGAAGATGAAGTACGAAAAATGGTTGATGATTTCATAAAGTCAAAAGATGAAGCCTTTTTTCGCCACGGAATACATCAGCTGCCTAGGAGTTGACAAAGGGTAGTAGAAGCCGATGGTGCCTATATTGATTAAACTTTGTGTTTTGTTTGAGTTTTTTAAATAAAAAAAAAAATTGCTGAAAACAGGTAGAATTTATTTGTACCCCTAATAGATATTGGCCGATTACGATCACTTGTTTAAATAGTTATGAAATGTTATTTTAGCTTTATTTGCTTTTACATTTAGTATCACATATCGTCGTGCGGTACGAAGGAAAGCCAACTTTGAAGTTAGAGGCGAAGAAAAGCAAAAAACGCGTCTAAGGCTAAGAAAAGCCAACAAATGGCTTTGCCGCAAAAAATTTCCAAAAAGTTGTCCCTGGACGAAAAATCCCAAGTGACGACATTTCGCGCGAGAAAAAAATCCACTTCTGTTAGCGAGCAATACTTTTACGTACGCGTATTGATAAATAATGTTCTAGGAATCTTGATTCAATGTACTGACAGTTCCTGGTTTGTCAGTGGCTTTGAACATATTGTTACACCTCACACACGCACAATAAATAATAACAATTATTTATAAAGAATAAGAATGTAATTTATTCGAGATCATAAACACAAAAGATTAAGTGTTATCAACAAGTTCTAAAATCAACTAAACTGAAAAACTAAATCGAGTGAAGAACAACAAACTAATCGCTTAGCAACGCTTTCATTCTTCTCATGTTCAATGATGATAGACGAACACATAACATTATTCCATCTGCTTTCAGATTGTCGTCCCGACAATCTTAAGATAAAACGAAAGAGAAGGCGTCTTCATCAAGCGGGCTGATTCCAGGTTCATCCGACCAAACAGGCCCGACTCTTGAAAAATAGTTCTCCTCTTCCAAAACCGAATCAAAATGGCGTCATCTTCAAGCGGGCTGATCCTTGGCTCATCCAGCAAAAGGGGCCCGTCTCTTGAATTGGTCTATCTTGAATTCTTGAAAACATCTTGAAATCATCTTGAAATCATCTACTTTTAAGCAGGTTGATCCTTGACTTATCCGGGCACAGGACCCGTCTCTTAAAATGTAGAATCGTCATTTTTGGGTATCATCATATCATCATCGGTGGGTAGAGTCTTGTCGGTAACTCTTGGACACAAGTGGGGAGTTGGCACGCCGCGGTATTTCACCTCTGTCCATGCTCTGGCATTTGCCCTGTGCCTCACGAGAAAAACCACGGCTCAAAATAACCGTGAGTAGAGAAGAAGAAATTACCTATCGTGGTTGGTCGCCAATTGGTCAATATGAATGATCTTCTTTTTGTGTTTTGGTGTCTTCTGGATACAGAAAATGACGTCATTAATCTTCTTGACAATCTTGTAAGGTCCTTCCCAATCACGTTGGAGCTTCGGCGTCCTTCCTTTGACTCGGCGAGGATTATACAATCATACTTTCTGTTGTTCTTGAAAGTTGATTTGTCTGGATGTTCTGTCATAGGTTGTTTCCGTATGTTTCGAGAAGAGGAAAATGTTCTTTCGTGCTGATTGGTGAATTTTGTTGATGTTGGTTTCTAGTTTTTGGACATAGCTGCCATAGTTAGGATAATCTTCTTCTTCAGGGGGACATCCGCATATCAAATCCAGAGGAAGCCTTAAGTCTGTACCGGTGTACATCTCCGCTGATGTGGCCCCAGTTGTTGTGTGTACCGATCTGTAAGCTAAAAGATACAAGGAAATCCAACGATCCCAATCTTTTCGATTGTCTGTTATATATTTGAACAAGCATTCTAGTATCGTTCTATTTTGTCTTTCTAACTGACTATTCGATTGAGGGTGTAATGGTGTTGCCCTAGTCTTCCGAATTCCTAAAAACTGAGACAGTTCCTTAATTAGTTTAGAGTTAAAGTTGCGACCCTGATAAGTGTGAACTTCAAGAGGAACACCATATCTACACATGATTTCACGAACAAGTACTTCAGCAATCGTTTTTGTTTTCATATTAGAGAGAGGAAAAGTTTCTACCCATTTAGTAAAGAAATCCGTTACAACTAAGAGTTACCTATTTCCTAAAGAAGAAATTGGGAAAGGTCCTAAAATATCCATTTAAACTCTCTCAAAAGGTAATCCTATATTGTAGATTCTCATCTCATTGTGACCTATATCTGATGGAGCTTTCTTTGCAATACAAACTGAACAAGATCTACACCAATTTTCAACATCTTTTTTACAAGAAGCCCAATAAAATTTTTTACGAATTTTCTGTAACATTTAATAACACCAAAATGACCACCAGAAGGAGAATCGTGAGCTTTTTCTAAAATAGTGTTGACATAATTTCTAGGGACAACTAATTAAAGAACTTTTGTTTTGAGGTTAGAAGAAATCCATTCCCTGTATAAGATATCATCGAGAACGACTAATGAGTCATATTGAGATAAATATACTTTCATATATATACGGAGCGCCTGACAAAATTGTTTTTTCAAATAAACATTCGAATATATTAAATAATGAAATTGGGTTGATTTTGGACTTCACATCGCCTTCATAAAATTATAAATCAAAAATAAAATAAACAGAAGGGTTGGAGTCAACTATTTCTTTCGGGCTAGCATTAGCTTGGTTATTTCGTGATTGTTACGATAAATGCTGTTGAAGGTCGCGCGCCGCGGTACACGTGTTACGACGTGCGCACGAAACAAAAATTTCAGTAGTCTATACTATCTATTGTTGTACAATTTTTCGTGATCGTGCCGTGAGCACGCGTAACACGTGTATCGTGGCGCGCGGCCTTCAACAGCATTTATCGTAACAATCACGAAAAATTCTATTTAGCAACAGTACTGGAAGAGTACTGGAATTTTCCAAAAAAAAACTTTTTTTGTCCGTTATAATTTTCGTCATTCTCTTCTTTTATTTTCAATAAAATATCGTTGATTGTTGATTTTATCATTTCTTACACCATTTTAATAAAAAAAAGCAAATAAAATATTATGTAAACACAAGTATCAGTGGCAGCTAATAATAGTACATTATGTAACAAGGGACTATAAAGTCGCAGATTATTCCCGCGGGTAAGTTCACTGCCCGAGCGAGCGTAGCGAAGTGGGGGCAGTGATCACCCAAGGGAATGATCGACTTTAGTCCTGTGTTACATATACTACTTTATTCCCATCGCTACTGTGGCCACTTCATAGATTTGAAAAGTTATTTTGTATTTATGTGTTCTAATTTTATTGGTTTTAACCCAATTCACCATAAACGAAAAAATTAGACTATGTTACTTTATTAAGTGCCGCGGTGGCTCATGGGTAAAAGCCCGGCCTCTCGTCCGAGAGACTCGGGTTCGATTTCCGGCCGAGCACCTCTGAATTTTTTTTCGAATGAAAAAATTGATCATGTGCCTCGGTAAGTCCGCGACTCGCAGCCGGCCTATTAATGCACTTTCTGGTCACATGGCAGAGTGAACATCCAAGTAACAAAATAGGTAGTTTTTAAAAACTTGGATGGCAACCGCTCTGCCATACCGACAGAGAATATTAATGGTGTTTAACGTGCTATAAAATATCGTACGAAACTACTGCCTTCAGTGGCCTACTGCACAACGCGAATAATTATCACTGTTGCTGTGCTGGGGCGCTAATTTCACGTCGTACCATAAGCGGTCACTCATGGCACTAGCATCGTAGTATATATCTAAGTGCAATAACGTAGCCTATTATCTTTAAATTACACTACATATGTTTCAAAAGTGTAACTTAAAAATTATTTTTAATATAAATTGTGCAACATATAAATTACATTTATTCCACACTCGATCAAAATGTTGTATATATATTTCCCTCAAATCTGATTTGCGGGTCGAAAGTAAAATTTGCAGGTCGAAAGTATTTTTTTTTTTTAATTTTTATAATATTATTTATTTTGCAGCAAAATAAGAAAAAGAAAACGTGTCGGCCCTGCTTTTCAGAGTCAAAAGGTGGTCACGGTCGAGTGTGGAATGAATACTATATGTAACACGAAAGTAGATTTTTCTCTTGGGTGGTTACTGCCCTCACGAAAATAGTTTTCCCTCGGGTGAAACGTACCCTCGTGAAAAATCTTGTCGCTCGGGCAGTAAACCCGCCCACGGGAAAAATCTGCTACTTTCGCGCCTTGTTACATAATGTACTATGATTTCATTGTCTAAAGAGAAAATTTTTGAAAAATTCTTTGAAAATTCTTCTACACCCCTATAAGCAAATATATCTTTTAATATGACGAAAACATTTTATTTTGCAGTTTCGGAGCATTATAACTTCTGAGGAGATTAATTATGAAGATCTCTTAAAAGATAAAGATGTTTCATTTGAACGTCTATCTGAGAAAGCTACAGGAGTCTTCTATAACGAGAATATTCCTTTAACAGATGATGAGAAAAAGGAATGCCTAGAGCAATTTTTACATGAGGAAAACGAAGAGATTTTGGAAGGCAAAGCCGATTGGGAAATTGGCGTATATGCTCTTCAGAAGTTATTGGATACAAGGATCAATGGCAAAGTCTATTTTAGACATTGAAAATCTGCCTTTGGAAAACGATTCTCTGCTGTCTTCGTTTACTTGATACATTAGCGTTGATGAAGGAAACGATATGCCAGAAATGTCCGGTATAAATATACCGATGTTTTGTATTGCGGGAAAACTTAGTTATACTACCCACCATGAAGAAGATGGCGGACTTAGTAGTTTGAACATTTTAAGAGGTGGGAGTTCGAACATATGGTTTATAATAAGCCATAAATTTAGAGGAGCAGTAGAAAAGGAGTTTGGGAAGTATTTGCGTAAAAAATGTAAGAAAAAAGATGTATGCATTCAATCCTTAAAACAAAAGATTTATTTGATAGCTCCTGTACTGCTTGACGAATGAAAAATTCCATACACGTTTGTGGTCTAAAGGCCGGGAGATTGCTTTTTTATCAGACGTGGAACATATCATGCAGTGATAAATTTAGGAAAAAACAGTGCAGAAGCAGTAAATTACATTTGTAATGAATCAGTTGGTGACTACGAACCTTCTGTTTGTGATTGTTCAGAATGCCGAAAAAATGACATTGATCAGGACAAAACCGTAGTCATTGTTCGAAAAGCAACAAAAAAAAGATTGTACAAGTGCGAGAAACACGGTTGTCAAAACACCTTTACAAACCGTCACAAGTTGAAAGTGCATCAAAGCAAGATACACATAAAAATGTATGAGTGTGATCATTGCTCAAAACATTATAAGGTTAAGTAGGACTTGCAGCAACACTTAAAAGTGCATCTTTCTGAACCGCACGTGCAATGTAAGACGTGTGGTAAGTATGTCTTAAGACTTAGTTTTCATATGAGAAGAACACACAGTACTAAGGCACAGTGTGTCAAATGCAAAAAATATTTTAATACTAATAGTGTTGCAAAATAACACGTCATTTTCAATCTGGTCTTATGACACAAAACATGACCGTCTTATGACCAAAATGACCGTCATAAGTGAAAATTTCAAATTTTTGTTGTAAAATGACCGTCACATTTTCGAACAGTCATATGACGAGACATGTCATAAATAATTTTGTTAATTTAAACTCCCTTCAACTATATAGTTGTCAAATGATGGTCATAAAATTTTCGGTCATATGACCAATAAAAGATACTTGCCGCAAAAGTAGAAGCTGTGATTAAGCGCTTTAAAGTACGCACGCGGATCTTACCTAATTCAAATTGTAAATAAATGAAAGCCTTAAATTTTCTTAACTTAAATTCCATTCAACTATATAGTTGTAAAATGACGGTCATAAAATTTTTAGTCATATGACCAATAAAAAATATTTGTCGCAAAAGTAGAAGCTGAGAAAAGCGCTTTAAAGTACGCACGCTGATCTTACCCAATTCAAATTATAAATAAATAAAAGCTTTAAATTTTCTTAACTTAAGCTCCCTTCAACTACATAGTTGTAGAATGACGGTCATAAAAATTTTGCTCGTATGACCAATAAAAAAGAAATTAATATTAATTACCGCGAAAGGGATTTTGAATTTATGACGAAAAAGGGTCATATTTTGATGAGTCTTGTGACCGTCATGTGACGGTCATATGCCTGTCTTGCGATGGTCGCAACGGTCACGCCACAACACTAAATACTAAGGCTTTGCAAAAACATGCAAAAACATGCATGATTCCCTGTGAAGTTTGCGGGAAATTTTTTTCAAACCAAAGATATTTGACACAACATATAAAAAAGAGACATATTTCTTCTTAAGGTAGCATGAGCAATTTTCTATAAAATTTAAAAAATTTGTAAAAAATAATACTGTGCATGTTAGTATTGATGTAAACTCAAGTGGAAAAAGCAACACATACTGTTGTAACCGCTTAAAGGTGTCTGTTAGTCTTTTATGATTTATTAATATTGCATGATAAACACGAAATAAGTTATAAAATACTGCTTTTCTATTGATTATTTATTAGAGATGCACAAATACTCGACTCGACGTGTTTGAACAGTATCGAACTATTTTTTCGAACTCGAGTCGAATACTCGATACATTGAACTGTTCAACATCATACGAACTACTCGTACACAATCGAACTGTTCGGATCAAATGAACTACTTGGATGTGATCGAACTACTCGATTAGGTCGAACTGTTGGAACCAAGTCGAACTATTCGATTTCTTCGAACTGTTCGAACCAGATCGGACTGTTCCATTTCATCGAACTGTTCGACCGAAGTCGGACTATTTGGTTTTGGCGAACCATTCGAACCAGATTTTGAAATTGTCATTCAATGAAATAATTTTGAAAACTGAAAAAATAATAGAGAAAATGAATTTAACGTCAGAAGTTCAGGCAGAAGTTTCAGGGTTAATTCAATGGTTAGAATCTTTCGAATTTATTCTTTTGACTACAGTTTGGTACAAAATTTTGTAAGCTATTAACAATCAAAATAAATTAATTCAAAATAATAAAATAACCTTAGAAGAAGCAGGATTTGATTAACGATATAGAGTCAATACGAAATTCTTGGGATAAAATCTTAGAAGAAGCCAAACAAGTAGCTACAAATTTAAATATAAATATAGTATTTATACGAGCATACCGAATTCGTAGAAGAAAACGATTTCCCGAGGAAAATTCTGACGATACGATTAATGATTTAGAGAAAAAAATTTCAAATTAAAGTATTTTTACCTGCTATCGATAGACTTCTTTCAGATTTAAATGCTCTACTAGAAAATATGAATACAAATTTAATCATTTTTATGCCAATATTAAAACCATCAAATTTTATTAACGAAGACGTTGCTTCACAATACGCTCAATCGCTCAAAAATCAATATCCAGATGATATTGATAAAGAAAAATTAACTCAAGAATTTCAGTTATTTTACAAATTTTCGGATAAATTTAAGACAGCCAACCATGGAACTCTTCAGTCAGACCTTGATGTATTAAACAAAATTTATAATAAAGGGTTAGAGTCTGTTGTACCTCAAATATGCATTTGTTTAAGACTAATCATAATTATACCGGTTAGTGTTGCATCTGGAGAGAGAACATTTAGTAAATTATCGTTAATAAAAAATTACTTGAGATCATCTACTACCGAAGGGCGTTTAAATCATTGCATAATGTTATCCATCGAAAAAAAATTAGCTAAAACATTAGATTATGACGATATTATTGCCGATTTCGCAGAAATGAAAGCACGAAAAATAAAACTTTGACTTAATAAATATTATCTTTACTGTAATTATATTTATAATTTATAGTTAGGAGTTGAAGTTTCAATTGATAAATAAATATTTAATTTTTAGAAAAACTCACAATACAAATATTATTTTTATTATATTAGTCCTTACTTAAAATTATAAACGTTGATTACTAATCTAGACTTTTTTATTCACACAGAAATCATTTGAATTAAATTATGTGTAAATGTATAAAGTAAGAATGCTGAAATTTTTGGGTCTTTTTCTCGCCTTACAAGGGGCCCCCGGAAAAGTTGTCCCAGGCCTCTTTACTTGGTGTGGCGGCGCTGCCCTATAATGATTCACAAGTTATTTATATCTTTTGTTCTGCCTAAGGTGAAGAGCTCCTGCAGATGATCACATAGGATTGTGTTCTCCTCGAGGGTGGCCGGCGCAGCTACAATTTTCCAAGAAGAACGCCGAGGGCAATACAACGGGGAAGCGACGGCGATGGTACCGTTAAGTGTAACTCGCACTCCTGCAACAGATTTGACTAATTACCTCCCCTAATGAAAAAGCTTAGCTGATTATCACCTGATAAGTAATAGATAAAAATCGCGTGAAAATCATGCTCAAGCCGTCAGCTAATTATCAGCTGATTTCAGTCTGATAAGTCAGGTTGCTATTTTGATTTATTATTAATTATTATTTATTATTATAAACTTTTATTATCAGGGTTTAAATCGCGCCTGATGCGCCAACGACATCGACGGCTGCACCTGCTGCTAGCTGGCGTCGGAGATGGCCTCCTATGCTAGCTGCTGCTGCCACTGCTGTCGCGCTGCACGCGTCGACAACGATGCCGGCCTCCGGCCTCCGGTTTCGCCCTTCCGTGGACGGCAGAGCCGAAGCGTCGTCTCTGCGCTGACTGCTGGGACTCTCTCTCTCTCTCTCTCTCTCTCTCTCTCTCTCTCACTCACTCTCTGGCCGACTGCGCCACATCTCGCTCGGCCAGGTGGCCAATGCTGGCGAGCAAGGCGCCGAGGCTGGACTGATTGCCCGGCGTTCCTTCGCGCGTTGCCTTGCGCGGCGCCGGGACTCTCTCTCTCTCTCTCTCTCTCTCTCTCTCTCTCTCTCTCTCTCTCTCTCTCTAGACTCTACTCTCTACTTTGTAAGTACGCTAGAACGACAGCCTTGACGGAGAGAGTCCTACAACGAGGATATAGCGATACTGGCTATTTCCTCGTCACAAATGCATGCTGTGGTTATAATTTTGCATGGACTAATTTAATACCACAGGAATCGATTTCTGTATCGATCTAAAATCAAATATTATGTTTATGATATTGCATGTTATCGTAAACTACTGCAGTAATTGAAAATATCTTTAAAGCACTGCGTGACTTAAGTCCGCGCTTAAGTCACGCCTATCCGTGCGGTGAGTAGCTCCTTAGTGAGTGAGAAAGGGCTCCTTAAGACACGAATAGGCGTGACGGCGGACTTAAGGCAGGCAGTACTATAAAATGTACGATACGTGTGTCTTAAGTGACACTTTCTCACGTGGTGTTTGCGCCCTCGCTGCGCTCGGGCGCGTTACTCGCCGTGCCAGAAAGTGCCACTTACGACTCTTGTATCGTAATGTACTATTATTAAATTATTATCAAAGGTAGTTATGCATGTGTTTATAATATTGCATGATTTTATTCAATACAACAGTAATTGATGATTTCTTTATTAATTCATAATTATTATAATTTTGTATGATGTAATTTATTCCGCAGAAAATTCAGTAATAGATTATTCCTTTATTGATTTGCACCAAAAAATTTTTTATAACTATATTTTTATATGATCCCTTATGTAGACGAGTAACTGATTCGCAGACAAGTTGTATAGTTTGTAGGTTTGGAAGGCCAGGAGAGTAAAACACTTGACACAGTCTTTGCCTCAAATTAATTGTTTTATTCAACTTAATTAAATACTATGTACAGTGCCAAAAGGCAGGAGAATAGTGAATGTGGGTTTTAATAGTTCGTGCGTGTTTCGTGTCGTGTTGACGCGCTTGTGGCTCGCGAGAGACTGACACGCGGTCGAGCTGTAACGGACGAATTGGGTGTGTTTGAAATATTATTGCTGTATGTATGATGAGACTTTAGGGGGCATGAAATACGATAACGGAAAACTTAGGCAGCTTTCCGAACATCCCGCCCGCCTTGGCCAGGAACTGGCGAAATGTTATCCACCTGCGGCATGATGCTGATCTTCGCTATTGGTCGGGTGTAGCTAGATGATGCAGTCTTGACTTCCACGACTCGAACCACGCCGTCTTGTCCAGGGTGCACAGCAGTGATCCGAGCCAACGGCCATTTGCACGGTGGATAGAGTTCGGAGCGCAGCAGGCAAAGATCGCCCACCTTGACTGGATTTTCCTTGTTATGCCATTTTGATCGAGTTTGTAGATGTTGGAGATACTCCTGAGACCAGCGTTGCCAAAATTGCTGGTGCATGTGGCGGAGCATTTGCCATCTATCCAACCGAGGCACCGCAACGTCAAGCAATGAAGGCTCAGGAACGGTGAGAGTCGGCTCACCGATCAGAAAGTGACCAGGGGTCAATGAATTTAAATCCTCTGGATCATCTGAGAGAGGTTGAAGAGGGCGCGAGTTGAGGCACGCTTCGATTTGGGCGAGCAGCGTCGTCATTTCCTCGAAGGTTAAAAGAGCTTCCCCAATTACTCTTTTGAGATGAAACTTGACAGATTTGACCGCTGCCTCCCAAAGGCCTCCAAAGTGCGGAGCACCAGGCGGATTGAAGCGCCACTCAGTTCCATCGGTAGCCAGAAGCCGCGCAATTTCGGCATGTTGAGTGCCAGCTTGATTGAACAGGAGTCTGAGTTCTTTGTCAGCGCCGATAAAGTTGAGACCACAGTCGCTTGTGAGTGAGGCGCAAACGCCTCTTCTTGCGGTGAAGCGCTTATACGCATTCAAAAAGTCAGCTGTGGTGCAGCTCGAAACTGCCTCGAGGTGTACTGCACGGGTGGAGAAGCAAACAAAGACGCAAATATACCCTTTGTAGGATTTCGCACCTCTGCCTTTTGAGAACCGCAGATGGATGGGTCCCGCGTAGTCCACGCCTGAGTGCAGGAACGGTCGAAATTGCTGAACTCTTTTGAAGGGCAGATCGCCCATAAGCTGCGTGGTAGGCTGAGCTCGTTGACGCCAGCAACGCGTACACCTGAAGATTGTTGATTTAACGACTTGTCGTCCACGAAGAATCCAAAAGCGCTGTCGGAGGTGATTGAGCGTGAGCTGCGTGCCTCCGTGAAGCGTCTTGGAGTGAGCATCTAAAACTAAAAGTTTGGTAAGATTCGAGGTTTGAGGTAAAATTAAAGGGTGCCGTTCATCTGGGTGTAGTAATGAGTGCCTCAGTCGTCCACCAACTCGGAGGTGTTCCTGAGCATCCAGGATAGGATAGAGGCGGATCAAGGCGCTTCTGCGAGGCAATGGATCACCCTTGTTTAAACAGCTGATTTCTTCGGCAAAGTAAATATGTTGCACCCAATGAACTAGTCCCAAGAGTGCTCGCAATAGGCAATTGGGCGTGAATGTTGTAGCTTGCCAATTTATTGATTTTGCTCGTTGCAGGAATTGCAGGCATCGAGCAATGGTATTTACAAGTCGAGAAAGCGAACTAAATCTAGTGATGACTTCAGGATCTGCTGGCATCGCAGACACCGTGAAGCACAAGAGAGATCGTCGCTCTAGCGTTTCATGCGATTCGTCAAGGTCACACGTACTTGAGCTATTCCAGGGTGTACTCGAGCTGATGAGGAATGCTGGGCCATGAATCCACATGGATGATTTGACCAAGTCTGATGCCAAAATGCCTCTTGATGGCAAATCGGCAGGATTCTCGACTCCAGGCACGTGAAGCCAGACAGCATTTGAGAGTGTTGTCTGAATCTCTGAAACTCGATTCGCTACGTACGTCTTCCAAGTAACGGGCGGTTGCTTGACCCAGGCGATAGTAGGCCAGGAGAGTAAAACACTTGACACAGTCTTTGCCTCAAATTAATTGTTTTATTCAACTTAATTAAATACTATGTACAGTGCCAAAAGGCAGGAGAATAGTGAATGTGGGTTTTAATAGTTCGTGCGTGTTTCGTGTCGTGTTGACGCGCTTGTGGCTCGCGAGAGACTGACACGCGGTCGAGCTGTAACGGACGAATTGGGTGTGTTTGAAATATTATTGCTGTATGTATGATGAGACTTTAGGGGGCATGAAATACGATAGCGGAAAACTTAGGCAGCTTTCCGAACACCTTATAAAAATATCCTATAGAAAATCCTGTAGGAAATGCTATAGGAAATCCTGTAGGCATCCCGTAGAAATCCTGTAGGAATCCTATAGGATACTCTATAGGCAGTCCTATATGAAATTCTATATAGGAAATCCTACGTGAATTTCGCGCTTTTCCTGCAAGAAATCCTATAGGAAATCCTATAGGAAATTCTGTAGGTAATTCTGTAGGAAAAACTGTAGACAGTTTTACATGGAAAATCCTGCAGGGAATTCTGGAGTATTTTCGTGAAAACATTTTATAGAGGTTTAGCATCTTATTTAGCGCTGTAACAACGCAGAATCAATGGCAAACAGTCCTAGGTAAGGAGTTGTACCCTGGAACTGCCGTGCACGACTGCGGGCGCCTTACCGATTAAGCCCAGTGAGTTCAGATATCAAAATCAAGGTAATCCTTGTCACATTGACTTTCCGTAAAGAGTCGTTCGAACGGTTGAATCTCATGGCTTTATATACCCTCACGGTTCCAATGTGTTTATGAGAGTCCCGACTCCTGCGCCCCATAGCGGCATAGCAGTGAACATACATCAACGAGGCTCTTGAGAAACAAGTTTCTGCCGCATGCCGCAGTGCAGGGCAGCAGTCGGGACTTTCATAAACACATTGGAACCGCGAGGGTATGTAAAGCCGTGAGATTCAATCGTTCGAACGACTCTTTACGGAGAATCAATGTGACAAGGATTACCTTGATTTTGATATCTGAGCTCACTGGGCTTAATCGGTAAGGCGCTCGCAGTCGTGCACAGCAGTCCGCGGGTACAACTCCTTACCTAGGACTGTTTGCCATTGATTCTGCGTTGTTACAGCGCTAAATAAGATGCTAAACCTCTATAAGATGTTTTCACGAAAATACTCCAGAATTCCCTGCAGAATTTTCCATCTAAAATTATCTACAGTTTTTCCTACAGAAGTATCTACAGCATTTCCTATAGGATTTCCTATAGGATTTCCTGCAGGAAAAACGCGAAATTCACGTAGGATTTCCTATAGAACTTCCTATATAGAATTTCATATAGGACTGCCTATAAAGTATCCTATAGGATTCCTATAGGATTTCTACGGGATGCCTACAGGATTTCCTATAGGATATTTTTATAAGGGTATGAGCAAGGAAATGAGTTGACTACATTAGCAGGTATTGAATTCAGCTGGGAAATAGGAAACATTGATAAGAAGGGCTTGCAAATTCATACTGCACCAAACAATGTGCTAAGGTTCATGAGCTTCCAAGAGTCACCTTATGAAACTCATAATTCTGTGAGAATGGTTGATGTAATTAGAAAAACAGGAAATATTGTCTCGTTGGAAGGTGTTAAGACTGGAACTGCTAAAGTTGCTCTAAAATTATTACATCCTGAATATAAACGTTTACCTCCCGTAGAAGTGGAACTGATTGTAGTTGCCAATTTGATTATTATACCATCAGGTGTTACAATAATGCCATTTGACAGTTTCATATACAGGATAGTAGAGGTAAATAACAGTATTTATTATCTTTCTGAATTAAAAATTATTGTTCAAAAGAAGTAATTATTTCAATTTTGGTATAGGTTCATCAAGGCCGTCTTGAAGAAATACATATACCAACAAGTCCCTTACAAATTAGACATCTTACAGTACAACAGGGAGGCAGCAGTTTGTGAAGTTATTCACCATCATACTGCACTTTACGGAGAGCTTCATGATGAATCAGAGATAAGGTTAGTTCAGCGCGTGCGCCCTTCGTTAAAGAGGAAGATACCCAGCAAATTCTTGAAAATACGCTGTATTACGGTGTTATGAGTCCTGCTTTTTGACTCACCCTTCGCGTGGGCTGACAGGCTGAACGTGTTCTGCGTCCTGCTACCGGTCTTCAACAACTTCCCCGTGAATTTTACCCTCGAAGTCACCGAGGGCGGTTACTATCAATGGTGAGATTTTTCTACGATTATTGAAAGAAGTTCATGTTTGCTCGACTTTTTACCAGATTTTCATTTGGAGTACTTTGAAATGTATTTGACTTTGGATTGTGATTTTGTTCGGTAGTCAAGAAAAATTTGTAGTTTTTGAACCCAACCCAGCTTTTTTTTTCATGAATAATTTTAAAATTAATTTTTTGAAAAGACGTTATAGTCATTGCTTTTGAATTATAATTTTTATTTACGTATCTGTATTTTCTTTATATTACAGGTACGATATAGCATGTGAGAAATATAAAGGTCTGCAAGGCCCAAGGGAAGTGCAAGAAGAGCCGTGAAGAGGCTAATGTCATTACGCCTGGGCCAGTGAGCTCGCACACTCTCTATTAACAGTCCAATGTTACTAGGGAAATACATTACAAGTAAGTTGTTACGCTTAGAGGGTTGATGTAGGCTGCTCAGAGCCTTCCCTAAATCTGAGCTCTCTGTGTAGGTTTTCTAGTCGGCATTACTGTATTATACATATCGACTCTAAATATATACGTTTTCTTTATTGTAATATCAAAGTATGATGCTACAACTTCTGCATTCCTGAAGTTATTGTGTGTACAGCTGTTCTGCGCTGTGAACAACCCTATATAGTGATGGCACTGCTGCAGAGGCTGTCCTAGTTGACAATCTTTACGGTGGTTCTTGACAGCTAATGGCTATCTGCTACATCACTATACTACAATACTGCAGGAATCGATTTTGTATCGATCTGCCATCAAACATTATGTTTATGATATTGCATGTTAAGACAAAATACTGCAGTAATTGATAATTTGTTTATCAATTTATAATCAAAGATCGTCTTGCATGTGTTACATTATTGCACGATTTTATTCAATACAACAATAATTGATGATTTCTTCATCAATTAATAATTATTATAATTTTGTATGATATTATTAAATCTGTAGCAATAGATCATTTCTTTATTGATTTGCAATAAAAAATGGATTATGACTAAATGTGCATATAATAACATGCACATAAAATATTATATGTCAATATCTTTTTAAATCTGCAATCAAATGCTGTAGTTATAATTTTGCATGATATTATTTGAATCGGTGCATGCAAAAAAGGACCTTGGCTATATGGAAATTCCATACACTTAAGGTCCCTTTTTGCATGCATCGATTCATTTAACACTGTAGTTATCGATTTCCGTATCGATCTGCAATCAAATATTATGTTTATGATATTGCATGTCATCGCCAAATACTGTAAGAATTGATAATTTATTTATCAATTTATAATCAAAGATCGTTTTGCATGTGTTACATTGTTGCATTATTTTATTCAATACAACAGTAATTGATAATTTCTTCATCAATTAATAATTCTCATAATTTTGTATATTATTTAATCTGCAGCAATAAATCACTTCTTTATTGATTTGCAATAAAAAATATTTTATAACTAAATGTGCATGTTATTTTGGCATGGTGTGGTTTGTGCACGTAAGAATTATGCACATATTTATTGTGCACACTTTAGCATTGGTGTATATCTATATCTATATGTATACTCCAATGCTAAAGTGTGCACAATAAATATGTGCATAATTCTTATGTGCACAAACCACACCATGCCGTTATTTTTTATATATAAATATTTTTTTTAATCTGCAATCAAATGCTACAGAAATCGATTGCTGCATCGATTTGTAATCAAATATTATGTTTATGATGTTGCATGTTATCGTAAATACAAAATAGCAATTGATAATTTGTTTATCAATTTATAATCAAAGATCGTTTTGCATGTGTTACAATATTGCATGATTTTATTCAATATAACAGTAATTGATGATTTCTCCATCAATTAATAATTATCATAATTATGCAAAAAAAAAGAAACGATCATTAAAAACCAGTAAAAACCTCACGAAGTCCCAGCTAAACTTCCACCCCGACATATAACTCTTCTCATCCCCCATCCCAGTCGCACCCGCACGCATCTGTCCGCCGGAAAATCACGTCCGCGGGCGGCCAAAACTCTCGTCTGCGTCCGCGACGCGTACAGAAATATGCTTGTGGGTCCTTCCCAATCGATTATGACTATCCGACAGTACTGCGCTGCTGCTGCTGCTGGCGCGTGCATTATTCATAAATGGTACAACTCTATATAATAAACGTCTCTCCCCCCCCTCTCTGTCTCTCTCTCTCTCTCTCTCTCTCTCTCTCTCTCTCTCTCCCCGTGCGTCTCTCGATTAACGCATCGCTGAATGCGCGCCAGAGACCAGCGTCCAGCATTAACATACCAAAGTCCCACTAAATTCGCGCTGTATTTATTACAATTTGCCGCTTCATGATATTCCCCGGCAGTGCGCCGCTGCTGCTGCTGCTGCTGCTGCTGCTGTTCCATTTACCGCTTTGTGCGCTTCTGCCAAGTGGCGCGAAGGGAGCGAAAGCGGCGAGGGATGAGTAGCGGGTTTTTTTATACGGGTGTGAATAACGGAATGAAGTGGCGACTTTCGAGTGGTGAAATGGAAAGGGAAATATGGGCGGCATATAACGTTTAGTAACTTCTTAAGAAAGTATGAGAATAAATGTAGGCTACATCATTATTATACATTCCAAACATACACATTTTAAAATAAAGATTCAGATAGGGCTGATAAACAATGTGTTTTTGGGTAGATGGATATATATTTGGTGAAAAATCGCAGGATTATTATGATAGATGTATACTAAAAGGCAGACAACTCCGAATTGTCATTGAATTTCAAGTTTATAGGTAGTCAAGTCATTTAATAAATTTTTATCCTCATCCAAGAAAAATATACAATTTTTTACAAAAATAATGCTGATTATGAGAAACCAAACTACGCAAAGCCCATAAAAAAATTCACTGCGCCGCTGCACTGTACTTCCAAATTGTTTTCGCCCAACAACGCTCACTTCATCCCTTCAAAAAACAAGCCCAGCTTCCGTCCCTTTAACTGAATCAACACCAAAAGTTACGCGTACAAAAAAAGCCCTCTCTCCCTGGCCATTTCGCCGCTAAAGAATGTAAAGGACAACGACAAACAACTCACTCACTCTCTCACTCTCCGGCGAGCGTGAAACTAAACTCCCCGGGCGCAGCCTCTCGAAATCCCAGCTCCGCACCTATATGACGCCCACGGGCAAGGGACAAAAAAGCGCTGTCGCGCGTCCTCTAGCATTTTCGCCAACTCTCTAAACGTCGTTAATTTCGCTCGCGCTCCCTTTTATTTTTTTCACCCCCGTCGAGTTTTCGCTGACCCCTATACCGCTGGGATTCCCCGGGCGCCGTGACGCGCATTTTCGCGCGCCCCGATGTGTATATATGTGTGGGCGCGCACGTGAGAGGTATGAGAGTTACTTGGAGGCTGCGGGGAATGGGGCTGGTCCTTTGTCAGCGAGGCCAAGTGCAGCTGATTGTGCACAGAGGTGGTGTTGCGACTGCTCGCGATGATCGATGAAGCGCAATGGCGTAGTGTAGTCATCCCTTACGAAAATAAACTGCAGTTTAAACTACTGGCTAAACTATTGGCTCAACTACTGCTTAAACTATTGGCTGAACTTCTGTCGAACCACCTGTCGTCAGTAGTATTTTCGGATACCATTTTACGGGTTATTAGATAACTATAGTATAACTACTTATTATTTTTGCATATTTTTCTTTTGATTTTGGAAAACTGCAAAATATTCCCCTAAGACTTTATAACACGAAAGAAATATTAAATTTTAATTTTTAAATATTTATATTTTAAAATCAATCTTAAAAAAAATTAATTTGCTTCATGCAGATATGGCGTAAAACTTTGAGTCCCCCACTGTAAGTAACGGGGATATAAAAAAGAAGGCAAGTCTTGTAATTAGGACTCTTCGTAAAGAGTTATTTGAATGATTGGCTTACACGGCTTATATCGCCGGTGTCTGTGAAAAAAAACACGCCCAAAACTGGTGTGAAAAAAACCCCTCTCTTTAAGTGCCGTGAAAAAAAACAGTTTGATGAGAACGCCATGAAAAAAAGTATTGTATGGACTAACGTTGTAAAAGAAAACCCTTGCTCTCGAGATGGCGTGAAAAAAAACACATACCGTAGCAATGCTATGAAAAAAAATACTATGTAAATTAACGCTATGTCTTACGCACGGGTGTTTTTCTTCACGGCGTCTTACGCACGTGTGTTTTTTTTCACGGCGTCTTACGCACGAGTGTTCTTCTTCACGGTGTTTTATGTGCATGTGTTTGTTTTTACGGCGTTACATAAAAAAATTTTTTTTTCATAGCCTTTTAGGATTTCGTGTTTTTTTTCATAGCGCTTGAGCACAAATTTTTTTTTCACAGACACCGGCGATATACTCTCGGCCATCCAGTGTATCCACAGAAAGCGCTATCGGAGCGCCGCATAGCGGTGACAAAGGAGAACTTGTGATGGGCGGCTCTCCACAAGTAAGCTTCGGCTATTTATCCGCTATGCGACGCTTAGGTAGTGCTATATGTGGATACGTTGGACGGCCAAGAGTATATAAGCCTTGTAAGTGAACCGTTCAAATGACTCTTTACGAAGCGTTCTAATTACAAGGCTTGCCTTGTCTTTGATATCCTCGTTACTTGCAGTAAGGGACTCAAAGTTTTACGCCATATCTGCGTGAAACAAATTAATTTTTTTTTAAAGATTGATTTTAAAACAAACATTTAAAAATTAAAATTTTAATCTTTTTCCTTTCGTATTATAGAGTCTTAGAGGAATATTTTGCAGTTTTCCAAAATCAAAAGAAAAATATGCAAAAATAATAAGTAGTTATACTATAGTTATCTAATAACCCGTAAAATGGTATTCGAAAATACTACTGACGACAAGTGGTTCGACAGAAGTTCAGCCAATAGTTTAGGCAGTAGTTGAGCCAATAGTTTAGCCAGTCGTTTAAACTGCAGTTTATTTTCGTAAGGGATATCGCGCATTGTTTTCGAAATTTATAGAGTTCCTGATAACTGCCCACAGAAATTCTAATATTTTTCACTCGCTTTCGTTTTTAATGTTCATTGAATGATTTGGTGAATGTTGATCAAGCTATTTTGCCTTTATTTTTAAAATAACAATGGTCGATAAATGATTGATAAAAACAGTCGACAGCTTTTGAAACCTATAAGTATTCTCTGAGTTACATTATTTTAATTTTACTCTTTATAGTCTATATATATATACCTAACTGATTACCTCGATTATTTTGTTTGTACCTAGTGGCCATGATTCTGCCTAGTCGTTTTGCCGTTAAAGATTTTTATAGTTACTGATATCATCTTTTTTTACCCTGGCGCACCAAATATTTTCATTTCTTATGTGTCTTAAGTGCGGGCTTAGGTCACACTGTGCTATAAAGAAAATATCCACACTTAATCATATATCCATGCATTCATTCATATAATAAATTAGAATCCTTCTATTAGAATCCGGTATATAAGACCAAATAAAGTTGTAACGGGAGGACTGGAGCAAGGTTTCCTTTATATCGCGATCCGATCCCTAGAACTCGTTGCCATCGGGTGCTGCTTCTACGACGAGCACCCGGGGTTGATGTTCTCTGGATCCCCGGTTACAAAAGTCGAGTTCGCGGTTGAACTCGACTTTTTCGTGTACCGGAAAGTGTTAATACCCGCGCTAGCTAGTCGCAAGGCGCGGCCACTCAGAATGATCGTCGTCTCGGAGCGCAGAGGCGGCGGGATCCGGGAGCAGGTTAGATTAAGGTCCAGAAATGAAGAATAGCCTCAGTTACTCCACAGAACAATAACAAGGTCTATTAACGAAACTTTATAGAAAAATGCGTCACGTTGCGCGCAAACAAGAAGACGGGATCCGTCGCTCGGCGCGGACGGATCAATTAATGTATTTATTTTCACTGGTCCGATGAACAAACCACCGGCCGCTCGTATTTTTGTATTTTTGAAAATACAAGATACCGTTGCACGGGATATTACAAAGAGTCTTACCGGGAGAGGAGTGCACTCCTCTCGTCGCTCGCTCACGAATCCGCTCCTACGTCAGGCCTTATCCTCCGGTCGACCTCGAAGTGTTCAGGTCGAGTCCTAACATCCAGCGTTCACCTATAGACGCTTCTGACTCTAGGAGTGGCTCGGATTATTCGCGTACGCTGCTCTTCGTGGACGGTACGTGGACAGGTGCTGCGCTGTACCGGTGAAGACGCACGATACCGTTTTCTTCGAACGATCTAACTCGCGTTCGCGCGATTCGACAGCCCTAGAGAATCTGATTCGAAATTGAATCGAGCGCGACTTAGCGACCGTCAAAGTCGCGCACTCTCCGCGCGTCTCACACGAATACATCCACCGAGCCATGTAAACACGTTCGAGATGCGCGAATTCGCGGGAACGAGGGCCAAACGAGTCCGATAGAATATGGAGAATCGAGATTCTTATTTTCTCCGTATTTTATCCTGGAATCTCGTTATAAAGTAAATAAATAATAATGCTAGAATACAATAACTGACCGTTTAAAGTGATTACTTGATAAAGTATTGTGGATAAGTCCATGTTATATACACATTATATTCCCACACTACGGATCAAAATCTATTGTTGCTTGATAAGTGCCTTAGAGACGAGAGAAACGCGTTCCACAGGCCCTCACTATATAAGTAAAAATATGAACGGCACGTTTCAGTAGGTACATAAGAAACGATTTGTTCCTTCGGCCCTCTCCTCCGCGGATTTTTGATTTTATGTTCATTAAAGCAATCTAACAAGTAAATAGATGTGCAAATTTTAAGATTTTATACCACTCTAACGTCAAAATCACAACTTTGGTATGATTTTTCGGCGCTCGTGGTATAAAATACCGTTCGAAACGAGTGCGGAAGTTAATTATTTACTTCATATGACTTTTCGCACTCGCTTCGCTCGTGCGAAAAACGTCACATGAAGTAAATCATCACCTTCCGCACCAGTGTCGAAATGTACTAATATATCACATTGAACATACAAAATAATCATAAAGCGTATCTAATAGTCAAGACTTATCTGTGGGTAAGTTACAATCATTCCCCTTGGTAGTAAATAGTATTATAAATGAGAAATTTAAATATCATTCATAATTTATGCAGTTTGAGTTTGGTATTGGTTTCGTACATCTTAGAACAATCTTTAACCATAAAAAAAAATTAACACAAGTTTTTTTTGTACAAAGATGATTATTAAATAATAATGTTCGTATCAAGTGCATAAAGTATAACTTTACGCCTTAAATGGAAATTGTTGGATATGATATATAATAGTAGAAAAATCAAATACAGAAGGTAGATTTGGTGTCTCGAAAAGAATTTTTTTTACTAACTGAACTTACAGTAAACTTAAAATTTTGCTGTATTTTCCACATACTTATTTTGGGAGTAATCGTTCAGTATCGGATCGTATGACGTTATTAGCAAGAAGAATCCAGCTTAATTTTTTCTTTATGTTCAAAATTTTATTTTTACTAGAGTTCGACACGCGCGCTTCGCGCGCTGATTTTCTTTTTTTTTTATTTTGCTAATAATTTGTTAATAAAGCTATCAAAATGGTCAAGTATTTATGCAAATACATATATGTGGCTTCCAGGAATGACGACGTAACTACATTTTACGTGTTTTCGAGAAATTACCGTTTTAAAATTTCTGTCATTCATGAGTATCTACATAATGTACATACCTTGTGCATTAAGGTACCCAACTCTCAGCCAATCGGAGCCAATCTTCGGCTTCGATGCTTAGTGGTGGGCAAATTACATGCGTGGACCTCATATCCCCTGACTACTGGAGTTTACAAGTTATTTAAATAATCGTTTTGCTTATTTTTTTATGTCTACATAACTCCCTTACATGCGTGGACCTCATATCCCCCGCCTACTTGTACTAATACATGTTTCGTAATTATAGTTTCAAAAAATTCTATTTTGTAATAGTTTGTTAAATAAATAATCCGGTTTAAATTAATTATTTATTATTTTTGATATCAGATTCGTGATTGGCAACCCCAAAAACAAAACATAATACAGTTCCGTAATTATAGTTTCAAAAAATTATATTTCTCAATAATTTGTTTAAATAATTTTGTTTAAATTCATTATTACATTATTTTTTATATCAGATTCGTGATCATCGCCTATAAAAACCGCAAGTTTGTTGTATTTTGTGTCTCAGATTGACCTACATTTGAAAGCGGTAGTCCCGAGTATAGTGTAATAGGAGCTACATTTAATATTTGTCATTATAAAGTTAATTTAATCTAATAAATTATTTTGTGATTGTAACTTTTATTCTTGTAATATAATATATTTAAATTGTAATTTTGATAGTTAAAAAATAGTTTATGTATATCTATATAGGAGTTTTAAAAACTTTAGACAAATATGTATTGCATTTATCCAATCTATAACCCTATAAATCTATATAGATGTAGAATGACCGTCTTAAAAGTTTTGGTCACGTCATGAATTTTAATTTTAATCTAAGTTTTGCTATTAAAAAAATAGTTTAAATATAAAAAGTTTATTTTAAGAAATATACGATACGAGTTTTAAAAACTTTAGACAAATATGTGTTGCATTTATCAATATCAAATCTGTTAAAATGGCGATAAGCGTCATCAGGAACTTGACAAAGTATGGTCATTTGCTTCATATTTTCGACGGTCTTGCGACGGTCTTAAAACGGTCGCATGACCGTCTTATGACGCGCGTCACAGTCACGTTGCATCTCTACGCATGTAACACGGGGCCTTTCTACATATGTGTGTTCTGTGTGTTCTGTGTGTTCCCGACAAAGACAGATAGATCTGTTCCGTTTATGTGAGACAGAGACAGACATAGAGAAGTTGTCTAGAACAGACAGAACACACATGTAGAAAGGGTCCAGCGCAACATCTGAATGTATACGTCTCTTTAATATTATTATATTACAAATGCAATAATTACAATAATGTAATATACAACAACATGTCAACATAATACAAAATACAATTTACATATTACTATAATATCTGTATTCAAAACTTAATCTAGTTCGCATTTAAAACTCTAGTCCCTCTAACTTTAGCAGACGCAATTGACGCGATTCGAGATTTTCGAGATATACTTCGAGATTTTCGAGAAAAAATCAACAAGGCACCGAACATGTCTGGTTGCATTTTATATAGAGGGATTACGTAAAACAAGTATTTTTTATGCTAAGTTAGGTTTATAAATTTTAGAATATGATTCCAGTGTTTTCTACAATCCAATCATAGAATTTGTTTACGCTAGTGTACACTCCAGGTAATCTTCTCGATCCACATTTTGTACCAGCGGAAATGATTCCATAGAGTTTACCATGAATAACACCAGGTCCACCAGAATCACCGTAGCACATATCAGCGTCTCCATTGCCCGCACAAAACATATTATCGGATATGTGATCTGACCTGTAAACTCTTCTACAATCTTGTTGATTCACTACAGGTATGTATGCAGCCATCAAAACATCACTTTTCCCCAGATCTGGCTAAAAATAGTTAATTAAATTAACTAAAGAAATTCTAAAAAAAAAGAAAACATTTCTCTGTGAATGATAAGAACTTACCCCTGTCATTCCAAAACCAGAAATCCGCATCAATTCACCTTCTCTGGGAATATCGTGTGGCTTTGCAAGTTCTATAGGTTGTTGTTTATTATTAAATTGAATAGGTTGTGCAAGCTGGATGAAAAATATAATGAAAATATTCGTGTTAGTCACAAGTTCTTAGTTCTTAATGAAAATTAAAATATGTACTGAAATTTATTTAACAAGTTTTGAAGTTATATAAAACTATTATTACACACCTGGAAATACTAACATTGTCATGACTAGTGATATTATATCTATACTAAATCCTTTCTAAGTAATTCATAGGTAAAATAAACATAGGGTGACTTCACCAATATCCGAACAGTCACCAGTTAACGAACATTTTCTTTAAATATATGAAAATATCAAGCTTTCTATGTATTGTTTATCTAACATCACGATAATTATCGAATCTTTTAAAATTTTTATTTCATTTTACATAAAGATTCTGCATAAAAGAAATTATCTTGTTAAGAATAAAATCATAAAATCGCCGCTATTGAGTGTTTATTCACTGGCAAAATATTCATTCACTGGCGAAGTATTCATTCACTGGCGAAACATATTTAGATACCAAGATCGCGTGTTCATTTACTGGTTTTTAGAAGATATTTACAGATTTCTTTTAAAACAAATTTTTACTAAATTTGGTCTAAAATCTAAAATTTGGTCACTTACGTAAAGTTTGAAGATTTTAAAATACTAATTAAAAAGATTTTTGCTTTCAATTCATTTTTAATTCTCTTAACTAAATCATTAAAAATATTACTTATGTCGACTGCAACTTACTATCGACTGATGAGAATTTTTTCATCGGTCTTACAGTCTTATAAATTAAATTAAAATAATTAATATTTATAGCAGTCAGATTGCCTTTGTTTATAATCACCCCCGCAGAATCTGAAATAAAAACTTAATTAAAACTTGGAAAAAAAAACTTTATTAGCAAAGGACTATCTGACTGCCTCCCACCACCAAATTGCCCAATTGCCCAATGTTTCGAGCCCGCTCCGGATCCTCCTCAGGGACTGAAATGAAACCCTACCCTTGACTCTACCATTAAATTTACATTATCCCGATTCCTTAGAATGTGAATACTTTCCAGGCTTTTCCTCTTATATTTATTCTTAATCCCTTGTTCCAAAATATCCACACTCCCAAAATCGAAAGAATGCAAACTATTTAAACAATGTTCTTTCAAACCCAATGTAAAATTTGTACTACGTAAACTATATTGATGTTTATACATTCTCTTCTTCAAATATCTACCCGTTTGACCAATATAACATCCATTACAATCCCTACAATTAATTTTATAAACTACTCCCGATTTTAAACCTTTATCATCCTTGTCTTTACAATTACTAAATAACCTTTCTAAATTATTATCGTTTCTAAAGAAAACTTGAATATTATGTTTACTAAAAACCCTTCTAATCCTTTCCGACAAACCTCTAACATATAGTAAACTAAAATATGTGTTCTTTCCATTTCTATTCCTTGTTTGATTATCTGCCCGCTTCTTCAACCCACCATTATAAATTTCCCACACCCTCTCCTCAATTATTTTATCAATACATTTTACCGAATAACTATTCTTAATAAATGTTTCTCTAACTAAATTTAAATTCTTTTTCCTAAAATCTGTATGTGCCAATTTAATCGCTCTGTCAATGACACCTTTGATCACACCTGTCTTGTTTCCGAATTGGTGGTGAGAATCAAAATTTAAAAATCTACCTGACCATGTAGGTTTTCTATACCAATCTAATTTCACTCTATTATTATTAACTCTAATGACTCTAATATCTATAAAACTCAATTGATTATCTGACTCGACCTCTTTTGTGAATTTAATTCTATCATGGATAGAATTAAACACATCCACCATATCATCCACAAAACATTCAGGTACAACTGCAAAAATGTCATCAACATATCTGTTAATAATTGGCTGAAAACCCAACTTAGGCAAAGCAACACTTTCCAATTTTTCCATTACTAAATTCGCTATAACAGGTGACAAAGGTGATCCCATTGGATAACCATATCTTTGCTCATATAAACTATTATCAAAAGAAAAAATTGTGTTTTTAAAAACCAAATTAAGTGCCTTTACAAATTTATCTTTTGTTAAACTAGTATGTACTTTAATTTCAGACCATTTATCTTCTATAATATCATTCACTGGCGAGTTTTTTGTCTAATATATTGTTTAAGATAGTGGATAAAACAAATTCATATATTAAAGATAGTTGAAGATTTTGTGATATAATGAAAGATATTGTTATTCCGAATGATCATAGGATGATTTCATTGGATGTAGTGTCTTTGTTTACAAATATACCTCTAGAGTTGTTGAATGATATTATACAAGATAAATGGTCTGAAATTATAGTACATACTAATTTAACAAAAGATGAGTTTGTAAAGGCACTTAATTTGGTTTTTAAAAACACAATTTTTTCTTTTGATAATAGTTTATATGAGCAAAGATATGGTTGTCTAATGGGATCACCTTTGTCACCTGTTATAGCGAATTTAGTAATGGAAAAATTGGAAAGTGTTGCTTTGTCTAAGTTGGTTTCAGCCAATTATTTTTAAAAGATATGTTGATGACATATTTGCAGTTGTACCTGAATTTTCTGTGGATGATATGGTGGATGTGTTTAATTCTATCTATGATAGAATTAAATTCACAAAAGAGGTCGAGTCAGATAATCAATTGAGTTTTTTAGATATTAGAGTCATTAGAGTTAATAATAATAGAGTGAAGGTAGATTTTTAAATTTTGATTCTCACCACCAATTCGGAAACAGGACAGGTGCGATCAAAGGTGTCATTGACAGAGCGATTAAATTGTCACATACAGATTTTAGGAAAAAGAATTTAAATTTAGTTAGAGAAACATTTATTAAGAATAGTTATCCGGTAAAATTTATTGATAAAATAATTGAAGAGAGAGTATGGGAAATTTATAATGGTGGATTGAAGAAGCGGGCAGATAATCAAACAAGGAATAGAAATGGAAAGAATGCATATTTTAGTTTACCATATGTTAGAGGTTTGTCGGAAAGGATTAGAAGGGTTTTTAGTAAACATAATATTCAAGTTTTCTTTAGAAACGATAATAATTTAGAAAGGTTATTTAGTAATTGTAAAGACAAGGATGATAAAGGTTTAATATCGGGAGTAGTTTATAAAATTAATTGTAGGGATTGTAATGGATGTTATATTGGTCAAACGGGTAGATATTTGAAGAAGAGAATATATAAACATCAATATAGTTTACGTAGTATAAATTTTACATCGGGTTTGAAAGAACATTGTTTAAATAGTTTGCATTCTTTCGATTTTGGGAGTGTGGATATTTTGGAACAAGGGATTAAGAATAAATATAAGAGGGAAAGCCTTGAAAGTATTCACATTCTAAGGAATCGGGATAATGTAAATTTAATGGTAGAGTCAAGGATAGGGTTTCATTTCAGTCCCTGAGGAGGAGCCGGAGCGCGCTCGAAACATTGGGCAATTGGGCAATTTGGTGGTGGGAGGCAGTCAGATAGTCCTTTGCTAATAAAGCTTTTTTCCAGGTTTTAATTAAGTTTTTATTTCAGATTCTGCGAGGGTGCTTATAAACAAGGGCAATCTGACTGCCATAAATATTAATTATTTTAATTTAATTTATAAGACTGTAAGACCGATGAAAAAATTCTCATCACACTTAACTAAATAACAAAAATTGAAATTTCCTTATTCGTTCATTCACTGGTGAAGTCACCCTATTTAATTACCTTGATTAAAGCAATGTCGTCGTTTTTGGCGTTGATTCTAAAATCTGCGTGCATTATAATTTCCGCAACTTTGTGTTCTTGACCTAAATTTTTTCTTAATCCATTGCGAGTTTTTCTTAATCCACTGCCAGTTCTTACTGATATGTACAATTTATTTCTATTTTGCAATGAAGAGATTAATTTAATATTTTGTAAGAAGTTTTGTTATATAAAAATACTTAATGTAATTTTAAAAATAAAATGAAATCTTACTTGACACAGTGTGCAGCTGTTATAACCCAAAATTCATATATAATAGTTGCACCGCAGATGTCGTCTACTCTGAACCAAAGCAAGCTAGCCTAAAAACAAATTTAAATACTTTCATCCTGAGAGCTATGGGCTTAAAGATTTATATTGAAATTATTATGTTCATATACAAGATATAAGGAGCTTTAATCAGATTCAACATCTTGTTGAATTATTTTAAAAAAACTTTTAAATTTCTATAAACTGTTTTGTATGAAATTTATTCAATACATAATGCAATAAAGCAATTACGTCTATTAATATCGTTCATGGTCCATGGACTATTTTATTCAACAACCTATTAATAAATAAATCTATTAATAAATCTATCAAATAATCTATTAATTTTTTAACCAGTTACATTAAAGAAATTGCTGCAAAGGTATGAATGTTACAAAATTTAATTGATATTTATTTACCTGATATGGTAGATCTTGTATTCTAACGGGATCTCCTCCAATAATTTTTTCTTCATGTGTTCCATTGTTATCTATTAGAAATTGAAATATAATATGTAATTGTAAAATTTATTTTAATTAACAAAAATACTATTTAAAATCTCGTTTACCTATATAGAAGCCGCTCGCGAAAACGACGCACAACAAAATACACAAAACCTTCATGACTGCAAGTGAAAATGAAAAAAAAATCTTCCTTATATACACCGATCTTATCACATGATCATTAATAGAATTATAAATTAAAAATCAAATAAACACGAGTGTTGGAGTCAACTATTTCTTTCGTGCTATTATTAGCTTGGTTAGTTCGTGATTGTTACGATAAATGCTGTTGAAGGTAGCGCGCCACGGTACACGTGTTACGACGTGCGCACGAAATAAAAATTTCAGTAGTCTACGTATTGTTGTACAATTTTTCGTGATCGTGTCGTGTGCACGTCGTAACCATAGAGGTATTATAGATAGAGGAGAGGAGATATATGGCTGCCTACAAGTAGAAATTTCCTACGATTAGAAAGAGAAAGAAAACTGCGGTACCATAGCTATCTCTTTCTATTGGCGCATGCGCAGATTCAAACTGTAATTGCAACAACACAAATTATTAAAAAATGACAAACTTTTAAGAGAAAATGTTTATTTAAATGTTTTTTAAGATTAAAAATTGAAGAAATTCAGTATAATGAATTCAGTAAATAATATACTTATAGAATTCAAATAAATATAGTTAACCTCACCTCTGTTAGCTGTTGCTGTGAGAGACAGAAGGGGCTCTCTTATCTTCTTTCTCTTTCTATAGATGGTACGCTTTTTTGACGAACTCCCCTACTCTATCTATAATAACTCTACGGTCGTAATACGTGTACCGTGGCGCGCGGCCTTCAACAGCATTTATAACAATCACGAAAAATTCTATTTAGCAACAATGTATATATAAAGTACTGGAATTTTCCAAAAAACTCGCTTAGGCGTTTAAGAATATAGTAATTCGAATCAAATCCTAAAATTCGAAAATTCGTTACACAATTTTGCATTTGAAAATACAGATTTAAAGTGGCGAAAAAAATTGTTTTAAAAATCGCTATTTGGTTCAATAACAATCTCTATTATTCCGCTATGGTTTATAATATTCCTAATACTCCAAAATTTATTGTGTAAAATTTGTGAAAGAAATAGTTGATCTCACTGAGAGAAGAGTTTAGTTCCCTCAAATAAACATATTTATTTGATATTCCCTAAATTTAATTAATTTGTTCGAAATATTCTTTCATTAGATCACGATAAATATAACTTTAAAATAATTAAATAATCGCTTTTGGAGAATTGAATAGATATTTATATGAAAAAAATATTTGGTAACTATTACCAAATCTTAATTGAGATAAATATTCCTGTGTTTATCGACCGTCAATCGACCCAATATGCTTATACATGTTCTATATATGTATGTGTGCACACCGAACTATAGTTTTGAGTAGACTGAAAAAAAAAAGTCTATTTCTGCTCGGGATCCAAGCGAAATCTGCTTTGCTAGCCCAAGCCAGCGGCGTAAAGCAACTTCTGCTCATCGACCCATGTTGTTTTTACTTCTATCTCAAAATATCTCAACTACTATCTCAAAATATACCTGTCGCTAAAATCACCTATCGGGATTTTCCCTGTCTGTGATTTCCCCTATCGGGATATCTACCCACCCCCAAAAATATCTTTTGTTTTTTTATTTATGTATCCTATACAAACAATTAATTATTGTTATAAAAAATTTTAAAGAAATACATTAGTTTGCGAAAGAAAAGTATGTATTGGCAACATCTAATAAATATTTGTTTTGAAACAGGTATTTAATTACTATCCTGCTCGACTTAGTGGTTTAAAGTTAATCCATTATTGTAACAATCATACAAATATAATAACAAAGTTATACTTCTTAACGAAAGATAACGAATCGTTTTGAAATTTAACAGAGAGGTAGTTTTTTTCATATTTAAGAATCGATATTTTTATGAAATATTTTTATGAAATTTTTACGAAATTCATATTTTGAAAGTCAATTATTATCGTTGCCCTAGTACACGTTGCCGCGAGACTCAATCTGAAATTATTTTCTCGGGGATATGCCAGTAAACAATAATTATTTTATTTATATATGATGTACAAATTAAATAGAACTATTGCATATTTTGCTCTAAAACTTTATATGTGTGTTTTGGGGCTAATTTGGAATAAGTTAAATAATTTTGACCAACACAACCTCTTGAAATTTTAACACAATGTTGTACTCGATAAGTGTAATAAGTGATAAAAATTTTGAGTCCATCAATCGAATATTCTTTTCAAAAATGCAAATATAAGAAATTTATAAAAAAATTTTAACCTCAAATATCTTTGATCACAACGGTCAGATTTTTTTCGGCAAAGAACTGAATCCTTAGATATAAAAAAGCTAATTCTTTGCCAAATTTCAAAACGATTCATTGACTTTTACTCCTGATATCGTTAACGAAAGAAAACGCACTTGTTTTCAAAAATAATTTTTTTCTCGTAAACAAATCAACATAATCTCTTGAAATTTTAACACAATGTTGTACTCAATAAGTGTAATAAGTGGTAAAAATTTTGAGTGGAAAAATTTTTTGAGATATTAATTCAAGAAATATAAACCATATTTTCATTAATAACAAATGACAGGCTAGAGATAATTTAAATAAAAAAACTGCTGCCAATTCATTGGCACTTAGCTTTCTCAAACTAATTTATCAATTCCTTTTTTTATACTTTTATAAAATAATTTTTCTCAAAAACAAATGAAGAAAATGTATTGAAATTTTAACCAAATATAGTTTTTAATAAGTGTAATAAGTGTAATAAGTGGAAAATATTTCAAAATAATTAGTTCTTTAAGAAATAACAAAGATCTGTATTATTTTAATAAATTGTTTATTTTCATAATCTTATCTGCTTTCACAATGATTGAAAACTCGCTGTAGGGGTATATTTTTAATTTTATTTAAATAATACCGTCTTTAGTTATTCATAAAAAAATACATGTTTTTTTATTGATAGACAATTTCATTAACCTACCTTCATTATACCTCGTTGCAATATTTTTAAATAATGAACCTAATAGCTTATTAAATTAGAAAAAGCAAGTAAACAACACGCGTGCGTATCGCGCGTCATTTCCACTTTTTAGTAACATATACATAAAGCCATTTTCAAAAAATTTCGATATGAAAAGATGGCTAAAACAGTTTTAGCCTAAAATATCTCTCAAATTCATAAACGAATTCTTTTATTACCATAAGAACTAATATAATAAATAATATACAAACTCAACATATCTACAAAATTTCAAAGAAATTAAAACAATTTTACTCTAGTTATTGTGCAACCGAGAAAGCCATTTTCAGAAATACCATAATGTTAAATATCAAATATTTTAAAAAGTAGCCATATAATCTTGATCACAGTAAAATAATTTGGAGGTAATATTAATTATGAAAAGGGTTTTTATATATCGTGAATTGAATGTGTATTAGTTACGTTCCAAGTAGGTAGGTTATTTTGTATTATTTATATCTTAACATAAATACTTTTGTGTTGACACATTATTAATTGCATCTAATAAATGATTTAAAGAAGCGATTAAGTCAATTTTACTTCCAAAATCGCCAGACATACAAAGCTCAATTTTTTTCATTTATTAATTTTACTAAAAATATTTTAACCTCAAATATCTGAAATTTATGGACCAATCATTTTGCCCCAAGAAATCGACATAAAAATCTAAAAAATACACCTCTACAAGAAATTTTGAAGCGAATAAGTCAATTTTATTCCTGCAATCGTTGCACATACAAAACTCATTTTTTTTTATTTTTTCATTTTTCAATGCTTACGTTTTTTTTTTATAATAACAGAACACCCTATAAAAGAAAATTTTTTTTTTAGGAAATATAGCTATTTTAATTCTATTTCGAATGCTGCCCATTCCCTTCGAATATATAGAGCTATTCTCGAAAATTACGATTTGAAAAAGATTAAAAATATTTTAACTTCAAATATCTCTTAAATCTATGGACCAATCATTTTGCCCAAATAACTCGATCGAAAACTATACAAAATCCACCTCTACGAGGAATTTTGAAGCGATTAAGTCAATTTTTACTCCCGCAATGGTTAGACATACTAAACTCATTTTTTTCATTTTTCTATGTTTACGTTTTTATTAATAACAAATAACAGGTTTACTCCATAAAACGTGCGACATAGAGAACACATTTTTTCCATTTTTTAATTTTTGTCTCAAAAACTAACCAACAGAATGGATTAAAATTTTCACAGATTATAGCAATTTATATTCTGCATTATCGTGAATTTTCTCCAAAAAATTGACCGTTTACTTTAGGAGTTATTAGCTTTTTAAAAAAAAACACGTTTTTGTTAATAACAAGAGGACCGTGATAGCTAGATAATTTATTTTGAAATTATCGGTTTTTTTATGCTCTTTCGAATGCGACCCATCCGATTCAAAAATTTAAATCCGATCATTAAAAAAAAATCAAAAATAAATTTTTCGAAAATCAAAAATTTGAAATAAAACAAAAACGAATCAGTAAATCATCAAAAATTATTTTCTTCCCGAATTCGGAATAAAAAAACAAAAAAAATGAGAACCTGATGGTTAAAATCGACCGCGTAGATTCGGAGATAAAGCGGTATACATACACACACACGCACACACACGCCCACACATCCATACAGACATTTTCTAAAATCATGTGAAACAAACTTCTAACACCTCTAATGATGTTTATAGAGAATTTTAACGAAGTTGAAAAATTTACTATTACAAAGCTTCCTCTAGGAGGAAGCAAAAGAAATTGTAGGTAATTTAAAGACCTTTTAATAAAAATTTAGTTTATTAAGTAATACTGGTTAAAACAAATTAAAAAATCAAAAAAACGAAAAATTCAAAATCGTTTTTTGGTTATAAAAAAAGAAAATCGGTAAAATCAAAAAGTAGGGTATGCTCTCTCTATTCTCTTCCGAAACGAAGAGAATAAGCCTTTTCCGATGCAAATCGGTCGATCAGTTCAAAAGTTCTCGCCTGTATAGACAGAAACACACACACACACACACACACGCGCGCGCACGCACGATGCACACACACAGACACGAACATTTTTTATCAAACACAACGGATTTTAGCGCCAAAAGTCTTAAAACATGTTCTTGAACATTTTTGGTTCAAAAATTTTTTTCACCGTTATAAAGCTTCCAATTTGAGGAAGCAAAAATATACATAAAGCATTGGCTAGCCAAATAAATAAAATTATGCAACTAAAAAACAAATTACGCATTGGGTTGTATTCGATACTAGTGATATTGAGGATATTTAGTATCTACACAAAGCACCTACACAGGATTTTTTTAGCACGGCTAAGTTCTACACAAATAATATTAAGAAAAAATGTACACATATATAGTCTACACTGAGATAGATTACACGATTAAACTGTACATCATGTGTAGATCATATTAATGTAGATTTTAACTGTGCACAATTTATCTCGATAAATAGTTTGGGTGCCGAAATTCTCTGTGTAGAATTTATTTGTGTAGCATTTTAGAAAATACTTGTGTACGATATCGCCGCAAGTCGTCGATTAAATTTACATACTTAATTATAGGTAATTTTTAATCAATTACATAAAATTTGATTTCAATTGAGGGCCCCGAAAAGGAACATCCCGAGATTTTGCAGAAAATGTGTCGAATTTGAAAATTGAGCAAATCGCGATTTTTAAAAAACAGGCATGTAAAGAATTGAAATGCGCATTTTTATGTGAAGAAATCAAATTTTCATCTTTATTAGTTTTATTAAGAATCCCAATAAACTGTTTTTTTTTTTTTTTGGAAAAAAAAGTTTAATATAATTTTCTGTTCAACTCGCCAGAACTTCGTTCAGATCAAATATTTCATTCAGAAATTTTTACCCAATAAATTTTGCAGTATTATAGGAATATTATAATCCATAGCGCAATAATAGATATTGTTATTGAACCAAACAGCAAATTTTATAACAATTTTTTTCGCTATTTTAAACCTGCATTTTCAAATGCAAAAGTTGTGTAACGAATTTTCGAATTTTACTCCATGTATTGTTGCTAAATAGAATTTTTTGAGATTGTTACGATAAATGCTGTAGAAAGCCGCGCGCCGCGGTACACTATTACGACAAGCGTACGACACGATCACAAACAATGGTACAAATTTTTAACAATAATACATAGACTACTGAAATTTTCGTGTCGTGCGACCGTCGTAACACATATAGCGTGGCGCGTGGCCTTCAACAGCATTTATCGTAACAATCACGAAAAATTCTATTTAGCAACAATACATAGAGAAAAATTCGAAATATCGTTACACAACTTTTGCATTTGAAAATGCAGGTTTAAAATAGCGAAAGAAATTGTTATAAAATTTGCTATTTGGTTCAATAACAATCTTTACTATTGCACTATCGTTTATAATATTCCTAATACTACAAAATTTATTGTGTAAAAGCACCCCGCACACAATGTATGGGAAAAAATCATTCGGTCAAATTTTGGGGGGTTTTGCCCATGAGAACTTTTGTTCAGGACCTCAAGATCTATCTTTTCCCCAAGTTTGATCCAATTTGACCGAATGATTATTTTCCATACATTGTGTGCGGGGTCCTTTTTTGAAGGAAATATTTGATCAGAACGAAGTTCTGGCGAGTTGAACAGAAAATTACATTAAACTTTATTTTACTCAACAATAACATCCGATTGGGCCGACAAAAATGTGTATTGATAAGTCATATCCAGACCTTTCAGAAAATGGACCTACTTCCCACCGATATCCAAATTCGGTGACGAAAAAAAAATGTCGATTTTTCGATATTTTGCTTTATTTTTTTTACCCGACTTAATATTATCCGATCAACTATATAATTGAACTTGCACAACTCCAAATAAGCTTTAAATACGTGCCAAAAATAAACTTGATATCTCTGACCAGTTTCAAGTTATGCTGGGGACAAATTTATAACACACACACAAACACACACACACACACACACACACACACACTTACACACACACACGCACACACACACCCACAGACCCCCCCCCCTCCACACACACACATACACACAGACACACACACAGACACCAGCACACACACAGATACATATGCACAGAAATCTTCAAGAAAACGCATATTTCGACTCAGGGATCTCAGAAATATAAAAAATCATCGAAATCTCGGGGTCGAAAAATTTGACCGTTACTAAGCTTTCTCTTTGAGAAAGCAAAAAATCTTAACTGTTAACGAACGGACGATTGGATATATGGACAAATGGAATGGTCATTTATAGTTAGATGATTTCGTTAAGAATTAAGTTAGATTTGTTTACTCAAACGATTCGTGACTTAACTGTTAACGAATTTGTCTAATTTTAAATGAACATTCCACTTGTCCATATCAAAACGCCCGTTCATTAACAGTTAAGATTTTCTTTTCTCTGTGCACCTGCGCAGAGACATATTGCCAACATTTTTAAAGTTAAAACGCAAAATTTACAAAAAATAAATATCACAATAAAAAAGCTAAGAAAAGGTACGTCTAAAACGCTGAATGTACATTTTTTAATAGTACATTTTAGTATCGCAGACACGAGTTATAACTAGCATGATTTGACGCTCGCGGGGGAGGGGGGGGGTGACGCGAACGACTCCATAATAGGTATCATTTTACTGATGCCAAGGCCATTTGTAACTTTACGCATTTTTATGAAAAAAATCAAGAAAACAATATGTTACAACAAAAGTGAGGAAAGAGATGTTCCTAAGAATTGAAATCTCGGATTCCCTTGACCATTTTATAAAAAATGGAAAATTCTTTTGAACAATTTGAAAATATTTTATGGATAAAATAGATGTATTTTCTAGGGGGGGGTTAAGAATTACAATGATCAGAAATTCCGATAGCGAAAATCCCGATAGGTAATTTAACCGATAGCTAAATCATCGGAATAAGGTTCTAATCTAATAGGAAAAATTCCTACGAGAAAGTTATAAATGGTCAATAGTTCCGAAAATAATTTTGACAGTGGTCAAAAGTTTCGTAAATAATTTTGACAATGGTTCATGGTAACGAAAATGAAATATCCGAAAGTTCAAATTGTCGAAATAAAAACTATCAACGGTTATATCACAGATAGGTACACATTCCGAAAATCTGTGGTTAAACAGGCCGAAATTTCGAAAACTAATAAAACACTTCTTAAAACGTATATAATGATAAACGTTTGCGCTAGATGCGTTAGTACAATTGATTAATCAAAATATAAGTTGATTAAGTCAATAATCTGATTACCAATAAGCTATAAAAACATATACATAAAACATTGGTGAGTCAAATAAATAAAATTACGCAACTAAAAAGCAAATTACGCATTGGGTTGTATTCGATACTATAGCGATACTGAACACATTTAGTATCTACACAAAGCCCCCATACAGAACTTTTATAGCACGGCTAAGTTCTACACAAATAATATTAAGAAAAAATGTACACATATATAGTCTACACTGAGATAGATTGCACGATTAAACTGTACATCATGTGTAGATCACATTAATGTAGATTATAACTGTGCACAATTTATCTCGATAAATAGTTTGTGGGCCGAAATTCTCTGCATAGACTTTATTTGTGTAGCATTTTACAAAATACTTGTGTACGATATCGCCGAAACTCGTCGATTAAATTCACATACTTAATTATAGGTAGTTTTTAATCAATACCGCGATTTTGCAGAAAAAGTATCAAATTTGAAAATTGAGCAAATCGCGATTTTTAAAGAACAGGCATGTAAAGAATTGAAATGCGTATTTTTATATGAAGAAATTAAATTTCCATCTTTATTAGTTTTATTAAAAATCCCAATAAACTATTTTTTTTTTGGATAAAAAAAGTATAATGTAAGTTTCTGTTCAACTCGCCAGAACTTCGTTCTGATCAAATATTTCCTTCAAAACATTTTATACAATAAATTTTGTAGTATTAGGAATATTATAAACCATAGTGCAATAATAAAGATTGTTATTGAACCAAATAGAAAATTTTATCACATTTTTTTTTTCTATTTTAAACCTGCATTTTCAAATGCAAAAATTGTGTAACGAATTTCCTAATTTTTCTCTATGTATTGTTGCTAAATAGAATTTTTCGTGATTGTTACGATAAATACTATTGAAGGCCACGCGCCACGCTATACGTGTTACGACGGTCGCACGACAAGAAAATTTCAGTAGTCTATGTATTGTTGTTAAAAATTTGTACCATTTTTCGTGATCGTGTCATACGTACGTCGTAATACGTGTACCGTGGCGCGCGGCCTTCAACAGCATATGTCTTTTATTCATCTCATTATCGTCTTTTTCGCTCTAAAAGAAAAATCGCTGCCAATTCATTGGCCCCGTGGCTTCCTCAAACTTAATTTGCTGATTCCTTTAATTATTAATAACAAAATTTATAATTTTTTCAACAATTTATGATATAATTCTAATTAAATTAATTTATGAATATTAAAAAGTATTAATTTTTTAAATTATGTATAAAATATGAATAATAATAGGTATGATTTATTTTTTAAATTACGTGTGAAAAACAAATAAAATTCCTAATAACGTTTACTTCAAATTATATTTTCTTTGTGAAATTTCACACATACCTATATTGCCTATACCAGCCACAAAATTGTCTATAAATTTCATGTTTATACATAAAGCCGTTCCCGAAAAATTATGATTTGAAAAGAGGACTAAAACAGTTTTAGCCTCAAATATCTCCGAAATGCATAAATCAATTCTTTTACCATAAGAACTCGTATAATAAATAATATACAAACTCTACATCTCTACAAAATTTCAAAGGAATTAAAACAATTTTACTCTAGTTCGTCGTGCGGCACGAAGAAAAGCCAACTTGGAAGTTACAGGCGAAGAAAAGCCAAAAATGCGTCTAAGGCGAAGAAAAGCCAGCTTGCATCCTCCCGGACGAAGAAAAGCTAAGAATTGAAATCTCGGATTCCCTTGGCCATTTTATAAAAAATGGAAAATCCAAAAAGGTTCTTTTGAACAATTTGAAAATATTTTATGGGTAAAATAGATATATTTTCTAGGGGGGGTTAAGAATTACAATGGTCAGAAATTCCGATAGCGAAAATCCCGATAGGTAATTTAACCGATAGCTAAATCATCGGAATAAGGTTCTAATCTAATAGGAAAAATTCCTACGAGAAAGTTTTGAATGGTCAATAGATCCGAAAATAATTTTGACAGTGGTCAAAAGTTTCGTAAATAATTTTGACAATGGGTCATAGTAACAAAAATGAAATATCCGAAAGGTCGAATAGTCGAAATAAAATCAATGATAAGAAACGATGGTGAGGATCAACCCAGGTACACAAAAAAACACTTTAACTTTCCATTTTCAAAACCACAACGTTTCGCTAGTTAGTTTTCTAGCCTCATCAGGTAATCATTTATTTAACTATAAAAACAAAGACACAATAGAATCTTAAACATGGTTATTTTGGTTGTAATCACAAAGAGAGAATACTAAAAAATACATACAATATAGTTATTATCATCGTAGGTATTTTTAAGAGCCAGAATCTCTACGTCCTATTACACAAGCTACATCGCCAACCGACAAACTCAAGTTTCACAAAGTAGTATATATAAATATATCGCTCTCGCATTTTCATCCGTAATCAAAACAATCAATACATAAATACAAATCAACAAACATTATAATTATATAAAACGATGAGAATTCAAATCAAATTTATTAAAAATTCTGTTGTACTGACTATTTAAAAATTGTGTGTCTTCCTGTCTGTTGATCGTGTTATCAATAAAATTGATGTGCAGCATTTCAGAAATACGACGTTTTTCTCTGTTAATTTCCCTATCTAATATTAATGTGTTAGCCCAATCAAAATTGTGTGTAGGATTATCTTTGATATGTTGTGGAACAGGAAGCAATTTGTGTGTGTGTGTGTGTGTGTGTGTGTGGGTGTGTGTGTGTGTGTGTGTGTGTGTGTGTGTGTGTGTGTGTGTGTGTGTGTGTGTGTGTGTGTGTGTGTACAGGCGAGAACTTTTGAACCGATCGACCGATTTGCATCGGAAAAGGCTTATTCTCTTCGTTTAGGAAGAGAATAGAGAGAGCATTACCCTACTTTTTGATTTTACCGATTTTTTTTTTATAACCAAAAAACAATTTCGAATTTTTCGTTTTTTTGATTTTTTAATTTGTTTCAGCCAGTATTACTTAATAAACTAAATTTTTATTAAAAGGTCTTTAAATTACCTACAATTTCTTTTTTTATTTAAATTATTTCTAGCCTGTCATTTGTTATTAATGAAAATATGGTTTATATTTCTTGAATTAATATCTCAAAAAATTTTTCCACTCAAAATTTTTACCACTTATTCCACTTATCGAGTACAACATTGTGTTAAAATTTCAAGAGGTTATGTTGATTTGTTTACGAGAAAAAAATTATTTTTGAAAACAAGTGCGTTTTCTTTCGTTAACGATATCAGGAGTAAAAGTCAATGATTCGTTTTGAAATTTGGCAAAGAATTAGCTTTTTTATATCTAAGGATTCAGTTCTTTGCCGAAAAAAATCTGAATTTCTTATTTGCATTTTTAAGAAGAATATTCGATTGATTGACTCAAAATTTTTACCACTTATTACACTTATCGAGTACAATATTGTGTTAAAATTTCAAGAGGTTGTGTTGGTTAAAATTCTTTAACTCATTCCAAATTAGCCCCAAAACACACTTATAAAGTTTTAGAGCAAAATATGCAATAGTTCTATTTAATTTGTACATCATATATAAATAAAATAATTATTGTGTACTACGGCATATCCTCGAGAAAATAATTTGAGATTGAGTCCCGCGGCAACGTGTACTAGGGCAACGATAATAATAATTGACTTTCAAAATATGAATTTCGTAAAAATTTCATAAAAATATTTCATAAAAATATCGATTCTTAAATATGAAAAAACTACCTCTCTGTTAAATTTCAAAACGATTCGTTATGTTTTGTTAAGAAGTATAACTTAGTTATTATATTTGTATGATTGTTACAATAATGGATTAACTTTAAACCACTAAGTCGAACAGGATAGTAATTAAATACCTGTTCAAAACAAATATTTATTAGATATTGCCAATACATACTTTTCTTTCTCAAACTAATGCATTTCTTTAAAATTTTTTATAACAATAATTAATTGTTTGTATAGGATACATAAATAAAAAAAAACAAAAAAGATATTTTTTATATTCGGCGAATTTCAAGATGTATACTTGAATTTCAATAACGCATATTTTTTCTTTTCAGTTCACTGACATACCGACTGAATTATTGTTAATATTCAGCGTATTTTTACGAGATTTTACAGTGTTTTTTCGAGTATGAGATACTTATATTTTATATTATAAGATTTTGGTATTTTCGCCTGTATGGGAATTGAATTTCGGCATTATACCTATTATGGAAACTAAGTTTCGGCATTTTTCCCCATGGATGTTATCATCGTCGGTATTTTTCATTTCGATAATTTTGGGGGTGGGTAGATATCCCGATAGGGGAAATTTGAAATTCGCCGAATATAAAAAATATCTTTTTTGTTTTTTTATTTATGTATCCTATACAAACAATTAATTATTGTTATAAAAATATTTAAAGAAATGCATTAGTTTGAGAAAGAAAAGTATGTATTGGCAATGTCTAATAAATATTTGTTTTGAACAAGTATTTAATTACTATCCTGCTCGACTTAGTGGTTTAAAGTTAATCCATTATTGTAACAATCATACAAATATAATAACTAAGTTATACTTCTTAACAAAAGATAACGAATCGTTTTGAAATTTAACAGAGAGGTAGTTTTTTCATATTTAAGAATCGATATTTTTATGAAATATTTTTATGAAATTTTTACGAAATTCATATTTTGAAAGTCACACGTTGCCGCGGGACTCAATCTCAAATTATTTTCTCGAGGATATGCCGTAGTACACAATAATTATTTTATTTATATATGATGTACAAATTAAATAGAACTATTGCATATTTTGCTCTAAAACTTTATAAGTGTGTTTTGGGGCTAATTTGGAATGAGTTAAAGAATTTTGACCAACACAACCTCTTGAAATTTTAACACAATGTTGTACTCGATAAGTGTAATAAGTGGTAAAAATGTTGAGTCAATCAATCAAATATTCTTTTTAAAAATGCAAATAAGAAATTCAGATTTTTTTCGGCAAAGAACTGAATCCTTAGATATAAAAAAGCTAATTCTTTGCCAAATTTCAAAACGATTCATTGACTTTTACTCCTGATATCGTTAACGAAAGAAAACGCACTTGTTTTCAAAAATAATTTTTTTCTCGTAAACAAATCAACATAACCTCTTGAAATTTTAACACAATGTTGTACTCGATAAGTGGAATAAGTGGTAAAAATTTTGAGTGGAAAAATTTTTTGAGATATTAATTCAAGAAATATAAACCATATTTTCATTAATAATAAATGACAGGCTAGAAATAATTTAAATAAAAAAAGAAATTGTAGGTAATTTAAAGACCTTTTAATAAAAATTTAGTATATTAAGTAATACTGGATGAAACAAATTAAAAAATCAAAAAAAAAGAAAAATTCAAAATTGTTTTTTTGGTTATAAAAAAAAAATCGGTAAAATCAAAAAGTAGGGTAATGCTCTCTCTATTCTCTTCCGAAACGAAGAGAATAAGCCTTTTCCGATGTAGATCGGTCGATCGGTTCAAAAGTTCTCGCCTGTACACACACACACACACACACACACACACACACACACACACACACACACACACAAATTGCTTCCTGTTCCACAACATATCAAAGATAATCCTACACACAATTTTGATTGGGCTAACACATTAATATTAGATAGGGAAAGTAACAGAGATAAACGTCGTATTTCTGAAATGCTGCACATCAATTTTATTGATAACACAATCAACAGACAGGAAGACACACAATTTTTAAATAGTCAGTACAACAGAATTTTTAATAAATTTGATCTGAATTCTCATCGTTTTATATAATTATAATGTTTGTTGATTTGTATTTATGTATTGATTGTTTTGATTACGGATGAAAATGCGAGAGCGATATATTTATATATACTACTTTGTGAAACTTGAGTTTGTCGGTTGGCGATGTAGCTTGTGTAATAGGACGTAGAGCTTCTGGCTCTTAAAAATACCTACGATGATAATAACTATATTGTATGTATTTTTTAGTATTCTCTCTTTGTGATTACAACCAAAATAACCATGTTTAAGATTCTATTGTGTCTTTGTTTTTATAGTTAAATAAATGATTACCTGATGAGGCTAGAAAACTGACTAGCGAAACGTTGTGGTTTTGAAAATGGAAAGTTAAAGTGTTTTTTTGTGTACCTGGGTTGATCCTCACCATCGTTTCTTATCATTGATTTTATTTCGACTATTTGACCTTTCGGATATTTCATTTTTGTTACTATGACCCATTGTCAAAATTATTTACGAAACTTTTGACCACTGTCAAAATTATTTCCGGATCTATTGACCATTCATAACTTTCTCGTAGGAATTTTTCCTATTAGATTAGAACCTTATTCCGATGATTTAGCTATCGGTTAAATTACCTATCGGGATTTTCGCTATCGGAATTTCTGACCATTGTAATTCTTAACCCCCCCCCCAGAAAATATATCTATTTTACCCATAAAATATTTTCAAATTGTTCAAAAGAACCTTTTTGGATTTTCCATTTTTTATAAAATGGCCAAGGAAATCCGAGATTTCAATTCTTAGCTTTTCTTCGTCCGGGAGGATGCAAGCTGGCTTTTCTTCGCCTTAGACGCATTTTTGGCTTTTCTTCGCCTGTAACTTCCAAGTTGGCTTTTCTTCGTGCCGCACGACGAACTAGAGTAAAATTGTTTTAATTCCTTTGAAATTTTGTAGAGATGTAGAGTTTTTATATTATTTATTATACGAGTTCTTATGGTAAAAGAATTGATTTATGCATTTCGGAGATATTTGAGGCTAAAACTGTTTTAGTCCTCTTTTCAAATCATAATTTTTCGGGAACGGCTTTATGTATAAACATGAAATTTATAGACAATTTTGTGGCTGGTATAGGCAATATAGGTATGTGTGAAATTTCACAAAGAAAATATAATTTGAAGTAAACGTTATTAGGAATTTTATTTGTTTTTCACACGTAATTTAAAAAATAAATCATACCTATTATTATTCATATTTTATACATAATTTAAAAAATTAATACTTTTTAATATTCATAAATTAATTTAATTAGAATAATATCATAAATTGTTGAAAAAATTATAAATTTTGTTATTAATAATTAAAGGAATCAGCAAATTAAGTTTGAGGAAGCCACGGGGCCAATGAATTGGCAGCGGTTTTTCTTTTAGAGCGAAAAAGACGATAATGAGATGAATAAAAGACATATGCTGTTGAAGGCCGCGCGCCACGGTACACGTATTACGACGTACGTATGACACGGTCACGAAAAATGGTACAAATTTTTAACAACAATACATAGACTACTGAAATTTTCTTGTCGTGCGACCGTCGTAACACGTATAGCGTGGCGCGTGGCCTTCAATAGTATTTATCGTAACAATCACGAAAAATTCTATTTAGCAACAATACATAGAGAAAAATTAGGAAATTCGTTACACAATTTTTGCATTTGAAAATGCAGGTTTAAAATAGAAAAAAAAAATGCGATAAAATTTTCTATTTGGTTCAATAACAATCTTTATTATTGCACTATGGTTTATAATATTCCTAATACTACAAAATTTATTGTATAAAATGTTTTGAAGGAAATATTTGATTAGAACGAAGTTCTGGCGAGTTGAACAGAAAATTACATTAAACTTTTTTTATCCAAAAAAAAAAATAGTTTATTGGAATTTTTAATAAAACTAATAAAGATGGAAATTTAATTTCTTCATATAAAAATACGCATTTCAATTCTTTACATGCCTGTTCTTTAAAAATCGCGATTTGCTCAATTTTCAAATTTGATACTTTTTCTGCAAAATCGCGGTATTGATTAAAAACTACCTATAATTAAGTATGTGAATTTAATCGACGAGTTTCGGCGATATCGTACACAAGTATTTTGTAAAATGCTACACAAATAAAGTCTATGCAGAGAATTTCGGCCCACAAACAATTTATCGAGATAAATTGTGCACAGTTATAATCTACATTAATATGATCTACACATGATGTACATTTTAATCGTGTAATCTATCTCAGTGTAGATTATATATGTGTACATTTTTTCTTAATATTATTTGTGTAGAACTTAGCCGTGCTATAAAAGTTCTGTATAGGGGCTTTGTGTAGATACTAAATGTGTTCAGTATCGCTTATATTATCGAATACAACCCAATGCGTAATTGGTTTTTTAGTTGCGTAATTTTATTTATTTGACTCACCAATGTTTTATGTATATGTTTTTATAGCTTATTGGTAATCAGATTATTGACTTAATCAACTTATATTTTGATTAATCAATTGTACTAACGCATCTAGCGCAAACGTTTATCTTTATATACGTTTTAAGAAGTGTTTAATTAGTTTTCGAAATTTCGGCCTGTTTAACCACCGATTTTCGGAATGTGTACCTATCTGTGATATAACCGTTGATAGTTTTTATTTCGACAATTTGAACTTTCGGATATTTCATTTTCGTTACCATGAACCATTGTCAAAATTATTTTCGGAACTATTGACCATTTATAACTTTCTCGTAGGAATTTTTCCTATTAGATTAGAACCTTATTCCGATGATTTAGCTATCGGTTAAATTACCTATCGGGATTTTCGCTATCGGAATTTCTGACCATTGTAATTCTTAACCCCCCCTAGAAAGTACATCTATTTTATCCATAAAATATTTTCAAATTGTTCAAAAGAATTTTCCATTTTTTATAAAATGGTCAAGGGAATCCGAGATTTCAATTCTTAGGAACATCTCTTTCCTCACTTTTGTTGTAACATATTGTTTTCTTGATTTTTTTCATAAAAATGCGTAAAGTTACAAATGGCCTTGGCATCAGTAAAATGATACCTATTATGGAGTCGTTCGCGTCACCCCCCCCTCCCCCGCGAGCGTCAAATCATGCTAGTTATAACTCGTGTCTGCGATACTAAAATGTACTATTAAAAAATGTACATTCAGCGTTTTAGACGTACCTTTTCTTAGCTTTTTTATTGTGATATTTGTGTTTTGTAAATTTTGCGTTTTAACTTTAAAAATGTTGGCAATATGTCTCTGCGCAGGTGCACAGAGAAAAGAAAATCTTAACTGTTAATGAACGGACGTTTTGATATGGACAAATGGAATGTTCATTTAAAATTAGACAAATTCGTTAACAGTTAAGTCACGAATCGTTTGAGTAAACAAATCTAACTTAATTCTTAACGAAATCATCTAACTATAAATGACCATTCCATTTGTCCATATCCAATCGTCCGTTCGTTAACAGTTAAGATTTTTTGCTTTCTCAAAGAGAAAGCTTATTAACGGTCAAATTTTTCGACCCCGAGATTTCGATGATTTTTTATATTTCTGAGATCCGTCAGTGGAAATATGTGTTTTCTTGAAGATTTCTGTGCATATGTATCTGTGTGTGTGCTGGTGTGTGTGTGTGTCTGTGTGTATGTGTGTGTGTGTGGAGGGGGGGGGGGGTCTGTGGGTGTGTGTGTGCGTGTGTGTGTGTATGTGTGTGTGTGTGTGTGTGTGTGTTTGTGTGTGTGTTATAAATTTGTCCCCAGCATAACTTGAAACTGGTCAGAGATATCAAGTTTATTTTTGGCACGTATTTAAAGCTTATTTGGAGTTGTGCAAGTTCAATTATATAGTTGATCGGATAATATTAAGTCGGGTAAAAAAAATAAAGCAAAATATCGAAAAATCGACATTTTTTTTTCGTCACCGAATTTGGATATCGGTGGGAAGTAGGTCCATTTTCTGAAAGGTCTTGATATGACTTATCAATTCACATTTTTGTCGGCCCAATCGGATGTTATTGTTGAGTAAAATAAAGTTTAATGTAATTTTCTGTTCAACTCGCCAGAACTTCGTTCTGATCAAATATTTCCTTCAAAAAAGGACCCCGCACTTGGGGAAAAGATAGATCTTGAGGTCCTGAACAAAAGTTCTCATGGGCAAAACCCCCCAAAATTTGACCGAATGATTTTTTCCCATACATTGTGTGCGGGGTCCTTTTACACAATAAATTTTGTAGTATTAGGAATATTATAAACGATAGTGCAATAGTAAAGATTGTTATTGAACCAAATAGCAAATTTTATAACAATTTCTTTCGCTATTTTAAACCTGCATTTTCAAATGCAAAAGTTGTTGCTAAATAGAATTTTTCGTGATTGTTACGATAAATGCTGTTGAAGGCCACGCGCCACGCTATATGTGTTACGACGGTCGCACGACACGAAAATTTCAGTAGTCTATGTATTGTTGTTAAAAATTTGTACCATTGTTTGTGATCGTGTCGTACGCTTGTCGTAATAGTGTACCGCGGCGCGCGGCTTTCTACAGCATTTATCGTAGCAATCACAAAAAATTCTATTTAGCAACAATACATGGAGCAAAATTCGAAAATTCGTTACACAACTTTTGCATTTGAAAATGCAGGTTTAAAATAGCGAAAAAAATTGTTATAAAATTCGCTGTTTGGTTCAATAACAATATCTATTATTGCGCTATGGATTATAATATTCCTATAATACTGCAAAATTTATTGGGTAAAAATTTCTGAATGAAATATTTGATCTGAACGAAGTTCTGACGAGTTGAACAGAAAATTATATTAAACTTTTTTTTCCAAAAAAAAAAAAAAAACAGTTTATTGGGATTTTTAATAAAACTAATAAAGATGAAAATTTGATTTCTTCACATAAAAATGCGCATTTCAATTCTTTACATGCCTGTTTTTTAAAAATCGCGATTTGCTCAATTTTCAAATTCGATACATTTTCTGCAAAATCTCGGGATGTTCCTTTTCGGGGCCCTCAATTGAGATCAAATTTTATGTAATTGATTAAAAATTACCTATAATTAAGTATGTAAATTTAATCGACGACTTGCGGCGATATCGTACACAAGTATTTTCTAAAATGCTACACAAATAAATTCTAGACAGAGAATTTCGGCACCCAAACTATTTATCGAGATAAATTGTGCACAGTTAAAATCTACATTAATATGATCTACACATGATGTACAGTATATATGTGTACATTTTTTCTTAATATTATTTGTGTAGAACTTAGCCGTGCTAAAAAAGTCCTGTGTAGGTGCTTTGTGTAGATACTAAATATCCTCAATATCACTAGTATCGAATACAACCCAATGCGTAATTTGTTTTTTAGTTGCGTAATTTTATTTATTTGGCTAGCCAATGCTTTATGTATATTTTTGCTTCCTCAAATTGGAAGCTTTATAACGGTGAAAAAAATTTTTGAACCAAAAATGTTCAAGAACATGTTTTAAGACTTTTGGCGCTAAAATCCGTTGTTTTTGATAAAAAATGTTCGTGTCGTGTGTGTGCATGCGTGCGTGCGCGCGCGCGTATGTGTGTGTGTTTCTGTTTATACAGGCGAGAACTTTTGAACTGATCGACCGATTTGCATCGGAAAAGGTTTATTCTCTTCGTTTCGGAAGAGAATAGAGAGAGCATACCCTACTTTTTGATTTTACCGATTTTCTTTTTTTATAACCAAAAAATGATTTTAAATTTTTCGTTTTTTTGATTTTTTAATTTGTTTTAACCAGTATTACTTAATAAACTAAATTTTTATTAAAAGGTCTTTAAATTACTTACAATTTCTTTTGCTTCCTCCTAGAGGAAGCTTTGTAATAGTAAATTTTTCAACTTCATTAAAACTCTCTATAAACATCATTAGAGGTGTTAGAAGTTTGTTTCACATGATTTTAGAAAATGTCTGTATGGATGTGTGGGTGTGTGTGTGTGCGTGTGTGTGTATGTATACCGCTTTATCTCCGGATCTACGCGGTCGATTTTAACCATCAGGTTCTCATTTTTTTTGTTATTTTATTCCGAATTCGGGAAGAAAATAATTTTTGATGATTTACTGATTCGTTTTTGTTTTATTTCAAATTTTTGATTTTCGAAAAATTTATTTTTGATTTTTTTTTAATGATCGGATTTAAATTTTTGAATCAGATGGGTCGCATTCGAAAGAGCATAAAAAAACCTATAATTTCAAAAAAAAAAATTATCTAGCTATCACGGTCCTCTTGTTATTAACAAAAACGTGTTTTTTTTTAAAAAGCTAATAACTCCTAAAGTAAACGGTCAATTTTTTGGAGAAAATTCACGATAATGCAGAATATAAATTGCTATAATCTGTGAAAATTTTAATCCATTCTGTTGGTTAGTTTTTGAGACAAAAATTAAAAAATGGAAAAAATGTGTTCTCTATGTCGCACGTTTTATGGAGTAAACCTGTTATTTGTTATTAATAAAAACGTAAACATAGAAAAATGAAAAAAATGAGTTTAGTATGTCTAACCATTGCGGGAGTAAAAATTGACTTAATCGCTTCAAAATTCCTCGTAGAGGTGGATTTTGTATAGTTTTCGATCGAGTTATTTGGGCAAAATGATTGGTCCATAGATTTAAGAGATATTTGAAGTTAAAATATTTTTAATCTTTTTCAAATCGTAATTTTCGAGAATAGCTCTATATATTCGAAGGGAATGGGCAGCATTCGAAATAGAATTAAAATAGCTATATTTCCTAAAAAAAAAATTTTCTTTTATAGGGTGTTCTGTTATTATAAAAAAAACGTAAGCATTGAAAAATGAAAAAATAAAAAAAAATGAGTTTTGTATGTGCAACGATTGCAGGAATAAAATTGACTTATTCGCTTCAAAATTTCTTGTAGAGGTGTATTTTTTAGATTTTTATGTCGATTTCTTGGGGCAAAATGATTGGTCCATAAATTTCAGATATTTGAGGTTAAAATATTTTTAGTAAAATTAATAAATGAAAAAAATTGAGCTTTGTATGTCTGGCGATTTTGGAAGTAAAATTGACTTAATCGCTTCTTTAAATCATTTATTAGATGCAATTAATAATGTGTCAACACAAAAGTATTTATGTTAAGATATAAATAATACAAAATAACCTACCTACTTGGAACGCAACTAATACACATTCAATTCACGATATATAAAAACCCTTTTCATAATTAATATTACCTCCAAATTATTTTACTGTGATCAAGATTATATGGCTACTTTTTAAAATATTTGATATTTAACATTATGGTATTTCTGAAAATGGCTTTCTCGGTTGCACAATAACTAGAGTAAAATTGTTTTAATTTCTTTGAAATTTTGTAGATATGTTGAGTTTGTATATATTATTTATTATATTAGTTCTTATGGTAATAAAAGAATTCGTTTATGAATTTGAGAGATATTTTAGGCTAAAACTGTTTTAGCCATCTTTTCATATCGAAATTTTTCGAAAACGGCTTTATGTATATGTTACTAAAAAGTGGAAATGACGCGCGATACGCACGCGTGTTGTTTACTTGCTTTTTCTAATTTAATAAGCTATTAGGTTCATTATTTAAAAATATTGCAATGAGGTATAATGAAGGTAGGTTAATGAAATTGTCTATCAATCAAAAAACATGTATTTTTTTATGAATAACTAAAGACGGTATTATTTAAATAAAATTAAAAATATACCCCTACAGCGAGTTTTCAATCATTGTGAAAGCAGATAAGATTATGAAAATAAACAATTTATTAAAATAATACAGATCTTTGTTATTTCATAAAGAACTAATTATTTTGAAATATTTTCCACTTATTACACTTATTACACTTATTAAAAACTATATTTGGTTAAAATTTTAGTACATTTTCTTCATTTGTTTTTGAGAAAAATTATTTTATAAAAGTATAAAAAAAGGAATTGATAAATTAGTTTGAGAAAGCTAAGTGCCAATGAATTGGCAGCGGTTTTTTTATTTAAATTATCTCTAGCCTGTCATTTGTTATTAATGAAAATATGGTTTATATTTCTTGAATTAATATCTCAAAAAATTTTTCCACTCAAAATTTTTACCACTTATTACACTTATCGAGTACAACATTGTGTTAAAATTTCAAGAGGTTATGTTGATTTGTTTACGAGAAAAAATTATTTTTGAAAACAAGTGCGTTTTCTTTCGTTAACGATATCAGGAGTAAAAGTCAATGAATCGTTTTGAAATTTGGCAAAGAATTAGCTTTTTTATATCTAAGGATTCAGTTCTTTGCCGAAAAAAATCTGACCGTTGTGATCAAAGATATTTGAGGTTAAAATTTTTTTATAAATTTCTTATATTGGCATTTTTAAAAAGAATATTCGATTGATGGACTCAAAATTTTTACCACTTATTACACTTATCGAGTACAACATTGTGTTAAAATTTCAAGAGGTTATGTTGGTCAAAATTCTTTAACTTATTCCAAATTAGCCCCAAAACACACATATAAAGTTTTAGAGCAAAATATGCAATAGTTCTATTTAATTTGTACATCATATATAAATAAAATAATTATTGTTTACTGGCATATCCCCGAGAAAGTAATTTCAGATTGAGTCCCGCGGCAACGTGTACTAGGGCAACGATAATAATTGACTTTCAAAATATGAATTTCGTAAAAATTTCATAAAAATATTTCATAAAAATATCGATTCTTAAATATGAAAAAAACTACCTCTCTGTTAAATTTCAAAACGATTCGTTATCTTTTGTTAAGAAGTATAACTTAGTTATTATATTTGTATGATTGTTACAATAATGGATTAACTTTAAACCACTAAGTCGAGCAGGATAGTAATTAAATACCTGTTTCAAAACAAATATTTATTAGATATTGCCAATACATACTTTTCTTTCGCAAACTAATGTATTTCTTTAAAATTTTTTATAACAATAATTAATTGTTTGTATAGGATACATAAATAAAAAAACAAAAAAAATATTTTTTATATTCGGCGAATTTCAAGATGTATACTTAAATTTCAATAACGCATATTTTTTCTTTTCAGTTCACTGACATACCGACTGAATTATTGTTAATATTCAGCGTATTTTTACGAGATTTTACAGTGTTTTTTCGAGTATGAGATACTTATATTTTATATTATAAGATTTTGGTATTTTCGCCTGTATGGGAATTGAATTTCGGCATTATACCTATTATGGAAACTAAGTTTCGGCATTTTCCCCATGGATGTTATCATCGTCGGTATTTTTCATTTCGATAATTTTCATTTCTGAAATTTCACTTTCGATATTTTGGGTATTCATTAAAAACATTTTCGGCATATTCCCTTTCTATAATTATACTTTCGTCGTTTTCCCCGCTCGGTGAAAATTCTTTCTGAAGATTTAATTGTCGGTAATATTGCTTATTGAGATTTTCCTTGATCGGCTGAACTTACTATCTCAAAATATACCTGTCGCTAAAATCACCTATCGGGATTTTCCCTGTCTGTGATTTCCCCTATCGGGATATCTACCCACCCCCTTTTTCCCCATGGCTGTTATCATCGTCGGTATTTTTCATTTCGATAATTTTCATTTCTGAAATTTCACTTTCGATATTTTGGGTATTCGTTAAAAACATTTTCGGCATATTCCCTTTCTATAATTATACTTTCGGCATTTTCCCCGCTCGGTGAAAATTCTTTCTGAAGATTTAATTGTCGGTAATATTGGTTATTGAGATTTTCCTTGATCGGCTGAACTTACTATCTCAAAATATACCTGTCGCTAAAATCACCTATCGGGATTTTCCCTGTCTGTGATTTCCTCTATCGGAGTATCTACTCACCCCCGATTTTAGCGCCAAAGTCTTAAAACATGTTTTGAACATTTTTTGTTTCAAAAATTTTGTTCACCGTTACAAAACTTCCTCTTTGAGGAAGCAAAACCAAACCGACACCAAGTACGTATTATGGAACGACATTTTTACAGATTGTCCCCCCGTTCCATAATCGATGTCCCCATTTTGGAACAGGATAGAAATCAGTTTTAATTTAATAAATTATGTACTATTTTACTTACAATAAGTGACTTATGATATACAAATGATTATTTTAAATTTTTTATAATTTTTTTATTAAAAAACATGAATACAAAATACAATTTTAAACGTATCAAATTAACACAATAATTGCATACAACTTAGAATACTTAATACTTATTTTTAAATATCTGAAATTACAATTAATTTATTTTTTGGTTTGGATTTATTATTTGCTACACTATTTTCATTTCGAGCATAGTCTCTTCTTCCATCGTATTATTTTTTAAGTTATTTTCAGGATTACTCGAGTGAAGATTTATTTTTTCAGGAGTTATTACACTTTCTTGACAAATCTCATTATTGACTGTTCGACTAATAGATTCTTGTGTTTGATCATTGTATACTATATTGTATACTTAGTTTCTCAATCAAATTTTCTGTTGTAAAATCTTCACAGTTATCGAGTAACCATTTTTCATTTAGTATGCAATTATCCTTATTTAAACTGTTGCTTAATTCTGTACTACTTTTCTATATGAGGTTTTAAAACTTTAGACGAGCCAGGTCTTGAAGGAGATTCTTGTGGATCTTTACAGCTCTTTGGAGAGATGTGGCTGGGATATTCAATTTAGCTGCAATTTGCAGTGCAGCATTAACTGCATTGAAAGCTGTTTTGCAATTGTAATGCAGAATACAGTCTCCTTTTGATTTTTAGTTTCCTTTTGTCTGGTTGAACTTTCTTGTGAATAACTTTGTTGTGCTAAGCATTATTTTTTAACATCTCTTTAATATCTTCCGTAGTCTCTTTTTATTTGTCTTATGTTGTGCCTTTATTTTTTTTCTTCGCTATCATTTTTCTTGAGTTTCAAAATCTGTAAAAAATAAAAAACAAATTTCTAAAGGAATGTAACTTACAAACTAATGTTTTATCAAATTTATAGGTTAGGTTTGTTATTTGTGTTTCACAATCAGAATTTCACAAACAAATATATACTTACTTATTAGTAAAATGATGCAGGAAACTCAAATGATTGTTCACGCACGTCTTAAGATAATGTTAAATAATAAATAACTTTAAAACTGTTGAGTGAAAACGCGCTACATAAAGGGCTTAGAGACAGAGGTCTCCGAATTTTGAACGCCACCTTTGGCTGTTCCATAAGCTCGGACTTATACGCATGTTTGTATGCGGCAATTATGAAACACTAAAATATTTATTGAAAATCTTTACTGTTGCAGAAAAACTACTGAAAAACTTTAATCTATACTGTATATTATAAAAAGATTGATATTTGAAAAGTATTGGAGTGCATTTAATAAAATAAAACGTATGAAACCAGCACCATTGACTTCAACAGTCACAGATTTGAGTCGATCTCAAAATACACGCAGTCATATATTTTTTTAAAATTATAATTATCATGTAGAAATGTAAATCTCTTTGCATATTACATAATAAACCTTCACTATTCAGATAAAATTTTGATATTTTTTATCTGTATCATTAATAGACTTTATTTTGCTATATTTCAAACTGTTTCATGAAGGGGTAACGATTTGAGCGATGTTTCATAATGGGTACTTTTACCTCAATTGTTTTTCGAGATATTAGGAATCAAAATACATGATTTTTGAAAAATATCTGTATAGATGTGTGTGTGTGTGTGTGTGTGTGTGTGTGTGTGTGTGTGTATTATACAAATATAGTTTATTATAAATATATAATACCAGAGGTTTGTAAACCCATTTGATCCAAAGATATTGAGACTTTAAAATTTGTATCCTGCTGTAACCTACAAGCTGAACCATTTGATATTTTTTAATGGGATACGGCCCAAAATCTTTGATTTTTATATCTCCTTTAACCGAAGCTATTCGCATCACTTAATTTTTGCAATTTATATTTTTAAAGTAAAAAATTTGATTTAAAATCGACCATTTTTTAAAAATTCCTTCAAAAGTACGAGCCTAGCCGCGCCACCCTCAGTCAGTCGCTCTACCTCATCGAAGTCGTGACATTTTTACCACATTAAGACAGTATTTTTTTTTAAATGTCTCAAAGAAAGCTAGTGCCGAATTTACTATACAATTCGACTTACGCTCTCAGCAATTCGTACTCCTAGTTCGTTTAGTCGACTTGGATTATGCAGTTGGCTATTTCCGACCCATCATCAGGTTCGGCGGGCATACAACACCGAATAAATATATAACTCTGGATATCGACAGTTGGGAACAATTAAAAAACCATTTCAAGACCTTCGGAGAGTATCTATGGGCGTCAGGTGATTTTGTTAAGCAAGGCAAATATGCAAAAATATATTTGTCGCAACACGACGTCGAATTGACGACAGCCTACGGCCACGGAACCGTATCAATCACCAATTGGCCCCAAGTAACTCCGCCATCTTTTATCCTATACGGGACAAATACGAGGCTCAACAGTTCAAGTTTGAAGACGATAACGCCAATCAGGAGGCACCCGCCTCCACTACCAGTGAGGAACCTCTTACAAAAAAGAAGAAGTCTGAGAAGCCACCGAAGATTATGGTACAGTATACAACTTTCAGCGGGTTGCAAAAGTTCCAACAGTGTATAGACTATAAATTAAAAAAGTTAGAAGAAATGTCGAGGTTTTCGGTATAATGATCGATGTTATTAAAACGGAAGCAATTAGGAAAAACGACGTGCATTTACTAGACCAAACATTCATCGGCATTGTATTTAATTAACTAGAAGACAAAATGAAAGAACTCGTATCATTAACTAGAAGTACCATTAACTAGAAGACAAAGTGAAAGAACTCGCGCTAAATCAATTAATGTTTGCAAATTTTAGCGAGAGTTCTCTCGAAATAATGTTTTTGGAAGTATATGCCGAGTATTCAACAATTCTAGAAAAAAAATGTTGTTAGTGCTTTAGAAGTTTAAAAATGTACAAAAAAATTTTTTATTTTATATAATAAAATGTATTTTACCTTATCACACTTTTCTTATTTAAGGGTCTCTCCTTTACACCTACTCTTATTCACGCCTCCAACTTCTTATTGCGCTAGTACGCATATATTTATATATGCAGCATTATACATAAGTCATTCGTCGAAAGACCACCGACAAGGCAACACCATGGGGCCCCCGTTCAGCAAGCACCAGGCCAAACCAGAGGACAAAGGACCTCTCATCAGCAAGGCAGACAAGAAAAACTCTTGGACAAGCAAAAAAAATTCTCCACCACACCATTCCTTTTCCAAGAATTCCTTCTCCTTCCCAAAAAAGAAGGTTATTCAAAATATAACTAATCTTTTGAAAACACTTAATAACAAACGGCCCTTCTAAGGACCACACACCTTTATGTTAACGAGAAAAAAACAACAATAGGGGCTTTCAGCCCGTTTAAATAAATAACATTTATTTTTCCTCAACACGCTTTTTTATTTGCAGACCCCTTTTTTACACCAACTTCCTACCCCCACCCCAACTTCTCATTGCGAACACATACACACACACACACACACACACACACACGCGCGCGCGGTATGTATTATGAGTATGGCGTAGCGCGTACAGCCAAAAGTCTCTCCCCCACCACCCCGAGTCGGGGCATATGGGCATATCTCTAGAACTTTTAACTATAAAGAAGATGATTTTTTCAAGTAATTTGTTGCTGCTATTAAAATACCGTGCTCAGCACATAAACGAGAAAGGGTGGAAAATGTTCATTTTCAACCTAGAAAACTAGTTCTGGAATCTATATTGGTGTGCCTGGAGATGAAAAAACTGTCTAAAAAGGTGACTGATGCCAAAAGTGCACTTTTTTGGAAAATTTTGTTCATCTCCAGACGGTACCGTGCCTTGCACACCAATATGGGTTTCCATGACTGGTTTTCTAGGTTTAAAGTGAACCATTTCCACCCTGTCTCGTTTATGTGCTCAGCACGGTATTTTAATAGCAGCAATAAATTACTCGAAAAAAACATCATCTTTAGAGTCAAAAGTTCTAGAGATATGCCCATATACGACGGCACACTTGGGGCAGATATAGTGGCATGGCGTCATGACGGGCACGTTAAGTGGGTCATTGTTTATGGGTAATAATTCACCCCATTGTTTACCTTAAGGTGATGTGATACCCACGCTATTACTCAATTCTCGGTTCCCGTTTTTCTCCTTCAATTTTAAACTTTTTGAAAAAAACTCTTTGACACGTTTTAAGTTTAATAAAGAACTACAACGTATCAAAGAGTTTTTTTCTTAAAATTAAAAATTGAATGAGAAAAACGGGAACCAAATTTTGGGTAATAGTGTCAGTATCGCATCACCTTAATTAGCTTGTGTTCACACTTGCTACTGTAAACACTTGGGTTAATGATCTTGTCACACTTGGGGCCCACACACACCGCGCAGCAGGGTGCCACATGGTCCCTACACACGGCACAGCGGGGGTGCCACTTGAGATCGTCTCGCTATACCACTCCCCTTACTGCTGGCCTAGTCCACGCAACGTACGGGGCGCGTTGCTTCTACTATTTCGCGTTCAGTTTCTCGAAGAAAACATCTTGAGCACTTTTTGGAAAATATCATTTCCTATGTGAAAAATATAGAACAACCTGGAGAGAGTCTCGCGAGCCCGCGAATCATACGCGACCGCGAATCACATTTCATTTTTTTCCTTTTTTTCGTTTATTTAAATTTTCTTAATTTTATTAGTTTTATTTTATAATTTCCTCTACCACGTTTGAAGTTCTATTTTAACTTTAATTTAAATTATTTAACGTATTTATTTAATCACCTCAACCTTTTTCCTAACATCCTCTCATGCAATAAAGTTAGTAGATAAGCCATTTTGGTTGGGTTATTTTCTACAATGGTATTTACTGATAATTTTGTCGTACTATGTTTAATACCAAATTTCATTCACAAAACGGAAAAGTTAAAATTTAACCTTAGCACTGGCAAACATTTCAAATGACATAAAGCACGCATCGGCACGCGTATCACTTCAGTCCGATGCGCATTGCTGCTATAGCTATATAAAAATACCGCGAACAATACGAATGTCTCTCAGGCATAGACATAGTTTGGCTGTCATAAAATAACAAAATTATTTTGTCGCAATTATTTAATTGTCGCCAAGATGACTAATCTATTTCTATTCTAACCATTTCCATGCGGTATATTTACTGCGTGGATACAAATAGTTACAGTAAAAACAATATCCCCTGCTAAAATTTTGTATAGCGGTGCTTCGTTGACTTCTTTTTCAGTGCATATTCTAAACACATAAATTATGCTAAAAGTATCGATAATTGGCTCTATTCCTTCATGCAGAAATCAATAGTAAAACCGAGTAAAGAGAATGACCACGGTGGCGTAGTATGTAAAGGTGCTAACACTAGACCTTATATAATATAACATTAAAGAAAGAAATTCAAATAAAATTTGATTTCAATATTGCGTGTAAATGACAACATCACTACTATTGCATAGAACACGTAGCTAATTTCAAAACCAAAAATAATAATAATTCTTTAAAAGCTCTTTTGATAAATTTTTTTAACTAATATAAGTTTTTACAAAATTATGTTACATCCATTATTAGCACAATGCATTTTATACATTTATATATTTATATTTTAAAACTATTTATCATCCACTGTACTAAATTAAATGGTGCAAACAATTTACTAACGTCATCAAATCTGGACCTAATCTCGCATGAGACTGTAAGTAGAAGTCATTTTTATATTAATTTTTGTTAGAATTATACTAATTTTTTGTTTCAAGGGAAAAATTTTGGATCACTGTTTCACTGATAAGAGCAAAATCATTGTTGTTTTCAGTAACACAATCAGAAAAGATTTTATTGTACAAAATTTGTCATTTGCTAATTATAATATACCAATATTTTTATTTGAAACAAAGGCAGAAACAGTTTTAAACAATAACAAACGATTTCGACCAGTTTATAAATTGAATGAAACAATTATTCGTCGAAAAAATTATCCTAGCTCTTTCGTTATTATTGACACATCAAACATTAATATTTTTACCACAATACTTGAAGATATTAGAAATTCTGTTTGGTGGAATCATGCAGCTTATTATCTTGTGGTTAATAGAAACTTAGAAACTGGCTGTCAGATGGCAGTTGTCTTTCTAAATATTCTCTGGACTTACAATATTTTATCAGGTTTATATGTATGCGAAAACAATAAGAATGAAATATTGTTTTATACTTTTAATCCTTATTCAAGCTTAGCACCGAAATTTTGGACCAGTGTCCCAAATGATCATGTTATTAACGAACATTGGACGTTATTCCAACTTCTACCAGAGGGAAGATTACAAGTAATTAACGATCCCGGTAGGTGATAAAAATATATTAAGTTATAAAATGATTCCTTTTAATATATTAATTGCAAAAACGTGTTCTTTTTGAAGCAGTTTATTCCGTTTGCAGTAATTTATTCTTCGACAAAACAAAAAATCTAAATGGTTATAATTTAAAAATAGTCCTAAGGCAAAATAAACCGGTCTACCACTACGACGAATCAAAAATAGGTTTCAAGAGATGCGTATCACCTAGATTTCGTATTGCATGCATTGCATTCGATAAAATAAACGCAACAATGACCGTAAAACTATCGAATTTAGTTGGCACAATCGACGACAAGAATATACCTCAAGGAACCGTAGCAGATATTTTACTAAATGTAGCTGATTTCAATTTGATCCCTTTCTTCATACGTGATTACTGGAAAGAACAGACATACCCCTTCCTCAGCAGTGAAATAAAAATCATATCTTCATCAACCATAGAAAAGGAAGGTGGCGATTTCTTCGCCCTCTTTAACACAGATGTCTGGGTTGTCTACGGTGCAATTAGCTTTGCTTGTATAGTTACTCTGAAATACGTTTTGAAACAAACGTTGTCCTCTGCTATGCTAAACTTTGTTCGAATATCAATCAATGCATCCATTCCAAAATATCGGGTTAGTTTCCCTGCACATATTTTCCTTACAATTCTCAACCTTTCAATACTCGCCGCCAATTCCTTTGTCGGAAGTCTTATGAGTTCTGTCGAAATAGCCCCGACCATGACCGCAGCAATCGACACGATCGACGACTTAATTCGGTCTAATTTCACAATCGGTGGCACTATGAGCTTTCAAGATATGATACGGGAGACCATCATTAGCGATCGTTATCGCAGTTATGCAGATTCTGATAGATGCATACATGATCTTTTAAATAACGATAGAATGGCTTGTTTACTTGTTAAAACGAATATAAGATATTATCTGCCGCAGGGCGCGAAAGTTCATGTATCAAGAGATAATTTATTGGCAAGTAGTGTTGTATATAATTTGGCGACGGATTCGCCGTTGCTTAATAGATTTAATTTGGTCTTGTTGATGATTAGTGAAGGCGGTTTGATCGATCTCGTAAACGGACGCAAAGAAAGATCCCTAAAATCAAATCAGTCCAATTCAAAAAATAACGTCCAGATGGAAGATTTGTTTGATTGCTTTTTGATTATTTGCTGTGGTTGGATGCTTGGCAGTTTAATATTTTTAATTGAGATTCTAACTTATTTCACACAGATATGTTTGTCTAAATTATATTTTCTTCTTCATTGACTATTTCTTCAAATTATTAAGAAAGGGTTTTTAAAAGTTTAATATTTATTATGATTATGAAATTACGGTATTGTTAAATTTGTAGTCTTAATGAGGTGCAAGTGGTTACGACATTGAACTAAATATTTAACTAAATCTTGAAACTGCATATTTTTGCTCACAATATCTGTATTTAATTTTTGTACAGCATTCCTGTCTTGAACTGAAGTTACTTCCCAAATTCCAAAAAAACTGTGAGTATATGCTAATATAATTATTACACTTATAAAATCTTTTCATATATACCTTTACATACATATAATACACTGCATTTTTACTCCTAAATTCTCTTATACGAATGCAAACAATCAATTACTAAGAAAAAATCTTCCTCTATGGGGAAGCAAAAATTCTGCACAACAAACTGTTGAAATTACGTATGGTTATAATATATATGAAAAGTTTTTATAAGTCTAATAATATAAGCGTGTACAGACAGTTTTTTTGGAATTTGGGAATTAACTTCAGTTCAGGACAGGAATGCTGTACAAAAATTAAATACAGATATTGTGAGCAAAAATATGCAGTTTCAAGATTTAGTTATATATTTGAAGGAAAAAACAATAATATTCCTAATCGGATAAAAATAAAAATACATTTATCTATATCAGGAAGATGAAAGTGGGGTCATTGAGTTCAACTAACTAGTTTCAATTTAAAGGAGTTGCGTGTTGCAATAAGTGCCAAGATGCACCTGCACATTTCAGTGACAAGCCAGCCTAACACATATATGTATCTCTGCTTATATGAGCTGTCAGCTGTGCAACTGTGTTTACACTGGTATTAGTAGGCACAAAATGGAGTAATAATATAGTAAATTGCTGTCAAATTTTCGATTACCGAATGGTCACTTTATGAGAACAGAAGTGTAAAATTGTAACAAGACGATTCCGTTGGATTTCAAATTCACAATATAGTTTTTATTTTTATCATAAATCCCGTAAACATTTAGGTGATCATTTTCTAATTATTTTTAGGGGTTCTTAGCGGTTTAACATTTTTATTAGAGATTCTTACTCATTTAATACAGACTTCTTTGTATATAGGTAGATATTCCTGCACAATGGGAGCCGTGGTATCGGCGGCGAATTGAGTGTTAATTTAAATACCGATAATCAAGTCAAATAACTAGCCGATCATCTCCTGACGTTCGCTATCAAGAAAAACTCTGACCTTATGTTCGATACATCTACGTTTCAGGTTTTGATTTGATTGGCAAGGTACCGAGCACCAATTAATTATAAGCACGCAATTGTAGAGTTTATTTTAATGTGGGTGACGTCTGATAGATAACGATTTTGATGATCAAAAATTTTACTTTTTCTTTATATAATGTTTACATTTTTTGTTTTTGTTTGTCTGAACAGCGAACAATGAATTTTCTTAATCTACACCTCATGTATTTTCTTAAATAAATTGGGTTATTAATTATGATTTAGAATCGTATTATATTTACTGTGACCTGCATTCCCTCTCTTTTTATATGAGTATTTCTCCGAAACTTTTAACTTTTAGCTTAAAACAAATTCAAAATTTAATGTTGAAGCACATTCACAAAACTTATTTGTTTCTGTTGTTCTAGGTACCACAAATAACCATTAAAACGGGATGCCTCTCATTTTTAAACATAGTTTGTTTGTGCAGTATGTTTGTGCACGTGCGAGTAAGCGTGAACAAATGCATGTAAAACTGCATTACAACAGTTTTCCTATTCAATTTTTTTTTAAATAAATTTGAATTTCGTTGGACACACCGGGAATTAGTTCAAGAAAATGTATGTAGAAAAAAGAGCAATACTCAGATTATAGCTATTTGCCGTTTTATATTAGTGTGCCTTTAATTTTTTGTATCAGTTGTATAATATCGATTTAGGCAAATTTATTCAAGGGGATCAGCTGAGCTTTCTTCCAAGCCAAGGGAAAAGTATTACTAGCCAAAGATGTATTAAATATTTTGACTAAAAAGTATCCGATAGTAAGAAGAGACTTAGCTATAACGCTCTGCGGGATACCACCTTCCCTTCTGGCCTGTGTTGCAAAGTGTTGCAAACTAGAACGACGTCGATGAACGATACAGAACTAAAGGTGAATCCGTCATTAGATGAGGAATCCAATAATTGTAAGGTATCTTTTGTATTCTCAGAAGGTGATCATGATACTTGCGTAAAGTGGTTGTTAAGCTCGTTCACAGAAAAGCTATGGAGATCGCCAATGGCTTTCAAAAGAAGTCCCAGATTACAAATTCCCATCCAAAAATTGCCATTACAGTCCAGAGTTTCTGTCAGTTTGTTCTTAATAAATCAAGCGCGTTCCAACGCTGTGGCTTCGCAAACCTCTTTCCGTAACCTGAGGAAATCGCCTAGAAAGCTGGGATCACAAGTCCGCTTGTAGCGTCTTAGGGCAACATCACATTTTCAACGTAGCAAATTAATGTTAACGATCACCCAAGGAGGCTGCTCTTTTGTGGGCCGTACTGTCTTTACAGGTGCTGAAGTATCTATTCTATCAGTTACGTTTGTAGTAATTCGGTCCAGTAACTGTTCGAGGTCGGGTGTAGTATAGTCGAACGGTGACCACTCATAATCGGTCAATGCGACATTTAGAGCTTCTGCAGAGATAAAGTCTGGTGAAAAGTCTTGGATAAAGTCTGGACATTTTTTTCAAGACTTTTAATAGAAAAAATAAAAAGTCTGGCAAAAAGTCTGGGATTGTCCGACAAATGAGACTTTTCCCAGACTTTTGAAGCCAGACTTCTGCAAGACTTTGCCCAGTCTTTGTTTTAACACGGGGTTTTATTAATTTCGAGTCAACTACAGGGTCGGCGTTTCGTATTTTTCGTATTTTTCCTGGGTATGGAGTAAGGAGGACAAAAGCTAGTTTATATAGTATCAAAAGGTCATTAGATACGTTCTTGTTTTCTTAGCAATATAGCTGTACCCTATCAGCTATTTATCTTTCAAGATAGAGAAGGATTGAATTGGATTCCTGGGTATGGAAGTCCATACCATCATAAGCTGACTATATGCATAAGTGAGTCCTCAAGCATTGAAATGAGGTAAGGAATGTTAGACTACACGTGTAGCATTTTGCAATTTATGTGTAATTGGACTTGCCGTATTTATTTTTAACCTTCTCATTATTCTTTTCTTAACACAAAACCACTTGTTTTTACGAAGAAAACAAAGTTATAAACATTCTAAATACATAAATTATCGATAAGTGGTTCGACCGACTTCATACAGAAATCAATAGTAAAGGTGCTAAAATCTAGACCTTGGAAAATATAACAAAAATTTTTATCAAACCTGGATTAAAGACAGCTTAGAAAAACGGTTAACTTTTCCAAAATCAGTTGAAAATAACGAATTTATTGAGATCTCAGAAAAAAGTTTGAATAAAATCACATTTTAAATATTACCTGTTTTATATACTCAACTAAATTTTTATTTCAATATTGACGTTTGTATAGGTTATAAATAGTAACATTAGTCCTATTGCATAGAATAGCCAGCTAATTTAGGTAAAACAAGTAAATAATAGTAGTAACAATTAAATCATTTTTGATGATTTTAAAATTGTTTTTTAATTAATATAAGTAATTTTTACGAAAATTATGTTACATCCATTGTCAGCCTGATGCATTATATGCAATTTTCCAGTTATATTATGAAAATATTCATCATTCACTGTACTCAATAAAAAGTTGAAAACAATTTATTAATGTCATCTAATCTGGACCTAACCGCACATGAGACTGTGAGTAGAATTCATTTTTACCTCAATTTTGTTAGACTTACACTATTTTTTGTTTCAAGGGAAAAATTTTGGATCACTGTTTCACTGAAAAAAAAACAAGATCTTTCTTATTTTCAGTAACATAATCATAAACGATCTTTTTGTAAAAAATTTGTCATTTGTTAAGTACAAACTGGCTGTCAAATGGCAGCTGTTTTTCTAAGTATTCTCCTAGACTTACAATTGGAAATACACCTTATCAGGTGTATATGTATGTCAAAACAACAAAAATGAAATCTTGTTTTATACTTTTAATCCTTATTCAAACTTAGCACCAAAATTTTGGGCCAGTGTCCCAAATGATTATATTATTAACGAACATTGGAAGTTATTCCAACTTCTACCAGAGGGAAGATTCCAAGTATTTAATGATTCTGGTAAGAAATTATATTAAATGATAAAATGATACTTTTTAACATATTCATGGCGAAAAATGCTTTAATTGTAGTAGATTCCGTCTGAAGTAATTTATACTTCGACAAAACAACAAATGGTTAAAGTTTAAAAATAGTTCCGCTACGATGAAACAAAAAAAGATTTCAAAAGGTGCGTATCGCGCAATTTTCGTATTGCATGCATGGTATTCGATAAAATAAATGCAACAATGACCGTAAAACGATCCACTACTAGAATAATAAGCCTCAAAGAACCGTTGCAGACGCATTAACAAATGTAGCTGATTTTAATTTGATCCTTTTCTTCATACACGCAACTACTGAAAAGAACAGGCATACCCTTTCCTCAGCAGTGAAATAAAAATAATTTCTTTTACGGCCTTAGAAAATGATACCGACAATTTCTTCGCTCTCTTTAATACGGACGTTTGTCTTTTTTTTGCGGTGTAATTAGCCTTGGCTGTGTAGTCACTTTGAAATACGTTTTGAAAGAATCGTTGTCCTCTGTCGTATTAAAGTTTATTCGAATATCAATCAACGTACCCGTTCCAAACATTCCAGCCGACTCAGCTGCACAGATTTTCCTTACAATTCTCAACTTCATAATGTTAGCCGCGAATTCCTTTGTCGGAAGCCTTATGAGCCCTGTCAAAACAGCACCGGCAATGCCGACCCGGCAACTTTTAAAGACATGATACGGCAGGACGCCATTCGCGAGCGTTACCGAGGCCATGCAGATCCTGGTAGATGTATATAAACGATCTTTTGAAAGGCGATAGAGTGGCTTGTCTACTTGTTAAAATGACTATGAGATATTTTCTGCCTCGGGACACTTCATTTCATGTATTAAGAGAGAATTTACTGGAGAGAAATATTACTTATTTCGCGACGGAGTGACCACTTCTTGATAGATTCAATTTGGTCTTGTTGATGATAAGTGAGGGCGGTTTGACGAAACATTTAATTAATCGCGAAGAGTATTTAAAATCCAATGAGGCCGATTCAAACGGAAACGTCGAGAAAGAACATTTGTTTGATAATTTTTTGATTGTTTTCTGGGATTGGGTGTTAGGCAGTTTAACATTTTCAGTAGAGATTCTGACTCATTTTGCACAGACGTATTTGTATAAATTATATTTTGTTCTCCGTTTGACCATTTCTTCAAATTATTAAGAAAACGTTTATAAAAAGTTATAAGATTGCAACATTGTTAAAGTTTCGGTCTGAATAAAGTGCAAAAGTCTATTTCGATTTCAAATATTTTTAAACGTATATACCAAACATTTTTTCTAAAAAAAAACCGCTGCCAATTCATTGGCACGTAGCTTCCTCAACTTAATTTACTGATTTCTTTAATTAGTTTTTAATTCCAATACTTATAATTTAATACTGTATTTTGTACGGTGAGACTATGTTAAATGGTTTGTGGCTTTTTATTTTTACTCTTTCTATTTTTTATCATTAAAAAGCAATTATTATTATACAATTTTATATTTTACAAAAAAAAATCATTGCCCACAAAAAACACAAAAAAATGATCATCACGACCAGATATGCAAAATTAAAAATTTTTTTTTTCAGATTTTTTAATACTGATATCTCAGAGAATATTTAATCAATTTGAAATTTTAACCAATTATTACAATTATTTATTATAATATTTAGTTAAATTTTCAAGACTATTTTATAAAACATTTCTTTTTTCTGAAAAACAAATGAAGATAATCTCTTGAAATTTTAACCAAATATAGTCTTCAATGAGTTTAACAAGTGGTGAAAATCTCAAGTCGATAAATAAAATATTTTTTGAGAAATCAATTTATGAAATATAAAAACGTTTTTCTTAATAACAAATGACAGAGTGAAGATAATTTAAATATTAAAAAAAAAAATATAGGTAATTTAAATAAATTTCAAGAATAGTTCATTATATTACGTAATAATAGCTGTAAGAAATAAAAAAAATAAAAAAAAAATAAAAATTCAAAATCGTTTTTTGGTTATAAAAAAAAGAAAATCAATAAAAATTCAAATCGATCAGGGTACCGAGTTTTTTTCGCGAGACGAAGAGAATAGTCTTTGTCCAACGAAAATCGGTCGATTCATTTCCGAGATATAAAGAGTTTACATACACACAAACACACACAAACACACACACACACACACACACACACACGCACACACACATCCCGAAAAAAATTTTCTCAAAATCAACAAATATCGACATATATCGCCTTAAAACATCTTTTTGAACATTTTTTGCCTCGAAAATTTTTTTCACCATTACAAAGTTTCCTCTATGAGGAATCAAAACATTTTTATTATCATCATCACCGAGTTGTCTCTAGAAAAATTCAAGATTCCAAAGGGCTGGTAAATATCTTCTGAAAGGTCACCTGTACATCGACCGCATCACGGGCACAACACGAACCTATCCTAATTAAATCGCGCGAAACGACCTCCCTTCCCATCGGAAGGTCAAAAAAAGGAAGCAACAACAAACGACCATCAAATCACAGCGACCGGTCCAATTTAGCATTCGTTAATTACCGCCACCCTCGGCGACATCAAACCCACCGTCACCGACGCTCGTCCGCACCGCACGGTAGAAAAACATTTTTTTCCCCCTATCTATATTTGCCGCGAACAATAGCGCGATAGAGACAACCAGAAACCACCGCCGCCACCGCAATGACGCACAATGGGTCGAAACTCGACGGCGACCACGACAGAACGCCACACCCGCGGTGTATATAAACATAAATGAAAATTTCGCACCAGCGAAGCGCGCTCGCGGCCTCGTTTGAGCCGCGGAACAATAAGAGAAAGAGAGAGAGAAAAAAGAACGCCAAACGTGAGCAAGGCTTCCCGCGCGTATACGGGAAAAACTGCGTTGTTTGCGTTTCTGCGAGTTACAGGAGAAAAGGAAAGGGCGAATGAGAGGGAGAGAAGAATAACAATGGCGCGCGCACAGAGCGCTCGGTATCGTTTGAAAAATTTAACTTTATTCCGTCCCTCGCGAAATCAAGGCACTTATAATCAACGTGGCGAGAAAGAGAGAGAAAAAAAGAGATGGAGAGTGTGAGAGGAAGCAAGAGAGAGCAAAAAGAGAGAGAGAGTATGGCCGTGTATGCGAGGATATTGTTGCGAATTGTGTACGGCCTCCTCGCGCACCGATGATTCGAAGTTTGCGCGCGTGTACACGCATAACCGATTTTCTCTCTCTCTCTCTTTTTTTTCTCGCTCTCGCGATCGCTCACTCCTTTTTTTTTAATTTATTTAATTAACAAATAGTGTGTTTCTTTAACGAATGCGCGCTCTCGGGCCTTCGTCCAACCGAACCGCTGTACAAGCATTTTCATCTCCTTGTGCGCTTACAACTGCGAGCTCGCGCGCTTGTAACAAGGTATACTCACACTTATATTAATTGATCCTATAGTAGTTATATATATAGCATATGTAACTGCAAAAACACGTGTTCTTGTTTTTAATTATTGTAAAGACGTTAGTAGAAATGCAATATTATATATGTATATGTACGGTAATAGGTCACAATTGACGAAGTTTTATATATATATAATGTTAAAGACAGTTTGAAAAAAAACACGCAGATTCGTGATCGACGTCTGGAAGAACATTGTTTTATTATTGGTTTATCTCACTTGTGTGTTGAACTCGCTATTAACCATTGATTCTAAACTTCGATTAACGAAACTCTATTATTGAATACAATTAGTATTGTCAGCTACTCACATTAAGTATCGGAAAAACGTCGATTGATACAGTTGCAGTTACCACATAACAATAATAACAATATAATTTTGGCTACGCAGAGTCGAGCAAAAACAACGACCATACAGAGTTATTACACATTTTTTTTTTTGGTTTTTTGGCGAAGTATACGCGCCCTTATAAAACAGCGCGCGGGCAATGTACAATAATTGATTATACAACACTCTTGATATCACTCAACAACGAGAATGTAGGTATATTCACCTCGATCGACAGACACACATACACACATATACGTACGAACGCAGTGGTTATGTGTGTTCGAGACTCAAAGGATGGGGTTTGCGCACGTTCGACAAACGGAAAGGAGAAAAAGTCCGTTATTGGGAGAGGACGTATCCGCAGCCCCGAAAAAAGCGAACGGATTCCTGGCACGTATAGAGCGAGGCGCTGTGGTGCCGGAGGCCTATACACTCATAAAGCCGTGTATGTGTGTGTGTGTGTCTCTGAAAGAGAAATTAAAGGGGCGTGCTGAGCTTTTCTCGCTCCCTCGCTCACTCGCAATAACAATGCGCGCGGAGACGAGACGCGGCGAAATAATAATTGCACCCGCTCGCTCGCTCGTGAGAATTGCATCGATTCGCGCGCGAATCTTTTTTTGCTGGCGGAGAAAGTTAAGTAAAACGATAGTGTGTGGGTATCTACAAACAAAAGTCGGCATACAAAAACGTAACAAAGTATTGGGTATCTAAAAAATTGTTGTAAGTGAAATAAATCGAAAAACATTACGGTTACAATAATATTAAAGGATGTAAATAACAATTTTTTAAACTTAACAATCGAGTGCAAAAAATATGATCGTTGTACAAAAAATCATTCACAATATGCGTACGAAATGTACCTAATTATCTCTACAAACATGATTCTCAAAACTAAAAGAAAAAAGATGCGCTACGACGCTTAACAAAAGAATATAATCAACATCACGCCATTAAAAAAAAAAAAAATTATCCTAGTGAATGCAGAGAAAACCCATCTCTCGAGCATCACAGAAAACCTACAAAGCTATTCGCATTGTTTGAGTAACGAATACTTCGTTTTGCCCTTTACCACCTGCACGAGAGAAAAAAAAGCTCACTCTCCAATATCAACAATATGAAAAATTCCAACACAGGTTTCTCGACAATGTTCCCCTCTCTCCATTCAATGGGCTATTTTATTCCCGCTTTCAAACCACCCTGCAATTACGTCCTTGCCCTCAAGAGTCGTCCTCCGATTTTTATTCAATCCCTACACAGTAAATCATTAGCCGCACTAACGCGTAAAGGTGAACAAGCGCGCGTGCGCGGTATTGAACGAGCGGCGGAGAGAAAGAAAGCCCGGTAATGCCGATAGACGTGGATGTGTACGTGTGTAGGGTGCTCATTGTCATTTCGTCATTTCCCGCGCTCTACCCGCAGCCGAGCGTGCAAATGTCGTTTACGCGCGTAAACTCCCGGCCCCCGACTATGCGTGAAATTTGCTATCGCGCGCGTTTGACGTAGTCGTATATATATGTGCGGGGCTACACGTGTACATGGATGACGCGATTACGTTGGAAAATGTCTAACGACTGTTTTGTATAATTAACAGCTGAATGAGAAATTGTCGATAAATTTGAACGAACTACTATTGACGGTGTTGGTAAAACGATTTTTCAAAGTGACAAATAAACGGGATAATAACCATTTGTTCACACGAGCTTTTTAAACCCATTCGCAGAACCTTTCCTCAATAAACGTCTACACAGAGTGAAATGCCTAACGGATCAACGAGTAAGTATTGTTATTTTCATTACATTTCTATTTTGTGTCAGACACGCGGCGAGAACGCGAACTGCCGCCTCTATATCTCTTGACACGGATTGAAGATACGACTCGCCTGTTGCCGTAATATAGACGCACTTTGACATTCGTTTCGGCGCCGCGCGACGATAACGCGCGCTCTAAATGTCACGCGCACGCCTGTTATACGATCTATGGTACAGAAAGAATGAAGTATTGGCATTTTCGAACTAAAGTGTATTGTTCGGTACGTCGCTTTGATTACGCTCGCGACATTTTGTACTGTGTGGCTGAAAATACCCGAAATTGAGAAGAATGTGAGTGTATAATATAGGGAATCCCGACATACCGGGAGTAAAACATTCGGAATCCGGTTAGGCCGGTATTCAAATTTAAAGATTTGATTTGTAAATGCATCGAGTTGTCGTAGATTCTCATGTAATCTTTTGAATATATATTTTGATTTAGTCTCAGGGATCAGACTGCGTTGTCGGATAATAAATAAATATTTTGGTCAATCGCATTAAAATATGTTAAAGAAATCACTTGTACAAAAAATTTAATCCTGATTTGGTCTTTTGAATAATTCGATAATTACGAAAAAGTCAAGTGCGTTCTTAATATCTTGTTAAAAATGTGATAATAATCTAATAATTGATTAAGTATAACTGGAGTTATTTCAACAGCCCTACTATTTAGTTAAAATATTTTGGCTAACATACAGTTTACAAGAATATGTTTAAAATGGCAGGGGCAAGTAATTCCATTGTGAGTATTTCACATTAGAATGATCCTGCTCAAGAAAATACAATTACTTTTTTATTATAAAATTGATAAATTTTACCTATAGTATACGTTTAATATCATCTAAGAAAAAAATATTGTTTAGGTTTCAAAACGTTCCAATTCATTAACAGTAAAAGTTTAAAATAACATTAAAAATTTTACTTAAGAATAGATAACAATTATTTAGATTTTAAGTCTGTTTCGTAGAGGTCGATAAAGTTGGTAACAATTAGTACAAGTTAGTGAAATTTCCAAATAAACTTTACTTTTCTTATAGTAATTTTTGCTGAATATTTTGGTCAAGGCAGATGACAATTTTTAATAAATTATCTCATCACATATTTCTAAAAGCACCTCATCATTGAAACTTGAACGTTTCAAAACCTACCCAATGATATGTTTAAAAAAATATTTGTTTCAATAAAATATTTATCTCCATCGTTTATCACAACGACAATTGTGCGTAAGCTTTGTCAAAGTCAAAATCACTATAAAACAACTGGTGACTTCGGAATATCACCAAAAAATCGTAATAAAAAATAACATATTCACTACATCCCATCGTAACGCTTTTCTCTGTGATTGTCATTTCGATCCATTCATCACCTATATACATTAACCTCGAAATAAAGTTCCGAACAAATCATTGACGTTCGTGCAACGTTAAAAAGTACAGAATACAAATGATAAACTGCAGCCAGAGCAATCGAATAACATCGCAACGAGATAAACTATCACGCTTCCTCATTTTCATTGTTCCTAGTTCTGTTAAAACAGCAACACTTCGTATTTCCACTTGACATTTGGAATGGCTGCATTTTTCCCAGTATCTCTTGAATTTCGTTGAAGGTCTTGCACTTGGTTTCCGGCACAAATCCGTAGACGAAGACGAATAACACGAAACACGAGACACTGAAAAACAGGTAGGTCGCGTAGGAACCTATATAGGTGTCGACAACGGAGTATAACTTGGAGATAACGAATCCTAGCAAACCATCAAAAACGGTGACGATAGCGCCGGCAATACCCTTGACATTAGTGGGGAACAACTCACCTATCAACAGATTAGGCATGGTACCTAAACCTACTTGATAGGCAACCTGAAAAAGGATGACGTCGGCCACAGGAAGAAGATTAAACGTCGAGACGTCCGTGCCGCTAGCGTTGATAAACAGGTATACACCTAGTATCCCCAGGGTTACTGCGCAACCGAAGCTCGAGTAGACGAGCAGAGATCGCCTGCCGGCACCTTCCACCGTCATTGTAGACAGAGCACCTGACACCAGACCAACAGCCAAGACCAGAATGGTCGCCGTGTGCGCTTCGATTCCTATATGGGAATGCTCGAACAACGTTTGAAGATACTGCATGGTCGTAAAGTTACCACTCAGTTGCTGACCCAAGATCAGACCCAGAACAATCAACAACGCTCGTCTATTCCTCAGGTTCATCAGCAATAGGAAATCGTTGAACTTGAACTTCAACTCGTCTCCGTTCTTGTTATCACCAATATTTCTTCGCACCAGGTCTAGCTCGTCGCGCAGCTCCTGCGGATCACTGATGTCCTTGAAAAAGACTAATGCTTTCGTCGCTTCGGCCATCTTTCCCTTGCTCACGAGATAGTATGGCGTCTCGGGGAACCAGCTGAATGTGAGGACAAAAAGTACAGGAATAGCTAGAAGGACGAGGGCAAGGGTCATGTAGGTCGTCCAAGGTCCAACACTGCAGGCTATCAGCGAGCCCGTGAACACGTTCACAGCAATGAGGGTACTGAGGGCGCCGCGGATGTTGACGTCCGCAACTTCCGAGACGTACATGGGATTGGTCGTGTAGGACATGCCCACGCCCACGCCGAGGATCATGCGCGAGAAGTAGAGATACCAGACATTCTGGGGAAAGATAACCAACAGCCAGCCGAGGATGTAAAAGAACGAGGAGGTGAGGAGAGTCAATTTGCGACCCCAGCTGAAATCATTTCAATCATCATTTCCACGGGCCGAGGAATCTGGAACTCTTTTAACCCTTTCGGTCATAATACGTCCTCTGCAACTCATTGTGAGCCAATGTGAAATGATTGTTGGATTACAAATCATCGCCGAAAGGATTAATAGTTCGTAGAGAAAACTACAAAATACAAGTTAATCAGAACTTTACTTACGAGGCGGCCATGTAGGCTCCTAAGAAGGGGCCAACCATCGACCCTATCACAGTCAAAGAGATAACCCATGAAGACTCGTCGGTTGTTATGTGAACCGGTATATCTGTCATCGTTTCGTTAGTGAGACGTTCGCTTATGGTTGTCGTCCATCCGTAAACGGAGCCAGCAGCAACCATGGATAGCGTAGCTGAAAAATAAATGTTTATTTAGAAACACATATTTAGTTTATTTAAAATTCTGTTGAAAGAGAAATGCTGAATAATCCGTATTTAGCGAAAGAACTTAGAAAATCTCAGCATAAGCAAGCAAATAATACAACCAGGTACACACACACACACACACACACACACACACACACACACACACGCACACACACACACAAAACAAAAATAAACACGTTTAAAGAGCCTTTTGCTGGCACAAAAACGTCCTCGCTGAGACTCAGCGGCAGAGTAAGAGGGATAGAAAGAGAGCGAGAGAGGGAAGCCTACAAAAAGGTTTTCCCAGTCATTTGGCTTAAAAGAGAAGAAGCCGGGTTACATTAAAGAGCGAGGAGCCCGAGTGCACTCTGACCGGCACGCATCGAAATAGCCGCAATGGAGAGCAAAGAAAGCCCGAAAAAAGGAAGACACGAAGGAGAGGAAGAAGTTGGTCGGCCCGCTGCCACTTTATCCGGCTAGTCATCCGCTCTTTTCGGCTTCTGGCCTGTACGCGCTTATCTGTGTGTGTGTGTGTGTGTGTGTGTGTGTGCGACTCATAGGAATGCAGGGCAAGGTAAAGTAGCTGCAGGTCATGCGCAGCAGCTGCTGCTTCCTGCGAAAATCGTTGCACTAAGCTTGCGGACAAACTCGAATGTCCGGATTTGGATTTTCCGTTATCGATGTGTCTGTTTTATCTGGAATAACTGGTGGTTTATCGATTTTATAAACCACAAAAAGCGCAGAAAACGATCATGTAAATGATATTGATTTAGAATTACCTGATATGCACGCTGCCCATTGTTTCCACTGAGTTCGATGACTATACGTGACCTCAGCTCGGTCATAGTCCTTCTCTCCGTCTTCTTCCATTTTTATTGTCTCCTTCAGCCCGTTTAGCTAAAAAAGAAAATATACAAATGTATTAACCGACATAAAAGAAAAAACGGGCTGTAAAATATTTAAAAAAATATAATGCACTGAATTTTTTCCTTTAATCAAACGTATCAACGATCACATTCATTACGTTTTCAAAGGCTCTTGATGTGCTAATGAATACATTGCTTATCGCATGTCCATTGATCAGTAAAGTTGATTATTTACGTTCGGATGAAAGATTAAAATCGCTACGCACACATAACGTACTTTTATTTCAGAAATGATATCAGTCTCCCAATGATCACGATAATTCACGATAAATGCTGCCGAACAGTCGTAATAACAATCATCATGATAATGTAACACAGTTTTCTATGACCTTTAACTTCGAAATACAAAACTACACTTTGATATCTGCGGAATATCAGTCGCGTTCGGCACGTTGCCTCTTCCGCGCAAAGGAAACCGCGAATAAAACCAGTTTTCAAGTTTCCATTTTCACGCATCGCTTTGATACGTACACCGTATATTTCAAAACTATTCGTATATTTCTTTTTTATACATTGATATGATATTTCATAGGAGCGTTTATAAAAGAATGTTCTGGTAAGAGAATATCAATTAAAAGTACTGCCATAAAATGCATAAATTGTTAGTTGATTGATGAGAGTAATATGTATATATTTGGAATTAAGTCATAAAATAAATTTTACGTGAAATATTTTTAAATGCTTCACTTAAAACAACATTTATCATATATTTTCAAAATATGTATGACTTTATATTTAATAAAATTTTATCCTGTCCATGTGCATGCTTTATACAATATTTAAATACGCCCGTTGAAAAATAAATGATGAAGATTTAAAATAAGCGTAATACGCGTTTACAACGATTTTGCAAATTATAAAAGGTCAATGATGGAATATTATAATAAAAATGTTAACGTTTTATTTTGTTGGATTATTAATCTGTAAAGAGCACAGAGATATCGTTTAAAAATTAATCTGTAAATATTTGTGTCTGACCTAATTATCATAATTTGATTAAACGAGATTTTACATATTTTAAAATAAATCGGAATCTAACAACTCTAAATCACCGGTTCAAATCAAGATAGAATAAAACTTGTTCATTAAAACGACACAAGGCTTATTTCGTTACCGTGGCGATCATGCATGAATAAACAAGTAAATGAATAAGGGACCATCCGAAACTTTTACTTAAAATTCATGCACGAAACGTGCCCTATCACGGGACACATATCGAAAGACTACTAAATTTAACGTTAGAGTAACGGGCCATCCTGGTATCGATTACGTACTGATAATCGACACTATTATTATTCCTAATCTGGAAACTTTCAACGAATATCTACAATTTACGTTTCTAACTATAATACTTTTAAACTAATTATTAAACTTATAAGCAAATTAAATTTTTTGACTTAAAAAAAGTAAAGTTCCAATTTAATAAAGTGACAATTCAAAAATATACACGTTCCCATTCTTAAAAATAAGCGAAGACAGTCATAAACTTAGTATTTCAAAGCCTACGTTATATGTCGGTCGCTTGTCGCTTCGTTTAAGTGAGCAGCACGTGGTATTGTGACGGCCGGCTCTAATTATACTATAGACATTTGTTACGCGCAAAGGAATGCACGTTCTAAAAGTTATTACTCATCCAACCATGAATGAAAACCTCCAGCAATCATCGCGATCCACAACAACACTGAATTCACAGCAACCTTATTATTAACAAATTGAAAAACCATCCGTCAAACGTCCAATTTCCGGTCAAAAAAATTGACTTAAAAAACCAACTTCCATCACGCATTCGAACGAAAACATGAAACTCTGCACTTTCAGTCATGAATTCTCAATTAAACGATTCGACTCCGTCTTTTAATACACGAACGTTAATCAATCCCCGAGCCAGTTATAATCGCTCATCGCGAGCACAGCTGCTCCAAATGCCTCGCTCGCGTTTTAAAAAAAGCCCGACGACTCCCACGCAAAAATCACGAAAGAGAAAAGAAGCGAGAAAGCAAAGACACCGCGCGCCTCGAGCTTGCGCCGGTTCAAAAGCGCCTTGGACGAATCTATTAGCGGTGGGTGCGAGCGCACGCGCGACTCATGACACACATTTCCCACCGAACCCAAACCCCCCATACCTTCCGAATCCCAAAGACATCATTAATACTTTGTACAATAACGACGACGCACGTGTTTATCTCACAAGACGAGCTCCCACAACCATCGTGCAAAAAAAGCTCTCTCTCTCTCTCTCTCACAGCTGTCGTTAGAGTCGTGTGTATACATGCCTCCCTCGCCGCGGCCTTCGCGCACCGTGCGCGCGCATCTTTGCGCGGGCGCTTGCATCAGCTGCTGCCGTAGCTGCAGCAGCAGCTGCCCGTACATATTTTCACCACACCACCCACGCACTCTCACGCTCGAATCGATTCTCTGTCAGCCCTTACCAGGCCGTCGGCCGCTCCTCCTCCGCGGCTCTTCTCCGGCTCCTGCGACTCGTCGCTCCTGCAGCACGGCATCTCTGTCTCTCCCCCGCACGTGTGCACTTGTACCTTGCTACAACCCTGCTTTGACCGAGACACTACTGGCAGCTATGGGTGCTGGGACACATGCGTGCGCGATGTTTTTCCGGCGCGCGAGCGCGCGCGCACGCGTGGAAGAGTCGAGGTTCTCTCGCACGGTCCTCTCTCTCGCCTCGGCGCGGCCACTGCTTATACCACTACTGTGCGCGAACGCGAGCGAGTCGGCGGTGCCGTACGTGTATTATATATGTATAGAGAGAAAGAGCGCGCGCGCACCGCAGCAGCGCGATTCGATTAGCGAGGCAGCAGCGCGGGAAAATACGACGGGCTTTTTGACTTGGCGCACGAGCGAGCGCGTGTGACTATCCCTACTACTGTGCAGCAAGAGTGGAGGAGGAGGAGGTATGGGACGAAGAACGTCTAGACGTACCGCCGCCGCAGCCGGCGTCGCCTTATCGGGTCGGCTGAACAGTGTACGAGCGCGCGAGAGAGCGTTTTTATAGATTAGCGCGGTAATTCGTTTATAACTGGGGTACCGGGGGACCTGGCTTTTCGGGGTAATTAGGGGGGGGAACATTTTTTCGCAAGCCGGTCGGGTCGAAGTATTTGCGGAGGTGGCGGATATCGAGCTGGCGGGAGGTTAATTGGCGGTTGATTAGGTGCAAAAAAGGTGGCGGAATTGGCGGGGTATTGTCGGGTTGAGCGGTAATGGGCGTGGCGAGAATAGGTCGGTTTAGGAGCGGTTGGGATTGGGTTTGGAGATGAACGATGACTTGTGGGTTTGGTGTAAAAATATGGGAGTTTAAAGATGTGCGATAAGTAAAAATATAATTACGTTATTGAAAATAGGAACGATGTGTAGGGAAAGATAGAAGGAATCACCGTTTTACGATTAGTTTCTGATGTGTCGTTAATCATTAATGTTAATAATTTTGAGTGTATAATGTAACTGCTGTTTAAATATTTATAACTATTCAAATCTCATTTTCCATTATATTTTACTAAAAGCATGCATAGTCATAATAATTTTTTTTTATATTTATAAACATTCTCTTACAAAAATAATATGTAGTTGTAGATCATCATAACATACTTTTAATTAAATGAATAAATATTTATGAAATATACCGTCGTTTGCCTGGATACTTGAACAAAAAAAATGCTTTTACCATTACGTAATTCAATGATTTTCAATTTCAAGTTCAGAATTGAGTGCAATCAGTCTATATTGAAGATCGCGTTTCGTTTATACGCGAGTTATCGAGTCCCGCTCATGCGTGCACACACAGTCACGCGATTTCATATTTATAAAACTGCGCGGTTATCTTATCGGACACGGTTAGGGGCCATTTTTTCTCGTACTCATTAATTGATATAATCGTTAAATAATAACATGCGCGAGCTGGATTCCCGCGCTTGCTTTTATTCCGACACGAGATGCATTTAAAACTTAGATGTTTGCGATGCGAATAAGTGGCTGAAATATATTTTTTTAAATATTGGAATTATGTAATAATAATAACGAATATGAGCTTTCCTCAAATATGCTGTTACTTTTTTCTTAATCGCAAATTTCAAGATATTTATATCTTACGGTATTTTTTAAATAATTTTTTTAGAAAATAATTTTTGCTTTATTCAATAGTGAAAATTTACAAGATGAATTAATGACGAACTGTCATTCACAAAAAAAAGCAGATTAAAGTTTCATTATTCAAAAATAAAACTACAAGTATAAAACAGAGATTTTTCTTTCGTAAATATTGAAAGAATGAATTCGTTTGAAAATTCCATTTTAGAATTCTCATGCCTATTTGCTTGAAAATTTATACATTGCTGTTATCTGTACCCTTTTCAACTGTAGCGCAAATCGCCACGTATCAGCTCGTGTAGCAATTTGTGTATGCAAACAATACAGATGTTTTTTTTTCCATACATCGAATAGCATTCACTATATGGGAATATTTTTTTCAAATTGAATATTGGTAATAAATCTTTTCAAAAATAAAGTTCAACATTCATCAGAATCTCGAATTGGAAAAATTCATTTTCTTCGAGAATTCAAAAATATCCAAAAACACGTATATTTGTTTTACCTCATAAAAGAGAATTAGCAATCAAAAATAACTTTCAACGATTAAGATTAAATTTCAGCAATGAATGATATTTTTTGGCATAGCCGGTCTTGGGCGACATCTCAAACGGATACGACAATAAAATGATTTCCAAGTCACTTATCATTCCAAGCCCCAAAGTTAGTATCTACAGTTAATGATGAATTCCTACATGTACTACCACTCAACATCACACATCCATCCTCGCAAAACACACTCACCGCCACCGCCCCTAATTTTACCTTCCAAACTCTCCTCCCGCACAAGCACAAAACCCCCTCGAATCACTTACTTGCCGTCCATCCTTCCGAAACCTCCGCAACCTCTCAAACAACGCGCTAGACCCACACTCTCTTTCTCTACTACTGACAGCCTCGTCGCGGCCGCTGCTAGGCTCAGGCGCGAGATAAGCGCGCCCGTGCCGGTTTTTCACGAGATATAGGAGGCATTAGTCGCGTGCATCACGCGCGCGTTTACGGGCATCCGTTCGCGCTCGCGATCAGCGCGCGGTCAATTGGCCTTAATCTCGTTAGTCGCGGCTAATTGCCGAGCGCGCGCGTAGGGAATAACGACGAATTCGCGATGGGCAGGAGATGACCGGGCAGTTTGCCTGCTGTGCCTTCTTTTCTTCGCCAGAGGTGAGGAGGCTGTTCGAACTGGTTTGCCAGAGTGCGCGCGCACTTGCGGAAGGCTTTTCAGAGGAGAGCTTGCATGATTCGATGATGATGGGATTATTAGGTTCGTGAATTGATTAGCTGCTACACGCGAGTTTCGTAGATTTAGTTGTGAAAGTCGATAATATTTTGTCTCAATTAAACTTCTTGATATCTGAATACGTGCATTATTTTCACGTTCTAATATGTCTTTTTTTTAATAAATTGTATCCCAAATTTATAGCCTTTTAAATACATACATATTCTATTTTAACAAGTCAGAATCGGCTAAAAAAGGCTACATGAATTTACACAATAATATATTCAAAATAAAAAGAATCGTAAAAATAAGTATCTCGAAACCCTATATACCTCTATATTTTTAAAACCATTCTCCATAACCAGTTTCCTCAAATTTTTTCCGCATTCGCAAATAACGCGCTTCTCCGCAAACTCACTAAAAAAGTAAATACAAGCAGTCTCCCCAGCCCACCCGCACTTCTAAAACAAAATAAAAAAGAACTCCCAACAGTCAGCAACGCCCAACAATCGCCCCGCGACAGCTGACCACTGCAAATCCACCTATATATCTCTCTATACACACGCGCAGACATTCACGTGTGCACTTTGGAGACGCGCACCACGGAAGACAAAAAAAAAACGCTTGAGTCAGCAACAAGCACGCGCCCGGGCGATATATCTCAAAAATAAGCGCAGAGCTGCCTCGCTGTGGGATCTGAGGGGGATGCTGTGTGCGTGCGTTTAATAGGTGACGTATCGAGCGTGGACGGTCTGATGGTTGACCGACGTGACCGTGTCCCAGGAGACGAGGGGATACGTATTGCTGAGCTGGGACGATCGGGCAAATTGGGCGCGTCCGCGGTGGGGTCGAAGCGTTGCTTAGTAGGGTTATTATTGTTTAACGATAAGTGGGATGTCTATTGTGTATATCAATGGCCTTTTTTGGGGGCAGTTTACTATACGTCTATCATGCGTAAGATTATTTAAAAGGAAATAGAATTGGCTAGACCGAACGTATTTACTAAAATTCCATTATTTAACAAATTCTATTTGATTTACATTCTCAAAAGAAATAACAGCACGAATTCGACGAGTTTTTGAGGAACATATGCAGCACAAGTTTCGTTTGAAAAAAACGCCTTTATGTACTCTCTAAAGTTGAATTAGTGAAAATTGCTCCACTATTTCAATTAGTAGAAAAAACTTCTAATTTATTAGTGAATATTCACTATTTCATTTAGTAGTTTATTAAAACTACTATTTTGATTAGTAGTTTTTACTAATTTAATTAGTAGTTTTTAAAAAACCACAAATAAAATAGTGAATATTCAGTAACAAATTAGTAGTTTTTTCTACTAATTGAAGTGGTGGAGCAATTTTCACTAATTCAACTTTAGAGAGTAACTGTCCAAACAGTTTTATAAAAATAGCCAAGTCTCGTAATCGGGTCCAACGATTCGCACTAACAATCGTACTCGTTATTTCGCAGAACCCGACCGCTCTTTCAACGCTCTTGAAAGCCCCTGTCACAGAGTACCAGCAAAGAGGCGAGAAAAAAATATTTTCAATCAATATAACATGATACATCGCTAAAATCCAACCGCACCGCGCGCCATTCAATCCCTCGGCAACATGGACAGATTACAGCGTAAAAGCCGCAGTCCACGATCCATCATAAACCTCCACACGTATATAGACACATAAACAGAGGGAAACGCGATTTTCTCAATCAACGCAAAAACCAGAAGCGCAACACGGCGATCAATCGCTTAAAAGTCGATAAAAACAGCGCTTTAATTCACGCCCCCGCGAGCGTCCGCCACCCTAATGCTTTATAACCCCTCCCGCAACCCTCCACTCGCGGCTTACACGCCGCTCCACATTTTGTTTTATACGCGCGCATTTTTTGTTGTATACTCAGTGCTGCACGCGGGGATTTGCGCTGGCGTAACGCCGATACTCTCTTCCCCCCCGAGAAAGAGGAAACTGGTTTTGTCGCAGCGCTGCGCGAGATCGATTTACGTCGCGCGGCGAATTACGTTGTCGGTCTACGGTGGGATCGAGAGGGGATAGGTCTGAAAAGACTTTGTAGGTATAATACCTGCTGGTTTTTTGGATGGAAACGAGGGGCAATGAGAGATAATTAATTTTGAAGCTGGTGGAGATGTGGAGTTCTGGGGCTACATTGAGCGATTGGTTTGGATTCATTGTTATAGTGCAACACTGAGAGAAAAATATTCTTGCCGTAAATATATATATGTTAACTATTAACATAGTATATTCGATTTTGGAGCAATGATAAATATTTTAATATGTATATGCGCTACAGGTGTGGTAAGTATACGAGCATACGTGAGCCAAATAGCTGTATATGTTAATAGTTAACATATGGCTAGTTCTCACAAGTATACCGTCGTTTGGCGATGATAATAGTATTTATAATTAAAAATTTGCATGTTTCAGCATCGAAAAATTGAATACTACACAATGAATGTTGAAACAGCTTTATTTTTAATATAATATTTTATAATATTATGAAACATATTAAAAAAACTCTATTTCTAACTCCAGTTTCCTCAGCTTGAAAATGGATGATTTCCTCCTTAGTTGAAATCTAATAAATAAAAGTTGAATTAATATAATGATATGGTAATGAATTATTAAAATAATCTAAAAAACATTTACACTTTTACACATTCGTTTTAATTTCAGTCTCACATCAAGCACAGGGAATAAATCTTTGAAATCTTGAGGATTTTGAATTAGTTCTTCTAAGGTATCAAAATCAGTGATGTTATTTTCTGTATGAATGTAATAAAGTATAGTATTAGGGAATATAGTTTAATAATATGATAAAGGATAAGTGGAAAATACAGTTTTGCAATATAATCAAGGATATTATTAAGAAATGTAGTTTGAGGTTAGAAAGACTAATAAATTTACTCAGCGCCACATACTTAGTGTTTTGTAAAAATATATGTTATTACACTTACCTTTTAATATCTCTCCGCATTCTTCAAGTTTCCAAATCTTCAGAATTACTTCCATATTGAAGAAAACGACTACACGATGAAAACCACAAATCCGCAGTCACTCCTAAATTGATGCAGAGAGCCATCAGCCAAAAGGCGGGAAGTCGGCAAAACGTGATGCCGATGATGCCGGAACTGGATGCCCTCTACAGGCACTATTACGCATGATCACCGTAAACTTCATATGTTAACTATTAACATATGAGCGTATATTACATATAATCCATTTCGATTAGGATAAAAAATATATTGATAAACATAAAACTATTACATGATATAAGTTAATATATTGCGAATATTTGATCCTATCATATATATAGATTAACAATAAGAATATTTTTCTCTCAGTGAATAAAAATCAATTCCCACAACTCAGTATCCCCTTGTACGTAAGACAATTATTCCAACTTGAATCGGCAACTTATCATTATCATAAACTAAAGAAAAAATATGTCGAGAGCAAATCGAATACTAGAAATAAAATTATATAACTACCGCAAAAATGAAGAAAAGAATAAGTAACAAAAACAGCTACATAGAAGCTATTAGACTTTTCAACAGTCCGAGTAAGGATCTCAAAGTTTTGACAAGTAACAAATCTACAATCAAGAAAAAATAAAAAAATTTTATTCAAAATAATATATAACAAATGTTGTATTTTGTTTAGTTAAATATTTATCAAATGTTGAATTTATTTAGCGGGAAATATATATATATATATGTGTGTGTGTGTGTGTGTGTGTGTGTGTGTTTTCGTAGTTTTTAAGGCTAGTTTTTAAGTTTTTCTTTTTATATCCTGTATTTTTCACCAGACCTACACACAGTCAATGACATTTGCCTCGGTAGGAATTACATTTTGTAAATTTACCATGTAAATTTAAAACTATGTAAGTTTATTTCTGGTTAATAAATAAATAAATAAAAATAAATTGTTTGCACTTTGACAACAGCGGTGGTTGATATCGAATTTAATACTCGTGTTCTGATGAATTCTAAGTACAATATAATCGAAATTTAGTATTTTGTTTGAATGTCCGTTTACTCTTGAATAAGAACTGGAATGTGCAATTAATTATCTCCTTTTCACTGGATACCATGTTAATCTGAAACTCGATAGATTTCTATAGTAATTTAACATACGTAGACATGGAGAGGGGACAAACTGTAGTTTATACTGAAATGCCACTGCAAGTAAGAAAAAATCTAGTGCACCTTTTCTACATTCTTTCTCCCACCATCGAATAATGCTCTGCTCACTAACTACAACCACCGACACCTATATCCTCGCTACACCATATACTTCTATTAACTTCGACAGCTCAATTGCACCGTTGCAAATCCATAATTATCTTTATTCAACTCATCATCCTCGCGTAATTGCGCTCGCGTCCAACCGCGCGCCCGCCGTTATTATAGACAGCTCTCCCGAATCACAATGAACGACGACGACGATCGCGCATTATACTGCGGAAACGATTTCCCGTCGAATCAGCCGCTCGCGCCCGCCTATTATACACGTTTTCACAGCCGAACGCGTAATTATAAACCTTACGAGAGCCCCCGTTGTTTCGCGAAATCCATCATCATGCGCTCGCGACATTCGATCTCCTCCCTCACGGCCGACGAATATATAATTTTCGCCGATGCGAGCTTTTACGCGCGCGTCGATGATCTGTAATGGAGCGCGCGCGCGGGCGTCGTGTGTATTTAAATGGGAATTTCCGGCGGTCGCGGGTCGGCGCGCGCGAGATTGAAAAGGGAAAAAGTGTAGGTGGCACAGTGCGCGATGTCACTGGGATGTCTTTGAATGGGAGGAAGAGGCGAATGGAATGTAGGTGAGGCTATTCGATTGTCCGATTTGTCGGACGGTTTGGTTTCGTAATTAGGAATCGTCGTTATATTATGGTATAATCTCCAGCATACCGTTGACGTATTGTTACAGCATTGTTGAATAATAACACTGATTAGTAATTGATTGTATCCATTAAAATCTATAATTTAAATTGTGCAGTGGCAAGCAGGTTTGTGCCCGTATACAAATTTGCGATAATGCTGCTTATTATGCATTTAATTGAAAATATATTTAGAATGAGTACATCAGTGAACTGTCATCCCTTGCACTAACATTTTCAATTCAAAATTCTTTGAAATTCCAAAAGAAAACCGAGAAATCTTACAATTCATATAACAGTAAAAAATGACAAAACTTTTATCCGTGCACTCGCACACTATCCGTAACCATACACATTATCCCACCCCCACGTTCTTATCAAAACGCACAAACTACAACGGGCAAATCTCCACGCGACCTAATAAGAGCCTCGGCAGAGTACAAAACTGCAACCCGTCCATTTTAAAATCACCTGATTATTACAATCAGCCGGAGTCACGGACGTCGGCGACGTATAATCCTAGCATTCGCGTGCAAATTGAATTCCCCCACGCGAGTGGCGCTCGAATCTCGACTGCGGCACAACTTCGCGAATAAAAATTCGCAAAGTTGCCAAAAACAATAACAGCGCGCGGCTTTTGACGCAATTTGCGGCGTAGAGACAATTGCGCTGTTAACGGCGTTGGAGATGGGTAGGCACGAAGTTTCGAGTGCTCTGACTAGTTGTCTTGTGTGTGTGTTGGGTCGTAATTGTCGCAGGGGAGGATTGCGCCGTCCGTCTTACGTTAATAATTGATCGTACTTGGGGGCAAGGTCTGTGTGCGTGTGTGTGTATAGGTCGTGGTGTGCGCGCGCATTGAGTCGGTAATGAGATGTTTGATGCCGGTCAGCTTGGTTTGCCGTTATAATTAATGGTGCTTGCTGATTGAATTAATTAAATCATGATTTCACGGAAAATGTTTATTGTTTGAAAAGATTTTTATTGTTATGGGAATAACGAGTTTATACTCGTTAATTTCAGCCACGTATGAGTAATGATTTTGCAGGTATTGCGTTGTTCTAGATAGTATGAAATAATTACGATAACGCAAGCTTCGTTATGGCAGGTGATATAGAATTATAATTTTCAATTACGCTGTGATTAATGCACAGTGTGTATAACTAAATCTAATGATCCGAGGACGAACCATAATTCATGTAACACATTACACTCGCACTTCTCCGTGCGTATAGCTAGGAAAATTTATGTAAGTATAAAAGCTTCATCGTCGAATCACTGGCAACTTGTAAACATATTTTCCTCGTACGATGAAAAAAAAATGTTCATTTTTCCAACAAATTTATCACAATTTAACCGGCATATTAACAATTACTACTTAATTATACAACTCGCCTTGGGGAAACTCTCTCGCACGTGTCACTTATCTAAGATCGAAAACACGCATTCAGCACTATATAATCAGAGTCGCGGGGAGATAAAAGATAAAGGGACTCCCGTAGCACTTTTATCAGTATACATCCAAAAATAGACCGAGACGCGTCAAACACAGAAGCGCGCGAATTGACAAGCTGTCTCTCTCGCTCGCTCTCTTTCTCTCTCTCTCTCCGATCATGCGATAGTGCGGTATTATATCCGACGAAGGATCCTGTTTGTGTGTATATATAGATAATGTACTTACCTTGGGGTCGAGATGAAAGATTTTTTGTCGATCAGAGTTGATGGCGGATAATGCGGTTCCTGTTTTTAAGGACGGGGATCGTCGATAAGTCTATTATTATTGAGGGAAAATAAAGTTGGCACTTTTGTTTTGAATTTTGCTGGGATTTCGAGAAATTTTGATTGGGAGAGATAGAGAAAGACTGTGTAGTTTTTATAATATGATGTTATTTTGTTATATAATATGATGTAAATGTAATACGTTTTCCATTTATTTTGTTAAAATAATTTGTTTTAGCAAAACTTTGATTGTAAAATTTTATTTTTAATTAAAACATAGAGGTCTTATAAAATTGGATTGGATCTGTTACACGAAAATACTTCGGACAAATATCGGTTATTTCGAAATATATATTGTATTCCGGTAAATGAAGTTTTGTAATTACGTTGTTGAATAAATGTTGAACAAGCTATTCTGTACATTTCATATTTATTTGTATAATTACTAACAATTGCCTGGGAAAAACAGTTATATTTATCAAAGCTCTGTGTTTCAATGACAATTGTTTTTGTATAATTTCTTAATTATAAGTAAATATTAAAAAAAAAATCGTACCATAAATTTTATATTACACTTCATTTAGATTGAATATAATTTAATTAAAATTTCAATTAAAAACAATATTAATTCCTCAAACAATATTTTACCCGACAAAAGTAAAAATTTCAAGCATCCTGATATTCAAACAATGCATTAACCAGAGCGATTCATTAAAGCTCCCAGCATTCGCATCACATCTCTTTCAACCCCATGATACCGTTGCAAACATTCGCAACGAACCTCATTCCAATCTTTTCCCCTACACCTACCCCGCGACCCATTCACCCAATTAACTCGCAGCCGTCCAATCCATCCCGCGGCCCCTCATTAAATTCACGATTTCGCCCTCTACACATAGCCACCGCCTCCGCGACCTAATGCCAAGTACAACGCGTCCACCGCCTATGTTTATCTCTCCCAAACATAATTCCCTCCGCTGCTGACTCGCTTGGCCTTATTTTGACGAGCGGCCACACCACAGCACCGGCCATTAATCAGGCGACAAAATCTCACAAAACATCGGGAATTAGCTGCCACCGGCGCTGCGTATATATACGCGCAGCAAAAAGGCATCGCCGCGTGGTCACTGCACGCACGAGCGTCGAATCATTAAGCGTAATCCTAGCGCGTGTCGGGGCTTAATCGCCGTTTCCGCTTTTGCGCAACGCGCGCGTCCCGAGGTTGCGCTGACGCTGCTCTCACTTCCGAAAGAAGAGACAATTCGGCCCTCGTTATCCCGGGTTATGTTTCGCTGGGGACGTTCGCTGCTATCGGGGATTTTCTCTTTTTTCTAGGTTGACTGACGCGTGGATGTGTGTATAGGGTTTGAATTTTTACAGGGACGGGTGATTGATTGGAGGGGCGCCGGATAGGTGGCATGTTTATTAAAACGTAATAAACGGGGCGATGGGTCGTCATGTCGGTAGCTTTTTTTTTCGACGTTTTCGATATATATCTACAAACGTGCTATAAGCCGTAATCAACGTCAATATATATACCCACCGAAACTCAAAACATTATATACTGTATACAAATCTAAAACTTCTCGCAACAAATATATACACACACGAAAACATATACACGGAGAGAAATTTTGTAGTGAAAATTACAAATATTCGAGACAAAATTACCAGTTTCTATGGTAATGGATGGACAGACTGACAATTTCAAACTTTTTACCAAAGTGCCTTGGTAAAATTTTTTTTTAGTTAATTTAAATTAAAAAAATTAACTTTTTTTATCCATATTGATGGACATATAGTATTTTAATATAGAAATAGAAACAGAAACAAGGATGAAAAAACATTAAACTGAAAAAAAAGTTTTACGGAAGCGGGATTCGATCCGACGATCTTTGGGTTGAGAGTCCGACGTTCTACCGACTGCGCCACGGAAGCTGTTACCAACAGTCATTTGAATCGCCGTTATTACTTACTGAAAATATGTGTATTGTTTTCATTTTAACGTCGCGCACGCCTCTAGTATCAATCTTCTGAAACACAATAATGCGCAGTGCGCATGCGCGAGTACACAAATACCAGGTTATTTGGTAAAATTTATCAGTTTTCTTAGTAAAAATTCTTAGGTTACCTTGTAAAAATGACTAGATCTCAATTTTTACCAGTGTGTCTGGTAATTTTTATTCAGATAATTTGGTATTTTTTTTAAGTGGTTATGATAGTTTTTCCTGGGAAACTTATAAATTGTATTAGAAACCTGGGAATATCACGGCTTTTGACAGTCTGTCCATGCGCTACCAAGGCACCTTGGTAATTTTTACTCTAAAATTTCTCTCCGTGTACACTCTCGTCGAGTCGGATTCGCCGCTCCTGAAATTCCATCCGCTCGATTTTTGATTGTCCCCGCAATTTAATACCCCACAGCCGCGGAACTAAGTTCCGAACAGTTGTATAGTCTCGTTGTGACAGAGAAAATCGAGCGCGGAATGGCCCGAATAAAACCCATCATATGGAGCCCGGGCGACGCTCGTCATCTGGAATTCTAGTCGCGAACGAGCGTCGGGTTCGTGGCGGGCTTGATTAGAAACGTCTGTTCGCGGCTGTCGATGCGTTAGTTTCGGTGAGTTCTTTTCGGAGTGGTGGTTGGGGGGGGGGGGGTAACATTTTTCTTGGACGTTACGGGTGACTTGTACATGACACTCTAGTGACAATTAATATAAATTGAAGTTTATTGATCGCAAGAATCTAAAGTGTTTATTTATTTATTTGTTTATTTATTGATTTATTTATTTGTTTATTTATTTATTTATTTATCCAGAGTAATAAATACATTATATTACATATAGTAACCCTGCTGAGGAAAATAAATTCCCTGTTTGCAGATCTGGAGTATAAAGTTACTTAAAACTAAAACTGATACTAAATCTTAAAACTAAATAAAACATCTTTATTTTATAAAATTATAATAAAAATTTATGTAAACAGTAATAAGTATATATGTTATACGCGTTTATCTAAGTTTTAGACATGAATTCCTATAACAAAATTATAGGATCAAATCGGTTTCAAGGAATAATATCCACAATCCATTTTTTTAACTTGTACATAGTAGGTCTTTTGCCTATTTCTAGAGTTTTGAGCTCGTTTGGAAGTAGATTGAAAGTCTTTATTGCAGTTATGTAATTGTTTTTTTCACTTACTCTTTTGTCTCTTTTAGGTAATATAATAGATTTATTTCTTGTCTTACTATTTGAATTTGTAAATATATTTTTCATTTCGTTGTAATAATATTTTAAACAGTTCAATGTGAATAGTTGCTTAATATTCATTGGTTTACTTTGTTCAAAAATGTTTCTGAAAACTAGTTTAAGTAATCTGTTTTGAATATTTTGGAGCAAATGTTGATTATTTTTGTAGATATCACCCCACGCAATTATCCTATAATTAATCACACTGTGAAAAACCGCATAGTATACAACCTTTAAAGTATTTATTTACATAAATTTATTAATTTTGTAGAAGATGTGTTTATTTCAATTATTTATTTTCTCTTTATGTATTATATATTATAATGATTAAAAAATTCACTTAAAAATTAATACAGAAACAGTGCAGTTATTATAGAGTCAATTCATACATTTTCAATTGATCAAAAAATAATTTTGTACGACCAGCTATAATGAAATTCCTTTCGTCAATCTTCATTAGCTAGAATTCTAAGAAAATGAAATTCAAGAACAATACATTCAATATCACGAGTACGGTTCGTCATCGAGGCAGAATAATAAATGTAACACTGTCCTATTTTAACTAACAACTTTATTTTTATAGACTACATTTTGAATAACAACTTACATTTCCTGTAAAAAGATCTGCTTCCTCTCCCCGACCATTCGCAATCGGGAAAATATATATTCGCGCAATTAAAATGCATCTCGACGCTCGGGATTGTCTCGCTGGATATCCGACTCGCCGGATCAACGCGCAGTCTGATAATCATGACTGACCCAGTTAAAAGAAAAACTGGTGCTGACGTGAAGACGTGGCGGCGGTGTGAGTGGGGGGAACGCTCGGAAAATGGCCCGTAAGAGAGATATTTCATCTACGTTTAGCATTTCATAAAGCTTATTAAGATAAATATTTTACGAGACGCGGGCAGGAACGCGGTTGTGTTAGTGCGCGTCGAGTGGAGCGTAATGGACGCGCGGGAGAGAGGAGATTAAATCGACGCGATTTTTCAGATTTCTTTAATTAATTATTCAGAGGGATGTCGGGGAATTTAATATGACCAGTAGATTTATTTAAATATGGAGCAGTAGTAATGAATGAATATCACTTTTCTCCTATTAGTGCGTGCAATTTTAACGTGCCTGCGAAACCGACGTAATTCTTGTTTTATTAATGAAATGTTAACTGATATAATACTGTTATGAATTTTATAGTAAGAATATATATAATAACATTTTAAATGGGGGCTTCTTTTATAATAAGAAAAAAAAGTTCAATCGAACTTAATAAAATCTGTTCACATTAACCCATTAACGCGCAAATGCACATTTTTGTGCACACATTTTCAAGTACAGAATTCTATTGGAAAAACAAAGTCATTTATACCACTCTAACCTCAAAATCACAACTTTGGTATGATTTTTCGGCGCTCGTAGTATAAAATACCGTTCGAAACTAGTGCGTAAGTCGATTATTTAGCTAGTGTGACTTTTTCGCACTCGCTTCGCTCGTGCAAAAAGTCACACCAGCTAAATAATCGACTTCCCCACCCGTGTCGAAATGTATTATTTTATCCAAAATCCTATATAGGGAGTTTTCGAGGGTGCTCTTTCAGAATCTGCAACTTATTTTGTAAAAAAAAGTCAGTAAGTATATTATTTTTGAGTTTCTTTAAAAAAAAGTCAAAAAATTTAATAAAATTTTTTTTTCAAATCAATTTTTGCTACTGTTTCTGTTTTTGGATAATCATATTACCGCCAGAAATCGCGGTCCGAATGTCTGGCGTTTCCAAAACACTGGTTGTAAATCTTTTTTCCCCTTTTAGCTTTTCCAAAATGGCGGATTTTGTGAAACAGCGTAATGTTAAACTTCATGATTTTTTTTCTCGAAATGTATGAACTTAACGAAAAAATGTTATAGAACAAAAAATGCTTAGAATCACTCAAAAAATACGTATGAATTATTTCAGAAGTTTTTAAACCAATTTTGAATTTGTTAATTTTTAACATTTTTGAAAAATCAAAAAATGTCTCAAAAACTTCTAAAAAAATCATACGTATTCTTTGAATGATTCTTAGCACTTTTTATTCTATAAAATTTTTTCGTAAAGTGTATTTTTTTCGAGAACAAAAATTTTGAAATTATATGCGTTACATAAACACACAAAACGTTGAATGGATTGAAGACTGTATAATCATCACTCTGCCACTATAAATATGTAGTAAAATATAGCGTTGCCCAGTTCTAACCATGGGGAGGTAGACGATGCAAGAGAACCTTCTTCTTTTTTTTATATATTTTTTTTATTTTTTATATTTTTTATATTTTTTATATTTTATTCTATTCCTTTGAATGTATACAGAGAAAACAGTTTTTACAAAAATGTAAACCACACACCTTGCAGAGCTTTCTAGTTCTTAGAGAACATTAGTTTGTTAGAACAGTTTCTTTGACTTGCGGATTGAACTGCATTACTGAATTTGGGCTTTACATGTTTTTCTTTTTCCAAATAGCTTTTAGCAATTAATAGCCATACAAACATCTTTAGTACCTATTTTTTTGCTCTTACCTGCTGTTGCAATATTGTACAAGACAGTGGGTCACTTGGGTCATTTTTATCAGAGGTATCCAAATAGCAATTACCAACGCCACTGTCTTGTACAATGTTGCAACAACAGGTAAGAGCAAAAAAATAGGTACTAAAGATGATTGTATGGCTATTGCTAAATGCTATTTGGAAAAAAAAACATGTAATGACAAATTCAGTAATGCCGTTCAGTCCTCAAGTCAAAGAAACTGTTCTAACAAATAATGTTCTCTAAGAACTAGAAAGCTCTCCAAGGTGTGTGGTTTACATGTTTGTAAAAACTGTTTTCTCTCTATACATTCAAAAGAATAGAATAAAATATAAAAAATATAAAAAATATAAAACAAAAAAAATATATAAAAAAAAAGAAGAAGGTTCTCTTGCATCGTCTACCTCCCCGTGGTGAGAACTGGGCAACGCTATATTTTTCTACATATTTATAGTGGCAGAATGACGATTATACAGTCTTCAATCCATTCAACGTTTTGTGTGTTTATGTAACGCATAATTTCAAAATTTTTGTTCTCGAAAAAAATACACTTTACGAAAAAATTTTATAGAATAAAAAGTGCTAAGAATCATTCAAAGAATACGTATGGTTTTTTTCAGAAGTTTTTGAGACATTTTTTAATTTTTCAAAAATGTTAAAAATTAACAAATTCAAAATTGGTTCAAAAACTTCTGAAAAAATTCATACGTATTTTTTGAGTGATTCTAAGCATTTTTTGTTCTATAATATTTTTTCGTTAAGTTCATACATTTCGAGAAAAAAAATCATGAAGTTTAACATTACGCTGTTTCACAAAATCCGCCATTTTGGAAAAGCTGAAAGGGGAAAAAAGATTCACAACCGGTGTTTTGGAAACGCCAGACATTCGAACCGCGATTTCTGGCGGTAATATGATTATCCAAAAACAGAAACAGTAACAAAAATTGATTTGAAAAAAAAATTTTATTAAATTTTTTGACTTTTTTTTTAAAAAACTCAAAAATAATACACTTACTGACTTTTTTTACAAAATAATTTGCAGATTCTGAAAGAGCACCCTCGAAAACCCCCTATGTAGGATTTTGGATAAAAATGACTTTGTTTTTCCAATAGAATTCTGTACTTGAAAATGTGAGCACAAAAATGTGCATTTGCGCGTTAATGGGTTAAGTATGTCAAAATAGCGAGAGACAATTATTTTGTAACAGAAGGATATTCGATTTTCCAAGATTTTGACGACTAATCTTCTATCGTCAATTTATTTATTTATTTATTAAATATTGAACAGGTTAGTATGCCCCATATTTAACTCATACTATCATTAGGCACTTAAATATCAAAACAAAATAAACAATTAAAAGCTTCATCTTTTCAACAATAATTAATTATCTCTCCACTCATCGAATGTTCAGCCACATTACGTCAAACGAGGAACGCGCCGGCAAGAATCGCGAAAAAACGAAATCTCCCGACTAACGACTGCATTTCGCCCTGGCATTTTCCACGCTCCGCTTGATAATCCCAATTAACGCGAAATTATGGGAAAATTAGCGCTCACGCGTATGCGCCAGGCTGCCTTTTTATACTCCCGCGCTCTCTCTACCTCCTGTTGCTTTCGGCTTCGCTACTTTCGAACTCCCGCATCCATTATATATATACACGCTGCTGCTCCTCGCCGCGCGAGAAAATGAAATTCTCTTCTTGTTCGCTTTCACGCGCGCGCGCGCATTAGCAGCAGATCGTTTTTCGTCGATCTCATTTTCGTGCATTTTCATTTTCAAAATCACGCGCGAGCCCTTTCTCTACGTGTGCAAGAGGGGATTCCATTAGCGCGTGTTTCCTTTTGCTCTCCCCTCAAGCACGCGCGGAAGCTTAATTACGGTTTTTCGCCACCCGTTCGTTACATTCGTTTTAAGGGATCGCGCAGTTGTATGTGGGGTTTTTTTGGAGGGAGAATGGGAGAGCTTTTGTGTGGTGGGAGCTTGTTTTTTGCGAGAGAGATACGAGACTGGGCGGTGTAATGACGGCATTGTTAGTGCAATGCGTGAAGTGGCTTGTAACTTCGAATTCGATAATTTGACGTGGAGAGGTATAGATTTTCGTGATAATTATAATAATCTTAGTAATAGAATATTTAGTTATATTATATAAAGGAATACAATTGATTTTGATGCAAATCCTAATATTTTTCTATGAAAAGTATGCAAAAATCAACGTTAAATCAGACAATAAATTTTTATAATACGATAATGGAAGCTTTTACGTCCGTGAGGTAAAGTCAGTTTTTTAGACATAAAAGCTAAATGACTATTACATGTTGAGATAGCCGGAAAGATTGAAAAATACAAATGACCCTTTTATCACGCTGAACCCTCTTCAAAGTCAAAATTAAAATTTAAAGCGAAAAATGTTCTTTCCAGTCGCTCTCTTTTACTAATGATCTCATTTAACAGCAGTCAGAAGCTTAATGGATACTTTTACCTTCGAAATTCTTTTGAAAAAAACGAAAATTTCAAAACCATTTCAATGTTAAATAATATAACTTTCATAATTCCAATCTTACTCGACGTGTATAGATAAATAAGCAGGATTCTATAAATAGTCGATTAATTTTTTACTTTTATTCCAAACTAATTAATAACTAAATTCCACGATAATTCTTAACTAAAAACTATTGTATTAAGTAATTAAAAGTTAATTGTGAATCAACAAAAAGAAATAAAAATAAAATTTTAATTATTAATTAGGTGAAATTATTTTCTTTTATATAATAATTATAATACATTTTGTTTCAAATAGTCTCTATAACATTTATAGTCCCTGTTTAACGCTTAATTAAAACAGTATAAAAATATACAAACTATTAATGAAGGTGATAAGTGAAAATATTTGGTTTTATTTGATAAAGAGGAGTCGTTATTCTATAGTTATCTACAATTCAAATCTGATTCGTATTGTCCAATTGAAAACTTACATTATTGCATCGTAATAAAGAATGAATGTCAAATAACGAGATCACGTACGCACCAAAAAACATGAAAAAAACACGCATCAAATCATCTATGAGTCACCTAGTATATAGGAATATAAATGATTTGTGATCAAAACATGATGGTCAAGTATGTACTGGTGCTATTGTCTTGTTTATTCTTCTACTGCTACACCGGGGAGATATCAAGGCGGAACAGGTGTACTTGAACAACAAAATATTGAAGAGAGCCACAACTAGCGAATTCAATGTGAAGTCAACGGCATATCGAGATTGATTGAAATTTAATTTCAAATGGTAAAAATTTTCTATTTACAATAAAATATTAATTTTTAACTAAAAATTTAATTAGAAATAATCATTTAGTATTTGTTAATAGAGTTATTATTTTCGCAATTCTAGAATAAAGCAATTGGAAATTAAAAGTACGTTTTAGCCTTAAGCAGACTTAATTAATATTCATTCTTTTGTACCTCGAGGTACAGTATTTTAATTCGTTTCGGGCTTATACAAGGTTTAACACGAGTCTGAAAATGGATCTTAATTAAAATTAGTTTAACATGAAACTAATTTACTCTTATTTCTTTCGTAATACATTTCTTTACGACATTTTCAACTCAAAATTAGTATTCATCGAGGAGCCATTATTATACTTTTGTGATCATGCAAAAGTAAATAACAATAAAAAAATTACTATAACAACAAAATAATCGACTATCTCAAAAAAGAAGAATCCATAAAATATTTTCAGCTATTACTCAACGTGTCTATCAAATTAGCAATTTCACTCTACAAATGCTTATTGAAAATTCCCGAGCAGATTATGAAAACAGTCCTCATAACAGACGGCGACGGAGTAGTAGAAACGCATCTCTTATTAAAAGACAATTTCATTTTAGCCTTCGCAGCTGCCAGTCCAATATCTAATTAGCAGATTCTTCGTCTCCCGCTCTGGCTTTCTCTCCCTCTTCCTCTTCTGACTCCACAGCGTGTACTAATCCCGAGTTCTCGAGGCAAAGTGAATTTAAAAGGCACCCAAGAGGCAATGAGAGCTGCGCTCTGCACTCGGTGAATAATAGAAGCGGCCGGGCTCGAGATAAAATGGTATCGTGTTCCGGGCTGAGAGCTCGCAAATTACTACTTACCGGCTTGTTCTGGCGAAAAAAACTCTGAGGCGCTGAATTTAAAAAACGTGTGACATTTTTCAAAGCTGTGTAAAAATACTTCGTTGTTTATTGAATTTTGATTTTCGTACCACATTTTTACAAAACTTTGACTATTTTGTAATATACACAAGTAGTTTTCACCATTCATATGTCAATAAATTGAGATAAAATTTATTTCTTACATTTTCAATCGTTGTATGATAAATTAATATTCTTATTCAGAATTATTCGCGAGGAATAAAGGGAAGCTGGGTTGGCAATGGAAAAAGAAGGATTTGAGCAAAAGATGAAAATGTCAATTTAATTAAATAAGTTCTGCATTTTACAAAGCAATAAGTTACATAGGTATCCTTATGAGACGATCGAACAACTAACATAGAGTCTTTATAATTCCTTTATACATAAAATAAACACGAACATTTTAAACGATCCCGATTGACAGGCATGACAATATCCTATCGCTTACTCGTGATTAAACGTGCGTCTTCGTTCAGAAAAAAGCGTAGTACTTTATATCCGTGCTTCTACATCATTCAATTGATTCCATTCCATCATCATAATTACTTTTCCGTACAATAAGGCGACTCAGAACTGACCTTTCGAAAATTAAAAAAGCTCTTATATCTTACAAATTATAAGGCGATTATTATCTCGCGAAACTTACTGAAACAAGAAGAAAAAAAGTAGAGAGAGGCTAACGAAGTTATTGTTACTTGATAGTTTAAAAGAAAGAAATATGACGTTGAGATGTAGCTTTTAATAATTCATATTCTGTGTCTCCTTAAGATTGTTAAAGTGTATTATTGCCGTAACACAACGGAGGTATTATAGAACCTGATTACATACACACACGTTTCGCGCTCGCGACCGAAACAAATTCCTTTACGTGGAAGACTTTGGAGGGCCGACACTGCATCCGAACGTGGACTTGTATCGCCTTCTCCTCTTCGACGAGCGCTAGCACCAAATCATCTACATAATTCGCGATCCACATTACATCATCATCGGCAGTAGAAAATTCCTCGCCTCCTCCACTCCGCTTATAGGCTTTTCATGGCTTCGATAGAAATGCTAACATTTAACGAGGCAACAATCATCGCGTTGATATCACGCGCGGTCGTACCCCCTCCTTCATCGATTATTATTTATTATAAAGAGATGTGTATACGCTCCCGCATAAAAAGATTACAAATTAAGGCTAAACTGTTTTGTTTTTGAACGTTGCTGCTGCTGCTGATGCCGCAGCTGCGACTCCGCGCGATAAAGAACGCGGAATGCTTTGATTTTCAGTCAACTCCTCGGAGTTCCTTTATACTCCTCCTCCCGACACCTCCGAGGAATTTCATCGATTCAGCCGTGTTATTGTTCTTCTTCCCCGACGTTTTCATCCTCGGACTCGAAGTCCGTTATCGGCATGGATCAATCGCTAAAAACAAAATGTACCTCCATTAACACCCCACATCAAAACCAACCTCCAAATCACTCAATCTAATAAAAGCAATCAACCATACCTGTCGCTATTATCACTGGTGCCCTCCTCGCTGCAATCGAGATCGAGTTCACCTTGTATAGCGCTCTGTAGATCGTCGATCCTCTGGAGGGCGAGGCGTAGGTCGTCCTTGACGGTCTTAGTCTCAGCCTCCGCGGCGTCGAGGGCTTTCTCCAGGTCGCGACGGGCTCGCGTCGCCCCTTGCTCCTTCGACGAGGCCTTGGCCGCCTCCTCGCGGGCGTCGCGCAACGAGCGCTGCAGACGGCGAGCCGCATCCTGGGCGCTCTGCTCCTTCGCGCGCAGCAGAGCCGTCTCCGATTGGAGCTTGTCCACGTTCTCCTTCAGTCGTGCTATTTGCGTCTGAAATTTAAATGTCGAGTTTTATAAAAATGAAAATTGAAAAGCAGTTTTTCTAGTCGAAAGTATCTTTAATAATATGTAAATTCTAATATTCTATGCTTCGTTTCTTGTATAACAATATTTCACATACTAAAATCACGGTAACACGTACACTTTTACATAATGCCAAGCTTTCACTAGGAAGTCGCAGTAAAAAATAGATTATGCATATTGATAATCTATAACTTCACTCTTGACTTTCACCAAAAATCGATTTTACGACCTCCTTTAACAATATTCAAACTTCAATGAATTTGCATTAAAAAAAAGGAATAAAGAATTACCTCCAACCGCGCTCTCGTTGTCAGCTCGAGTTCGAGTTTGCTCTCGAGCTCCTTGGTGCGGAACTCGAGGCGCCGGGTGGCGAGGCTATTAGCCGTGGGATCGCCGAGCTGCTCGACCGACTCAAGCCGCTGGCTCAGTTCCGACAGCTGATCCTTCAGCGAGGATTTCTCCGCCTCGAGGGCGGCTATCTGCACCTGTGCCTCCTGCAGCTGACTCTGCTCCGCGGATACCTGCTGCACTGCCGCGCGGTACTTCTTCAGCACCTGAAAAAGCGATAGAAACGATGGATTTGAGAAAATGGAGGATTGCACGTAAAGTTATACGAGTGGCTCGTTAATCAATGGATGGTGGGTAGTTGTTTTAATTACGATGAATGAGAGGAGGGAGGGGTTTAGTGCACACGTGCACAGAATGACAGTAAATGAAAAGAATTTTACTCTGAATTGCACTGACTAAACGGTCTACTTTGAATATGAGTCGAGTATTTGGAACAGGCAAGGTACCATGTTATTTAATTCTTATTCAACATATATAGTATTATTATTAAGATTATTTTTTAGGAAACGGAGAATAAAACTGCATCATCAATTCACAAATATTTCACAATCAAAATAGGAATTTAACACAATTTAAAATAGTACAGATAAGGTTAAATACATTTTTTCTATCCAAAACACTGTTATTCAAATCAAATCAACGACTTTTGCAGTTCTATACTCACAACTTCCGAATAGATATTAACGCACGTCGTTGTCTTCACAAAAACAAAATCATAAAGTTTTTAAGTTATAATTTTGATTGATTACCATACACACGGAGAAAAATTCCAAAGTATAAAAAATAAAAATATTTTTGACTAACTTTTTATTTAATAAATGTTACCATATAAATATTAAAAAGTGATTGAAAATATAGTAAAATTTATCATATCTTTCTAAAAACAACTGACAATGTAATAAAATTAATTTTTTATGAAAAAAAAAATACCCAGTATTCTATGAAAATAATAAACTGTAACAAATTTAACCGATTTTTCTCCATATAAATTCATCCCATGCACAACCATTATCTCTAATTACCTCAGCCAGCTCCTCCTCGTTCTCCTCAAGCTGCGAGAGGAGCTCGGTACGCTCGCGGTTCGCCGCGTTCGCCCTGTCCTCGGCCTCGGAGCGCATTCGTTGCGCCTCCTCGAGACTAGCTTGCGTCTCACTTAGGTCCTGTTCGAGAGCCTGTTTGGCCTTGAGGGCGACGGCGCGTGCGCACTCGGCGTCCTCCAGTTGGTTCTTGAGGTGGCGCAGAGCAGCTTTACCCGTCGAGTCACCCTTCGACCGTTCGAGCATCGTCTGCGCGTCCCTCAGCAAGGCGCGCGTTCGCTTCAGGTCGCGTTTCAGTCTATGAGAATGGGTTGTGGTTAGTGGTGTTGTTTGTTACTGAAGTATTGTTTCATTTGTAGAGAGATTTTTGTTTTATATTTTCTGCTTTTGTTGACTAACTAGACAAAATCTCGGAGGAAAATAAAAGATTAATCATGTTACAATGTTGGAAGCTAAATAGATGATTTCTCAAAACTTTTTTTTTAATAAGTCTAAACTATGCATAAAAAAAATTTTGTTTTTATTCATCGAATGTACCAGTAGTTAAAAGTTTAACGTATTTTTAGCATAACTGTTTCAGTTTCTTAGAAATTTTTTTAATTTCCAGTAATACAGAAACTACATTAATTATTATGATCTTTCTTTGTATCTTTATCTTTTTAAATAATTATATATAAATTATACTAAAACCTGGCACCCCTTTATGAAAAGAAACTAAACTTGCATCAACATAATATATTTTCTTAAATAATCCCGATTATCCTCACAAGCAAATCTACCCTTCTGACCCTAATCTCATGTCAATTATCTCATCTTACTAAACTTACTAAACGCATATTATATCAACCTCTCTCTCTTCCCGATAAAATTACAAGCCCTACCCCCACTCCCACAAAATTAATGCTCCCCCTATACCTTTGCGTGGTCTCGGCCTCAGCGGCGCGCTCGGTCCTGGCCTGCTCCTCGAGCGCTACGAGTCGTCTCTCCAGCTCGTGCTTCTCCCTCAGCACGCTGGTCCTCTCCTCGTGCTCGTTCTCCAGCTGTGCCTCGAGGGCCTTCACCTTCTTCATCGCGCCGCCGCGCACCTCCTCGAGCTCCTCGTCACGCTGCTGCATCTCCTTGCGCATCTCTTTGCGCTGCTGCTCGATGCTCATCTCGAGCCGCAGCTTCGCCTGCTCCAGCAACTGCACCTGACCCGCCAGATCGTCCAGCTCCTCTTCCTGGTCCTTCGTCTTCTTCTCCAGCTCGTGTTTGGCTTTCTTCAGCTGTGCGACCTCTTCCTCGGTCTTGCCGCCGAAGGTGAGCTCCTCGAGCTCCTGGGTGAGCGTGTGCATGCGTTCTTCTTTAAGCTCGATTTCGAGTCTTGCGTCCTAAAGGGATGAAGGTTGAAGTTTAGCATAGGGTTTGCTGTTATATAAATCGTTTGTGGATGTTAGGAATTATGAGATAGATGCTTACACTCAAGTTTTGTTCGATCGTGTACTTCTCGGCGATCGCGATCTCCTTTTCACGAGCAAGTCGCTCGCGCTGAGCTTTTTCTTGTCGTAGGTCGTCCATCAAGTTTTGTGTTTCCGAATCAAATCTAGAAAACAATATTTGTTACATACAACACATACATATGAACCATTCCCCTTAAAAAAAAGGACAAGAGAATCCATTTTTCCAAGTATACGAATGAATCTATATACTTTTGGCTAAAAATAAAAAGAGCCAAACGGAAGAGACCCGTTGCAGCTACTCCCCCGTTTTTCCATCCTCTCTAATCCAATCTCTCAAGATCCCCGACAATCTAAAAAGCCGTACCCCGGCTCTCTAATCACGCGAACCCTCTTCCTCTTCCTTCCCACCCACATCCTTCGCTCCCTATACCTCCTCGTTCGCGCGAAAATCAGCAAACAAAAGAAACTGCACTCACTTCCGCTGCTTCTTCTCGAGCAGATTGTTCCTGGCGGTCTGTTCCTCGAGCAACAGCCGCAGATCGTGCATCTCCCCGTTCAGCTTCTGCACGCGTCGCTTCCACTGGCCGACGACCTGGCGCTGCTCCTCCACCTCCTCGTACGCGTCCGCTAGCTGCGTGTGCGTGTGCAAAAGACAGAGAGAGATTTGCATTTAAACGAGAGCACATATATGTGTATGTGTGAGTAACGAACCTGCGAGGACGCCAGTTTGAATACCAAATGGAACGCGCGTATGCAATTAAATTATAATTGACGCGCGCGCGCGCGTTGTTTATTAAGAAGTATGGTTTAAAGCGGTCGAGTGTGCGCGGGGTTTTGTTGCACGCTCGCGCCCGTTTTTTGGGTTAGAATGTAGACACTGGTACAGTTAGGAATAATATTCATAGTCGCATTGAAGCTGTGCGCATTGCGAGAGAAATTGTTAGGCGAGACGAATGTATATATGTTTTTTTTTTTTATCAATTGAAGGAAATATATAAATTATAGGTATATATGTTTTTATTGGGTTTCAAAAATTGAATTGTTATGCCGTGCGCTCTTGTCCTCGATATAATTCAACGCTTAATTAATTTAATGGAAAGCGCGATACTTACTAAACGAAATCAATTATATAATTTTAATTAATTTTAATGTAAGCGCACTTATAATATATAAAGCGGGAAATTCATAAGGAAGATTATTAAATTTATCAATAAATTAATACGAGAATTCAAAGTTTCTAACGGATTTATAGAAGCCATAAAACTCTCATTACGTCCGATGAATCATTGTGAAACTATATGTATATTTTTGATTTCCGACTGTAAAGTAAATCGTTTAAATTTACAACCATCTTACCGAAGACTCACTTTCAAGATAAACATCAACTTGACGCGAGAATAAATTTTATTACAGCGCGCTTATTAACCCGAAACATAAACTTTGTAGCAAATTCGCGACGATAGTCGCGGGATGTCGATCGGTTCAACGAACCGGCAAATATTTAATTCAATTCCCGGCGCAAAATGTGTGCGCGCGCGTGCGGGCGTTCAGTTCATCGTCCTGCTTGTCCCTCTCTCGGACAACTGTAATTTATTTCTGCTCTATAATGTATACAAAAATAAACGTCGCGTTATAAAATTGGCTAGTCACTTCCTATATACCCGCGCCTAATAGTTATATACCCCCGAGGTATTGTGCAATATGCGCATGTACGTATGCATATACATACCGCGCGACATATATGCGTACGTAATAAACAGAGGATGATGAGCAACCGGTCCCCTATATTATACACACGCATTCGATCCTGCATACATTACAACAGAAATGAATTATACAGTTACACGCGATTATACGGCCGAGCATTATCATAATGCAATCGGTATGAGATAATCTTTCACTTATCGAATCGATATCGACGACTCAATTACACAATCGGCGCGTATATACACGCGTGAATATGAACGAGGGTATATATAAGAAAAAGAAGTTATTATACTTGCGTGTCGATTCCGCTGATATTATATCCTACACTCGTACTCACTCTCCGTACACTGACACCACTCCGAAATCCTCCTCAACAACAATGCCATCAAATATCAACGGGCCAAGCCCTTCCCCCACCACTCACCTTCTTCTCTAGCTGTTTCTTGAGCCCGACAAGCTGCTCGAGGTCGTCCTCGTGCTGCTGCGCCATCTTCCGCTTTGTGAACTCCAGCTCCCTCATCGCGTGCTGGTACCTCTGTTTGTAAACACCGCCGTCCTCGCCGTCCTCCGCGTCGGAAGCCAATCCGTTCAGATCAGCCGCCCTGGCGTAGAGCAGCTCCATCTCGAGGCGCTCGGCCTGCTGCTGGAGGGACTTGTTCACGTCGCTGACGTCCTGGAGCTCGCGCTCGAGGCGCAGACGCTCCGATTGCTCCGCGTCGATGCGCTCCGCCGCGAGGGTAGACGTCGAGTGCTCCTCCGCGAAGTCCGCCGTCATCTCGCTCAGCTGTGGAGAAGAGGAAGAAGAATATTGCGAAATGTTAGAGACGAGCCGCTTTAATTGCCCGAGTTAGGGCTGATATGGTTGTGTGTGGGTGTGTGTGATTGTTTAGAGGAGAGTGCCGGTTGTTTTGGATGATGTCAGCTGGAATGATTAGGTGGGACTTTTTTGGAACTTAGAATGCGTAGATAAACTGACGGCAGGCGTCTGTTATCGAGGGAGACATTAAAACTGCATTTTTACGGCGGCCAGTGCTCGTGCAAGATAGGCAATGCAATCACGATTAGCTTAAATCGTTAACTTTGGTGCGTGTACGTTTAAATGTTTCCTGGTATGTGTTTGACGTTAATCGACAACCATACCAGGTTCGTGTAAATTTATAATGTAATTTATAGAAATAAATTCAATTAGGTTTATTAATTGTGGAGTTGTAAAAATTAAAAAAAAAAAATAAAAGCATGCGGCGTATTATTAGGTGTAAAAATAAAAGAAGAACGAAAGGATAATTTATGGAAAAACACGGAAAGATAAATGCGAATTTTTGATGAAGCGATAAAAGAATGATTTCATAATAAAAATAAAGAGAAACTAAAAAATGTTAACATTGGATGAAAAATTTTACGATGAACGTGTATAATGAATACAGAATTTATGGTATTATCTAACTATTATTCAACAGTTTAAAAATAAACACAGCGAATCGAGAATGCCGATTGCTCTACTTTTGAAATGCCTGTGATTGTAATCGTATAGTTCAGAACGAATTCTATTTCACAAACTTCGTCCGCAATAATTCACGCCATCAGATCAACGCGCGAAGGCCAAGTCAAGCTGAAGCTTGTAGACGAAAATAACGCTAATCACGTTTCGCACAAACGACGGGGATTATTGATGTTATTAATACAATTAGTGTCTCTCTCTCTCTCTCTCTCCCTCGCATACATGATATACATCTGTTGGTATATTAGCAGGTGAAAATCACAATTCGTGTTACAAACTTTCGATAACGATCAAACGACTTGTCAACGTCTGATTAATTTTCCGGAAAATCGTCATATTTGTCGCTAATTTGACGATTCCGTTCGAATTAGTATATTTTAATCGATTAGTACTTAAGTCATGTCACACTCTCAAATCGTAATTCATTTGGAACACCATTTTTGTTATGTAAAATTTAGTTCAACGGCAAACATCGCTTATTACCTTAAATTTACGAACGCAACAAAATGCCTAAACAAAAGAAAAGGCTGACAAAATAGTTTCCACAAACTATTTTGCCACCTCTCACACTGTACTTCATTTCCATCTAAAAGAAAACCCGATCCTCGCACACCATAACAGCATAACAACAACACATCGACCAAAAATCACGCAAAATAAAAGCCGCAAATCATTCCCCTCCTCGTCCTCCTCCTCCTCGTGTCTCCTCCTACTACCTCTTCATCGCACTGCGACAGCGTGCGGTCATCCTCCGACATCCTGGACAGCGGCCTCGAGGGGCTCCTGGCGACGCTGCTCGCCCTGCTGAAGTACTGGTACCCCTTGATCATGATGTTCGTGGCGCTCTTACTCCTGGGCATATGATGCCGACGTTTCCCATCGGGCGAGTCGCGACAGGACGCCATCGTCGTGGTATCATCGATGTTGGTCCTGCGTCCGAGTCGTTTCCACTCGTCCATAATGTGATCGGTGCGCTGCAGGAAGTTGGAGATCTTGTTGGACAGGTACGACGAGGCTGTCTGCGGTTCCATATGCGACGCAGTGGGCCGGAAGGATTGCCTCACAGGTTGCTTATCAATACCAAGAACGAAGTTGAGGCTCGCGTCGAACACTACCGGGGCTTGCTCCTTGCTGGATAGTTCCTCCAGGTCGAGATCGTCGTCGTTGCTCGCCTCCTGGGGGAAGATCCTCCGTGGCGTCGGCGACCCCGTCATGCTCCTCAAGGAACAGAGCGACGGCGAGCGGACTTGAAGGTGCAGGGGCAACCTAGACGAGTGGCTCGAGCTCGCGGGCGACGGCGACCTGGACACCAGGGTCGTCGAGTTCGGCCTTATCACCGCGATCTTCGACAGCTGCCGCGGGTGGAAGTGACTGCTCATCGGCGGCAGCGGCGGCCGACGACTCGTGTAATGAGCACCAGCACTGGAGATCGACGAGACGGAGGGCGGATCGTCCGAGTAGATGCTGCTCGTGTTGTGGTCGAGGTGAGGGGACGACGCGGAGGAGCTCGCCGGCAGCGGCTCGCAGTAGGTCGTCGGGGCGAGCGGCATCTTTGTCGACAGCTCCCTCGTCTTCGATTATATATGTATATATATATGTATATGTTATAATAAAGGGGAATAACTATACAGAACTTCGTTCGTCGCTACATGGTTCGGATTCTACGTCGATTACTACGGGTTTCTTCTCACATATACATCCTCTCGGAAAAAAATATTTTCCTTTCGCTTATATATATATATTTTCCTATATGCACTCACTCACTCACTCTCTCTCTCTCTCTCTCGTGCGCGACCTTGCGCGCGCTTTCTATTACGGGCGCGACACGGTTACACTCGTCGCATACGCCGGTCCATTTTCCTCCTCACATACACACCCGCGTCGAAAGAAAAAAGAAGAAGCAGCGTCGCGCGCGAGCTCGCTCCACCGACTGACTATGGGCCCATCGAGCCGTCCTTTTGCCGCCCTATACGCGCTTCGTCATTATTGCATAATCGCGCGTCGGTGTGTGCCCGACACCCGAAACGAGGAAGAGCGACGCTGCAACTGCGAGCGCGGACACGATGCTTCCTCGGCGAGCTTACACCAATCTCCGATCGCAAAGAGAGAGAGGTGGTCACCTCGGGGTTATTCTGAGAAGAGGAACGGGTTGCCGCTGGCGTCTGGCCAGCACAGAGTCTTTTGCCACTGGGACGAGAGAAAGAGAGAGAGAGAGAGAGAGAACGTAAGACGATGATGATGATTTCGGGGGCTGACAAGAATACGACTGAAGCGATTTGTGGGTGTATGTGTGGGTAAGAGATGTGGCGAGGGTGTAGCATGGCTTTTGTTTTGCTTGGTGTGTGAGATGTTGTGAGTTATGGGCGGTTGAGTAGCTGGTAAGTGATTTGTTCCCTGCGTAGGTATATACATGGGTAGTAAGCACTTAAAAGCTACCAGTGGAGCAGAATGCACTTTTCTGGTGTGATTGATTGATCTAGTAGTGTTTAACATTGGTACGATAAAATTTGCGTATTAGTTTGGTTTTTCTTTCGATTACACTAAAAGCGTGTTTTATCATCAATTCAGAATCAACTTTGATCTATGTGGTAATAAGAAGTATTTTTGCAAAAGCAAAAGTGATTCATTACATTTGTTGATGTTAACACCATACATGACGTACTTTAAAAACCTCGAGCTCAATTAAAGACCAATTTTTCCCAAACCCAATTCCCCGCCTAATTACAACAATCGCACGTGCCCATCGCAGCCGCTGAACTTGAACGCGTCCAATGACAATTACACACGTCTATATACAAAAACAAGACAGAAGAGGAAGCAGAAGAAGAAGGAGACGAAAACAAAAAAGCACGCGCGAAACAACGGGATATAGATGGTTAGAGCGAAATAACGTGCGCGCAGTCGCGGCAAAAAGTGTGGCCCAGTTTCCGCTATATATATATATATATATAAATCCCGCGCGAGCGCGGAATCGAGAGCGGATAACTGTCATTTTTTAAGGAGATCGCGCGGGCCTATTATTATATTCCGTGAAGAGACGCGCGCAATCGGCGACACATGCGTGACAATGATTCGATACGCGTGCGGTATTATTTTTTTTTTTTCACGACTCTTGCGCGTTATTTCGGTGTTTCCTGACTTCAGCCAGCGAAAATAGGTTGTTTATGTGGGAAAGCGTGCGCGTATGTGTGTGCAGTCGGTGTGGCCGCGAGACGCGCGGCTGTTTCGTCTAACGGCTCTGATATTCGAGAAGGTAATTTGAATTAATAGTGTGTATGGTATCGCAATTTTTGGATGGATAGTTTTTTAGATGGTTATATATATTGACGGTTAATGTAGCGTATTGTTGTTAGAAGATAGAGAGTTTTGAGTTCGAGAAAACGAGCGAAATCTGCGCGCGCGTGTGCGCCGCGTCTGCTAAAATTAGACACCCTCTTTATACAATCTAAAATAAATCAGGTGAGACCGTTATATAGTTGCATGGAAAGTATTTTACGGTTTAACTAATGTGGCATTGTTAAATTATATATCTGATAATTAAATTTTTAAAAACATCCAATAATTTTTTTATACTGCTGTTATTTCGCTGCTACACTCCCGTGGAGTTATTTTCGTATAAAACTCGAGACGGGCGCTATCGTCAGGTAATAAAAAAAAAAACTCAGATTACAGTTGTATAATTTGAGTAATCCATGTTAAAATCGCCGCATTAAAATGATAGATCATAGGATCGCTATACAAGGCGAAAAAGAAATAAAAAAAAAATGGTAGAGGTGTAATAAACGCAAAGTGTGATATCTCGTTAACGAAACAATGAATCTCGGCGAAACTCGTCTCGAATTACGCTCGTAAATGATGTACAACTTTCTTTCGAATATAAAATAACACAAAAATGAATTACACCAAGCCGCGCAGCCCAATTATTAACCTCGATCATTAAAATTTTTAATCACACATTCAGCGCCCGCTAATAGCACACTCCATCTACTTCACACACATAGAGACAGCCACGACTGTACCTTACAGGCATCGGAAAAAACAATTTCCCCGGCAATTTAAGACGACTAAGCCTCAGGCCTTATAGCGACAATAAAAATATCTATTAACTCTTTATCGTCGATCTAGCAATCAGAGAGCAGACTGTCTCTTTCCCCCCTCTCCACTATGGGCAGGACGAAAAAAGCGCAGCACTACACCCGCACAATGAACTCATTCACACACATACGCGTATACGTATACATGCGTGTAACAGTAGCGCAAAAACCTTCCTCCGCGCAGAACGAGACTAATGACAGAACGCGCGCGGACTTTGGTTATACGGCCCGCTCGTATAATATAAAACGCGCGCACGCGCGCACGCGACCTCAATTAATTAAGCGACGCTTCGTTGCGGTTCGCCGTCTCGTTTGCGTTTGAAGAGACGCGCGGGTGGATGATGGCTGAGTGACTAATTAATGCGAAACATTAATTTTTTTTAGGATGCTCAATTTGATCTGGAATTTTTATTTGAAAAAATGTATATAAAGTGTATAATTCTTAGTCGTGTGTTTTTTTACAATAAAAAATTCTTAAAGTACGTAAAAATTAAGAAAGTTTTTGGTTATTATATTAAATCTAAAATAATACTGGAACCAGTAAATATTTTTCCAGTGAATAATAGAACAACAATTTTATTTTTACAAATTATCATGACAGAGCTCAGCTTTCAATGAGCGTTTAATTTTACGTGATCATTCGTTACAACCAAAATAAATTGTATAAACTGTGAAGACCTACATTTTCGACAATACAACAACCCAAATTCGTCAGATCACAAACCTCACCGAAATAAATTCAGCTCAAATTAACCATATCACCCGCAGCACACAACACCGCGACCGCACTCACCTCTCCGCAATTAACCATTCACGCGGACCGCAGCGACTGCCCAACCGTACCAACACACACACGTGCAAGAAAAGCACAAAAACTTCTCTCTCTCTCTTTCTCTCTGATCTAGTTTCCGGGCGAATCCACGCAGCGCCGAGCCGTCGCGCTCGCGCGCATTGCGCAACTGACAATTATCCACTCTCCGACGCGCGACTCTCTCGGGGCTTCTTCTTCTTCTTCTTCTCCTCCTGCCCCGTCAACATTTATCCGTACATCGCGCCGCGTCGCCCGCGATATTACTATATAATCCTAACGAGATCTCTTTTTCCGCGAGTTAATTATCACGCGCGCCTGGCGCTTTCCCACGCGCCCCGCCGAGCGAATTTCTGCTCTCCGGCGACCGCGAAAAAATGTATATAGGTACGCGTGTGCGTTTCGTTCGTGTAAGAGTTATACAGAGGCGGTGGCCGAAAAGAGGTAGGTTTATGGGCCGAGGAAATTGGCGGTTACGTATGGGCTCTTTGCGAAACTATTTTGTGTGTTTCGGGCGTAAATAACGCGTATTTCGCGAGCACGTGAAACGTACAAAAATATGTGCCGCAACTATTCACGTACATATATAAGCATTCTGCCTATATGGCTTTGTTTACGCGTGCATTCCTCCTGGTGGTATTGTAATTCGACCCAATTAGCAGCAATTTTCACGTTCTAATATGTCTAATTATAAATGACTGTGAAATAATTAACGTTTAATGCATAGGTAATAATAATCTTTCTCTCGGCATTATTTAATCTAATTAGCACAAATCGTAGCCTCTCCTCCTCTCTCACCCAACGATACAAATTCCAAAACCCTAACCTTAAGCCGCCTTCGGCATTGAATTGAAATCCCCTTATCAGCGCATACCTCCAGGCTCCGGTCTCCCTGTACTCCCACAAAAAGCCCATCGAGCGCAAAAGAAATCGCCGCCTATTATCCTAAAAATCTCCTTCTCTCTCTCCGGAACAATCGACACATCCTCTCCTCCGGATTTTCCCATAGCGCATACCTCGCGCTAATCGGCATTCCTCGGATTTTCGACCCCTTTTTCTCTCGCGGCCCGCTTTGCATATACCCGCACGCGCGCGTGTGCTTTCCCTTTTTTCCAGCGCAGCGCGAGGAGAAACCTCCGCGGGTATAGTTTCACCTGGTGCGGAGAATATGGGCGTGGGTGCGGGCAAGAAGAGAGTTATGCATGCGAGAGAGAGAGAGAGAAAGACGGAGATTCCTTGGCGAGGTGCGTAAACGAAACGAGAGCCTGTGTGTGTGTGTGTGTGTGGTGATATAGTTATATCATCTGGGTGTGTAGGAGAGAGGAGAGAGATAAGGTTTCACTGCTTTCTATATGGAAAATGCATTTTTCTTGTCGAAAGTGAAATGCTAGATTTGGAAGGACCGTGTGGGTGGCACACACTGTCAAGGTTTATTATCCAATTTGCACTTTTTACCTGTCCCCGCTTGTAACTCAAGCCAAACGATGCCGACATTATAATGCACTGTATTCAGACGGTAATTACTCTACGGAGCGTATATGTAAATCTAACCCAGGAAGAACCTTCTCTAAACCTATACCGTAATTTATAATTACTCTCAACAATGTAATTAATCGACGGCGCACGGCCAGCGCTGCGATTATTTATCAGCGCATATAATTTTACGCTCGATTAATGCCACACCGCACGCGCCTCTATTTCGAAAGTGTAACCGAATTCAAGCGTTCATCTGGGAGTCGAGACACGCGCCGATACCGTTTTCCCCGCGCGCGCGATCCGATCGCTTTTCATCGCCTCGGCATTACGAAAATTTTCTTCCGAGTCATCGATCGAAATTATACGCGCGCCGCCGGTGATAATGAAGCGGAATAAGACAGCGGCGCGCGGCTGCTTTGTACGGTGCGAGCTCGGTAATTATGATTTGGTATGCGCGTGTGTATGTGCGGTGTGTGTGTGTGTAATTTTGTGAGGGGAGAGAGAGTTTTTTTTTGGTCGGTGCGGTATGTAAAAGTATATAGGTTTTTGTAATAATTGATTTAATTATAGGATTGTACGTGGAAATTGTATGTAGAATGATTTATTGGTAATTTGTTTTTAAAACAAATGTGCGTGATGGCAATTTACATAAAAATAATTATACGATTTTTAATCTTTTCAAGCAATTAAACATTTTTATTCCATAAAATAAATTTATTCATCGGCAAATATTCTATACCCGCAATGAAAACATTTTACGCGAGAGATAACATTTTTTATCCGTATTCCATATTTATATAATTGGAAACATAAATGCTCAATATCTGCAAGATATGCATCGAACTATAAAACCAGCCGTGAATCACGATTTTACGATAAAGAAAATTCAATACAGCAGGTGCGAAATGCCTGAATCCCTCGTCTTATTAAAATACCAAGAACTGACGAGACCGTTAACACGCTGGTTCAATAACCCTCGAAATATGACACTTACGCAACAACGAACACTTGTTGTCCCTCCGTAACTTCCGCATATTGTCATGAAAGAAGAAAAAAATGTATGCAACCCGTAATTACCCTTCGAATTTCACAAAGTAAGAATACTGAAAACACCCGAAATCTATATACATATATAAGCTTTACAGAGTAAAATTTCATTGTATAACGCAGCGTACTTAGTTTCCCGTGGCTCTCTACTTACCGCGTATTTTCCATCTTCACGCAAAGTGAATATTAATTTCCCTCGTTTTTTCATAACTGAAAAGACCATTTTTACCCCAAAAAAGAAAGAAAGAATTTCCTCTCTAATCGGTGTGAATCAACGTTAAAATCGAAAGTGTGCGCTCTCAGAGCCACCTTTTTAAAAGATTCCCTCAGCCGATAGCACAATAAGAAGGTAATTACGCGGCGTTACTCTGCACTCTTATAGCAGCGCGTTGGGCAACGGCAACACCGCACTCGTATATTCAGAAATAGAAAACTAGAGCTGCCCGAGCGATTCAAAATATTTTCGTTGCTGTTTTGCTGCCGCTCTCCAACGCCACAACTCACCTTTGAATTTGGGCTAGCGATACATCACCCGCCGAGCTAACGCGCGTAACACTTCGATCGCGCCCCCTATAGCAACCAAACTCTCTTTCGCTGCAATATTTTTATTATCAAACGCGCATCAATTTCGCAACTATACGATACGAGCACATATCTCGCCGGCGTCAACGCGGAAACGCATCCGTAACCTCGAGCCTTCTCCAACACATACGGCGCGCGGAGGAGTTTCACCTGGCGGCCGCGAATTTAGGTCAGTGGCACCTTTGTCTAGCGGCGCTTTATGAGCTGGTCAAGTTGGCCGTCCGTGTGTTATGGTTGGCGCGAGGAGAGCCTGCCTGCCTGCCTGCACTTAACCCAATTGCGAGCGGCGTCATCGCCTGGATTCCTCAGCTGGACGCGACGACTACGACGACGAGTTATGACGGCGCGCGCGGGTGGCTTTGACCGAGCGTTTGACGTAATACAGTGGGAGATATTACGTGCATGTGGTTCTCGGAATTGCGCCTTGTGTATGAGGGGTTATTGAAGTTGGTAAATGTGTATGTGTGTGTGTGTGTGTGTCGGGGTAATGAGGTGGAGTGGAGGGAGATTGAGCGAGATGGGCTACTGGCGAGATGGTTTATCGGCCGTATAAGGGAGCGAAAAAGGGCTGAGTTTAAAAAATAGAATGCTGGCGTTCAAAGAAAATTGTGGTACGGTCCATTTCGAAGTGAGTAAGTAATTTTAATATAATTATAATTGTTAATTACTGAAAAATATTTGATATCAAATACTAAAATCGTGTATTTATTTAACAATTTTTTTTTAAATACACGCAGAGGAAAATTTTATAGTAAAAATTAGTATTTTCGGTAGTAACCGTGCGGGACAGACTCATATTTTCATGAAATTACTACAATTATTACAATTTATAGTAAAAATTGCTATTATTTTATAATTTGTACTGCATAAATAGAAATTTTTAGTATAAATTGTATGTAATTTTCATGAGAAAATGAGCCTGTCCAGCAGTTACTATAGAAAATACTAATTTTTATTAGAAAATGTTTCTCCGTGTATAATCCATTTACTAAACTAGCTAGTGAGCGTAAAAAGAGTAAAAGAAAAATTATTTCCCGAATGTTAAAAAAAAAAAATTGATAATTTACAAATATACATAATAAGTATAAATATTTCAAGAATGGAAAATCAGTAACAATTGCCTGTCAAACTTGCCCAACCTATAAATAACATAAAACTTGTCAGCTTAAACGTTAACATCCTATCTAAAACGCCACTATACAACCTAACGCGATGGCTTTTCAACGCTTCAAAACACCGCCCCGTAAGTGTTACATCTTCATAATCCGCCGCAAAATATTCACACGCAAAAACAAACCCCGTTCTCTCCCTCCCAATCACCCAACACATCCTGATCCCAACACACACATACCCTCGCGACCGCAAAAACCGCGATATCCCATCATCCAATCTCCTCACACACAGAGCCGCCGCAGTAAAAATGGCCCGCCAAAGGGCAAGAAGAAACTCTCGCGTCGGGCGAGCTCCTTTGCGCTCTCCGCAAAAACGCGCTGCAGCAGCGGCAGCGGCAGCCTCATCGCTCCTTTTTGCATAAACGACGCGAGCTGCACGCTCTCGCGCATGCATGCATCATGCATGCATCCGCGCCTTTCTACATCCTCGAAATTAACAGTGCATATCCGACGAGCTGCGGCCTGTAGCGCCTTTCTTGTATACGCGCGCGTGCGAGCGAGCGAGAGATTGACTCTAATCATCGATTAATGACGGACGTGCGGGGATGAATAGCGCCTGCCTTCAGGGCTTTTACGTGTATACAGCTATATGTATAACGTGTGTGTGTGTGTGTGTGTGTGTGAATGGAGATGCGGGAATTGCTGTTGGAGAAGAATGAGCGCTTATTGTTATGGCTGGAAGGTTTTTAACGCCGCGGTGAACGAGGCTTTTCTCGACTACACACACACAGCCAGCACGTTATTTTTCCAAAGGTAATTAACACTTTCGACATCGAATTGCTAAACCGCCGCGCTGCCCTATTACGATAAATAATGCAGCAGCGACAGGGCGCGCGTATATATATAGAAAAGAAACCCCGCGACTTAAACTTGCCCCCGCGCGCAACATCATCCCTCCTCTCGTTCAATGTAAGTAACTGGGTCTGTGACAGTGGCCGAGATCGATCGGTCGCTAAAAATGCCTCATGCATAGGCATGCGCGACGATCCTGTTTACGCGTACTCTCCCCCGGCGGGGGACGACAGCGGGAAATTGAGAAAAAACGACCGCGGCCCGACACGAAAATGAATCGACGAGAGTACGAGAAAAGGCTGCTCCTCGTCGCGACGCAGCCGCGCTTACATATACATATATATAGAACTCGTTTTGCATCGCAAAAAGATACACGAGCGGATCGCCAAGGTTACCCCGCGCGGCGCCTGCCTCGTCGTCGTCGGGGATTAGTCGTATTTACCGGCTCGTTAGCGGTCGTCCGGTTCTCCCCGAAGGGCCGGCTGTTTTTCACCGGCGGCCCGTACATATATACATACATATATATATATATACACATACATCCACCGCGGGACGTTTTTCGTCCGCTGATTGCGAGGCGGCGCCTCTTGCAATTTGCGGGAAATTACGCCTAAGAGCTCGTGCGCCCGAGCTTTGTGTATTACGATCGCCCGGCAGCATGAACGAGAAATAAAAAAGATGCGTGCGCGCAATTAGACCGCCGCGCTCTCGGTTTATCGCCTCGCCGATGATTTAGAGCTGCGAGCTCTCAAAGGACGTCGAATTTCCCGAGCGAAAGTGCCAGTTTCGGGCGATCGGATATATCATTCTGGTGTACACGCGCGCTAAAAGCTCGCTATATACATATACGATTGCAGCTGTTAATTCGCGCACTCGGCCCGCGCGATAATTAAGTTTCCGCGGCGAGATATCGGTTTATATTTACTCTATCGCGCGTGCGCGCAAGGCTATACGTACACAACTATACTACGTTTCTCGATATATACCCGCTCCTCTCGCAGCGCACCGCGGACTAAAATACCTTCGGCGCGTATAAATATTTATAAACGACCGTACTCAGCTCTCTTTCTCTCTGCGATCCTAAATCCCGACATTGTTCCCCCCCGCGCACGCAAAAACCTACCGCCGCCTGTCGCCGTCCCCCTCCCGCATCGGGCCGATCTATAAAAGGAAAGCCACCAGCGGCATACACGCGCCTCACAATGCGACCGGTACGAATTTTTCGCGATCGGCCGGCATTCCGTGCGCTTGCGCACAATAGACCGCCGCCAAGGCTGCGTATCCCCCCCAAGAGAGAGATACGAGAGCTTTAAAAGGGCTGCAGCAGCGCAAGGTCGCCGCCGTATTTACGGCGCTCAAGCTGGCTCCTCCTCCTCCTCATCCTAATTGGCCTTATTAAGCCGCGAGATAGCAAAACCACCCCGAGAGGTAATTACTCTCGCCGACGAAGCAGCAGCAGCAGCAGCAGGCTTTATCGTCGTATTCTTGTACGCGTGCGCGCGCGAGCCGCTTATTTCGATTTATATAGAATTCGTTCTGAGCGTTATATATATATATATATATATATATATATATATATATATATATATATATATATATATATATATATATATATATATATATATATATATATATATATATATATATATATATATATATATATATATATATATATATATATATATATATATATATATATATATATATATATATATATATATATATATATATATATATATATATATATATATATATATATATATATATATATATATATATATATATATATATATATATATATATATATATATATATATATATATATATATATATACACGTATATAACACATATGTGTGTGGATAGTGGATGTGCTGCAGCGGCTGCTTGGATGAGATTGAAAGTATATATATGTGGGGGAGAGCGATGATCGTTCATAGAAAGCGTGCACACATACACATACACGTCTTACCTTGGCCTCGAGCCTGTCGTTGTCGTGCTTCAGGTGGTTGCGCTCCTGCTCCAGCCGGTCGACTTTCGCGCGCAGGATCTCGAGCTCCTCCTGAAATCATCATCGTACACGTTCACGTTGATTACTATATAATATACCTTTACATTATGTACATTAATACACGCTATAATATACATCTATACAATTCGACCTATATCGCTGGCCCACATTAGCCTCCGTGTATAGTATCTAATTCACGTGACGCTGTTCCGCGTGCGATTAGATCGAGTGAGTGAGTGAGAGAGAGAGACCCCCATATAACGATATACATCGGAGAGCGCGCTGAAATCTCAATACCCTGGCAGCGCGTCTGAATGGAAAACCGACCCCGATGATCTCTATCGCCGAGATCTGATTACCTAATAGATAGCGCATGCATGGGACTGCGGCAACGCGCTATAGGGGGGGTCGCAAGTAAAAATTTAAATTACGAGGCTTTTTAAATAGTACCGGTGTGGCGGGTTTTAAGGTTGACTTACGGCCGACCTAAAAAACATATGCATGCAGGTCTGTAACAGATACAGACACATCGGAGGGTCAGAGATTTTTTTTATATATACGTATACGTACTTAACGATTTCTGGGAAGGAGATAAATACCGAGCGCGGTATATAAATAGCACACACGCGAGTTAATTACGGATTAGATTAATGGTCTATTATAATTAACTTATTACCAGGCGCCAGAGGTTCGATCGCCTCAATGCCGCGCGCGCGTTACTTCCAAAGGCCAATTGTAACCCACACCCCGCATCATCCAAAACTATACTCACCTACGTACACCTCCCCTCGTCCCGCTATTTATACCGGGCAAATTATCGCGTGTACCGCGAAAAACAACGAGAGAATTATCAGCCAGCCGCTAGGTCTATTATTACAGCACGTTAATAAACGCGCGCGCGAGCGTCGCGCAATCAGTCGCTACGACGACGACGCGGCGCTCCTATTTCAAAAGCCGACGGGGGGGGGGAGTGATTTGGTTTCGCGGCGGCGCCTGCGGTCTTTTTTCTTCTTCTTCTACATCTGCCTCCTCCTCCTCCTCCTCCTCCTCTGGTACTCGTTAATTGCGAGCGGCTCCGCGTGCGCGAGCGCCCGCCTCGTTTGCGCTCAATCAATCGGGGAGTCAGCGAAGACGGCTGGGAGAGTGGAAAGGTGGCGCGCTAGCTATATAAGTTTTCCGAATGGTTTCAAGAGATGGGGTGGCGTCGGAGGTTTCGTTTTCTGGCGAGGTAATTGCTAGGTGTGAAGTCGCGTAAAAATTTTAAGTGTCGGGGATACTTTATTTTAGCGACTTTGCCGGCCGCTTGATATGGCATTAACTATGAGTAGTTGGTTCTAGATGTTTAATCTCGTTTATTTATTTATGAGGCGGAGAGTGTCATTGTTTTGGCAAAGTTTTCCTCTTACTGTTGATCATTAAACCCTTCAAAAAGCTATAAAGAACGTAGCTATTTCAATGTTTATGTATATCATTGGTCCGTAGTCTTTCAATAAACAAAAAGTCAACAATTCATTTCAACAATATATTAATTATCACTGCAAAAAAATGTAATTAAGTTAAATGTGTATACCTATAGGTTACATACATCAAATTTCATAAATATTTACTTCATAAAGTTTCATACATATTTTTTTCAATCTAATTTGTTTTAAATTCAATATATTAATAATTCATTAATTTTTTTTCTATATAGACCCTGCATAAAATTTCACGAACAAATTTGTTACGCAGAGTAACAATAATCGGATACACTAATAATTGATTTTATCGCGTCTTAAATAACATTTCGAACACCCACCAAAACCACAAAAAGAAAAAAAAACAACAACAATCCAATCGCAACAATCGCCGCACCGATAATCAATCAATGGTCCGTCGACCTCTCCCTCTCCCTCGCGCGCGAAACCGATAATCCGGTCTCCGGCCGGCTCCGGTTTCCTCCACTGGGCCGCCGCCGCGGATCCCCAAAATTGAATCTGGGCCAAAGCTGTGCCGCTGCTCGTTGCACCGGGCGGCGGCGGCGTGCGGAAGCGAATCAATCGCCGCGACTCCGCTGGCTTTTTGGCAAGAAAACATGAGCGACAAAGACACGGCTGAGAGTGGGCAGCAGTATTATGGTCTGTCGCCGTGTCAAACGGTGAGCAGAGAGAGGCTGAAATATCAGGGAGTAGTGGCTTTGGCAACGGTAAAGGTAAACATATGGGTGTACCGCGAGGTGATAGTGAAGGATTTTTGAGGCTGATGGATTTACGCGACTGAAATAGGTGGATTGGGGTGATGGGTTGAATGAAATGGGTCTGAAGTTTACGACGTTGGAGTGCAACGAAATAAGAAAAAAAATTGATTTTACTTCAAGGTTATATTAATTACTGTCGATTTTGGATGTGGATTTAGTATTTTATTTATAATATAAAATAACTTTATGATAAAGGCGTAGATAAAATTTGGTTCTTTGCAAACTTCAGACCCATTATATCCTTTCTTTAAAAAGTGATGGATGAAATCTGTCATCACAATAAGACTGATTTGATTGGTTGTTAAACACAAGATTGCGATATATCGCGGAAGTTTGAATTTAAAATTTTATCTTGTATTTTTCTTGAAAGCGTATCCTTAAAATTTACTTAAAAAATCGAAATGTAAAAAGTTGATACTTTTAATCAACAAAATGAGTAATATTTTTAAATTTTGATTTGCAAGTATTCTGGACAGAAAAATAATAATGAATTATTTAAGAAAGGTTTGAATTTTTTTAATTAGATAGACTGGTGTTTAAGATCTGAACTTATTAAAAGAACTGTACAGTAATATTTTAAGGACTAGCTCCAGAAAACAATTTCAAAATAGACGGTATAGCTTTTAAGCTTCATTTTTAGAAACATTAACAGAGATGTATATATACATCTTCTTACGATTTTAGAGCACTCATCGAGCGAGGAACTTATCCAATTATAAGATTTCCGCCCACGGATTGTATTTTTAGCAAAGAACTGCGAGAACGCGCTAAATTTTGAAAACCCCCGGATAACTCAAAATATTCACTATATACCAGTGAAACCCACGAGATCGACGTTTTCACGCGTGCAATAAATCATCGAAGAATCACTAAAATACGCATCTTTTATTTAAACGCCAGCGTTTGACTATCAGTGCCAAAAATTCGCTCGACCATGCATTTCCACATATAAATTACGCACTCTACTCTTGGCAAAAAACCTTGAGAGTGTAACAGCAGCTTCCCCTCTCACCGCCGTGATACACCGGAGAAAACACAAGGGATTCGGGCCCGATTAACAGGGCAGCTTTATATTTAGAAGGAATGTATTTATACGACCGGTGCATGTAGTGTACTTTGTATATATACGCCTTTGTACTTTTACGGGCCATTTCACCTGCTTGTACAGAGGCACAGTTCCTTTGATTCGGCGTTCGTTCGGTTTCGGTGGGCGTTAAATCTTGTCGTTAAGTAAGAGTTTTTTTGTAAAAGAAACGTTCTAACGGTGGGAAAATGTTTTTGTAATATAATTGCAGGGCGAATTAAATTTATATCGCGTTAGCATGATTAATAATAAGTAATAAATAATATAATTGAATGTAGAGAGTAGTGGTAACTTGATACCGGTCATAAATTATACAAACTAATGAGACCGGAGTAAGCAGTACTTAATATTTATGATCTAAGAAACTAAGTAGCTCCGTATCCTACATATGTAACGATATTCAAACGCTTGACACGATTCCAAAAACCCAATTCACTTTTAGAAACTTTGTCAACAAACTTGCCAAAATAATATTCCTGGCCTATAAACAGCCTGTGAAGCAGGTAGTTCCTTGTTCCTCGAAACTATCATCATGTAAGAATATGCAAATCTACGTTAGATGTTATCGCCATCTCCATGGTATTTCCGACCGCGCTTCACCTAAAAAGCACCGGAAAGCAGTCCTCTTATCCACATTCTTCAGCAACAATCCTTTCCCAAAACGGAAAACCACTACACTACTATCGATTCCCCGAAACAACGAACCCAGTAGGTCATCACTCTCGTTTTCACTCCCAATCGAGCATGCGCACACGCAGCCGTGCGAGACGCGAACTACACAGCTCCGTAATCATCACCTGCGCTAACACCGTGCGAGATTTCGCAAGGGAAACTTCTCCTCGCACGCGCACTCAAACATACGCACCTGATGTTTATATATAATGTACAGAAAGAGACTCTCACCGTTCTGGCTTTGAGCTGGTCCTCGGTCCGGTGGACGTTGAGCAGCGGGGCGACTTTCACGTAGAGCCGCCACCAGGGCCACTCGCGCACCGACATCAGCTTCCGCACGTTGCGCTGAATACATCTCACCGCCAGGTCTTGCAGCTGCGAGCAGATATAAGTGGAGGTAAGGTGATGCGTTTTTCGGCGATGATGATGGGTTATTATGCAGTACGCCGCGCGCCCGCAGAGATAAACGGCGCGAGATTTATGTCGCGCGTTTCGCCGTGCATAATTATGCGGTTGAGGGGCTCGTATAATGACGATAATTCGATTTTAGGGGTGTCGGATTGAGGTTTCGATGTATATTTAGTAAACAAGGCATCTTTTCTAATTGGGTTGATGAGTAGAGCCGTGTTTTTGCAAAAGTTGGCAATTTGACTTTTTTTTTAAATATTATAGTGTTATTCAAATGACCAGATTTTATTGTAAACATTCGAAATTGAAAGATATCAATTGAATCTTGTTAAATACAAATACTTAAAAAGTTGAATTATCTGGTTTCGACGATAATATTTATGGTAGATGACAAATTTAAACTTCTGATATTAGTTTATGACTTTATTGACATTCTATTTTCGCCAACCTGACAAAATATTATCGAGCTCTTTTACTGTATGCTCCAGCTAATTGGAAATCCCGCTTCGTGCAAAAATACCCCCACGCCAAAAATAAATTTCTCAAGTCTACAGTGAATTTCCAACTTTCGCACACATCCTCCACAATCTAATAATATATAAAATCCATCCGAAATCCTCCATAACCGCACATCGATAAAAAGAACATGACTCAACCCCCAGCAGCTAAATCCAATCTCGCCTTATTCTATTAATACCATCTTGATTTTCCTCGCATCATCCCACTTTGCACGCCGTAAACCGAGAAATAATAACCCCACTGACGCCAGATATCGAACTCCCCGCGATAAGACAGCAGCGCAGCGCGCGATGAGAATCATCGCGTCTCGGGTATCCAATACGTACCTTGAGCGTGTTGAGTTTCCGGCGAGCCAGGTAGCCCCGGCACCTCGCCTGCAGCAGGATGATGTGGCCCGTGAGCTTCTCGTCCCTTTGCGACTCCAGACGCTCGAGCGCGCCCGCGCGGAAAAATATCTGTATGCAAACAGAAAGAGAGAGACGGAAAGATGAGAATTAGTGGGGCATACAGAGGATGGAAACCGCAGATTTGCTGGGGGTACGTGTATATGCGAGGGGAATTTGATATTTTTAGAGGAAAAATGTGCAAGGGGTGAGAGGCAGGTATAGGTACCTGCTCTACGAGGATCGTTTTTCAACGACGGGGGGTGCAGGTGTGTATTGTTGCGTGCTATGTATAAAGGGAACGATAAAACTTAAATTGTTTCGTTTTAGATCGTTTTTCAGTTCTTGATTAATGAGTGTTATTATCTTGTAATGATAATCACTTTTGTAAACGATACTTTTCGAGAGAAAAAAACAAGGATGATCATCAGCACATAAAAATATAGGTTAACAGAGAAAACTAGCCGTGTCTAATTGCGTAAGGACGACACCTGCAATTACGCCGCCGCGGCTAGAAAGTGCAATCACAACATTCTCGAATCAGGGGTAATTGAACTTCTGTCAAACTGCGCCGCCGCCGCGACGAACAATCAACGAGCAATTAATATCCTTAACCCGGTAGAACCAATCCAATCCACAGCAACATTCATTACTCCTCGTCTCCTCCCACTACCGACTACGAGACAAAAAAAAAAGAAAAAAGAAAAGCAGCAGCGACAAAAAGTCGGTAAAACAAGTGCAAGTAGATTGAAGGGAAAAGGAGGCCAGCGGAGAAGAGGAGAAGAAAAAAAGTGCACGACGGTATCGAATTATGCTCTACCAAATGAGATTCGTCTAATGCGCGACTAGGACTTAATTTTTCGAGAGCGGCGCGTGTGCGCCGCGACCGTTATAATGACGAGAGCAGCGGTAGGTTTCGAGAGGCGTCGCGCGCACTCAATTGTCGCGACAGAGAAAATCTTCGTTTGAAATCGGCGTCGTTATTTATTTATTTTTTTTTGTTTCAATTGATATGGACAGGTATACTCTCGGTTTTGTATGCAGGTGTCGCAGACAGTGATTAAGTGTAAGAGGATCATGCTTTTATCATAGTTAATTCGTATGATTGAGAGGGAGAGATATATTGTATGATGGAATGTATTAAGGTAATTGCTTCAATACGAAAGTGATAATGGAATTTGATAATTTTTAATTAGAGATGGAATTTATCATTCTAATTGGATTAATTGCGCAAATTTTCTCTCAAGAATAAGGTAAAGGAGGCAGTACTGGGACAAAACCTATTTTGGGACCAGAAGTGGGACAGCAGTAAGAAACTACGATGAACGGTTAATGTGATAAAAGCATTACTTCATTAGTATTCTTTATGATGTTAGCTACGTAGTCACTTCATTATTGTGTTGATTTACTTCTTAAACTAATGTATAACAAGATTCAAACTTTTTGAGGTTATGTTTGAGCTGTACGCATAGCGAAAACTTTATCCCATTATAGGTATCTCTTAATTCCCATATTGTAGTAGTGGGACACGTTTAAAAAGTATTGTCCCACTACTGCGTCAAATGGGCGTCCCACTACCGGTTATAAATAAGTTACCGTGTCCCACTACACTAGTCGATAGTTATTTTCTTTTAATGAGATTCTTTTAATACACCAATAACGGAAGAAAGCATCTTTTTTTCTTAAAATAAACCTTGAGACACGAGCTACCTGCTGTGGTAATTAGTTTTTATGTATTGTGCTTAGTTTTGGCAATAGAAAAGATTATAAAAAAGTATGGTCAAAACTGTCCCACTACTACCTACTTTACCTTATGCGCGAATGTTGGTAATACAAGCTGAGAGCATAAATTTAATATTTGCGGTTTACTTGAGAGATGTTATGATGCAGGAAATGAAAGATAATCTTTTTTAGACGAATAAAAACATATCGTAATTTGAAAACTGGATTTCAATATTACAAGGAGTGACATTAATAGATATTGCAAAAATCAAGTTTTACGAGCAGTCTCTTTCACTTATATGTTTTTCAATAAATTATTTCTGGAATATCAACGAATACGCAGAAGTTTTATCTGTATATATTTCCTTAACATAACCGACGCAATAACACTGACGACTTATTTAACATAAGAAAACGAAAGTCCTAGATTTAATATATGATAAATGGAGTATCTTTTCTTATCTTTTTTTTAAATACTTCTTCTTAATCGAAAACTGTAACGATAGCGCACCCAGGTAGGTCTAATAAAAACGCGCTTAAAAAGCCCCATGCAAAGCACCTAATCATACGGTAAGGGTCATCAAATTATCTCGATCTCAAATTCCGGTATCCCTAAGCGCATTCGCTAGCTCGCGCGCGCGCCGCGATGCGCCTATACATATATATATACACCAACCCACAGCAGCAGCAGCCGGCTCCGTATCAAGGCCAACGGTTTTCATTATCAAAGTCATTATCGCTTTTACCGCAAAGGTAGAAAGTCCCTCCGTATATACGCTCCGCGTAAAATGCGAGCGCGCGGCGCTTGATTAATCGAGATCCACGCGGGAGGCTCATTCAAACGGTTATTTCACACCGGGTGCATTATATGCGAGGTGTGTGTATGATATATACACCCATACTCGAGAGAGCAAGGTTCTTTTTTCCTCTCCCTCTCTCGCGTGCGCGCATGCGCTCCCGTGACCCGGTGAGAGAAGGCGAATATAAAGGATGAATATTTCATTGGGGTATTATGACTGGGGAGAGAAGCACAAGGTATTGTTGACGACTTTCCACGAGTATAACGCGCGTCGGGAATGTATTTATGGAAATGATGTGCGAGTGTAGTGTATTATATGTGCGTTAGAGGCTTGTAGAAAGTGTACGAGTGGCTTGGAGTGATTGAATTAGTAGGTGTCACCTGTCTAATGGCGCTTGATTTGATTTTGCGCGATTTACGTGTTGGCATAGCAGAAATATTTTTAGTAATAAACTATACGTGTATAACATTACATTAGTTGTCTGTTATACCATTTATCAATTCTAAAGAGTTATTTTAAACTTAAATAATTGTTTTATTAAAATTGAAAACCATTAGTTTCATTTTAAATAGAAAGAACCAACGAAATTTCTTACTATTGACTTTCAATATTATATAAACAATTCAAGTTATTAATCAAGATAACCTACCCTATAAATCACTAGGCAATTAACCCGCAAAAAAAAGCGAATCCCTCATCAAAACCCCTCTTCCCCCCCCTCCCTCCACATACCAAAACCCGTTTCGAAAAATAGGGATCCATAAAAACTCGGGGCATCGTCCGATCCCGCGAACCCATCTAAACTGCAATCTCAATAAACTCCGTAATTTAGCATCGTCCATATACCTGCTGCTGCGACGGCACATCCTGGCGCTGCGTGGGCGTCGGCTTGACGGCCGCAGTACTTTTCCTCGCGGCCTCATCACCCCAACTGTCGATACTACTGGCACCGCTGGAGCTGGACACGACGGAGATCTTGGGCGGCGGTACGGGTGGTTCCTTTTTTGATTGGTCGAAGCGGCGGATCAATGGAGTGGCCTCAAAGACCTCAATAGTACGCTCGAGACTGGAGTCAAGGTCTTGGATTATCTCTTCGATGAAGAGCTCATTCTTGCGGTGGTTCTTGAAGTCTTTCAGCTCGTCGAGGTGGTCGTGCTCGTGTTCGGGTTCATTCTCGTTGCTGATGTGGCCACTATCCTCGGAAGAGTTACCGTCCGAGGCGTAACCACAGCTCTTCTCACCCTTATCACTAGTGGGAGTTTTGATGACGGTTACGTCAGGTGTGTCCTTGGTCAGAGGTTGTTTCGACCAGGAGTCCTGAATTACGATGGGCGGCGAGGGCTTGGATGGGCTTACATCTGTGTTCTTGCAGTTGAAGAAGTTGACAAGGTGCTCGATCTCCTTCGTTCGTTTAGCGCCAGCCTGCGATGTCGGACTCTTCTTAGTCTTGTTGCACAAAATGTTATCAGGTATGAGAGGCAGAGTAAGATCAGCCCTCGAAACGCCATTGATGTTCGTGCTTGACTGGGTCAGTCGACTTTTCACGACCTTCGGGTCCTCATTGATAACCTGACATTTCTCGATCTGCCGTTCCCAGTTCCTTCTGATCTCCTGGATGTTAATCTCGTGCTCGGTACGCTTGCCCGAGTGCAGGATCTGCAGGCTATCCTGGCTCTTGGCAAGCACACGGCTCTTCTCCAAAGCTTCCTGCGTCTTGGTGAGATTCTCCTTGCTCCTTGCCAACTCCTCCCGACTTCTGTTCAAGTTCTCCCGGCTCCTCGACAAGATATCCTTGCTACGCTCGATGTTTATTCTGCACACGTTCAGGTCGATTTTCTTTTTGCCGCCCCGAAGCTTCGGCGGAGGAACAGGTGACTGAACGACTACCGTCGTCACTGCTGTCACTGTCTTTGTCGTCGTGGTGCTGTCATCCTCGTCGAGCTCCGACAACAGTTGCTCGGCCCTTTTTTCCAGCTCCGATGTGGTCAATGGCACGGACAAAAAGCCCGCCAGCTCGGGCTTCTTTGCTTTTTCCTCCGGCTCTTTAGTCTGTCCATCAGTCGTGCTCTTGTTCAGATTCTCATAGATTGGCGACGGAACGACAACGACGACGTCTTGATCGTTCTTCACAATGGCCTCGCGATAGTTCTCGTAGATGTGCTCGTCCACGGATCTGTCGACCTCATCAAAATCAATGACACGCTTGACGACGGTAAGCTGGGGCTTCTCAGCGGAAGAACGATCTACCAGCGATAGATCGCCGAGAGACTGGCCCAGTCCGGCCAGGTGTTGCGTCGATAGTGGAATCCTGCTGGGCATCTTGCCCAGTCTGCATTGTGGGTCCGCGGGTACGCTCCACAGACTCGTGGCTCTGTTCAATCCAGTGGGTTGTTGTTGTTGATGCTGCTGCTGCTGTTGCAGCCGCGAGCGCGAGTTTTTCTGCGTCAGCTTCGAGTCGGCCGATTTGGTGGATCGGCTTTGCTTGACCGCATCGTGCTGATGGTGGTGGCCCGTTTGCACGCTCCAAAGGCTCGTCGAGCGGTTCAGGTTCTTTTTGCGCAGCTCGTCCGGCTTTTTCGGCAGCCTGCTCTTGTCGCTCGGCGGCGAGCTCAGGCCTTTCTTCAACAGGACTCTGTCCTCCAGAATCGTGCAAGAAGGGCTGCCGCTTCTTCCGGCGACTTCCTTCGATGGCTTCTTCTTTGCCGCTTCCGGTCTCGATGTTGGCGTCGATGCACTCTTGCTTTGACGGTTGGTTGCATCGCTGGCCCGCGATCGTAAAGTACTGGCTCGCGGAGGTTTCGACTGGGGCGTGTCGGTGTCGCCGGATATCTGCACAATCGTCACGTTGTTGTTGCTGCCGCGAGTGGACTTCGAGGCAGCGATACCAGAGGAGCTGCCCTGTTGGGATTTCAATAAACCAGTCGACGTCCTACCCGTGGCAGTCTGTCGTCTTGGAGCAGCTGCAGCCGTAGGCGCGCCATCGTCGATCTTGACGGCCTGCTTAACTGCAGATAAGCCGCCAGCGGCCTTGGACACATTGGGGCTGCTCCTGGCCTTGGCCAGTCTCGGTGCTGCGCTGCTCCAGGGCCCTGACGCGGGCTTCGGCAACGCTCCCACGGGACTCTTGACCGCGATTTTCGACATCTTTAACGTCCTGCTCTTTCTTTCTTTCTTTCTCTCTCTCGCGAAGTTAACCGTCACTCTTCGACGCACTCGCACGCGATCGCTCTACTTTTCGCGGGGGAGGAAGGCTCGGCTCCTCAGCGATCCCATCGAGTCCGCTCGTCCCCGAAGACGGTGGCGGCGGTCGCTTTCATCGATGTGGGGGGAAAGATTGAGCGAACGAACAGGGGCGAAAAATGCGCCCGATTGACGGATTTATCCCTTTAATTGGATTACGACGACAACGACGACGACGACGACCAGTGTACGCACCGGTTGCTGTTCCCGCGCGTGTATACCGGTTAGCCGTGTATGGAGTTTCTAGGCTAAAAAAAGGAGCCCAGGAAGGACTATATAGATCGCAAGAGAAGCTAAGCTTCCCAGACGTCCCACAGTGGCTGCTGGACAGATTTGCACTTCCTGTGTACGCGCGCACGTCGCAAGAAACTCGTGATGCCGGTCGCAGAGCGTGGAACGAGATAAAAATGAGGCGGGACGAGTTGATGCCAAGCTGTGTTTTCCCTCTTAGATAAGATACGCGCTGAGCTTTTATGGTGTCGATCTAGATCAGAAGCTTTTTTCCTTCTTCCACTCGCAACTTCCAGACTCACTCTCTCGTGTTCCTCGACCGAAGCACTGTTGATTTCTTCCCGCCCGGTCGGTCAATTCACACGATAGTCCAAGCCCGCTAATCCACACGATTAGCATACAATTATCAAAATCCTGATTTAACAACGATACCACTGGAACCTCTGTCAAAACTCTGTCACAAAAATTGCACCCGCGCACAACGTCCACCTCAGTCACTTTCCTCCCAAAAAAAAAGAAAAAACGTAACGTATATCTCTTTCTCTCTCGTACTCCCGCGTCTTCTCTTCCTCACTGTAAGCCTCGCCGGTGCGAATCCGGTCTCCGGAGCGCGACTGAGGAGAGCAGTCTCTCTCCGGGAGCTCTCTCACTCCGTCAGGTGCGCGCACTCTTCCCCACCGCGCGCGCGTGCACACGTAAAAGTCGCGCGCGCAGGGGGCCCACGGCGAAGGTGGGGAGACAGAGAGAGAGGAGAGAGAGAGGAACGGGGTCTCGCGGCGGCGGCGGCGCGCGGGATCGACACAACCGGTCCGACAGACCGGGCGGCCGGCTGCCGCCTTCTTCTTCTCCTCCACCTCTGTATGCGCTGCTGCAGTCGTTTTCGTTGTATTATAAAGGGTTGTTGCGGGCAGGGTAAGGAGGAGTAGAATAAACAGTCGGTGGGATGGGGTGGTTTGTAATTTTGTTGTAGGTTGCAGATTTTTTTCAGAAGATGTTAATGTATAATCAACGGGATATGTTTAGTTCGGTTACGAAGCCTGTAATATAAATTTTGAATTTTACTGAAGTAACAGAACCCTGCATTGTTTTACTACTCACAATCCTTATAATCTAATAAGAATGAGGCCCACAGCACCTGGCAGTCTTAAATTTCTTTTAATCGTGTGTAACCGTTACAAAGGCCTTTTAAAATATCATTCGCTCTCAAAACAGAATGAAATTCCTGAACGCCCGCTAACGAAGAATCGTGAATAAAGCGCGCGCTCATTCGCGCCCACGGTAACAACGATTCAATTAGAACGAAAAAAGGTAACGGTTGTCACTTCCACCCGTTACAATCCTTTACTTTTGCGAGCGACATTTTTCTCTTCCTGCGCGCGGCGCAACAATATCGCTACAGTTACATACAATCTCGGCCCCGTCAAAAAGGCGCCGATCATCATCAGCGGCGGCGACAAACGCGAAATCGTCGCCCGACGAAAGAGGGACAAAACACCCATAGCCGTAAATAAACAAAACCCATCCTACTTAATAGCAGCGCAAGGTGGCCATCTCCGGCCGCTCTTCCTTTTTCGTTTTTATCTTGCCTCCTCCTCCTCCTTCGCTCTTTCTCTCTCTCCCCTTATCTCTCTTTTTGCGCTTAGTCGTTGTCGTCGTCGCCGGCATCGTCGACGGCGGCTCTTCTCTCTTTCTCTCTCTCTCTCTCTCTCCTCCTGTTACAGCTCTTCCTTTTGTCCCGCGCTTTATCTCTTTTCCTTCGGCTGCTCTCCCTCCCCTCCTCTGCCTCGTCTTCTTCTTCTTATTCTCGGCTCCACGAGAGGCGAGGCAGTTTATATGGCAGTCCTTTTCCGTCGAGGGCGAGATCAGCGAAAACAAGAGCGCGCGCGCAGGCTCGGCTTGCACACGGAGGGGAGGTACCCACTGCCAGCAAGTGTGTGTGTGTAAGAGTCTGTGTACATACGCGTAAGCGCATTCGCGATGGATTAGCGATATGTGTGTAACTCGAGCGCGAGGCGCTCGAATGAGAAAATATGATAATACGAGCGCGCAAGTCGTTCGTAGTTTCGCCGGCGGCGAGTTATTTATTTATTTTTTTCTTTATTATTATTTCTTACAGCAGCGATGCGCAATCGCGCGCTCGCTTGCGTTCTGCACACGGTGGCGTATTTGAATTATTAGCCGTAAAGTGTTGCTGCTGCTGCTGGTGCTCCGATGCTTCGGATGCCTCTTCAAATAGCACAGCTTGAGTGTGAGTTAGGTGTATTCAGCGCATCGACGGCTGTTTGATTTAAACGTTTTTGCGCTGTTTATGGCCTGCGAGAAAAAGATTCACGGCTCCAGCTGCTCGTGTACTCGCGAAAGAAACAGTAAATCTCGTCGCATTCAAATTGACTTAATCAACATACCGGATTCCGTATAGTACCAAATCAATGGCTCTTTAATAAAGCCACCTAATCCCATAAATACGCAGCGCTCCACAACACAAATATTTGAGAGAAGAAAAAACCCATCCGAATTTTCTCCTCTAAATCAAATAAGAGAGAAAAAACCAGAACTCCGACCCCAATAACGTCTTCACCAAGCGCCACCCAATCCCTTGCCGAAAGGAAAATCAGTCTTCAACTCTATATATACACGCACGCTATCTATCCTCAAACCTAACTGTATACCTCCACCACTACTACTACTCTCCTCTCCCGAATGTTTGTACATAAAACAAGGAAGTTGTAAAGCCGGATAAACGTCTCGATTAGAGTGAGAAACAGCCGCTCGCGCGGAAGAGAGGAGTAGCGAGCGTAGGTCGAGACGCCGTAATTTTTCTCCCGCTGCACGCGCGTGCGGTAGCTCATCGCGGCGAGGCGATCGCGAGAGAAAGAGAGTTAGTCTCTCTCTCGGCTGGGTTATATGTACTTGTATATCAAAAGCACGTCGCCCTAGGCACGCGCGCACGAGGAAATCGTCGCGCCAAGGGCCGGGGAAATGCTCTCTCAGCGTGCGGTTTCAGAGCTATCGCCGATGATGAGTGGGATGCTGATAGCGCCGACTTATAGGCTGAGTGGCGAAGCGGTTATATTGTTGTTAGGGCATAACCGCATAAAGCGTATAAGTGTGGGTGCCTGATAGGGGAACGTGGGGCGGTACGGGCACTTTTTTTCCATTGATTTGTTAATACTGTTAAGTACCTATCGATTAAGATATATCAAAACAGCTCTACAAGTTTCGTTTTATTGCGTAATTTATGATAAGAATGTTTAAATTATTGAATATTCATTTAATAGTCAAAAATGTAGATCAAACCTGCTCATTGAAAAAAACCCATGTCATCCCATTGGTGGGGCGATATAGGTTCAACAGTGAGGCGGTATGGGCACTCTGATATTTTGTTTATTTCTATAAGGAAATATGCACTATTATTGACTTGAATTTTACTTTTATAAAGTTTAAGAACATTTCACTAAAAAAATAAATTGAATATTTTTACTTTTATATATGTTTTATTGAATGTAAACGTAAGATAACCTCTTTAGTAAAATTCGTTTTCTAATGACACGAATTGTTTATCGGCCCTTTTTAATGATTACAAAAACTAACTAATTACCATAAACTTTTTGAACACTAAATTATGAAGGTTAAAACGTCATAAAAGAGCATACGATCGAGAGTGCCCATTTCGCCTCACCTCACAGTACCCATACCGTCCCAATGCAGATATATTTTTAACTGCAAATTTAAACGTTTTTACAGCACGGATATTAAATAAATGTAACGTAAAATAAAAATTCAAGATTCAAACTATTCTACTATTTTATTCAAAGAAGTCATTGGTGAAATAACGAAAGCTATATCTAATACATAAAATAGCAAATTATTATCTTAAATCCCATAACACAACTTTTTTGGCTTCAAAATTCAATCACTTTGTATAGCTATTTAATAACGTATATTAAATTCCTAATGTTATAATTACTCTTCTACTATCATTATGTTACATATATATATATAAAAAAATCAAGGTTCAATACCTTTTCTTTTATACAAAATTGCTCAAAAGCCATATAACCCCACGCCCTATATCACCCCACCTCCCCCTACACTTTTTAATGATTATTTCTAATTTTTGAAAATCTGTTGAATTTAGAACTTATTCATGACTAATATAATAGAAAGTTAAAATGAGCCTAATACATTTCTGTAACTCAATGTATTATTATAAACTAAATTCCACACAAATGACTAAATTTCAAAATAACCAACCCATAAATTATAATATTTCATAACGCAAGACACTTATACAAGCGCCGATTTATCCAGTCTATATATATAAAACTGAATATTATACGTAATTCATATGGCGCGACGGCGCGATAATAAATGTCTCATTATATTTAGCACAATGTATATTGTTCGAGCTTATATATACACGCTTTTCACTGGCGCCCCGTCGATAAACGCGAAATCGCTCACCGGCGCGTTGTATAATCGCCCTTCTCTAATTACGGAAAACAAAAGCCGCGCGCAGCCTGAAAATATATACCCTCCCCCCCTCCGGAAAATTAAGTGTTCAGCGTGAATACTAATTACACACCCATATTCTCGGGCGTTTTTTACCATCTCCGATGTGACACAGCACCCTTCCCTAATTTACGAGGCATTATTCATTGTTCAATATTTTCACCATCTAAAAGTAACCCATACACACGCCACATTCCGACCTTTTCCCGCAGCATCATCATCGTCCAAACCCCCGGTATATATCAAAGCGGAAGCGCGCGCCGCCCGGAATTAATAGCGCGGCTCGCGGCTAGCGGCGGCAGCTCCTACGATTCCAGCGGCCCGATAACAACTGGGCTCTGTCAAGCGAGCTCGCGCGCAGATCTTAATGGTCGCAGCCACTTCCGGCTCGTTACCTATCTTTCCGCGGGCGGCGATCTTTACGCGAGAGCATCGCCAAAGGCGACCCTCGATATCGCGCACGCGTGATAGCCGCGGGAGGTGACGGGAAAGGGGCGCCATTTTTTTTCTCTCTCGTTATTGTTGAATCGCTGTTAGGTAGCTCTGCGGTCAAGACGCGGGGCTTTTTTATTTTGGGAGAGTAAGAGTCGAGGATTAAGGTCAGCATTTTTTTTTTTCGGGGTTTCGTCGTAAAAAGCTGCGGTGGCTGCGGGGTACCGTTAGCTACCGCGGCGAAACTGAAAATTTTCACCAGTTTTGGAGCACGTTATTTTCGACCTTTCAGTAGATATTTTGGTCGCCGCGCGGTACACACGGAGTTTCGTAATATTATATATTCATTTTCGCTCCGACGAGTGCATATATTTAGATAGGGGGTCAAATGTCCGAATCGATTCGGAACAACCTGTCGTCCTCGCTCGATGCCGTCGGGAAACATCGATCGCGCGCCGCGCGGCCCTTCTTTTAATGGCCTTTCTCGGAATGCCGCGCATCAGGCCGGAGAAAGCATCGTAAAATCGTCGTGTGTCGTTCCCCTTTATTGCCCGCGTGTGTGTGTGCACCGAAAGGTCGCTACTTTTACGAGTTGGTTTTTGAGGAAAAAAAATGCGTAGCTTTTTAGAATCGGAATGTATTGGCTTATACTGAAAGTGGCCGAGATTATTATTATCATACGGCGAATGAAAACAAGTTGACTCATTCGGTGGCACTATTAAATCGAAATGGTTATTAAAGCCGTAATCGTAAAGGCCAGCCGAATATAATATTATAAATTAGCTTATTAGGGAAAACGACGCCGACGAAAGTGCGAAAATTGCCGAATGAAGTATAAAACGGCGGTTCGAGTGCGCTTTTAATACACTAACGACCGTGATCGCGACTCTCGTCGGATAAATATATGTATATAATGCATGTGCTTTCGTTAAGTACACCGCAGTGGAAGATTTTTCTGATTTTTGAAAGCTCCTTTTAGTGCTCGCGTATGTATTAATATGATCCGCTCAGCGAAAAATCCCCCGACGGACACTGAGAGAAGAATTTATTTATATTTAATAAGAAAATATATTAAAAATACACGGAGAAATATATTAACTATCAATATCGCATGTTAACTATTAATATGCACATCTTTATAGTAAGACTTTGGATATTTCCGTCAAATATTTCCTTATTTCGCCAAAATCAGCTATTTTAATATTAACAGTTAACATGTATATTAAATATGAATAAATCCTTCTCTCAGTGCACTCGTTTTTTTTTCCGTAATCGTGAGATATGCGGCGCGAAGGCTGCACTTTATATCAGGGATATTACTTTCTTCGAAAAAGAAAGCCAATAGAAATTGAAAGTCATACTTTCTTGGTTCTCCGTGTCTTTGTGTCCGATATATATACATAACCACCTATCTGCGCACTTTCTGCGAAAAAAATGCACTTCGAGTCGTTCGAGTTCGCGTGCACGCGCGGGTGTCACCTTTTTCGCTTCGCTTCGAAATCACGGCATCGCGTTACATATGTCTACTCAGACACGCTGTTTGCACTTTTTGTTTCCCCCCGCTGCGATTGTGGCAATTTTGAAAAGGCTCGTCACGAAGTTTGCTCGAGCCGATGGCCGCGCGGTTAAACGCTGTGTGTGTTACACGACTTATTGATTAACATATTAGCACGCGACTGGCGTGTGACGCGGATTGGAAACCGCATGGAGAAAGTTGACGAGTCGCAACGCGTGAAACCACGCAATAAACTCATTGTTAATTATCGTTATTTAGCCTTTAAAATAGTTTTAAATCTCTCACGCTGACACGGGAGTTTTATTAGCGATCTAAGTTGCCGTTTTGAAAAATATATGATCGTCCTATACTCACTCCGCAACACCATTATAAAATTTAATCTCGCGATTATCATTTGAACAACGCGCAAATCAATGCCACCTCAAACCTATATACAGAAAAACTCTTTTCGCTACAAATAAATTCCAGCAAATATCACACTCGCCCGCCGATATAACCCTGGTAGAAATTCATCTATATGAAATGGCGAAGAAGTTAGAAAATAGCGAGTAAAACTGGCTAATTAATCGCTATGATGAAACGATTTTTCAACCATTATTTGCCTATTTCTTAGATTGACGCCCTGGTAGAAATCGTCTATTTTTTCCCATTTGTGAAACGATTTTTCTCGCATTTTCTAGCCATTTTCTAGCGATTTCATTTAACTCGCCATTACATGGCTAGAAAATGGGAGAAAAATCGTTTCACAAATGGGCAAAAAATGGACGATTTCCAGCAGGGCCTAACAACAAAATATTCGTATTTGATTTACATACTAATTTTATCTTTGATGAAAGAGTATTAAAGTGCATTGGATGGCTTACCAAAATATAAATAAATAACATTAACTAATAAATCATTTGTTGTACTCATTCTATGAATAATTCAGCAAAACTTTTATTTCTCCATCTGATTCTGTCTCTCTCACTCCTTGGCATAACAGCAAGCCTTCTGCTAGCCATTATCAGACTAAAGAAACTGATCAGTTTTAATACCTTCAAAATACTCGAGAACAAGCTTGTGCTTGTCTTCAAAAAAACTCATTCTATTTTTCAATCTATTAAATGGCCAAACAATAGGAGAAAAAGCATTTCATCGGGAGCTAGAAACTGAACAAGAGAAATTCCCATTTTACAGCAAGTTTCTAATATAAATGGTCAGTTATTAGTTATAAAATATTTTTGATTTCCACCAGGGGAGCCTCTCGCAAAAGTAACGCCGCAGCGTTTCTTCGACCGATGAAAGTATATCCTTGCACCGGTGCGCTCTCGCGGAGGGACATTATTCACGGGCGAGTAGAAACGTACTTACATACCGGCGAAAAACAAGTGCCACGGGCGCTGCACGATGCAACACCGCGGCTCGCGAAAAATATCGTTCAATGTCTCGGCCACGGAGTGTACAGTGTATTGCGCGGCTACGTAACATACAGCCCGCGCATGACTTTCTCCGCTCGCGGAGTCAGCCGTAGGCGCCTGCATGCGCATAAACGAAATCGACGCCGCGGCAGCTCGTCAAGGGAGAAGAGGAATGATCGTCTGCCTCTGGTGAAAACAAAAAACAAGCGGGACTTTCGGCGCGTAATTACGCTCGTAAAACACGCGCTTTGGGGATAATGCGCATCGGCGATATTTTTAATAATATTTGGAAAGTTGCGAGTATAAGGTAGCGCTCGTCCGTAATTAGCGGCGTGGTCGGGAATTTTTTTGTTCCATTCTCGTAGAGAGTAAACGATCAGGTAAGTATCGGGCGTTTAATGCCGGTATTAGATTTTTACGGCGCGACTATAGTTATTAAATTACAAGAATGTAAACAATATTTTTCGGGAGGCGTGTGTAATAAGGTATAACGGTTGTATTAAACTGGTCTTATCATAGCCGCAGATGATATTTCCCCAATAAAAAAACAAGGTCCCCGATGATCTATATGAATCAGATAAGACGGTACCCGGGATTACGCGCTAATCTCAATCTGATATACAAAGATATACGACGATTACCTAATCCATAACCAGACTCCTCCTAAAAAAAAAAAAAATAACCTCGGGGACTCAAAATACCAGAAATACAGCAGCCAGCGTTTCCACCCCATTAATATTAATTACCACGGCAACCCCACCACGTTCTCACATTTTCCCCTTATACCGACGCACTTCCAACAATCGTCAATCAAGGGATCGGACGTGGAGAAAAAAAAGAGCGAGACTGCAGCAGCATTGTACGCGCACGCACGAGGTTCGACGAACTGGAGCTCTTTAAAAGTCCATCGGTCTTCAACGCGTCAAAATCTCGCGGCGAGGTCGACCGAGTGAATGACGCGATGACGCAGGCCCTTTCGAGAGAGAGAGACTTGATTCAAAGGTATATAGCGTATGGCTGCAGGGTCTGTACCGAGTGTACTGTTATGCTGTCGCATGTGACAGAATGAATTTGTATTTTTTGGATTTTGCATTCATGGTCGTAAATGTTACAATTTTTCGTGGGATATTTCTGTAATGATTTAATGTAATTTAGTTGAAATTTCATTACTTATATATAATTACTTTTGCCTAGTCAAAGAGCACTTCGGATTTCACGATGGAATTACATCTAATTTTGTTGACGTAAAAGAAAGTCATAAAATTATATTTATCTGTTCAAATATCAGATTCTGATTTCATAATGCGACACTTGTATGACACTTTTTTTGAGAATATTTATTGCTTATTTTCAAATTCTAACGAGTCTCAGTTTTATTTTAATGCATAATAAAATTGTTGCAATGCGACGACCTTTTATATCTGGGTTTGGTAACCGTTCAGGTCCCCCCTTTCGACCTGAAAACTTCAGTTCATCGTGAAACAGCGAGAATACAATGCCAGCGGTCAATTCTCCTTAAATGAAGAAGAACCGACAACTTCGCCATAACGATTGTACTTAATATTTTAAATAACAGTATTTGTACTTCTCAATAAAGAACGCATTAAAACTACATTACCGCCACAAAAATAAGCAACAAAACTATACTCTCTCTTCTATCTATTCATAAGTTAATTAATCGTTCGCGTGTCTTTTTAACGCAAACGTGAAGATGTTTTCTCGCCTCCATACTCGGAGCTTCTAGAAAGCGTGTATAAACACGGCGAGACTTAACGCTGACGAGGAAATGTAAACACATTTTTCCGGCTTTATCCGGTGTCGGAGGATTTGCTGCAAATGAAATGTCACGCCGCGAAACAAAGACTTTACATAAACTTTCCAACTTTACGCGCGCGCATCCGCGCTTTAACGGCAACAGGTATATTTCAGTCCTAGCGCTCATAAGTACACGCCTTTACAAAAATCCACTCCTAACAAGAGAAACCTCGTACATAAATACGCATTAAAAACCTCTCAATTTGTTTATTAACCAACCTATCGATTATCATACGCTACGCTACACGCAGCCGCTGCTTTTTTCCATATTAATACAGCCGTCTGTAAAAAAAGCCGCGCGTACAAAACGACTCTCCCCCTCGTTTTCATTAAACCGATACACCGCCGCGGCCGTACAAAGCGATAACGCAACGCAAACAAAACGCCCGTGCGCAGGCAAGTGCAAGTGCGCTGAGCCGGTTTCGCTTAAGTCGAGCAGAGAGCAGCCCGGGACAACAACAAAAAACGCGCCGCGGGAGAACAGGTATACAGTACGAAGAGAGGAGGAGGAGGAGGAGGAGGTAGAAGAGGGGAAAAAAGTGAAGCTCGGAGGGGATCGAAAGTACGAGCTGGAGAAATAAATCGGCGCGTGGTGTGCGTGTGTGTTGAGCGCGTCGCTCTTACTAGCCATAATTCCTCGGGGCGCGTGTATGTATGTATAGGGGCAGCGGCGGCATTAAATCAAAATCGAGCGCGGGCCGAGCTTTTCCTTTTGCGAGAGCCCCGCGCGTGCGCCATACATCGCGGCGATGATTAAGCGACGGGTGTGTTTTCGGGGAGAGAAAGAGTGTGTGGGTGATGCATGGAGACGGACTGTTTCGGAGAAGGGACGGGTGAGGGAACACGCGGCAATAATAATGTCTTCGAGAGGGAAAGAAAGTATCCTTTCGGTGTGGTAAAAGCTGTCTGGTGGTCAGCTGTGCATGTGTGTTTTATTTGAGGAGAGCATTAAATTGGACTACTATAACGGTGTTGCCCATTACACTTTAAACGACAATTATTGTCGTGTGATAATTCTTTGAAAAAACAATCGAATGTTCCATTTTCCATGCCGAATGATAATTCCTGCGAACGGCAGGTTCTTAAAAGCCACTGTATAACGCTGGCGCGCGATGAATAAGCAGCTGTGATGTGTATAGGCGGCCACTCGGCGTCTATAACGACCAATTTTTACTGTGAGAATTTCAAAGAGAAGAGGGATAACTCCCACCGGAAAAAAGTGAAAGACAAGACACAGAAGAAGGCGAAAGAGAGAGAAAAAATCTAACGGAGATTGATGCCTCCATAATAAACTCGCGAGAGTAGTATACGCGCCCATGGGAACCTACTACTACTACTGCGTATATATCTATGCCGATTTCTTTTCCGCGAGGTAGCGCGAGCCGATGACTGATAATCCTTACACACACTTTTTCTTTATGTAATCATCATTAACGATCGCCGCCGTCCGGCCGATCTATCGCCGATGTGTGAGCCGCGGCCGCGTGATATTTTAAAAGCCGGTTATCAGTCGACGAATTACGCATCTTCGTTTCATTGTTTAACAGAATGATTGCACCCTGATAGAAATCGTCCATTTTTCTCCCATTTGTTAAACGATTTTTTTTCCCATTTTCTAGCCATTTTCTAGCGATTTTGGTCAACTGGCCATTAAATGGCTAGGAAATGGGAGAAAAATCGTTTCACAAGAGGTCGAAAAATGGACGATTTTCAGCAGGATAATAATACACCCTAATTGACACCTGAATCCCGATTAACGAAACCGCGTTATACATTCTTCGACCCACACCGCAGCGCCACCCGAGAGAAATAAACTTCGCAGCGGCCTCGAATCTCTCGCGACTTCGCCCAAGGTGTGTTCCCATAAGCCGCGGAGCGGAGCGCACGGATGATCGCATCATATCAGGTATATAGGTATATAGTAGCCGGGCAGTGAGCTCGGGTCTCTTCTAATCACGGTGATCGCGCGCGCGCACGCGCGTGTTAGCCTCGGAGCGTCCGCGCGGACCTCCCTAATGATAAGTTCGCGTATTGTTCGTATATAGGATATCGTGGGTGATGCTAGGTACATGGTTGTCGTTAGAGGTTGATGGTCATGGTATACTATGTGGGTATAATGTTATTTATTAAGGCTGTGTATGTGTGCTGTTGTTATGGTTCGGGATAAAATACTCGACGTTGTGAATATATATACATCAAGGTTTCCAGAAAACGACGGATATTTAGGCTGGTAGCTCTCTGGTAGAAATTTGTCTATTACGAAATGATCAGAAAGTCAGTAAATAGCTAGAATAAATGCGGCTAGTTAATGGCCATGTTGAAACGTTTTTTCCCCTATTATTCGCCCATTTAATAGATTGGAAATAGAATGGCATAACCTCAAAATATTCAATTTAAATTTACTCATACTTGACGTTACATTTAAGAGCATTCAATTGTAATAGATAGCTTAGAAAAAATGTAAACAATAAACACAAACTATTTGCAGCACTACTTTCATAGATATTAACTGAAACCCATATTTTTCTATTAGATTCTGTCTCTCTCACTCCTCGTCATAAGAACAAGCCTTCTACTAGCCATTTTCTAACTAAAGAGAGTGACCAAAAGTTGCTTTTTCTCTCCAATTTTAATATCTTTGAAATAGTTAAGAACAAGCTTGTGTAGATCTTTAAAAAAAGTCTTTTTATTTTTAATCTATTAAATGGTTGAATAATGTTGGAAAAATCGTTTCATCGATAGATAGAAATATCCAAGAAAAACTAGCTATTTATTAGGCAAATAATGAAGTCAGTTTCCACCAGGATAGAATGCGCGTGTAATATATGTAAAACTTTAATTGAATAACTGTACCGCTAAAGTATACCGAATTTATTCGTAACATTCGAGCATCGACATACCATTTCCCATTACATCCCTCGACGAGAAACCCAATCAGCCTCGCGCGAGAGAAATCGCGAACTGTCCGCGTCTGTGTATATATGCGCATCCCCGGCAGATTTGCAAATTGCGGCGTGTACCTCTCTTTATATCTCTCTGCCTCTTTCACCCGCGCCGCCGTCACGAAGCGCCGCTCTCGAGACAGCCCAGCGACGTGTGCTATTACCTTCCCCTCCTCTCTCTCTCTCTCTCTCTCTCTCTCTCTCTCTGTATCTGGAATCGCGATCGCCGCGGTGATCCTTATATATACCGAGCAGGCGGACAAATTGCCGCGTTTTTCGCGCGTTCTCAGGAGCGCGCCGCGGGTTCGTTATCGCGCGGGAGGAAATGTTCGCCGAGGATATTTCACGTCCTTGAATGTGTATAGGTATATGCATATTTCCGCGAGCGCGATGTTTACGTCGAGGAGGAAGGAAGAAAAAAAGTTAGTGAGAGAGAGAGAGAGAGAGAGAGAGAGAGAAATTAGACTGTGACGAATTCGGGTGATCTCGGGGTAAAGTACGGTAAAAACGAGGCAAAAAGTAGGTATCTCCGCGTGACATATAAATCACGCTGCAGCAGCTCTTACGGTTTAGCCTCCGCATTATATTCCCATTATTTTTCTAACGTCTTATCCCGTTCGCACACACCTATATCTCATCTTATTCGCGCTTCGAGAACAGACCCTATGTACCTCACAATCGATCCCTCTATCGCAAAACCGAACCCTCTTCCCACCCACATAAAGCAACGACCCGTACCAACCTACACATAACGTGAAAAAAGGAAATAATCTTATATATACACTCCCCGCCCCGCGCGATGCAATTACTCTCGCGCGTATCTCTCGCAGCTGGAAGCGCGCGCGCATGCACGAGATCAAACGTCTCTCACTGCCAGCCAGCCAGCCTCTCTCTCGTTTTATTTCCTATATATATATACATACTCGCGCTCCGCGGCTGCGTTACACTTTGGATATACACTCGCGCGCGCATGAATAATGCACGAGGGCGCGAGCGAGCGCAGGGACACGTTTATGGCGCTTTCTCACGGCGCGCGTCTGCACTGTATATATGTGTGCGTATATACCGGGAAGCGGAAACGGATCGCTGCAGCTTCCTCGTCGGGTAAAAAAGGAGTAGGCGCCCTCCTCTCTTCTTTCCTCGCTTATTCCCGCGCGCGCGAAATAAGAACGGAGGATATACGTTCAATCCTTTAAGGGCCGTTAATTGTATTAATTGCGCGCGCGAGTAGTGTATTCTTCTTGTGTGAGGTTCCCGCGGCGTTTTTTTTTTTTCGTGTAAAAGTAAGCGCGTAACGCGTGGGTTTGGGGAGCTCGACTTTAATTGGGCGACTGTAACTGTTTGCGGCGGGTTGCGCGCGCAGAGGAGAGCGTCGGTCTTAATTTGCGTGAATTTAGCGGCGTTGCGTCAGCGGGAGAGAGGCGCTTTTTTTTTAACGCGCAGAGGTAATATCCATTATACTCTGTTTCATACCGCGGCAAATATTTTTGTAATTCCTAAGAGAGCGCGTGTATATGGTTGTGTGTTTAGACGGGTAGGCGGTATCTATGTGAACTTCCACAACTATTTCATACATGCAAATGAAACGCGAGCTGTGCTCACCGTTTATTACAATCTTACGTATTGATATAATTTATCAGTTAAAAATGATCGAATTCACGTAATTCTCACACAGATAATATATTCAACGAGGAATGTGCCAATGCCCTAAACCAAACCAAATTAATCATTTCCCGCATCAACCGCGAATTGAGCAACTACCCTGTACCAACGAATCCTCAATTTTCATAACGCACGCACGAACGCAACATCCTCTCCGCGTGAGGCAACAGCATCAACAAGGCGGATCCTTTTTCCGAGCGGCCGGACTTTCGTGTCAGAGGCCGGCCGTGGAAAGCGGAGCTGCGGCACGCATCAGCCCCCGATATCCTTTCGCGGGTGTAGTATTATGCAGCGCAAGTAGATGAGATGCCGACCGCGCGCGTAACGGCCCGTTAATCCCCGGCGATTGTGAAGCGTTCTCAAGCGCCATTATCTAATTAGCGCGAGCGGTGTATTACACATTTTTATACCGGCGACCCGGAGGGGTTTTCGAAAAGTCGCGTATTATGGTTTTTAGGCGTACGCGGCCTTTGTTTTTGCCTGGCCTAGTTCGGCGATGGTTTATAAGAAGGAGGAGAGGAGATTTATGTAAGAAGGTGGAGCGCGAACGAGCGAGTTTATGCGAATATGGTAATTTTGGCGCGCGCGATCGCGAATGAATGGGTCGGAGATAGCAGCGCGCCGCGCGGGTATACCCCACACATAATTCTAAGGATCGTTATACAATGTCCTGCACTTTTTTAAAACGCTGTATCGGGGTGAGCTATTTTTAAGTTCGATCCATTTGGAAGTGATCGAGGTGGATGTATACACTGTAATGTCGTTATTGAAGTTACTTTCGGCGAGTGAGTAAGAATTAGGTGCGTCGAAATCGCCTATCTGTCTGTAACAAGGTTTTCTAATTTTGGGAAAGCGCTGTAATTACCCGAAATGGAAACGAAAAGCGTAAAATAACGGCTGAAGTTTTACATTTCGAGGTTTACGTAACATCTTATATATACAAAGTTTTAAAACTCAGGAAAAATGAAGTAACCACAGCTGACCACCGTTAAATACAAAAATAACTCCAAACACTTCCTCAACATCACACACACACACACAGCTCTACCCTACTTTCCTGTATGAATTATACCCCCACAAACGGAGTTAAACCCCAGGACACAACAGTCCTTTCGCACTCGACATACACGGGCTATTAATTACTCGCGCAAAGTTCGCTGTAAAACTGCGGCGTGTTGCGCGCGCATTGTGTGCGACCCCCTGCCGTGAGGTGTATATATATATAATTAATCGCACACCTGTTATACGCGGATTGGCCGGCCGCCGCCGCCGCGGTAATTGCGATTTCAATTATTCGCGCCGGGTTACATGAGCGAGCGCGGCGGCCGTGGTCAGGATCGTCGCGGCGCTAAGTGCGCACTCGAGGTGTCGGACGCTGCGGCTTTGATTTGTGGCGCTGGATGGCGGTGTGATTTGTCGGTCGGATGCGGCTGTTGTGTTGTTGGAGGTTATGCGTGTCTTGTGAGACAATAGTTAATGACCTATTTCAACGGTTGGTAAACAGATTAGTAGCGTATTCACACAGTTTTCTTGGTTTATTGCTGTGTGTGAATATAGATATAGTGACTGGATTGGTCAGATGAGTAAATTGTATGTACTAAGACGTTTTGGTACGGTTAAAACCCTAGATAATGAATCGTTTACAATACGCTTGAACACATTACAAGAATACTTCTAAATAAACCATTTTTTTTTTTAATTTAAAAAAACAAAACACAAGCCAGTTATATTATGATAAAGTTAAAAAATTATTTTCTAATTCCTATACATCGATTTTATATTATTTAAATTCATTTTTATAACTTTTAAAATTATCGCATATCTGTTATTCGTATAATGAAGTAACAAACAGTGGATGACTGAAAAAATTAGAAAAAATTAAACATTGAAAAAGAATAATGAAAATTTACAAAGCTTAATTATATATATGTCGGTATAGCTATGAAATTCTATATGCGTAGACGCCGACATCATCTATTCAGTTTTTCCCAAAACACGCGACAAAACAGCCACGCCATGCACACAAACAAACTTCCCTACAATCCAATCCCATCCTCCCGTCAAACCCCCAACGCTGCACCTATCTCTCCACCATCTTTCCCAAAAAACCAATTTCCGGCGCCCCAGCTCGCCTCGTCCCCCCGAAAAGGAGGCTGCAGCGCCGCCGTCTCATTACACGAAAGAGAAGATGCTCTCCCTCTCTATCTCTCTTACACTCGCAACAGCTGGTTCCGTGCCCACCGCAAGCTTCTTGCTCTCTCCTCTCTTTCTCTCTCAACCTAAACGCCGGCTAATTTTAGGCGCGAACGGCGCATTAGCGCAGATTACCGCGGAATAATGTCAGCGTGACAGATGCGCCTGCGCGTGAGTTTTTGCAGATTTGCATCTTTATATTTTTGCGAGTGAGGAGAGTATAGAAGGACCGTTACGAGGTATTCGGCCGAGAGAAAGAGATATGGGTGGGTTGCGGAAGGAGGTTTAACGGATGGCTACAGCCGAGTAGTTTTGCGCGCCGAGGGATGCGCATTCCTGAGGCGTGTTTCAGTGATGGATGGCCGCGTGTGGTGCGAGGAAAGGAAAGTAGTGCGTTAGCGGGGAATGTATGGTTATGGTGCTATATCCGAGTTGCAGGGAAATTGAAACGGAGTCGGTGAAGAGGTTGGCGAAGGTGTCTTTAGGCGAATGTAATGAAGGACTAATAACATTTTTTTTAAATACAATTTCCACCTGCCTGTTTCGTAACATTTTAATCAAAGATAAACTTTTCATCACAACGAAATTAAAGATAAACAAAAATCCCCTACATCAAGTACAATAATTTCCTCATGCGGCCATTCAATTATTATTCACCTCCCATTACAAAATTAGCCATCACATTTTTACCCGCCTGCACACAATAACCCACCGCCGGTATACACGAACCACGTCTGCGGCCATCATATATGCATTGTACGCAATATCGTTAGCGCGCGTGCACGCACACGCGTTACGTTCCCGGAACACCCAGAGAGCCGCGCACTTTTATAAGCCAAACCTGCGCGCGCGCGCACTATTGAAAAGGCATATATACACCAATACACGCACGAAGGAATCATGACAAGCGACTCAATGGCCATTCATCTTATCTCGAGTGTGTTCGAGGCGGGAGCGCAGCCGCTCCGGCTGAATGAGAATTTTTCGAATTCGCCGACACTTTCAACACCTGTTCGTCTTTCTTTCTCTCTCTCTCTCTCTGTTACTGCGATAGATGTATACTTATATATACGCGCGCATTGGATTGCGCAACGCAAGTGCGCGCGTATACGGTGTGTGTAGACCAGTAGAGGTATAGCGATGCATAATAACGCTATTGTGTTACGGAGCTGAAGATTCACGAGTGATTACGCCGCGCGTGCAGTAGTGCTAGCTGCTCGCTGCCGCCGCGGAGAGAGAGTTTCGCGTCGGGTGTCTGTTCGAAACATCGAGATAACGATCGGAGCGTATACGCTTCATTATTTATAAAAGATTATCAAAATCGTATCTTTCGAAATATCGTCGTATGTATATATATATATCGGAATACGCTAGGCTTACGTAAAATGCTCAGACACCAACACATCACGCTGCGCAATGCGCACCGCATGCAACTCTGTCTCTCGCAGCGACTTCCTCAACGCCGTCGCGCGGAATAAATCCTCGCGGGAGAGAGAGAAAAACGGTAAAAAACCGGCCTAGACTCTCCTATCCCGTTTTCCTCTTTCTCTCTCTCTCTTTGCACACACAGACACACGCGCGCGGTGCGAAAAAGACGTGCGAGCTGCGCGGTTGTTCACCTCGGGCGCATGGATATCGCTTTCGATACACACACACAGACGTTCGTCGGGCGAATTATGGCCGCGACAATCGACGCGCCCTCGGTTGATTATTCATTTCGGCGGGTATAAGTATGGGTGTAAGGATAGCGAATTCTTCCGCGTGCGATACGTCCGGTGTGCGAGTGAGGGAGAGGGGCATATATATTTTTCGCTGAATTAGAACGCGGAGAAAGTGTCCCGGGGACATTTGGATACGAGTTGGTTATGATGTGGAATGACGCGGAGAATTTGTTTTTTTTTTTTTTCGGTGGGTAGGTTCGGTGATGATGACGATGATGAATGGCTTTTGTCGATGAGTAATTTTTATTTTTATTTGTGAGATAATGGTCCGGATAAAGAGTGTAATTATAGTTTCAAGGTGTATACTGGTAAAAAGTTTCTGAAATTTAAGATAAATTCTGTAATAAAACTTCAAAATTTTGATTAAACTTCAGTTAAATTTAATAAAAATTTTGAAGTTTTATTACAGAATTTATCTTAAATTTCGGAAAATTGTTAACAGTGTATATTTGGCAGTGAAAAGTGGACAAAGAAACTTTTTTGAGCACGTTTAAGACGTTACATTACTTTGTATAATTTTAAATACAAACAAAATCACGTCAAAATTTCAGTTTTTAGAACTTTGCACATTCGTCAATTTTGCAAATTTGGATGGAAGCCGACGACAGGTTTAAAAGATTTTAGTTAGCGTCAATATTTTCTTTATGCTAAATTTATGAATCTGGTAAAGGTGTGGCAAGACGGATCGGCTGTCACTTAAAAATTCACCTTGCAGAAAATAAAGTCAATCGCGATGTCATTGGGTCGCTTGCACATATCTATAAAACGTTATTTAAATCAGGCCCGACTTTCGCGGGCATGGGACTCTAGGCTAAGGAGGTTTGGGGACCCTCTTAAGCGATTTATATTCCTTAACATCTATTTAAGTAAAAATTTAGCCTTACAAATACGCGGAGTTCGAGGAGTTAGTCGCGTACGAAACGAGTGCTTCAATGATTTCACTGTGCCATCGATTTTATAGCGATATCATACAATAAATTAAATCGCTATGAAATCGTTATGAGATTGCTTTCATTAATACAAAAATATTTTTCCAAAAGATTCCTATAAAATAATACCATAAAGTTTTAATTAACAAGTTAAATCCAGGAAGCCGGGGGACGCAAGGTCCACAACAATAAGGGAGTTACGTAGACTTGCAACAGTATGCAAAACGATTATTTAAAAAATTCTTGAACCCAAATAGCCAGGGAACACGAGGTCCATGTAAATAAGGAAGTTACGTCATGCGAAAGTAAAAAAGGGAATTATTTAAAAATATTCTCAAATCTAAATATCCAGGGGACGTGAAGTCCACGCAATAAGGGAGGATTTAGGTTAAAAAATTTTTAAAATAATTGTCTTGCTTACTTTCGCACATCTATGTAACTTCCTTATTTGCTTGGACCTCGCGCCCGCCGGCTATTTGGGTTAAAGATTATTTTTAATAATCAATTCTCTCACTGTCTATGCAACTGCCTTATTTGCGTGGACCTCGCATCTCCCGACTAATATTTAGATTTAAGAATTTTTGAAATAATCATCTTGCTTACTTTCACACGTGTACACGTAACTCCCTTATTTGCGTGGACTCGCGTCCCCTGGCTATTTGGGTTAAAAAATATATTTTTAATAATCGTCTTGCATATTCTCTCGCACGTCTATACTTATAACTTCCTTATTCCCCCCCTTCTCCTCCTCCCCCGCGCTTTTCACGAATCTGTTCAGACCTCGGAAAAGGTTATAACGACGCCCCTGATTGCTAGAAAATTGGGTGTATGTGGGTATGTGGGGTTAGGAGCTTAGGTTGTGAAAATATTGCAAATAAGTTCTCACCTCCCTGTCTATTATATCGGGCGCGTGGGGGATGTGGGTTTCGAAACTTAGACTGTGCAAATATGGCGAATAACCCCGATGGAAATGAAAATGTATATAAATGTAAATAAACGTACATGTGCAATTCTCACGAAAATTTCCTTTAATCCAATAATAAAGTTGACGAAAAAAAATTTTTGAGGCACACTTCTGCACCACGTCTTTTCTTGTTTTATATACAACAAAATACACGAAAAAACTTTGGAGCGCAGGAAAACTGTGTTGTGACACAGTTTTAACCGCACACCAATTTTTCTCATGGAAATTTAACATGGGAAAAATGGACGAAAAGTAGTCACCGATCATTAACCAATAGCAAGATCTTAAAAGTGCCAACAAATATTTCACAAAAAAAGCTATTAAAGTAGAAAAAAAGAGCTTTAATTTAAGCTAAATGTTGTTAAAATCAGTCGGTTTGTTTAAATCAGTTTTGTCATTGTTAAAATCAGTTTTGTCATTTTTCACGATTTTTAAATGCACGTAACTTTACATAGAACCGACCGATTTTAACAATATTTAGCTTAAATTAAAGCTCTTTTCTTCTACTTTAATAAGCTTTTTTGTAAAATATTTTTTGGCACTTTTAAGATCTTACTATTGGTTAATGATCGGTGATTACTTTTCGTCCATTTTTCCCATGTTAAATTTCTATGAGAAAAATTGGTATGCGGTTAAAACTGTCACAAGACCGTTTTCCTGTACTCCAAAGTTTTTTCATGTATTGTGTGGTATATAAAACAAGAAAACACGTATTGCGGAGGTGTACCTCAAAATTTTTTTTTCGTCGTTTTTATTACCGGATTAAAGGAAATTTTCGTAGGAATTGCACATACATCTGTAAATAATATAAAAATTGTAACTGGAACGATTTTTAAATTTACACTTATTTACGAAAATATATTTTTTATTTGTACACCTTTTTTGAAATATATATGCATACGTTTGTATTTATGTATGTTATGGAGCCCGACGTGCATTTTCATATAGCGCCATCTCTGTTGTATTGGTTTTATGGAGCCCGGGGTCCATAAAACTAAAGAAATAACCTCATTGGTGGATCCAACAGAAATAAGGAGTCCATAAACCTACTTAATATTCCATATATATTTTTTTACATTTATATACATTTATATACACTTTTGAAGTGTATATAAATGTATGTAAATATGTGTGTGTGTGTGTGTGTGTGTGTGTGTGTGTGTGTGTGTGTGTGTGTGTGTGTGTGTGTGTGTGTGTGTGTGTGTGTGTGTGTGTGTGTGTGTGTGTGTGTGTGTGTGTGTGTGTGTGTGTGTGTGTGTGTGTGTGTGTGTGTGTGTGTGTGTGTGTGTGTAATTTCAAAAATTGGGTCATTTAAGGTGTACAAATAAATAGTATATTACTAACGCGGGCGGAAGAGGATTATTTACCTCATGCGACGTTTCAGTAACGTATTTTTCCGTCCGAGGCCGCAAAATGACATTTAAGATGGCATTTTGAGGTTAAAGGGCAGAAAAAATATATTTTCGTAAATAAGTGTAAATTTCTGTAAAAAAATGTATATAAATGTAAATAAATGTAAATGCATGTTCCAATTACAACATTTATACACGTTTATATACGTGTATTTATAAAAATTTACACTTTTACATTTATATACATTTTCGATTTCCACTAGGGAAGCTCTCATTTCCCTGTCTATGGTGTCAGGTGTGTGTGGTATGTGGGTTTAGAAGTTTAGGTTATGAAAATATGGCGAATAAGCATTTTTCCTTCCTAGGTGCGTAATATACTATTTCGACTGTGGGGGCCCTTCTCAGGCCTTGGCGTGTGCCTAATCTGCCTATGTTTGAAGACGGCTCTGATTTAAATAAAGTAAACACGCATTATAAACAAATTTTATGAACTTTTTATTCGATGAAACATAACGATGGTACATTAACGATGGACATTTTTAGAAACGGCAATTTATTTATAGTTATTCGCACGTTCTCATAATGAAAATTCAGACATTTATACGTAACGAGAATTCGGAAGAACCCGACACTCATTAAATCGAAGAAATCCTTATAAATCATTAAGTGCCACGTGCAGACACGGCCCGGAGAAATCCACGTGTGCTCGGCGCAGCTACCAGAATCCATTAACCAGATCGGCCGATATATCTCGCTATTAATTAACATCTGATACACATGGACCGACATATAAATTTGACGAAAGTCGCGCGATCCTTTCGTACGAAAATTTCTGCCGGATCAAAATACACACCGGGAGAAAGTTTTCGGTCTCCTTATTTAATCGTACCGGCCGCGCGCATGTTGTATATAGTCCCACGGCGAATCGCGTATCGCAAAATTCCGACATGACAGCTGCGTATTACACGCGCAGAACCGTTTCGCATCGATCAGGTACCACTTCTTTTTCTTTCCTAAAGACATTTGAATACAATGTTTGCCGAGCATGGTTATCGGAAATCGCAGATTCGAAACATTTTAGAAACGTACGCATGGAGGCGATAATAATGGAATAAAACTCCGAGCTGCCTCGACATATGTGAATGAGGTAACTGTTCGATCGCATTTAAATTAATGACGAGGCACAAAAGTCGCGCGCATGTTAATCTCTAACTGTATACCCATATACCTCTGCTAATATACAGATCCCCTATTGTAATAAACCTATATACACATACGCTCAAGATATTCATACACGAAAGTTCCTCTCCTCTATGCAGGCAAACGTGCTAACGCAATTAACGACTGTTTCAAGGACCCCGACAAAGACGTGTCAAAAGCGCACGTGTCGCGAAAAATTCCGCGTACTTCACCAAACCACAACCCATCTCTCCCTCTCTACTTCATCGTTTTCCCATCCATCCGATTTCCACGGGCGCGCGCATCTCATTTCCAATCGTAAAATTAAGCCATAAAAATTCCTGCCGTGCGCCGCGGCTATGTAGAAAAGCGGCGGCAGCGGCGGCGGACTGGCGATTTCCGAGGAATAGAGGTCAGCCTCGCGAGCCAGCGGCGACGCACGTGTATATATATAAGCATATACATACATATACATACGTACGTACGTATACGTATACACCTTTCTCCCGCTCATAGAGATCGCGGTCGTCGAGAGGTCGTCTCTCTCTCTCTCTCTCTCTCTCTCTCTCTCTCTCTCTCTCCGATTCTCTTCGCGCCTCGGACTACATACCTCGAGAGAGCCCAGCGCGGAGGGAAAGGCGTATAGTAGTAGTATATAGTCGCATGGCGTTATCGGAGATCGTTGTGGGATTTTCAGAGATCGGTATTATTGTTTATGTGAGAGGGGAAAGAGGAGAACGACCGATGATGCGCTTTCATGTGGGTGTGAGGAATGTGAATGCGAATGTGCGAGGGAATGGAAAGGGGTATGTCAATCGCGCGTCCCGTCTCGTGAATGGATTATTAAGTTTTTATTGTTGTGAGGTAGCGAGAGATCGTTTGCATGCTTACAAAAAAGCCGGTGGAGCCGATTTTGTAGGTCGCGTGTGGCAAAAAGTGTCTCACATATTAGCAGCTCGTAAAGCAATCAGCCCAGGTTAATATGTTAATGTGCAGACACGTAAAAAGACAGTATAATATCAGTCGCTATATATATATATATATACGTTCTCGTGAAAAATGCATGTAACATTTTGCTGAATAAAGCGCAAGTATAAAGTTATTTAAGTCGCAGCGTCGCGAGTTTAATGGTACATTTAAAATTGTTATAATTAGCTTCAAATTACGTTATTCCATAGCATTAAAGCGCATCATTATATCCATGAGCGCGACTGATCAGATTACTTTTGCTCTTTGCAATTTCCACTCATCATTAAATTTGTCACTTTTCACGGCCCTCCGTATAAAAAATTAAAAACTCTCCCATCCACTTCCAATCATAAAACCTAAAAAATATCCAATCTTCACTTCCACGAACAAAACAAAACAAAAATAAAAACCCGTACGACAGCCAAATCAAATCGCCTCCCCGCAACCTCAACTCTATCAACACCAGGCAGGTGTCAAAAGCGCTAATTTTTCCTCTCCCCCTATATACACACACACACACACACGCACACGCCGGTATAATTTATTCATGAGCCGCATTTTTCGACGAACTTTGTTATCCGCGCCTCGCCCCGCGCATGTGTCTGTGTATACATATATAAACACGCGCAAGCGAACGAGCCTCGCGTCTTTACGAGCCTTCATACCTACGCGTTCCGCGCGATGCAAATGGCGCTGCTATATACACGCGTAGGCGAAGATAACGCGGAGATGCGCGCGGCTGATTTATCGCGAGGAAATTGAAAGTTGCGCCGCGCCGACGAGAGGAGCGAGCTTTTGAAATTGAAAGCGCGTACGCACGCGTGTGCGTGTACGTATAACTATATCCTTGTGTACAGTAATAATAATAATAACGGACGGCGGCGGTGTTTTCCTTTGGAAATTCGGAATGTTAATTGGCAGGGGGCGGAGGGTGTTATTAATCAATTTTCACGCGGTCATTTTTCCGCGATGATTATGATTTATCGTGAATGTGTGTGTACGTATGTGGTTAACGCGCTTTGTGATGCGATACTCGACGCGTCGGCGCGGTGAAAAGGAAAGCTCTCCTTCCGTGGGAGGGAAAGGAGAAATTTTCGAGGACAGTGAGAGAGAGAGAGATAATTAACACGTTCGGTGTGCGCGTGCGCGTGTAATTTTTGGTCAGGTGTATAAGATGATGAATGGCTTTCGGGAGGGAAAAAGTGAGACGCCCGATTGTTTCGAGATATAGAGGCGCGCGCGAGTGCCAGGTTAATGATGAAACGATAAAATTACATAGATAATGGGCGCGTATGGCGAAGATGACTTGATTTCACGTTTCATTCAAAGGCTGAGAAAGAAGCTGTCGTTTTGATGAATGAAAATTCGGTTACCTTTGGAACGAAAAGTGTGTTAATTTAAATTAATTTTGAAAACTAGCTCGAGAGTTTTGTATATAACTATGTTCGTATTCTGGGGTACCATAATTTATTTAATTTATTTGAGCAGATCGTAAGTAAGACTATAATAAACATCGTCGAAATATATTCAAGAGCTCACACTGAATAATGAATATGAAAACGTCGGCGTTTCGGTATTCAAAAAACGTGACGAACGACAGGCACAAGGGAAAGCGCGAGAGAGGAGAAGGCGACGCAAAGAAGAGCCGCACAAAAAATTGATGATAAACCAGATAAGCTAGCTGATAAGACTCTTTCTCTCCTCTCTCGAGTTTCTCCATTTTCTGGAACGCACAGAAGATTTACCATGCGATGCAGGTGTCGCACACACACACACACACACACACACACACACACACACACACACACACACACACACACACACACACACACACACACACACACACACACACACACACACACACACACACACACACACACACACACGCGCGAACGGTTGACTTATGCGGATAAAGTCGCAGCCGCGCGAGTGTGTATACGTCATTCGGGTCGGATTTCACGCGGCGACGGCGGCTGATGCTGCAAACCCGTTTGATCGAGCGGTGAAAACGATTATATTGTGCGCGCCGCGATGACGCGCCGTGTGCGTGTGCTGCAGATATGGATTTTCAAAAGTTTTGAAAACGCGTGATTGATAGGCTTTGGGAATGTGTATTTTATGGTTTATTGACGTTTGTGTACATGTTTGTAAGGAGGTTTGGAAAAATTATGAGGCTGAGTTTCTAAGCCCGAGAGATAACCTACTTAGGTGAGGTGTCATTGTTTGGATAATAAGCTCGTAAAAGGTGAATTAAAAATTGGATGGCGTATTATACTGATACACGAAAAACCGGTCGTTTTATTAACTTGATATTTTTTTCGTTTTTAAAGTATATACTTGAGAAAGTACGTGAGATCAAATTAATTTGCTCCTCATTTGCATACTCTCTTCTGTAGATAATTACGTAATTAGTCGAGTTTTCTATTGAACCCACAAAAACACCGTCTCATAAGCATCGCCCGCCATAATTGATCGTAAACTTTTTCCCCGATCGATCTCAAGATCGTTATCTCCGCATCGAGCAATGAGCGCGGTTTATCAGAATTTTATTGGCCCCCGTTAAAATTAACTCTTCCCGAGTTTCGGTGCGTTGTAAAAGCGCTTCTCTCACTCTCTTTGCTCTCATGTCTCTAATAAAAATCAATCAAATTAAGGGCGCTACACCGGTGAAAACGACGCGCTGTTCAATTGGCTTTTTTCCGAAATAAAGTTGTCGATGTATTCTTCTCTCGCGCGTCGATAACGAGCCGATCGATTTCGCCGGGCATACCGAAGAGGTGTGATAAGGACTTTCGAAAACTTTTTCCGCGCGCGCCCAAGTTTTGTTTGGACAAGTTTAAGTAACGATACTGCGAGGGAAAGGACCCGAATGACGGAGAAATGAGTTTTGCCGGAGATAAAAACGAAATGGAATATTTTTAATAAAACGGAATAATAAAGTGAATGAGAAATGGCGTGTTTTTTCGTTGGGCTCGGGTACCTGATTGGCATACAATTACGCAAAGTATCCTTATATATATATTTTAATAAAAAATGAAATATTGATTTACAGATGTAAACTGATATTTCATATTAAATTACGGTATAAAGATTTTATTTAAAATCGTAATGAAAGGTTCCAAATAATGGTATCGCTTAAAATCCAATTATCGCGAAAGTCTTAAGGTTACTTTCGATAAGTTTGAAAAAGGTCATTTTTTACACCACTGTTTTATTGCTAATTATGTTTGTTTTCTTACGATCAATGTCACTTAATTAATATATATTTTAAAAAATTCCGCCGTTTTAACACAATGATCCACGAAACACGATCCATTAACCGTCTCGATTTCCTCCTTTTTACGAATAATTACAGTGCATCGGTAAACCTCACAAAAAGTCTGTGTAATCTATGAGAAAATCTCTCTCCAGCCACCGACCATCCCAAAAAAGAAGCCTCGCATCAACCGCTCACTCCATTATTTTCGGAGCTGTCTATTAAAGCGTTTATATACACTGTATATCCCGCAATTTCGCGAGATGACCGTTCTCGTTCAGCGATACACACATTCAAACGAAGGCTTCTTCACACTTACAAAAGAAAAACGAAGAAGAAGACGAGGCGTTCGCTTTATGCGAGCCATTAAAACGATGAATGAGATAATAACGATCGTCCCGCGTTCCAATTGCAACTTTCGCCGAAATCGCCACAGCCGCGCACAATGCACGGGAGAGGAGAAAATTAATCGTGCGCTTTTACGATTTCCTCGCGCGCGTGCGCGGTTGTTTTTTTAATGGGCGACGATTTTCAATTAAATTAATTGCCCCCGCCGCGGCAACCGGCGTAAAAAGTGATTAATAGTATAAGAGCGAAGATCACGCGAGAGCGAGATTTTTGATCGGCGGGCGAATGACTTTTTTTATATACGCACTGTTGTTACATATATATAAGAAAGCTGCTGCTATAGGTATGTGATAAAAGTTATAACGTAGGAAAGTTACGAGCAGCTGCCGTACGCTTATATATACTCTTGTTTTCGCGCGATGTTTCGAGAATAAAGCAGGAAAAAAAAAACGGATTCGAACTTTCTTCCGAGTGGGAAAAAAATGAGGCTCAGAACTACGGGAGATCATGATATATATCCGCGGTGCAGGTCGGCGCTCGCAATTGTACATGTAAATCAGAATTGCAGTAGCTATACGGGAAAAGCGGCAATTTTGTGTATAGCTATCGTTTACGTGGGACAATTACATTTACTTTTCTTTTTCAGGTATAAGAGAAATTCGTAATAAGTTAGAGTGTAGAGGATCATTAAGCAGTGTTTGTGTGACTTACGTTGCGCTGGATGGTACTTTGTAAGACTCACCTGTAACATAAAGACAAATGTGTACGTTAGAACACGAGAATAGATCAATGCGCGAGAACCGAACAATTGATTGATTACAGAACCGACTAGACAGCCACAACAATCACCTACACACGCTCGAAAAATAGACATGCGCGAGGCGCTCTCTGTATACATCCACGCGCTGCCTCTACGAAAACAATCAACGTGTTTTAGAGCACAGACATAAACTAAGCGCAGCTGCGCGAAATTTCGCCCGGCCAAAGTCAACATCGCGACCCAGATTTTCGACTTTTCCAAAGCAGCGGCTAAGCGATTTTTTTTTTTTTTTTGTTTCTTCGAGACACGACGCTCGTGGCTCTCATTTTCTCCCGCAGCGGCGGTGTAATTTCGCGTCGGAGAAATGTGTATACACTCGCGGCCGGGGACGTAATCTACGTTTGGCTGTTCCGAGAAAGATGCGCCGTGGAGAAGAATGGTTATTAAGGAGGATTTTTAGAGGCACGGGGGAATTGGTTAGAAATTTAACGAGGGGGGGTTATTTTCGCGGTGGGTTAGTGCGGCATCAAAAGCTACGTTATGAAAATAACGTAAAAAAATGTTGTTTTGATGTTAGCAAGGAATATTTCGTTTCTCCGATTACTTTTATCGTCACTTTGGCGTTCCCTTGTAAACAACAAAAACAACTCGCAGATTCGACAACTCTCACTCGCCCATCGAAAAAGAAAGTCAAACCCAAACTTCTTTTCTCCCCTCCTTAGCACTGCACAATCCATACCAACCCCCAGCAATCCGACGATTTACTTTCGTCATTCCCATCGATACAATCCCGATCGCCGAGAAAGTATATAATATACGTGAACCTTCCTTCCCGCGCACGCGCGCGAATCTTTCACTTTTCTTTAGCGCGACGTCGGGTCAACGAAAAGATGAGCGGAATCAAACGTCGGCGCGAGTGTATATATTGTGTATGTGAGCCGCCACGCGAGAAAGTTCGGATATATAAGTATGGGGGGCTTCGCATTTTTCAGCGGATGGCCTTAAAGAGAAACGTGCGTTGCGTTTCTTTTCGCGGACTCACCGCTGCCGCGGTGATTTATCGGGAGGTTGGTGCATATACTGGGTTTTGGGTGAAAAAAATAGGCGCTTTGTGGCGAGGGAGATTCGCGCGATGACTTTTCGATTTCTCGCGGTTCTTGAACTAGGTAAACCGGAGAAGTAGAGTACAGGGAGTAACGAAAAAAAATCTTTCGTACCTATATATTGTAACTAGATAATTTTGATCATTTCTATATATATTTGAATGAAAAATTCTCTTTCACGTAATAAACCCATCTTTTGAAAGTTAAAAAAAGTAACTTATAGCTGCATAACGACTTTGATTAGATAAAAATTTCATTTTAAAACACTGTCGATCCGTACGTGCACTAAACGATCGGCAGCTAAAAATAGAGAAGAAGTCCAGCGCAGCTACAGCATGCCGTAACACCTATCTCGCGGCGAAATTGACGGTGCTCACTTGGTTAAATAATATTTAAGACGTTGAGCGCTTCGGCGCGTATCTGGGCTCGGGCGAGAGAGAGAGAGAGAGAGAGAGAGAGACCTGTCTTGCCGCGCCGCGGACTCACTCTACTTATCTCCGCACACGCACTTTCCATGTTATTTAATCAGGTGCAACCGCGCCGCATTTTTATCCTCTTTGCCCTTTCCTCTTAGTATATATTATTCGTTGGTTTTGTTTTTAAATAAAATATCGCCGAATGCACTTTCCTTTAATTAACGAAACCGGTCGCTGCAAACATTTGTTTGTACACGAGACGAAAACCCGTGGGCCGCGTCAGTTTCGCCACGTGACACTCGCGACCCAGTTGCGTCGACAAATCGCTCAGCGCGCCGCGATACCGTCGATACACATAAAAGCGGAGAAAAATGCGATTGTTTGATTGTATTTAAAAAGAGAAATTATAATGGCGAAGATATGCGATATATGTGTCGAATTTGCGACGAGCCGAGAAACCGGAGCAGATTCCGCGCACGCGCACGTCGATTTCTCTCTCTCTCTCTCTTCGTGTATGGTATTTTTCGAATCGTCACACCGATCACGTGGCGTCGTTTTCGAAAAATATATAATGAGACGATATTCTGGACGCACGAGTTGGTTATACATATAGATGCGATCGGCATCAGGTTGAGCGAATCTACGGTACAGATAAAATTGCGAGCGAATTAGAAACCCTCAATTTCTCTCTTTCTCTCCGCGGCGAGATCGAAGGCATCAAATTGATCGTGCGTCTGATACATTCCATATGAAAATTTCAATAACGCGCGCGTGTCCGTTATAGAGATACGTGCTTGCGATAAGAAAATTATCGTATTAAGCTTGTTTATCGATGGGATTTTTATTTGCTCAGTATATATAAATTACATTTTTTTTCTTCGCCGAAGATCGGAATTTTTTTCGCGAATAAATTCATTGAAATGCAGTATGGGTATGTGTGTGTGTGTGTGTGTGTGTGTGTGTATATATATATATATATATACACACACACACACACGTGTAGAGGCGAATTGAAAACGCAAGTCGATTTCTCTACCTAATTGTGTATCGAGATTGGTATCATCACATTGATCACGTTCGCCGTTGTATACGAAATATACTTTAACACATGAAAGTAATTTTTTTCTTTTTCTAATTTGCCACAACACTTTCTATTGTGTTAATGGTAAAACGCATGGCCATGTATTTTATTACTCATTATTAGTGCTTTTAAATTGATATCCATCACGTACATTTTCGTTTTCCAAAATAAATATAAATCTTTACACAAAATATTCGTTTTTCAAACACATTTTACTATATTCCTCGAGAATACTAATAGACTCGCCACGCGCCGATAAAAACTTATATATGTGGTCGAATCAGTATTCACGGTCATCGCGAAAGCAAAACAAAAAAAAAATCCACCACACAGCTCCAATTTCACTCTCGTTCTCAAAAATTCGCGCGCGCAGCATCGCGTGCCGAGCGATAATCGACATCCTCTCCAATGTCTTTATTAGTCCATAAACCGAGATGATTCCAAGGGACAAAGAGGGACCGAAGGGACTGTAAAGCCCTCGGAGGGGGAGGGACGGAATTATCGTGCGAAAGTCCAGAAAAAGCATTTCCGCGCGCGATTCTTTTACGAGCGAGGGGAAGAGGGAAAAAATGTTGAGCCCGAGGTATAATAGGGCGGACGAAGCACAGGACGTTGGTTTTTCGGTCCTTTTGTTTGTTTAGACATTTTAATTATTTTGTTGAACGAAATTTCTAAAATTAATGATGTACTAATAGCATGACATGATTGAATTTGTAAAAGGTTTGGACTCCTGAATTTAACATATTCCACAACTTTTCGAACAATGCAAGGCTATACCGTCTATTTGTGGATCGAGCAATTTATAGAAAAGATTTTGCGCAATAGCGATCAGAGACTCGAGAAGTCTGTTGCAATAGTTTTTGGAACAAAATATTTTCATCGTTACTACATAAATTATTACATACGTTTCTTCGACTATAATCATCACTTTACTTTCTTACTACCAATTACAGACACACGTCCATATTCCTATATACAATGCTCATCAATTCAATTTCTCATTACGCATTATAATCCCACACAAAAGCAGCTCTGTCGCCTCTTCAAAGACGTCGCACTGCACAATGCCCGCATCGTTTTCAAAAGAACCCGCATAACGTTTTACCGTTAATTTAACCCTTTAAGGAGAAAACAAAACCTCTACTCAATCGTCTTAATTAAAAACGAATCGCTCTATCCTTTCGCGCTCACAATATCCTACCCGAAGACTAATTACGCGAATCACCTAAAATCGCCTTTCTATCCGCGCAACCTTATATCCACTCCTGCGTCTCTTTTTTTTGCGCATGCACAATTTTCCATGTCGATCGGGTCGAAGTAACCATACAGCGTCGATTTGTTTGCGTATACACGCAGCACCCGCGGGGAAATAGACCGTTTTTCTTCGACTAATGGACACGAGAGAGAGAGAGAGAGAGAGAGGGAGAGAGAGAGAGAGAGAGAGAGAGAGAGAGAGAGAGAGAGAGAGAGAGAGAGAGAGAGAGAGAGAGAGAGAGAGAGAGAGAGAGAGAGAGAGAGAGAGAGAGAGAGAGAGAGAGAGAGAGAGAGAGAGAGAGAGAGAGAGAGAGAGAGAGAGAGAGAGAGAGAGAGAGAGAGAATCTCGCCGTTGTCGTTTTTCGGTTGCTGTTCTCGATCGTAAGGTTATTAATTTACGCGCGGGCGGGGATACTTGGTTGCTTGGTTAATACTCGTATAGCTCTTCGAGAGAATGGCTTGGTAAATCGTCGAGTTTATGATAATTGGTTGGTGGCCAGACGAGTGTCGTGTAATATTTATATAGGATTTTGCTGTAATATTTGCAGGGATTATCGGTCAAAAAAGAACTACACATTCAGAAGACTTACTAAAAAAGTTATCTTGATATTTTCGTTTTAAATCGATTTAATTAAGTATTTAGAGAGGTATCGAGTCCCTCGAAGTATAACTTTCATTACGACACATATAAAACTTCCATGACATGAATACCACGTTTGATTTATATCGCCGAAGCGACCGATTTTCATTCTCTTACGTTTTTCCCATATAACCTAAAATCAAAAGAATTTCCTCCGCTGACCCCCATTACATCTCCTCAGTGTATTACAGCTACCAAAAAAAGGAGGTTAGGTCACTCGAGCGTAAATCACATGTAAATGTCATCTATACCATTCCTACACACACACACATACCCGCAGGTTTCTCCTACGCTCATAACCAAATGATCGAGTGCTACTCCTGCGGTTGCAGCGTAAATCACAGCTCCTCGATCACTTCCTCAATCTCTCGCCTAATGATAACAAATCGTCACCCACCTATATATATAATCCTTGCTCTTACGACACGTGATGCAGCGCGTTTCGAAGAAACTTTTCTTTCTCTCCTCTCGTTTCAGACACGCGCAGATGCACCGCGTGAGGAATGCACACGCGCGATAAGACGAGAACGCGCCGGGCGAAAGTATACAGCCTTATACTACTACCTACCGCAGTCGGCAGGCTGTCGCGAGCGAGCGGAAGAAGAGAGGAGAGCAGCAGCGGTCGCTTCTTTAATTGCCTCGTATAATTCAGAGGCGCGAGAGAGAGAGAGAGAGAGAGAGAGATGCAACGGAGAGATTATTCTAATATGCGGGACTGCGTGTGTATGCGGCTTTTTTTTGTAGGTGTGTGTGTTGTTGCGGAAAGAGGGAGGAGAGAGTGGACGAATTCTTGTGGGGCGATGAAGGTGTTGCGGTGGAGTTTCAAACGTGATGCATTAGTAGCGGGCTGAAAGGTTTATAAGAAAACGATTATATTATGCGGATGTTTAATACGTTTTGGCTTATATCGCCGGTGATGAAACGTTTTAAGCGTTCGCTGATGTGTATATTTGGACGTACGTGTGCGTAAAAATGGAAGAAATGATATTTATATATAATATGGCAGGTTAATTCTTATCTCGCATCGAGCTTTTAAAACTTACAAGTTGAGGACATTGTATATACTATATGCAAAATTTTAAATAGCATCTGACACTGTCAGATATCGAATTTCTTTCTTTTTCTTACTATTATATGTTTAAAATTAAATGATCGGTTGATTCTTCTCGCGCACAATACTTTTTGCCCTCGTAGTGAAAACAAATATTCCAAGTATAATAAATTAAATTAATGATACAGCTCCCAGCCTGAATTATTATCCTAAAAGGCCTAATCATATAGCTACACGGTGCGCGCGCGCGCGCAGAACAAATAGAAACTCTTAACTCGCTCGGGGAATAAGTAGTCCGATTGTTCCACGCCGGCTTTTCCATCGCGAGAGAGAGAGAGAGAGAGAGAGAAGCGAAGACTAAATATGCCGCGCGCGGCCTCGAGATGCACGTAACTCGCGAATAAGACAATCATATATATACGTATATACGTGTATACACACACACGCGCGCGCGCGCGCTTGGACTTATATAGGAAAGAAATGAGAAAGTGGAGCGCGAATACAGGCGCGTGTGTACGTTCGAACTCTCCGGACGTTTACCGGCTGCGCGCGACCTTTGAACGGAAAGTTAGCCGGGGATATATAAGTGTAACCTGGATAACGCGCTTTTTGGCGGGATTTCAAGCGATTTACGATTTCACCGGAAAAGCCAAGCGCTGCTGTTGCGCTTTGAATGCAGAGAGGAGTGATTTAGGTTGCCGTGAAATCTCTGGTATATAACACGGAAAAAAGGAAATTAAGGTTAAGACGATGATTTATAAGTTTCGAATGGTTATACACGTTTACAGAATAATATTATGTACTTTAACAGAATACGGTTTACACGTACTATATATAAACGTGTGAAATCAATCCTACGCCACGAGTGGCCTGCCATAAACAACTTTTAACGATAATGGCGCATTTATTATAATTTAACAACATTGTCCGATACCGAAAGGAACAATAGAAGTGACATAATCCCATTGTCAGAGCCCGGCGAAAAAAAAACATCCATTTCGCAAAACCACAAAAAGCCAACGCGCGCGCGAATTGTTATATTCGTCATCCTATTCCCTCTTGAGTCTGTGCGCATATCCTTCGGCCGATCCCGCCCACGCGATGCGCGCCGTATGGGTGTGAGCTGAATCGACGCAGGATTCTCCGCAGCCTTTATAAAAAGAACCCAATGACGCTGCAGCAGCGCAAGAATGAAAAAATAGATTTCGCGAATTTTTTAATCCGGCATAACAAATCAGGCGAGAGAGAGAGAGAGAAATTCATTTACGTCGAGCCTTCGCCACGAATGGACGTAGGGGAGATAAGGCGCGATAAATAAGCGTCTAAGGAATAATAAAGATTGATTCTTTCTGCGAATCCGTTTGTCAGCTCCTTATAAATTCAGCGGGGGATACATATGATACATATATATATGTGTGTATACTTTAAGAGCGAATTTTATGAGGTTTAGATAGAGGCGAAAAAAAAATTATCAAAATTATGTATGTGTTACACGGCGATTGCACGTGGTAATAAATACACAATTTTATGTCAAAGTTTTCGTGCCGTTCAGCTACAAAACATTTATATGAAAACTTAACAGCGTCGTAAAGCGATTTCATGAATCATATATTGCGTATCAAAGCCACCTTTTCTTTTCATTCTACAGCAGCCAAACATCATCAAAAACGCGATCTAAAAATACACCCAACGACCGCTCATATATACGAGTGGCATGATCAAACGCGAAAAAATCTGCAGCAGCAGCAACAACAACCGAATAAATCTCTCCCCTAATCAGCATAATTCAAAAATTAAACAATACACCTCCCCCCGCCAATAAACTAATCTCATTCTATAAAAAATCCATCCACGTAAAACCTCCTCCCCATTATATACCCGCGCGCGCGGCAACCAATAAAAACGGAAAACAAAAGCGCAGCAACGTCTGCAGCCCTTCGCATCATCATCATCATCATCATCATCGAGCGACGGGGATAACAATTTTACGTCAATTTCCCGCCGGATGATTTAGCGCCCCGGAGATTCACTCCCGTGCTAATTTTTCCCGCGCGCGCGTGCGCAGAAGGGCTGAATTAACGAGCGGAGCGTGCGGAGGGAAGAAGAAGGTATCGTAACTCGCGCGCGAGCTTTTGAAATACGAGCGCCCGTGTGCTATACACGCCATAGTGAGCGACTTTATGGTCAGCGCTCCTTCGACTTCCCGCTTCGACGCGATTTTTTCCGGCTCCGGTACTTTTTCCCGAGGCTTTTGTGTGGAATACACACGCGTGCGTCTGAAAAGAAGTGAAAAAGGGGATTGGATTACCCGCAAAAGCTTAGTTTTGCTAAAACGCTCGAAAACAATACTCCTGTTTTCTCGAACTGCCGCCTTGATTTCCGTAAAACGCGCACGTATATAACGACAATAGTAGTAATGGTAGTAAAATCATTTATTGCAAATATGATTAATTTACAAATGGTACACTGAGAGAAGAATATTATTACTGTTAACACATTTATCTATTTGAAATACAACTTTTTGACATGTTTAAGGATAAAATGTGATATTGTAATAGTTACAATATCTATATTAACTAATAGACATATATTCAGATTTGAAAGTAGCTGATGGTAGAAGTTCTTGTAAATTGTAGTTTTTTAATCTAATAGCCAATTTTCTACCAGGATGATGTTGTTATATAACAAAAAGGTTTGAAATAAAAACTCTATTTAGTTTTTATTCCAACGTTCGGACATTTTTATTGTTTATGTCCCTCATCAGGATAAACAATAAAAATGTCCGAAACGTTGGAGTAAAAAAATAAATGATGTTTTTATTTCAAACGTCATTTTGTTATAAAACAACATCATCCTGGTAAAAAATTGGCCATTAGATTCAAAAACTACTATAATAACTATTACAATATCAACGATCAGAAAGAAATATGTACAGCATCGCGAACCCTGTTGCGCACACGTATGTATATACGTTACAGGATCGATCGTATACGTATACTTTAAGTACAAGAAGCGGAATGCGCGCTTCCGTTCGCCGCTCTCCGACAGTCGCGCTCAATCAGAATCAAAGCGCGCGTTTAACGTCGCGCCGCGGCTTTGTGATGTCGGTTCGAGCGCGCGGGTTTACGTCGCGGAGTTACTTCGCGATGTGTGCGGTGAATTTGCGCAGCGCGCCATTGAGCGATTTGTAGGCAGTAGAGAGATAGAGAGTCCGTTTCTCTCCGGTGAATTATTGATGCGGGCGGTTTGTCCGAGTAAATATTAGAACCGTTTTGATAAAGACTCGCGGATGGATTTATCGTAGGAATAAGGTTACGAGAGAAATTCAAAATGCAAAGTGAAATTTAGAAAATGTGTTAGGAAAAGTTAAGGTTTTGGTGGGGGGATTTTTCAGAGGGTATCATCGGTTATAGATAAATGTCTTATCGGCGATGAGTGGGAGGTTGGGAATTAATTTTATGCTTTTATATGAAAAGTGAAATCCCAGTATACCTGTAACTGTTGAAAAACAAACATTGATATTTTTAAATAACACGTGACTTACGAACTGTTTGTCAAAAAACAAATAATATTTACAATCAGTAATGTATTACGTGCATTGTGACTCCAAATTTTTGTTAAATAATCATTCTGTGCTCGTAACCGTCTAATTTATCTCGCTCTTGTGAACGAATTTTCTATTTTTCTCCCACTCTACACTGAGAAAACTGTCGTAGGAAAATTTACTGAAAAGCTAATAAAAATTACTATTTTTTATAGCAACGATGGAATATCATGGAAATTTAGGTACTTTTGCTAACTAATATAGTAATTTTTGTAGCCAAGCTTAAACTTAAAAAAAATTGATTTTCATGATTTTATATCTATAGGATACCTAATATTTATACAATATTTAATATATTATTAATTAAATTTAGCTATACAAGAAATAAATAAGGAAATAAAAATTTTTTTTTTACGGTGGTTGTGTATTCGAACCCTGGACCCTCCGCACGCTAGGCAGACGCGCTAACCTCTTACCCACGTGAGCTTCTTGAGTACAAAATTTTGGAACTGATACATTGGCTACCTTCGCTTACGAGAGAACTTTGATGATTATTTGATAGCAATAAATAACTATGATAATATAAAGAAATAACTCATAGCTCACCTGCACAACGTAAAAATAAAACAACTGAATCGATATTGTCGATGTTTTTGATAACTTAAAAGGAAGATAATCTCAAATTGCGGGAGAAACATAACCTCAATCAGACACGTGCTCCCGGCGTGCACGCAATAAGTACTACATGTAGAGGGCACTTTTTGCTATGTGTAGTAGTAAAAATTATTAAGATACCTTGTAAATATTCCTGAACTATAGCAAAATTTTTTATAATTTGCTTATATCCCCGCGTTGCTATCAAATATAGTAATTTTTGTTAGTTTTTCAGTAAATTTTCCTACGACAGTTTTCTCAGTGTACCACACCATCGTACAAAAATACGAGAAAAATGTCCGACTTCCACCATAAATGTTTTTCCCCTCCCTCGAAAGAAAAGAATTCACCACCATAGCCGATCGCCGACTTTCTATTTTAAGCGCCGCACACAAATTCTGACAACTCTCCGCTCGCGCATTTCCATTTCCACATCGGTCCCCAAACGAGCAGAAAACACAGCCGGCATCCATGCATCCAAGGTCGCCTCGCGCTTTTTCCCCGCCCTCGCTGCCGCGAACGATTTGTACGGACTCTCGTTCTCCCAGAAAAATCCCAAAGACAGCGCGACTGACGCGGCCATAAAGCCTTCGCTTATAAAGAAACTCGGCACACGCGCATTACCGAGTCAACGAACTCGCCTCACTCGCTCGCGCGCGCGCGCGCGCGCACGCACGAGACGCGTCGCAAAAAAGACATTCAATTACGCGCTTTTCTTGCAGCAGCAACCCCCGAGATACGTGCGTCGCCGCGCGCGCCGATATATATTTTCTCCCGAGGATCGAGCTCTCGGCGAGGAGTTTCAATTTCGTTCGCGGGACTTTACGAGACGTTTGACGTGCGGGGATGTGGAACGTATAGGTATATCGTGTGCCTCATTTTATTGGTTAAAAATAGTTTTATCGCCGATGTAGCCGCTGCGCTCTCGATTTTGGCGCGGAACGCCAATGCGCCAAAATTTTTCGAATTGCTACTGCCGTGCCGCGTGATTTAGCGCTGTTGCCGAATGCGCGCGCTTTCTATTTTTATTGGGTATAGGATAAATAGAGGAGAAGAGAGGTGATGAAAGTGTTTTCGGTCGTAGTGATTTTTTTTCAGCGCGAGTGGATTTGGGATCGGGCTGAGGTATTCGCGGAATGCGCGGAAGATTTACGATTATAAACATTGTGGATGTGTGTGAAATCGGATTTTTAGCAATTATATACAGATTGACAATAACTGTAAAATTATATTTAGGCGAAATATTTTATGAAATTAAGTGTATCCAATATACAGCTGTAACTTTCAGTCAATAAATTTAGTTAAAGCAAATACTTCACGTGTCGGCCGCTATGTACACATTACCATTCATCAAATTTATTCGCTCTCCAAAACTATACATCGAATCAGCGTTCATTAAGAAAACTTCGCTCGCCAAATTAACCCACAAAGCAACTTCATATCCACACTAAACCGCGAAACTTTCAACCGATACACGCGAACCACTATATAAACGCAGCAATATTTTCGCAGACGCCTATATCATCTTCCCACAGTCAGTCGGCCGACAGAGCTCTTCTCTCTCCCAGACTAATTCCTCGGGAGGTTAATTATCTCCGACTCCTCACAACCACCTGCAATAACACGCGCGCGTCTCTGAAAAACCTATAAACCCCATGTAATTGGCAATTATACGCAGAGGCGCACGGACTGCGGGGAAAACGCGAGCGCGTGAAAGTTTCGGGATATTCCCACAATAAACAATCCAAAACGCGCAGGCGTGCCAAAGTCACACGTATATACACATACATACATCCACCTTTCACGGACAAACGCGCGTCGAGAGCTTTTTCAAGAGATAATCGGTCGGCGTGTCAGGCCACCGCTTGTAAGTGCTGCGCTGCTCGGCTGTGAAAGCGCGCACGACCCCTACGATGCATGCGTAAATTTCCGCGCGGAGAAATTGGCGATTGGAAAGTTGTCGTTGCGGCTGCTGCTGCTGCAAGCTGAGCTTCGAATTTGAAAGTGGAATTGATTTTCGCCAGCGCAGTGAGAGAGAAAACGGGAGCGAGGAAAATCGCGTTACGTCGTGCGTGGTTACGCCGCGGCGTGATCTATCGGAGTTTTCGGGCTGGTGAAATTGATTCGACGGTGAGGAAGTGTCGTTATGAAGAACTGCGCGGTCGCCGCGTGGTTTCCTAATTTGAAATGCGTAACGAGGAGGTTATCGGAGAGTATATATGTGTGTGCAGTGTGTTGTGGGTATCGTGCATAATTCGGGGATCGCTTTCTAAAGATGGGCGGAGTGTGGGAAATAGCGCGTGATTGAAAGTTATGGTTATGGGATGAGTTTAAAAAGGAGTTATTTAAAGTGTCACCTGTATAGACTGTCGAAGATTTGAATTTCTGGAAAAATTATAGATGTTCGATAATACGCGAAGATTAATTACGTGAGGGATATTGATATGTTTTCGTGGACGTGAAAATGGATCTTATGAAACAGTACCATCTATTTCATTTCGATAGGATTACAAAAAATGACAGAATCTACTAAATTTTAATAATATTAATATTAAATTTCGTAGAATTGCGAAACATCTTTACGCTTCTTAAAGAAACGCTTTCTTTCCTTACATATACATAAAACGCACTTTTTAAAAACCGTTTATCCCGCGCTTCGAATTTCGCACACCGCGCAATTAAAAACCAACCTCCCCCGGCAAATTTTCGCCTGCATGCAGACAACAACAACTCAGGACTCGCGAGACATCCGCCTGGCTGTTTTCTACACGATCGCGGGCGACGGCGGGGGTCGACTTGATTGCCTGCGCGATTCGAATTACACGTACATGCACGCGCGCATGCATATATGCATGATGCGGCAGTCTCGCGACGGCGCCCCGCTAATTCAACGGGAACACGTCCGATCGGCCGAGCGGAAATTCAACTTTGGCGAGATTTTTTCGCGATTGAAATTTGACGAGCGTTACGGCGATGAAGAGTATTTTTCAGGTTGCGGTTCACGGGAAGTTAAGGTTACGGGGATACCGATACTTAAAAATGTGTGTGTGTAGGATCTTTTGTATCGGTTTCGAGTCCCGTATTTTAGCGTCATGAATATGTAAAAATTGCGACCCTGCTAATTGATTATTTAGTCTGAACTCACTTTGACTTTTAGTCTCGTCCGTGAATATATATACGAACTTTAGAACCAGACTCTGCTTACCGTGTTTGCGTTTTTTATTATAGAGTACATGGATTATTTGCCTTCTCGGCAGAAATATTAACCGTGAAGGGAACATTCCTGCATTTATTTACAAACTCGAAATAAATGTTAAAGCGTCAAAAAGAAAAAAACAGTTGTACAGTTACACTAAAGCCTAAATTTCCAGCGTCTCTGTGCACTCGCAGCCACTTAAAAATTATTATGCGCTATACATTCGTAGCTTTTAACGAATCTCATGTTAATACTACACGCAGCGCATTTTTACACGAAACAATCGCCGGCGGAGTAGGTCAGGACTTCGAAATCGTAACAACAGCCCAGCCACGACAATTAACCATAGTCACGAAGCCAGGTACGGGCTCATTCAAGCGTTTCTAGGCCTGTCTAAGAAATAAGAACTGGGTCCGCGCGTTCACAATGCACCCTGCGCGAGAAAAATGCCTCGCGAGCTCCGTTATCCCGACCGCGCGCGCATCATCGCAGCGAGATTTCTTTCGTCGCCCAGTGAAAGTACGCGCGTTCGATTACGCGTCTCGCTTCCGACTATGGACCCCCGGGCGCCGTCTCCGCGGTGAAATTTCGCGAGGCAGGTACGTTTATTACGCGGGATTATTGTATGTATATATACGTAAGTATCCGTACGTATGTATGGGTATGGAAAAAAAAATAAATGCCGTGGAGAAAAAGTCGCGGATTTCTTTCGAGAAGGAACGTTCGTGCGTGATGCTGCTGCGGGTGTTAATGCACTTTCACGGAAAGTTCCGCGCGTGCGGTGCATAATATAACGCAACGAGCGCGTCGCGCTTTGCATACAATGTATTATTATGTGCGCGGTATAGATTTATAGCGTGCGCGTGTGTATGTACGCGAGAGCTGTAAAACCGAATGTTTTACGCTGAATTTTATACGTTATATACGCGCTCGCGCGGGACAAACTGGTTTGCGGAAATCTTGATTATTTTACGGCGCTCGATGTGTGGAGCAGTTTGTTGTGCTTTTTAATAGAAAGTTAGTGACGCGCGATATGGTATCGTAAAGATTTTTACGGGTTCGGTATAAGGGCCATGAATAATTCATAGGTTTGATTATAAGATGAGTTTTTCTGCGATATGTTTATACGCACGTCGATGTAAAGTGTAGCGCGCCCGGATAATTATGTAATTCGTGGATGGAAAATCATTGTTTTCTTTTAACGAGTAGACGATGAAAGCGTGCCGTCTATCACTGTTAGTCTGTCGATTTAATTGTACAGATAAATTTTAGGGTTCCTTGTGAAAACTTTATTATTTTACGAGACCCCATAAAGCTAGACAATATGTATTTTACTCAATTGTCTATAACCATTTACGCAATTTTTTATCTAATGAACAAGGAAGCAAACTTTGTATATTTTCCGAAGAGTTCATTTCGATGTTCCCGTCAGTCCCCGCTAAACTTTCACCTTTTTACAAGCCACGGAAAAAGTACTTTACAGGCAATGACAGACAGAAAATTTAGAATAGAAATCGGAGAAACTTGTCAAATCCATTCACTTTGTCATTTTCTTTTTTACGCAATGTCCGATAATAACCATACAATTCTTCACTTCTCCCATTTCGCCATTTTTCTTCACAATGCAGAGAATTATTCTTACCTGACTTTGACCAACTCGGTAAGAAGCCGGATCGACGTCGACAGAGAGAAGCATATCTTCCACGGCTCGTCGTTCATCGGCCACGGGACTTCCTGGACGCGTTGTCGTGTCGTTTGACAATAATGCGAAACGGCGCCGGAACTCGCCGAGAGGCATGAACTTCGGAAAGCCGACTTTATGTAGACGGACAGCTTCCAGAATTTGACTACCTCTCACCTGTAAATTAATATTTTTATTATTTTATTTTCCTGATTTTGTAAATTAGTGTTCATTTTATTATTTTTACGTTCCGCGTTTTAATATCCCATCTGCTATTCAACTATCAAAGTTTGAGAAGACATCGAGTTTATACTTATACTATACGATACCATGTAATTTTTGTTATATATGAAAATCTAACACTTTTTTTTATTTTTTATTTTCATTGAAATGTTTTATTCACTGCAATGAATTTCTCATCTTGTTTAACTCGGGATTTATATTTTTCTCTTATAGACACATTAAAAATAAAATAAATAGGCAATCGGCCAGAGACCCATTAATTATCTAAATTGTGTTACTAGTCTTCCATTGTAACATTTGCATATGTAAATGCATGTACAAACTGGCTTTTTGCCAAATCCTTGATGTTTCAACTAATTAGTTGATTAAGTGTCACATTATTCAAATATCTACATATATACTATTTTCAACTTAACATAAATTTTATTCAACTGCTTTTCAATTATAGGTTTTAGAGATAAAAAGTAGTTCCCCAGTTTAGTAAAAATTTTCTTGGCGCTTGTTCCTGTTTTTTTTTTTTTTTTTTTTTTTTTTTTTATATATACTAAATGATTTGAAACAATTACCTGTGATCGTAATAACGGAACGTTAATAAGATTATCTTCACTCTGACTTGGTTTCCCTGTAATGAGACTTTTGTTTTCTGTACACCCTGCATTATGTTGTGGTAAGAAGCAGTGAATGAATTTCACACGTGTTCTCCTTAAAGTCTCGATAAGACCGTCCTAGAATTAAAAATAAATTACGTATGAATATGTATTACGTAAATGCGGGCAAAGAATGCAATAATATATGCGTATGTATCTTACGGTGTGCCTGATAAAATGAAAAGTAATAAATATGAGCGATAGCATAAAAATATATAAAACATTCTAGGTAGTATAAAGATATCTTGTAAGTGGCAAATTTACAACCGACCAATACGATAGCTCAAGCGACAGTGACTAAGAATTTAAAAGAGGAGAAGAGGTGTTTATAACATTCTCGCCTTTGACCTGATTATTTTTATTTTGTAATCATTCGCTCATTGTAACTGTATTCACATTATTTCGAACGTGAACCATGAATTGTTAATGTATATCAGGCACGACCAGCTTTATTTATGGTAAATTTCGAACTTTACTTACAACAGTGAATTTAACTTGCAAACAAACGTTTTTTCGTTTTACAGCAGTGAATGTTCGTCTGATGCTGGATGCCCTACGCAAAGACTGTGAGCCTTCCAAACCATGTACCGAGCCACTAAGGGCACCGGAAACTCCAGCGCCTCGAGCGCACACGAAAAGTCTGCTAACTTCATCCCTGAAATTTTTAAATCAAATATAAATATATAACAAGAATTTAATAAATAAATGATTTTATATTATTTTATTTTTAGTATTCTAATAGAAAATGCATTACCGATTACTCTCTTGAAGAATGCTGATTGAGCTTTTAGCTAGAGGATTTTCACGAGTCGATTTTATCCAACCCGTTGCTGTATATAGAACTGGATTTGTTCCTTGTAAATGTTGCAGTACAAATTGATTGTTGCCTGGTGCTTTTCGGAGAAGCATTTGATGGTCTAAAAAAAGTATTTTCTTAATTTTAAATAAACAATAAAATTATTTTTGTTTAAGAATGTTAACCATTTTTTTTATTATACATTTGAGCACTTTATTTTTTATCATTCTAAAGTAAATTTTTAACATGAAAATTAAATTATTTGAAAGCACTATAATTACCGACACAGATTCCTATCTTACCACATCTATCATTATTCTTTGCAAAAAAATTAAGATAAGAGAAAAACAATCATCAAAAACAAAAAATGTCATATTCAGTTTTCTTTTAATTAGATTGAAACGATATCTTTATTTTTGTTACAAACAGTAGTCTACTACTGATTCGTATCGAAGTAATTTAAAAATATTTCAACAAATCGGAAATATTATCAAAACAAAATATTTAAAATCTTTACCCCTGTCACCGTAATGTGAAAACAATCGATCCAAGAAGCTTTCATCGCTGCCACCAGGACACACTGTCTCCTCATCAAGAAGCCACAATAATCCCTTCCTTTCCATTTGTCGGCTGCTGCTAAGATCGCTTTGGCTCGTTCGCAGCATGGTGGCACTCTGTGAGTTTCCTCGATCCAGCAGAGAAACCAAAGCCTGGGGTGAGCCGACTCCTTCTTCGATTTCATCCTCATGATCTATGTCAATTCCTTCTTGCGCATACCTACAAGTATAAGCATTTGTTAGATGAATTGTCCTTCAAAGATTATTTGTAAAGGTCATTAGAATTAAAGTGATATTTTACCTATCTTTGGGTGCAACTAGAGTAGTATGATGAAACAGAAGCTGTAGACGTTCCTGCAGGTAATTATGACAGAGGTCTTCAAAACTAGCTCCGGTCTGGCGTCCGCAGGACGCCGGATTCTGGAAGCCAGGGGCGTCGCAGAGTAACAGCGATGACACTGTGTGAACTGATGAGGTTATAGATCTAAAAAAGAAGAATTAACAAATTAATAAAAATATTCATTCCCAAAAACCAAACTAAACTTTTCAAAACATCAAGGCGCTTACTTGTTGACTAGAGCAGCTACACAGTGGAAGACTTCAGAGTACAATCCTATGAGCAATCCTTCCAGCGCCTCGAGGCCGATGACGTCTTTGCTTTGGTCGGTCGGACTGGGCGTCCTGAGCGCGGGCCTCGGAGTACTGGGCGTCCCAACTCCACCCCCGTTCGCCGAGAAAACGAGTCTGCTGAGCTCCTCCACGCTCGTACCAAGGAGATTCGCCGCCTTCTCCGCGCACTCAACCCTCGCGAATTGCCAGCGACTTTGCGAGCTCGTGCCTATCTTGACGGCCCCGGCACAGCTCAGGTGGTAGATACCCGCGAGGACGTACCAGATGGCCTTCTCTTCGGGCTCGCTGACGCCGAGGGTGCGGAACGCCGCGACTATGCGGTTGAATTCGACCTGCGCGCGCTGTTTGTCCTCGTGCTTCTGCAGCGGAGTGATGAAGGAGTTGTTCTCGGCGACGAGGTTCGTGAGGTGGAGCTCCTTGCGCAGCGTGCCCTCGGCGCCGGCGAGGAGACGGTAAGCGGAGTGGAACGTTGGGTCACCGTTGACACGACGTCCGATTCGGGATTTCTCCAGTAGCAGGACCTGCAAGAGAGACGGAAATTGGGGTGAGGTGCTCGGTCGGTAAGGTAGTTCGGTATAAATAGAATTGAAAAGTGGTCCAAAAAGATTATTTAAATTGATGCTAAATCATCTGTATTATTGGCAACTACGTATGGGTGAAGTATTCAAATATCGAAAACAGCAGCAATGTAACAGAGATATACTCTTTTCAAACTCCAAATTGAATGAAAATGTAGATCCCTGCAAAAATCGGTAACTACGGGGATTTTCTATTTCTATACAATGATGCATTTAAACTTCGCAAATCAAAATAGGAGTTAAATATTATTTTAGATTTTACAATAATGATAATTGAGACTTTTAACGCTAACATAAACTTTTTAATAATATTTTATGTAACGTAGTTGAAATGAAATGTGCTTATTACTTTGATGTCAAATCGTGAAACATATACCGTACTTATTTTCGGTATACAATTAACAATTTACTTCAGCTCTGATTATTTCCTCATCCTTCAATTCTAATCATTTAAACTTTTTCACGCTAAAAACCCTTCTTTAATAACCCCGATCCATCACAACATACTCCAACCTAAATATTCTACGCATATCCCAACGAATTCCCATCGAACAATTCCTGCCCCATAAAATCACCTGCAGAGACGCCGACGCGATCTGCCCAGACTGATCGAAATCCAGACTGAACAGCTGCGTGAACCGCGTCGCATTCGAGTTCATGTGCGTGCGACTGTTGCCGAACGCCTCGAGCACCGTGAACACGGCGTTGAGTTTCTCGACGGTGAGGATCTTGTTGACGGCGCCCGCCGCCATCACGAGGTAGTGCAGCGCGTGCTTGAAGTTCGTTGTCTTGCCGCCACCACTGCGGCCCAGGAACACGAGCGAGTGGTCGCGACGCGTAGCGAGCATGCCGCGGTAGGCCGACTGCGCCATGGCGTAGATGTGGGGCGGCATATCCTCGCATTTGCAGCCCTTGAACATCTGCACCACCTGGAAAGTTACGTGGTTTTATGAGTTGGTGATTGGTAAATATGTTTTTTGGAATGAGATTTTAATTGTTTGGTGTTTAAAGATTCGTAAAGAGACGATTGAATTAATTGTAGAACTTGTTAATAAAAACAAGTACATCATCAAATATATAAGCGTAAAAATTCTTAAAATAACCGTCAAGATGAAATTAAAATGTTAGACTCGAGCATTCGATATTTCCCGTTGTATTTAACGTAATTAACATTTATAAAAACCGACAAGATAATAACACTATGTCAGTATTATCTTTAACATTTAGACAAGGCAATCAATTTAAATTATACATCCTTATTACAACACACAACTCTACTACCTGTACATGTCATCGTCGCTTAAGAAAAATTTTAAAAATCCAACCAATAAAGAAGAATTTGCTTACTAATTCAAATCATTAGAATTCAGATATGTCCATTATTGCCCGTGCGCCAACTCTCTATTCCCACAAATCAAACTCACGAACTGTGAATAAAGAGCCGTTCTTTAAAAGACAGGCGCCACGACGGCGGAAACACGTAATTAAGCGTTAGAATAACTCAGCCAATGTCATCGGCTATTAATCTAATTAAAATCAATTTCAAATAAAGAACGAAGTATCCTAGCGAAATTTCGTCACCGATTGGTTCATCGCGCTATCGTTGCGAAACGGAAATGAATCTTTCCATCGCCCACGCAGGTATATACATATTACTCCCATAATGCGGATTCGCAGCGCTGGCTGCTAATTGAACTGATTACCGGGAAAATTTTTTGTAATATGTGTATAATGTATACCTTCTCGGAGTAGATGGCGAGAGGGGCGACAGGATTGATGACGACGATGCTGTCGCCGGCGTACGTGTGGATGAGGTTGCTGGCATAGCGCTGGCGTAGTGTGTGCAGCACCGACGACTCATTCAGGAAGCGCAGCGAGGATAGGTCCTCCGCACGGTCGAACTGCGGTGGATTTGCCTGTGGAGGTAATGCTGGTATTAGCGAAGACACTTGAAATTTAATTGTTGAAAAGTTTATGTATATTTTTGTGTTGGATTCGATTGCGAAGAAAGATTAAGGAAATTAAAACGACAAAAAATTTTAACGACATAAAAAAAACATAAACGACAAAAAAAATTTATTCTTGATAATTTTGTGAATAATTATTTATAATTACATGAAACAGGAATTAATAGAAAAACTATCACAACAAAAACAGCGAATAAAAGAAAAATGTTCTTTAACTTATACATATGGTGCAATATAAAGACTCTTGAGCAGGTTTTAAGTAGTAGAAAAAGACAAATACGACAAGAAAAACTGATACAACTTCTTAGAATACTTAGAAAACTTCATGAAAAGAAAGAAAAACAAACTAGCAAGCGTCTAATTTCGGAATTAAATTTTTTTTCTAATTCCAAAGTATGTATAGCAAAGTTACCAAAATATAAACAAAAAAATCTCGAATTTAAATGAGTTTAATTACTTTAATCCGCTGTTCGATTTTGATAACATATAACTGATTACTAATAATTATTACGAATAAACGTTCAACGACTATTTCAGCTCGATAATTATTAATCTCAAGATTATAAAAAGAATGTCAGACATTAATCCTCCCTTCCACGATAGCAACAATTAATATAAAAGAAACCCCTGATATCATGATTTCTCTCACCTTCTCGACATCCTCCTCGTCGACGAGCAGCTCCTCGCCCGAGTTGACAAGTCGGATGCGCAGCTTGCCGGTGTCCGGGTCAGCGAGGCCGCAGCGCGTCGCCGGGGTGAAGCCCCCGCGGTGCAGCAACCAGACGCGCTCCGACGCCAGCCATGCCTGCTCTTGCGCGAGGTGCTCCTCCGATCTCGCCTGTTAAACATCGAAGCGTTATTAGAAATTGGGTCAATTGGCGGTTGAGATCGAATTAAATTTTATTACACGTTTGTATAGAAGAAAAGAGGTTTTATGATTGGGATTATATAATAGTAATATAGTAATAGTCATTTATTGTAAATATTATTAATTTACAAATGGTGTTACAACATTAGTGTATAATAGTTGTGTATATAATACAAAAAATAGCTAATATAAAAAACAGTACTGTTTTTTATATTAGCTATTAAACGTTTAAACATAAATACAATAATCCTTTTAAAAATACAAATCAAACACAGTCAATTTGCGCTTCTCAGTCTATTTCTCTTTAGTAAAGATAACTTACGATATCACAGTTATTATTCTTAAAAACTAAAAAACTAATAAAAAATAATCATGGTTCGGAATATACGAAAGTTTATGAAAAAAATAATAGTGGTTTAACAGGTTCAGTGCTAACCCCATTGTAATCATATTTCATAAAAATTTATATAGTTAGTTAAATTCGATTTAAATTCCAAACATTTTATAAAAATTTGGTTTCTTTCTAATATACGTGAAATCATAAGGTTTTCAAAAATATTTTTATTAAATTAGTTGTTAGTTTAATTTTAATTTTACAAACATTCTAAATGTCAGTGGATTCGTAAAACTTCATGGTACGAATATATACCACGTGGCACTGAACCTGTTAAGTGAACATTTTTGCAAAATATATAGCACAAAAATATAATTTTTCACTGTAATCCAACAGCAATGTTCTCGCAGAGCTCGAATGTACTAGAGCCGCACTGGCTTACATTAATATTGCCTTAAAAAAATGTTAATAAAAGGTATAAAAAATCCAAATCTTAAGATTTTACCAAACTCTCCCTCACCACATCGGTCCCTCCACACCCGCGTAAAAAAAGTTGAGATCACAAAAAGATCGCTTTAAGATATATCTCGATTATGGCACTATTTAATACTTTTTAAGATGAAAAGTCTCAACGAATAATCAAGATGATTTTAATATTTTTTTAATCATCGCTACATTCAGTCTTTTAAAGCATTTTTAAGATGGTTTTTAGACATACGAAATTCATTATTTAATATCATTTTAAGATAAATTTGAGATGCTTTTGAAATGAATTTGAGACGAAATCGAGACGAGCTTTCGTACTGAATTTAAGATGATATTTAGATTTGTTAAGATGAACTTAAGACAAACTTTTATGACAACTTTAAGATCTCTGATAAATGAATTGATTCGAAAATTTTTAAATTTATTAAAAAAATTTTTTAATCGATTCCTTAAACCCGATTAAGGGGTTTACACCAAAAGCAAGGCAAGCCTTGAAGTTTAGACTCTTGTTAAAGAGTGATTTAAAGGCTGAATCTCTCGGACTTATATACTCTCGGCGTTTCAATGTGTTTAGGGGTGCCCCGATCGATGTGCCGCGTAGCGACGGCAAATGACAACCATGAGTTCGGTTACTTCCGATCGGTTGTTACCGTCGTTAAACGCTACGCGGCGCATCGATCGGGGCACCCCTAAACACATTGAAAGGTTGAGAGTATATAAGTCCGAGAGATTCAGCCTTTAAATCACTCTTTAACAAGAGTCTAAACTTCAAGGCTTGCCTTGCTTTTGGTATAAATCCCTTAATCGGGTTTAAAGAAATGATTAAAAATTTTTTTTTTTAATTTTGGAATCAATTCATTTTTCAGACATCTTAAAGTTGTCATAAAAGTTTGTCTCAAATTAATCTTATCATCATCTTAAAAAATCTCACAATCATCTTAAATTTAGTACGAAAGTTCGTCTCGAATTCGTCTCAAATTCATTTCAAAAGCATCTGAAATTTATCTTAAAATGATATTAAATAATGAATTTTGTATGTCTGAAAACCATCTTAAAAATGCTTTAAAAGGCCAAATGTAGCGATGACTAAAAAATATTAAAATCATCTTAATTATTCGTTGAGACTTTTCATCTTAAAAAGTATTGAATAGTGCCATAATCGAGACATATCTTAAAGCGATCTTTTTGTGATCTCAACTTTTTTTACGTGGGCAACCACCTCCAAAACCCCTGCAGACGACCTCAACCAGCTTATAGACCAAGAACACCGCGACCAGCAGTCCACCAACGCACATGATCCCGGCCCAACTAACCTCTCTCTCTCACCGTCATCCCAGCCCACACCGCGGGGGCGAGAGAGTGCGCGACACCTCGTGCCTACTAAACCACATCGCCGAGTCAACGAACGCAAAAGAGCCACCCGCCGGTTAGGTGTATAGTGAGCCCTTGAGATACCGTGAGGCAGGTGTGTGTGTGTGTGTAATTACGTACCACGAGCATGACGCGAATGAGTAAGTGTTGAGTATAACGTAGTGGCTCTTTTTGGGATTCTCGCCGCGCAGTTATGATGAATTGATCTGATCGACATACTCGCGCGGCGAATGCTCAATTAAATCGGTACGCGCTGTGACCTGAAACAACAAGTTTCGCGCGCTCGTTGAAGCAGCGCTCGAGCCGCGTACTGATGGTGTGGGTGATCTTTTTATTTAAAAATTCTTCATATAAAATATACATTTTGTGCGAAACCGAATCTAAAGATTATATCTAAAAATATAAGCGTCACGTATCCTTTTCTCCGAAACTCCTACCTAGTTATTGCTCAGAAGCACTGCAAACATTCTACACTATAATCCAAAAAATCTCCAGTGGACTGACGCGCGCCGCCCTCTTTCGCGCGACCGGAAAGGCACACTCGACACCGCTCGCGCATAGCAGAATCGTCTCGAGCATCCACCTCCGCAAACCAAACACAGACTCTCTTTCTCTCACTCCACTCTATCAATGATAAAATTGGCGGCGGCTGCGGTCGATTAATCGTCGCGCCGATATAATGTGCACATTGTGTACGTGTACGAAAGGGGCCGCTAATTGCCTTTGCGGGTTCGGCGCTGGATTTTTGCCGCGCAGCTTTCGCGAGTAGGAATGCGCCGCGCGCAAAGGTGGAATTCCGTGTGTTATACCTATACGTGTGTGTGTGTGTGTGTGTGAATTGTCACGCGCGTGACTTCTTTCGGCGCGGTATTTGGACGATTTTGGCCTTAATTAACGGCGTTTTGAGAGAGCATGTATGTACTTTTACTTTTGCGCAATTTCGGAAAAATATACAGTTTATTCGGTGCACACGAGAAACGTGTGTGTTTCGCATATCCCGCGCGAGGTTTTATATACACAGGTGCAGCTTTAATTGTTTTCAGGCGTCGACAGTGCGCAAACAGAGAGCGAAATCATATATATTCAAATCGACTCCGATTCGTAACGCACGCGCGCGGGGCAAAAACTCGATTTGCATCGATCTCGATTGCCCCGTTCTCTATCAGCCACTTCAATCGGTTTCTATATAATCGAAGGCGCACGCATAAAGTATGCGAAACACCGTAAAGACGTGTCGCGTCGACGGATGCAGTTCTCGAACACTATAGCGCGCACAATAACCGTTACTCACCGTTTATTAATTAATTAGCCGCGCGCTGCCGCTCACGTAACCGATAGGAAATAAGTGTCAGTGACGGGGGCCTACACCGATCACACGTGATCTCTCTCTCTCTCTCTCTCTCGCGCGCAACGTTGCGTCACATATATGCACGGCAACTATTCGCCGCCACGGGCGCTGAGTGTGTAGAGACAGATCTCCCCTGCATGAGGGCGAAACGCGATATTACGCGCAATTTACACGCGCTAAACAAATGAAATATTATCGCGGCCCGAAATCACTCGATTCCTCGTGCGTGCATTCCTTCGCGCCCGTAGTGCGCTGTATATACACACACACACACACACACACACACACATGGTTGTCGATAGGGATCGAGAATGGCGCCATTGTTTATGGGGCTAAAGAGCGGAAAATCTCGCGGCGGTGGGTATTACATTGTATAAAAGCATCGAAAATATAGTTGTTTATGGGTGGCGAGAGTAGATTAGATATGGCCTGCTGAGCTGTATGTGGTTAGCGTGGTGTATAATCGGTTCGATGCGGGAATGCTGCCGATGAAAGAAATGTTTGAATGGATTTTGCTGGACGAAGGCGGGAGATAAGTTTGGAATTTCATCTGGAATGCCTATAGGTCGATGACTACAATAAAGTTGTGGTTTTATGCGTACATGTTACGAAAACTGCATAACAAACTGCACGCAGGCAGCATATTTCTAGCAACTTAAAAAAAAAAAACACGCTTTTCCCCTACACGGGGGATCGAACCTCGCTCATTCCGTGAATTATCGCGGGTATGACGCGCGTCGCACTGCAATAATTAGCCTAAAAAGTGTTTAGCATTACCTATTCGAACGCGAAAGCGACACGTAACCGTCATCCCGCGTCCCACCGGAGCCGGAGTTTATCCGCTCATGTCGACCGGGACTGGATTCCGTGTAATCGATCGCGTACACGCGCGAAACTAGCTATTCGAGAGATTTTAAATCGCGCGTATATATACGCGTGTATTAGATCTAATTGAATAACGCTCGTGGTATTTGATTTATCTGTATCGATATAACGTATCTGGGAGAAAAACCGAGTGTATAAAGTGTCGGCGACAACTCGCGCGAGCGCGAAATTATATCCGAGATAGCCGCGAGCGGCGCATTTACGTGTACATATATACACCGGATGATGGCTTACGGCGCATTGGAAAGTATATACGCGCATGCGTGTCTCTCGCGCGCAGAATTCAATAATAGAAAGGGCGAGCGCGCGCGAGTGCCTATTATGATTTTTTTTTTCACCAACCGTGACAAATACGCGGCTCACTCGCGCGCGGTATAGATTCTTTTCTTCCTTTACGTCTCGCGCTTCTCTCTTTGCCTTTCCTTTGTATTTTAATATCGGCGCCGGGGGTTTCGCTATACGCCTGTCACCCACACGCGCGTTTTTTTCGATTTGTGCGCGTTTTGAAATTTTCGCGCGCACTTTCTGTAAAGGTTTTGAGTCGTCATTTCCTGGATACAGAATTAATTAATAATGGCTAATCAAATCGAAATATAAAGATAGAAAAATGTTTATATTTACATATACTCGTATATGTTTTATGTCGCGATAAACAGTTCGTAGAAGTTTATGAAATCCGAGTTGATTCACCATTTAACAATTCGCCTAATTTTGCGCATTTAATAAAATCATATTTTACAACCGACGTATATCATTTTTACGTGAGTATAAAATGTAAATGATTGCGCGTTAAGGCGCGTTTACGAGTGCAGTAACTCTTTTCGCGAACGATTGCCGATAAATCAATCGAGAACCATTTCAAAATCATCAGCGATCAATAATAATATAAAGTATATAATATTGCGCAAGGTTGTCCGAATCCGCGCTTGCGAAATTCAATGGCTCCTTAATATACAATAAAATTATGCAATTTTATTATCTCGTGCGCACATTATTTAACCGCTGATGGGTAGCAGTTGTAAACACTGCACTGCGCGCGCCGAGCGTAATTGTAAATGCCCGAGTCGCCGCACGTGGGCGCAGCTTTGACAGAAAAGTGAAAATGTCGTAATTTTTAAGTGAGAAGTTTCTCTCCGCGTTTTCCCCATGAAAAATCGATAAAAACAAAAGTGCTTCTCTACCAGCCCACGCCTTCGATGTAAAATCCCATCGTCGATGTCTCGCCGTGAATAAAGAGTTCGATAAGAGATGACGAATTCCCCCTATAATCTAAAACAGACTTTCTTTTTTCCCTGTTATCTGCCGGAAAGTCGTTTCGGATGCGTTAAAAACATCGCACTCCCCGGAAAAAGAAAGCCCGTCATTCTTTACACGCGGTGAAATTCTCTCACAGGGAGACAATTACACCAGTGGGACGTATATAGTGAGAGCGAAATTAATTAGACGTTTACGCTCGCGCGTCTTTCCCGTCTCTCCGAAAAAGGCAAGAGGCGAGCATTAGCGAATGAATTTTAAAATTTATATATCAACCGTCGCTCTATACGGATTTGGTACAAATCGCCGATTACGGAGTCGCACGAGTGCCCCGAGGAGGAGGAAGACCTTCGCTGGGGAATACAAAAGTTCTTATAAGGCGGACACCGAAGGAATCTATTAGAGCGTAAATTAGAAATACTTCCGGTTTCCATTAGCGGAACGAGTCGAGTGTGGTGCAGCAGGATTAGCTTGATTGAGACTTAATTTTGCAATTAGAGGTAATGCCGTTGTGTATATTATAATATAAATCGAGACTTTTCGTCTTTCTTCCGACCTACGCTATATAATAAATGCATGCGTTGTGTAAATTACAACTGCACGGAGAAAAATGGTTTAGGAAAAATTACTATATTTATAGTAACTGTGGGACAGACTCAAATTATCATAAAATTTACTACAATTTATAGTAAAAACTCCTACACGGAGAAAAATGTTCTATTAAAAATTACTATGTTTTATTGTAACCGGGGGACAGACTTGAATTCTTAAAAAAATTACTATGTTTTATAGCAAAAATTGCTATAAATGTAGTAAAAATTACTAGAAACATAGCAATTTTTGCTAGAAAACAATAATTTTTTTAAGAATTCAAGACTGTCCCCTGGTTACAATAAAACATAGTAATTTTTAATAGAAAATTTTTCTCCGTGTATGTTTTGAGTAATTTTTACTATGTGTATAGCAATTTTTACTACAAATTGTAGTAAATTTTATGATAATTCGAGTCTGTCCCAAAGTTCCTACACTGAGAAAACTGTCGTAGGAAAATTTACTGAAAAACTAACAAAAATTACTATATTTGATAGCAACGCGGGGATATAAGCAAATTATAAAAAATTTTGCTATAGTTCAGGAATATTTACAAGGTATCTTAATAATTTTTACTACTACACATAGCAAAAAGTGCCCTCTACATGTAGTACTTATTGCGTGCACGCCGGGAGCACGTGTCTGATTGAGGTTATGTTTCTCCCGCAATTTGAGATTATCTTCCTTTTAAGTTATCAAAAACATCGACAATATCGATTCAGTTGTTTTATTTTTACGTTGTGCAGGTGAGCTATGAGTTATTTCTTTATATTATCATAGTTATTTATTGCTATCAAATAATCATCAAAGTTCTCTCGTAAGCGAAGGTAGCCAATGTATCAGTTCCAAAATTTTGTACTCAAGAAGCTCACGTGGGTAAGAGGTTAGCGCGTCTGCCTAGCGTGCGGAGGGCCCAGGATTCGAATACACAACCACCGTAAAAAGAAAATTTTTATTTCCTTATTTATTTCTTGTATAGCTAAATTTAATTAATAATATATTAAATATTGTATAAATATTAGGTATCCTATAGATATAAAATCATGAAAATCAATTTTTTTTAAGTTTAAGCTTGGCTACAAAAATTACTATATTAGTTAGCAAAAGTACCTAAATTTCCATCATATCCCATCGTTGCTATAAAAAATAGTAATTTTTATTAGCTTTTCAGTAAATTTTCCTACGACAGTTTTCTCAGTGTATAGAATATAGTAATTTCTCTTACATTTATAGTAAATTTTTCTACAACATATCTCTGAGTGTGTGAATAAAACTCATACAAAACAATTCGGGTAAATTAATAGGTGTTTGAAATTTCGAACGTTCATAGTGAACGAAAGATTTTTGCCATTTTCAAATTTCGCCGAATTTGGCTACTTAATATATTTAAAATCCGATAATAACTGCATTTCTTCACTTCTCACTCTTGCAGTCACCAGTAAACCACACTCCGGGGAATTCTAACCAGAATTAGAAACTTTAAGTTAATATTTCGTTCATTATGAACGTTCGGAATTTCAAACACGTAAATTAATGCGAAATATTTTTTTCAAACAATTGCCCGCCATAAGAACACGCATGAGAGAATACCGAAAGGAAACAGCCAAACGGACCTTAATCGTAATAAATTTTCGCGAGAAATCACTCGCCCGTTTAAAATCCCATTTCGTTCTCTCTCTCAGCTCCTCGCTCAATTAATTTCGAACGATTTTTTTTGCGCTAAACAAAACCCGACACGCGCCGATTACTTATACGCGTTTCTCTCAACTTTGCATTTCTCGCGAGGAATTTCTTTTTCTCCAAAAAGAAGAAAGAAAGACACACCGCCATTGAATATAACGAAATATATCCAATCCCATCGGGCTCCTCACATGGAGCCTAAATTACGCACCGAGTTTCCTCAAGTACATAACCCATACTCGCAACGAACACATTTAGCCTGTCCGAAAGGTCGACCGCGCGGCGCGTTATTGCGCAAGTATATAATACAGTCGCCTCGGGAAAATAAGGAGCGCCTGTGCTAGAGGAACCACCGCACGAAAATGCCTCTTTCTCTCTCTTTCTCTCTCTCTCCCGCGCTAATAAACGAAAAAATTACAGGTGTACGCGCGCGCGCATAAATCACTCGCTGCGAGAGGCGCGCCTTTTTTCTCTCTCGCCTCGACCCGACTACGCTTCTAGAGAAGTCGCGCAGAGGGAGAATGCGTGAGCAAGTCTGGGTTTATATTTAGGCGGGCTCTTTGAAAGTGCATATACGAGCGTATAGCATATGCGTGGAAGTGCGTTTTAGAAGCGAGGAAAAGGAGCGAGTTTTAGCTGTATGATTAGGTGGAACGGCACGTTGCTGCATGTAAGGTTTAGAGGTTCTACGTATTTGAGAGAGTTTTGAAGTAACGAGGAGTAGCTGGAAGTCGGTGGGAAAGCGCGAAGCTAATTTTTATTAGACTTGTCTAAATATAACAATGTACATAATATTTCTTTTTCATTTCATTATTTATAAGAATATATAGTTTCGAAATATTTTTATGTTTGAGTTAATGCGCTACTTGAATAATTTATTAAAATCCCATTAAGGCAGATGCGCTATAACGAAATAATTTTTCACAATTAATTAAAGTTATTAAACAACTGAAATTTTATCTAAATCTTTGTTATAAAGTTATTTGATACTACAAAACTATAAATCTACACGCAAAATTAATATTAATTATTATAAACGTGAAGTAAAATCAATTTTTTTTTTATTTTTCTTTGCATTACAACGTTGTAAATTTCAGACCCATAAGAACGATGCATATCCTAATAAGTAACACTTACATTATCATTGACTATATCATATACAGTTGTTATGAAAATTAAAAAACTAAATCAATTTTACGCAATAAGCAAAACCACCCCAAAAACTTCCTCGCCCTCGCTCGCAGCTTAAAAGGGGCGACCACAGCCAGCAACGTCCTCGCACGTATACACACACCGCGTACAGCCGAAAAACGAGCGCGACCCGAAAAAAATCGGGCCTCTCCTCGCCGATATACTCGCGCCCACACCCAAATACGGCGCCAGAGCCAAGGCCGCGCGCATGCATGCACACGGGCCCGCGCACGAAAACACGCGCGTGTTGCGTCAGCGCGCATGCGCGAGATGCATCTCTTTCTCTCCTCTCGTATATATATACATGGGCGTGCAAAAAAGTGACACGTCGTTGACGCGTGCGCCAGCGAGCGGCGAGCCTTTGAGGTTCCCCAAGACTAAGTGGAGTTATTAAGGTGGGGGTTGTGATTTTTGTTGGTTTCGGAATGTGATTGGGTCTGTGAGTGTGAGAGACAGACAGAGAGGATTGGAGGTAATTTCGGGTGTTTGTATAAGGGACGTTCGACGGTGGGAATTGGTGGGTTTGGGAGTACGGGAATAATTCATGGTTAAAAGGTTTGTGCTGAGTTATGTGTTGATGTAATTTATAGTCAAATCGAGAAAAGATGCTTAATACATTCGTTCGTATAGGCTCATGATTTACGATACGTTAAAAAGTAAAATAATTTCTTTGCAATGTATATGAAATCACAGTTATGCATTAACGTTTTGCTCATTTGTATTTAAGTGCCTGCACTTTGCCAGTCGTAAAGACTACCATTATTATATTGTTCTTATCGCTATGAGATCACCCTTTTAAATTTACTTGCGAAACGTATATAGAAAATTGTACACAACTACTTCATTATATTATACATTCCCCTAAATTATTTCTAACTCGCACGAAAAAGTAAAGCAACCACGACACACGTCTCGTCATCAACATACCGGCTACACACAAAACCCGCTCTTGAGCCATTCAAATATAGTTCCGCGGAAGCGAGCATCGGCTCATTATATTTTACAAACGCGCCCGCCGCGTGCTCAAATAAGTGTAAAAGGAGCACAAAAAATATAACGGAGCGTGAAACGCATTAATGCAAATCCGCGCAGTAAGCTCTTGAGCATACGTATGAAAATAAGACGTCGTCGAAGGTGTGAATAATAATAGCGCGACGCCGAGTATCCGCCGCTAGCGTGTAAGTTAATTTTATTAAATTAATAACTCGCGTGCGCCTAAAAAAACGTAAAACGAACTCCAGCGACGTATTTATACGCTTAAATAAGACGCTGGTGGAATTACGGAGGGCCGAGAGACAAATGTCGAGCGATCGCTTTCCCGCCTCATTACAGGCGCACTTATGCGAGGCAAATTGTTATTTTCTCTACGCGCAATGATTTATAACAAAAGCTGCGAGAGCGCGCCTACTTAAAACTGAAAAGAAAATCGTCGAAAAAAATGACGACCACACGCGCACACACACACACACACACACACACATACACACACACACACACACACACACACACACACACACACACACACACACACACACACACACACACACGTATATACGACTTAATCACACCACCGGGCAATTTGGCACGGCAAGTGAATCAATTTGAAACAATTTACCGCAGCCGCTCGTCGAGTCAGCTCCATCGCTGCCAATCTAACGAACGCCAAAACGCGGCGGCGCCGATGATCCGCCGGCGCGCCGCCGCGGCCAATTAAGACGCGCGGGGAGAGAAAGGAGCTGATTCGCGACTGCGCCTCGGGCGATCCTCGCGGGTATAATTAGCAGGAAATGAAGGCTGCGCGCGCGCCGTAAATGGACAGCCGGGAAGTTTAGGCAGTCGAGAGAAGGTATTGAGTCTTTTGGCGGTGATTTGCATAACGATGGAAGGGGGAAAGGAGAGGAGAAATTTTTTTGGAGGGATTTCTATTGGCTGACGATGATGAGTTGGTGGATTAATTGCGGAAACGTGATGATAATGGAGATGGTGTGAGTTTGGGTATTTATGTGAGTGAAGAGTAATAGGTGGAATATTTTTGGTGGAATGTATAATTGTAGATAGTTCCTTGATTGATGTCGATAGAAGAAATGGGACGTGGATCTTTTGTAGTATACAATAAATGTTATTTTTTTTTTCAAAGTTAATTTAAACATCCTTTTATCTTTTAACACGCTATTAATAGTGATGTTTCTCAGAATAATAGCAAACCCAAATGTATCATCATAACTTCAACCGCTGTACATTCACATTCTAATTCACAGTTACCATTCGCCACGCTAATTTATCGCCATATTTTCGTCGTCCCGTTTTACACCGCCAGTTATACACACACATATACCATATACGCGCTCCTTATATATTTATAGACCAAACAAGAAAGAGCAAAAATCCCTGCTCATCGCGACTATGTGTATTATAATCTTTCTCGACTGCGTATATAAAGTGTGAATATTCTAGCGCCGAAGCTCGTAAAGCATTCTATATACGCGCTCTCTCTCTCTCTCTCTCTCTCTCTCTCTCTCTCTCTCTCTCTCTCTCTCTCTCTCTCTCTCTCTCTCTCTCTCTCTCAGAGAGAGAAGTGCCGGGCGACATTTGTAACCAGCTCGCGACCATTTTTCCAAAAATTCCTATACCTCCGGCATAAATTGATTATCAAACGGCACCACACGCGCTTACGGCATTTCTAATATGGGAATTTCACGATCGATCGTAAAAATCGAGCTTAATGCGTCGGATTTTTACGAGCGAGATAAGAAATGTTGCCTTTTTTTCTTGCATACCGCGCGTGTAAAACACGTTTTTTTCTCTCTCGTTCTGTTATACGCACACGGCGCCAGTGGAATTTTGAGGAATATTGCAAAAGTCAGCGGCGAAATTGAATTCGCCGGTTTATTTGACAGGCGTATATGTATACTTACACACGAGAAGACACGCATATAACCATATATATATATAGTCGCACGCAGCGGGACGCACGCACGTGAACACTTTTTGCTGCTCATGCGCACGCGTATGTATATGAACGTCGTGTAATCGATGTTAACGTCGCCGTAAGAATCCGATTTTCAATCCGCATTGCGCAACCTCCCTGTCGCCGTGTTTATACTTAGCAACAACACCGACAAAAAAAAGAGCCGCGCAAATTGAGAAATAAAACAATCGCCCCATGTGTGTGTTTAAGCGCTGTTATATATATATGTATATCGCCGCTAATGGAGGAGAAAAAGAACAACAAACCAGGCTTTCACGCGTGCGCGCAGTTATTATCAAATCGATAAACTGCAGCACCGCACAGCGCTCTTGCGAATGAAAGCCGCATTGTGGGCGCGCAAAAAAAAAAACGAGGGCAAGAACACGACGACCGCACAAAAAAAGAAAAATCGGCGAGCCTCATTTATCGAGCTATCGCCAAGTGTACTAATGCTTCGTTAACGCGGCGAGCTTAAACAAATAGCAATTCTAAAGCCCCGCGCGGCCTCTCTCGGGTCCATTCATCTCGCGCAGAGCGAGGAAAACATATACGTAATATCTATTGGATCTCGTCGAAATAACAATTATTTGCAATCCATTAGCGCGAGCGAGAGAGAGACGCTAAAATAGATCCTTGCGTAACGAACGAAGAAGAATGGCTGGGTGTATCTCGAAAAATTAATTGCCTACACGCGGAAAACTTAATTTTCCGTCGGCTCTTATTACGCGATCGTTCCATCACTCGATTCTTCTCTCTCTCTCTCTCTCCTCCGCACATAAAACCACAACAACGGGTCTCGGCGCATTAATTTCAATCGACGCACCGCGCTCGCACTTCATTCATCAGACCCGCGCGCTGCACTCGCGCAACAATTATAAACGCACCGCGTATACGAATGAATGAACGGGACAAACAATGCACGTAGGAGCGACCGCGCGCATGAGTAATCAGCACCATCGCGACCCATCAGAGATGCGCAAAGCAGAGAAGCTTGTACCGCCGCTGTGGGTGCGCTGCTGTTACCGCCGCTACTCTCTCGGTTATATACGTATATATATATATATATTTCTCTCGAGGCGAGGAAAGAGCGTAGGACGAATTCCACACATTCGATAACGCTCAAGGTTTCGCCTATATGCGCGCGTGCGCAGTTGCGAAATCGCGGCTAATGCAAGCCTCCGAGGCGGCGGTATATACGCGCGCTTTTACGAGCCGAGAGCTACCTGAGTGTGAATGAGCGTTGCGTCGGTTCGGGTTCATTCAGCGAGAGTCAGCTGGTTTGTGCCTGCGTGTGTGACGAAAGCGAGAAATGATGTTTTCAATGCGTGCGAGAAGTTTTTATTGGATATATATATATATAGTGGAGTAGGTTATATTGGAGACACACGCGTTACGCATTTTTATACAGGTACAATGGGTGGAACATATATATATATATAGCTATAACGAGAGTGGGTTCTTAATGGGAGCGCAAACTCGATAATTCGTGGATTACGATGTTTATTGGATCGTTGGACTAATTTGCGTATACTCGTGCAGCAGTTGTAATGGAAGCAGTAAAAATTTCGCTAGAGCTACCTGTCCAATAAGTCATTTTACGACTCGATCGCGGTTATGTAAGACGCGCGCGCGGTTGGAGAGTATTGGGAAAACGAGGGGAAATTAATTAAGGAGGAAACATACGTATTTATCGCAGCTGTAAAATGTGTGTACTATGGTAATAAAATATGGCTCTGAAGTTTGCAACGTTTGGTGAAACGAAATAAAAAAATATTTGATTTTACTTCAAGTTTATAATAATTAATATTAATTTTGCGTGTAGATTTATTGTTTTATAGTATCAAATAACTTTACAAAAAAAGATTTAGATAAAATTTCCATTGCTTAATAACTTTAATTAATTTTCAAAAATTATTTCGTTGCACTCCAACGACGCAAACTTCAGACCCGTAATGAAATGCCATAAAATGCGCGCGTAAAATTTCTTTAAATATTTATTATACTGGAAAAAAGGCTACAAAAGTCGCTGGTGGCTCAAGTGTTTTGCATATACGAGGAAAATACGACAAAGAAGCGTTTATATGAATATGTGAGAAGAGATCCTATCGAGATGAGAGACCGGAGGAATAAAAGCATTGGGGTATACAATAATACGACTGTATACGCCAGTTCAAAGCCCACGGGTACAACAGCTGACTATCAATTAGATGTTTGTCCGTCTGCGCGAGCCCCGACCTTTCCATTCGACCCTTTCTTACGACTTTTTTTCGTTCACTTTATATTCTCCGGGCGATAAGCTTTGACAAAATGCATACAAAAATGGCTTTCGAATGCAGCTCGAGTTCTATCCTCTATTCTCATGAAAGAGTAAACATTTCAATCACCCGGACAAGGAATATAAAAGTATCTCTCTAACCAATTCATTATACCCACATCCTGGTCAAAATTAAATAACCATCTATACCGTTCCGCATTAAAAATCAGCCACCCAATAATCCTAATCCAGATTAAGGCCACACCACTCACATCCCACATCTCAAAAAAAGCATGGAAAAAAACAATCATATCCCCCTAACCAACCCACTACACACATCATCCCGTCATCCAATTCTCGCGTATCTCCATAAAAGTCAATCCCCACACATCTCTCTCGCAGATCCTAATCACCGGACCTCGCAAAATCGAATACCGCGGTTGCGGTCGTCGTCGTCGCCTGCTTACTCATGCATTGTGAAGGAGCGCACGCACTCATACATATACGCGCCAGGTGTCTTTAGAACGCGCACGCGCGCCATAAACGGGCCTCTCGCATAACTTCCTGGCTCTCGGCCGCTGCCGCGCACGTGATTCGCGAAAGTGCGTCCGCTTCTTTTCTCCGGGCTCGGTTCTAGGTATGGGTTGGTGTATAAGCGGCGTTCCGAGAGGTGAGGATATTTTGGTGGGGAGGTGTGGGCGATGGTATGATTGAAATCGAGAGGAGTCGCGCGTGGTTGGCATCGGTTAACTTTTTTTGAGGTGGGTGAATTTTCAATGAAAACGAAGATTTGATCGGTGTGGAAAGCACAAGATTTATTGAACAAGAAGAACATTTATTAGGGATCCAGAGAAGTTGAAATAATTATGCTGTCGTATATGGTTACGGAATAACGAGGAATAGTTGGGCAAGTGATGAGAAAATTAGATACATTTTTACAAGGTTATATAAAGCTACTCGTCCTGCCGGATTTGTCTGTTTCTACTGATGGATGTTTCTACTGAGTTATTTTTAAAATAGAAGACAGAAAATGTACAATCTAAAGTTATCAACTTTATATATATTTTATGAACATACATGAATGAAATTTTCAAATACTCGTGCGTGCTTATTTTTCATTATACTAAAAACAAAAACCTTTTTACATTTACGTTGCCATTTCCCAAGACACTCAACTTTTACGTAGAAAACGAAAGGCCGAACGCGTAAACAACGTATACAAGATGTGTAGCACGCTACCTAATTTTCATTAAAATTCATTGACGCGTGCGAGGCAAAAACTATTCCGGGGCAAAAACGAAACTTTTTCTGGAGAGCCAAGTTTAGCGGGTCAAGGCACGCACTCATGACATATAAGAAACACTCATCCAAAACTAGCAACCGCCCATATAGGCGTTACGAAAATTTCAATTTTTCAACGCAGATGCATTGTCTTACAATTCGTTCGAAACTTTACGATCGCGTTGTCCTGTCGCGCGAGCAAATGATTTAAAAGCCTACGGAATTTCACGAACAATTAGCCGTATAAATTCGAGGAATGCCTATAAATATGCAAATCTTCGACTTAAGTAAAGGTGACAATGCGAATGCCTGCGCTGGCAAAAGAAAACTCCTAAAATCGAGGAATTTATCTCTCCCAAGTCGCGAATTTTCCCGCATGAGAAAAGACATCCTTAACCCAACAATTCCAGTATCCGCGATTAATCTCCCATCAAATTACCGGGCGGCTGTGCCTTCCCACAGTCCGAAAGTACCGCGGGTGTCACCCCCCGTGAACCACATCAGCATCATCGAGATGCATCGTCCGTTAAAAACAACTGTACTCGCTCGACCGATAAGCTACACGGGCGGCGGCGACGGCTCGTTATTATTACACATGCGCACAGAGGTCTCGATTAGAATCGCGAGGAATTTCGCGAACATAGAAACAAAAGAGCGACTTTCTATTGTAAACAAGGCGCCCATATGCTGATTTGCAAAAGCACCAGAAAAACGCTTTGCCGTTATGAGGCTGCTTTGAATTTTATCGGATATCGCAGTTTGCTACTTCTTTTGCGCAAGATTGTATACGATCCGCGCGCGAGTTAATTAAATTGCAGTGGTGTGTGTGGCTTTTTGGACTTTTTGGTCCGGGACAGGTGATAAAAACCAGTGTGTGTGACTGTGGGAGTGAAATTGAACGTAGAGGCGTGATCGCGGCCGATCGGATAAAAATGTGAGGCTTGTCGCGCGGGGGAAAAGCAAATTATTGATGCCCGATAAAACTCGCGCGGTGCGGCAGTGTACATGAGTATATATACGGCCTGGATTTAATTAAATCGAAAGTTATGTTTACACACACGTATACGTTACTTAACGCGGATAAATATATATTTTTTGGAGTGCTTCAGCCGGCCGCGCTGATTAACACGTGCCATGCGCAGCTCCTTTTTTCTCACTCGCTTTTAATACCAGTATTTCAATATCCCGCTGGAATTTCGGCAAGATTATATTTCACGAGAAAAGCAGCCAGATGATTTCGCGCGTGTATAATTCGAAAATAATTACGGATCTTTTATACACACCACACATAGAAAGTACAATCGCAATCGCGCTTCATAAACCCCGCAGTCTAAAAAAAGAGCAGTGGGACGAATAAATATTTCCATACATCAGCGCGGCTACCTCATAACAACACCTGACACGCGTGTCACAGCAATAACGAGCGAGCGCGCTCGCAACGCGTAAAGACGGTAGGGGAAGGCGGGGCATGGCGTGTCAGGTAGGTATGTTTGGCACCCTCATATTTTTAATATTAATGAATGCAAAAAATGTAATTTTTACATAAACCTAATTAGATATGCTTTTAGAATTTTCCTCTATACTTTTGAGATTATAGATAATGTTTAACATTTAATTTAATAAGATTGAAAATCGGTGCTTAGAAACAAGGTTGACTTCATTTTTAAGTCGCTTGGAGCAACGAGAAAATGATTTTTTTTCTAAATGAGACCAAACCTATTTGATAGTTTCAACTTTTATCTTTCAAGCCCTGTTTTTGTTTTTTTCAGAAAATCTTTATAAATAATATAATTAAAAAATGAAAATGGTATTAAAATGGGGCATGACGTGGCACCTTGGCGGGGCACGCGTGGCACACTCGGGCGTATCAGTGCGCCGCGGCGGCCGCCGAGGGAAGTGATGTAACCTACAAACAAAAAATGGAGCAAGATGGGTTAACAACTACGCAGTGCAATAATTTAGTTTTAAGTAGTTTTTAGTTTCAATTATTACATTAATAAGTAAATAACGATTATTTCGACTGCGTATTAAGTTATAGAGTAGAAAAAACAATGGTAAGGAAGGAATCAATTGTAGATACTCAAACTGCCTTTTTCAATGGTCAGGTAGTTCAAATATGCTACATAGATGAAAATGATGCGAAATCTTTAAATTTAAACTTATTGTAATAATAATGATAATTTGTTAATCAAACAAAAGTATTATGTTGTGATCATATTTTATAAGAAGGAATTTATAATATAAAATCATTTATTAAAATGTAATAATTTATTTTAAAATAAAAATTGTTATGTTCCTTAATAAAAATAAAATTTTAAATTTTCAATAGACTGATTAATTATTTGATTTTTGAAAATTTTATTATGGCATAATTATTAAAGTATTAATTACTGGAAAAAGAATTGAAAAATACCTATAGTAAAATATTAAATTTGACCGTGCCATGCGTGCCCCGTCGGGTGCCACAATCCACCCGCCGGTGGGGCACGTAGAGCATTTTTTCAGAATTTCTTTTCTGTATTTTATCAATAATTAAAAGAAAATGAAAAAAAAGTTAATAGTTTATTTTATTTTATTTTTTTCTGATCTAATTATTCCGTTTTTGTACATTTTGAAATAATACACGGTTTAGTTGTTATTTTTAATCAAAGTTAGGGTGTCACACGTGCCCCGCCCTCCCCTATACCCCTTTCATCGCTATACCAACTCTCTCTCTCTCTCTCTCTCTCTCTCTCTCTCTCTCTCTCTCTCTCTCTCTCTCTCTCTCTCTCTCTCTGTCTCTCAAAAGAGATCCTTAAACGTCGCGTTTACGAGCGCACTCGCCGTTTGAGAAACAGAAAATTTACGAGACCGGCCAAGGTCGCGGCCTCGATCCACCCGCGGTGAAAAAGGAACAACAATAATGCGGCCCGCTAATCGCCCCTGCCTCCCGCGCGCGAGGATCCCGTAAATCCTGCCTTGTCTCGCTCTCTTTTCAGAAGGAGAGGAAAAGGCGACGAGTTGCATCAGGACGTTGAGAAACTGCCAAAGTGTTCTTGTGTGTGTGTATTCAGGCGCGTGGGCGGCTGCTATGTACGCGCGCCTCGACGTCTGTTTTTTTTCTCTCTTTCGCCGATCGTAACAGCCTTTGAGGATGGCAGCAGCGGAGTTACGTAAATTTTTTTTCCACTCGCGCGCGAAAAGCAGAGAGCAGCCTTTGAATTGGAAATCGCGAGATGCGCTCGCGAAGGATGCCAAGCGGTTTGGGTGGCGAGGCAAGTACGTACGCTGTGTTTTGTTTACGGAAAAATTGTAGTTGTTGGTAGGTGCTTCCTGGGTGTGGGTCGTAAATTATAAGAGCCTTTTGAGTGTCGAAGAAAATAAATTAAACAGAGTATAGAGATAAGGATGATTAGTTGGATGACGGAAAAGCGCTAATTAACTTATTTAATCGTATAATGTATACTAAAAATACGTTACAAAACAGAAAAATAATCTTTCATTCGAATGAAACTGCCAATTTCGACGACAACTCTGAAAAGGAATACTACACACAACTCTACATTATACAAAACGAACAAAAATCAAGTTTCATTATTGTCCCCCTCTGTACGCAACGGCAAGACAATGCCCTTGATACGTTAAGTTTTATCTGCGTAATTTATGCACACATGGAAGAAGAAGAAGTCATCGTAGTGCAAGCAAGACAAGAAAATGTTTATACTTTGCTCTATACGCGTCCATTGGAAGGCGTACGCGAGCGTACCGCGATATAAACGTCTCGATTCATTCCACCTCACAATGCGTTTTCAAATATCAGTACTGAGGTAAGGAGAGGATAAAGAGATAATATTATTTTAGACCCCGCGCGACTCGTGTTTTTGCAGCCTTCGGTGCTCGAATGAATGCAACGTTCATTTTCTTTTTCAAACAGGATATTACCCGCCCACTTGTTACTTTAAATAATTCGCTTTTCAATAAATTGACACGGATCTGTTGACATATTAATCACCCTGTAAACATTCACCCAACGTCCAATATACCTCTAAGTTTGTCGGCGCAACGTTGTTCCGGAGCACCTCGAGGTCCTTCAGGTACCACCCGTCCATCCCGTTCCTGTGATCGGACTCCCTCCTCCGGTTCCCGTTCCTCGTGGCCAGCGCCATTTCCAGCAGTTCTTCCCACTCAATGACATCGTACAACGGCGCCTGGGTACCACCCCTACTCCTCTTCACCACCTTGCCGACGGCTGAGTTCCTCCTGCTGAGTGAGTTCCTGCGTTCCAGGTCCCTAGGATTTCTCTGCTCAATGTCCGCCGTGATCCTATGACACTTCCGTTCGCGAGGAGCTCGGATGATGCTGTCGTCCCAGCCTTCCTCCATCTTCTTGATCTTGTCGTCCACCATGAGACCCGAGCGCAGAGTATCCGCCCAGACTTCCTTCTTGGGTGTTCTCCTGAGGCTGGAGGTGTAGTTGGTACCTCGTACCAGGGGCGACGAGCGGTTCTTATTGTTGTTGTGGTTGCCATTGGCCATCAGCTTGACATGCTGGTCGTCGTAAATAGACTTGGCATTGTCGATGTCGTCTAGGACTCGGTCGATCCTGCGTATCATCTGGTCGTGCATCCCGTTACCATGATGGTCCATGGACGACAACCCAGGTTCAGAGGAGTTGAGACTGTCGCTGTCGCTGTACTCCCACGAGCTGGTGCTGTTCCTGCTCAGCTTGCGGACGTTCGTCAGCTGATCCGAGGCGCGCCTCGACGATTCCGTAAGCGTCACCATCTTACGCTGATCTTTGTTGTTGTTATTCTTGGCTTTGGCCTGCTTCTGCGGACTAGCCGCGATCTTGATGATCTTCGTGGTCGGTGAGTTCGGACCGTTCTTGTTGTTCAGGGCCTTGCCGATACCACTCGCGTGGGCCTTGCCCTTGCAGGCCCTGTGGTGGCGCATGTGCTCCTGGTGCGTCGCCGGCATCCTTACAATATATCCTTCGTCAACACTACAAACGTTCCTCCTCCTTCCTCACTCTCTCTATCTCTATAGAGTACCCAACACGACGGGAACAACCAGTCTTCCTAACCGCCGATCTCACAGTACACACCGTATTATTATACAAACAACGACGAAAAAACACTCTCGAGGAAGACGACACTGTCTATGTGTTCAACTACTTATACACCGCTGGGAGGAGAACGATGCGCGCGCGCGCGTGTATTCTCTCACGGCGCGCGAAAGTCACAAAAGGGTGAAAGTCTCTCTCTACAACACTGACGTGATCGCTCGCTGCTCCAAGCAGATTCACATTTTGCGGACCTCGGCCGCCGGCCGCTGATAATCACGCGCGGCGGTCCCCCCGCCGATTCCTCGCCGGCTCATGACTCTGTATAACTATATATCGGCACACTCGTGATCCCCCTAACCCACACCGCCGTCTACTTCTTTTTTCTTTTTCTTTATCTAACTATTCTGTTCGCTGAAGAGAGCTTTCCTCTCGCGCGAGAACGCGCGCGTGTCTGCTGCGTCCGGAGGAACCGCGATGACTGTGTGTCGCGTGCGGGCAGACCCTTCGCGCGCGCGCGCGCGCGTGACGCTTAGAGAGCGGGGAGAGCAGAGACTGTGTGTGTGTGTGGGAGAGAGACAGGCGCGTGTACCCACGATTGTATATAGTGAACGAGTGAGCGAGCGCTCGGGTTCCTTCCTCCTTCTTCTGCTGCTGCTGCAAGGTGGAGGGAGCGAGGCGCGGGTGTGTTTCTTTTTCTTTTTGTTGTGGTTTGGGAACTGCTGGGAGAGTGATTTTGGGAGAGGATCTCGAGTGAATGAATTGGACGCGACGAATCGAGGCATTGAGTGCGGCACGATGGAGTGGGTGGTTGAGGAGAGAGAGAGAGAGAGAGAGAGAGATCGGTTTGATCGGTATGAATAATGGATCGGGGGAATTTGAATTTTTATAGTAGTTTTTGTTAGCCGTAGATGACTGAACTTTTGTAACTGTCGTGATGTTGGAATTGATATAAATATAAAAATTGTTACAATATTTTTACAGTATATAGAATGTACTGTAATCATATACTTCATGCTCCTACTTGAAAATATTTATCATGCCACATAAATAAAGATTTTTCCTAACGATCCAGCCACGTCGATCAGTCACTAGGTCACTCGGACCTGTAGATATACCAGCTTCGCAGGTTTCTTTAAAGATCATACGGAATTACGTCCCGTGCGATCTATTTTTCTCACTAGAAAGCCATTAGTCGTTTATCACTCGCTCGGGCAATTAGCCCGAGGAGACACACACACACACATAGAGGCGAAAACGCGCAGCATATATTCAATTACTCGGGCGGCCGTTATGACTCAATAGTTATCTTGATATCGTTCTTATTTACGCTGTCCGCGCTCCTTAGTCTCCTTTTCCACTCGATGAAATATACTTTCGAATCTATGCACACTTTAATACACATTATACTTGCCGATTTCGTTTAATTCCACCCTAAACGTTTTCACTCTGTGTGCTGCGGGTGACCCACATTCGCTCTGGCGCGGATACGTATTATCGTGTAGGATAATTTCGCCGCCATCGCCGCAACGTGCGATTACAGATCGGCCGTAACATTTGTCCCTGCCTCCGCCGACAACATTCATAAACATATATGCTGCTTTCTTCTATAAAACCGCAGCGATCGGTTAGAGCCAGCTAATGATCAGCAATTTGCCGATCATATGAATTTATACGAACTCTTAAACACGCCTCGTCCGAGGCGCTGCAGGAAGAGAACAGACAGGAAACTGCAGCAGTTTTATGGCTCAATCGGCTTAGTTGGGAAATCCTGTCTTCCATACAGACAGTGTGGCCTCGATGGATATTTTCGACAGGTCTATACAGCCAGCAGAAGAGTCTTGAAACACTGCACAGCTAGCTCTCTGTGATATGTGGCAAGGATGCGACAATATGCCCACGTGCGTTTCGCGCGCGCGTTGCGTCAGGTATACATGTATGATGAGCGCGCTCGCGATTGTTGTCGCGGAGAGCATCGACGCACGAGCTTTAGTAGGTGAGGAGAGGATAAATTATGATAATTCGCGCGGTGAACCGGTGTCATAAACCCGAGGAAATTAATTTATAAGGCTGTAAATACGCGCGCGCGCGACGTGTATCGCGAAGCGTTACTTTTATGTAACCTATTAATAATATCTATATATTGTTGCTTAATTTATGTATAAAGATTAATATCTGGTTCAAATATGAGTATAAAACGAAGGTATTCGTGTAAATATTTTTATGAATTTAATAAGAATTTTAAATTTATACGGTGATTTATGCGACCATCAAACTGTCGGTTAATATCTATACAAATTTTACGCGTTTTTTTTAAATTTCACATTATACCTCCTTTCGAAACCAGCCTCAATATCGACATGTAATAAAGCACAAAACAATCGCAATTTAATCTCGAAACGATATATAATACCCTCGCCACAATTATTGTTTCAAAATTGCCCACATTTATATATATATATATATATGAATTATGCTAAATAGCATAATTACATTGTCACACACAAAGCCCCTGTACTTCGAATCCTCTCCCGCGAACCTGCACACTTATACACACATATTTATATACACACGACTCTCACCACACAATCGACCTTTTGTCTCTCTCTCTCTCTCGTTCGCTCGATCGCTCGCTCGCGCGCACTTATCTCGACTTTATTACCGAGATGAGAAACGGCACCACCGGGTATGAACCGTATTATACGAAACGCGCCGTGACTTTTTAGATGACATTAACAATGGCTCACGAGCGAGCGAGAGAGTCTCTAGCACATCGCGGGAGCTGCGACGACGACGCTCGCAGCGGTTTGCTCTTGAGAACGAGGTAAGAGAGAGAGAGAAAGAGAGAGAGACGGGTTAGACGAGATAGGTATACATACTGCAGCGAGAATGTTGGTAATGGTTTCGCCGTTTTATGAGATATTGTTTGGTAATGGCGTATATGGAGCGGGAATTGAAACAGATTAGGGAGAGTTTCGTGATGATGATGATGGTGGAAGTTGGAGCGTGGTAAAAGTGGCCCTGATTGGCTGATTGCGAAATTAACGTTTCTTTTTTCCTTTCAATGTTGAAAATAAAATTTAATGTTTATTTGATTATTATTATTATTGAACGGAAAATAGTAGGATATAACGTTTGAATCCATCCCGACGAAATTGACCTTAATCAAAAAGTACTTCTCGCAACCATAACGTGAAGCTGCAGAAAGGACGCGAAACAAGGTAAAAGCAATTAACCCAAGAAGAACGCAAATAACAGTAATACACCTCAGTGCAAACCTATACACACACACACACACACACGTACAGCACGGCGCACTCGTTATTACACAGCGAAAACAAGCTGAGAACGAGTTAACACGAACCCGCTTTATGATGAACCCGAGCATTTACACTCAACCCCTGTCACGCGACCACAGCAGCAGCAGCATCCTCTCCACCTTCATTTATCCGCCTCACCTTCGTCTGCCGGCCGAGATCCATCATTCCATCGCTCGCGAATACCTGCGGCTCTCTCCCTTCCCACCGCGAAGTCATCATTACGAGAGAACCCGCCGACTTTTCCTTTCTCAGAGAGAGGAAAAGCATATATACCGGGACGTGCGAAAACGCAGGAAAGCAGTCCGCGGAGCCGCGAGTGATTCAGCAGCTGTGTGTACGTGTATGTACTCGCGGATTACATAAAACACGCGCATGCATGGGGGCCGTGTACGCTGTGGGATATGAATTGGATGCATTATCGTGCAGGCTGCTGCTGCTGCTGCTGCTGCTGCTGCCGGTTGCGAGAGATCGCCGCGTGATGCATGAAGTTGCCGTTTCGAGATCGGTCGTGTAGTAGGCCGAGTTTTTTCTTTGGTGGGGGGCAGACGCGGGGATGTTTGTCTTCGTGTTTTAAAAAGGTGGTATCAGGATATTAGGATCTTTGTGTATGGGGGGTGAGTGGTGATGGCGAGGAGCGATGAATCGTCGGTTTAAATGAAATCGATATACCTGAGTGTGTGTGTGTGCAGCTAGTGAAATAAGAGTAAAAAATTGTTTATACATTCGGTTTTTGGCGTTTTATTTGGTTTCGGAAAGAAAAAACAATATGCATTTTTAAAAACAAAATTTTAATGTATATGAGTAAAGGCACAAAACCATCACACTTTTTGTGTCACAAAACTGCCGAAATTTTTTTTTAGAAGCTCACTTCCATTCATGATTTTTTTCGTCTTTAATTTATATCTTAAATTATGTAAAAGTAATGTTTAACAAGTATAGAAAAACTTTTGTGATACGGTTTTATTTACTAAAAATGATTTTTAACCAAATGCTCAAAAATTACCGTTTTTCAAATGTCAGCCATTTTGTCAGGAAAAATAATACGGAAATTCTGAAAAAAGATAATGAAAATAGAAAACGAGAGGTTTCATATTCTTTTTTGAAAATTAAAAAATGTTGATTTCCTTGAATGTTACGTAGTTTTGAAGATCAACTTAAAATGCAAGAAATACTACGTCGATGTACAGAATCTCGCCTTTCACGGTCTTCATCGTTTTTCAAAGTTTTTTGTGCATTTTAAGCTGATCTTCAAAGCTACATAACTTTCCAAGAAATCAACATTTTTAATTTTCAAAAAAGCAAATGCTTTCGTTTTCTATTTTAATTCTCTTTTTTTTCAAAATGTCCGTATTATTTTTCCTGACAAAATAACTGACATTTGAAAAAGGGTCATTTTTGAACATTATTTAAAAAAATCATTTTCAATAAACAAAACCGTATCACAAACGTTTTTTCACTTGTTCAACATTACTTTTACATAATTTAAGGTATAAAGAACGAAAAATATCATAGGGGAAGGCGGGGCATGGCGTGTCAGGTAGGTAAGTTTGGCACCCTCATATTTTTAATATTAATGAATGCAAAAAATTTAATTTTTACGTAAACCTAATTAGATATGCTTTTAGAATTTTCCTCTATACTTTTGAGATTATAGATAATGTTTAACATTTAATTTAATAAGATTGAAAATCGGTGCTTAGAAACAAGGTTGACTTCATTTTTAAGTCGCTTGGAGCAACGAGAAAATGATTTTTTTTCTAAATGAGACCAAACCTATTTGATAGTTTCAACTTTTATCTTTGAAGCCCTGTTTTTGTTATTTTCAGAAAATCTTTATAAATAATATAA